>JAUIMM010000225.1:1200000-1800000 GCA_031769625.1 Taudactylus pleione | reverse complement strand
TACCCTTAGTAGTAGTCCTCCCCCCCAGCACTGCCCTTAGTAGTAGTAGTAGTAGTCCCCCCTAGTGCCCTTAGTGGTAGTAGTCCATCCTCCCCCCCAGCAGTGCCCTTAGTGGTAGTAGTCCCCCCCCCAGTGCCCTTAGCAGTAGTCCGTCCTCCCCCCCCAGTGCCCTTAGTAGTAGTCCATCCTCCCCCCCAGCAGTGCCCTTAGTGGCAGTCCCCCCAGCAGTGCCCCCCGCCCGGCCAGAAACACACACACAAAGAAAATAAAACTCTGCTTACCTTGATCCCCGCTCCGGCATGCTCCTCCGTGCAGCCTCCTCCCTGGCCGGCCCTCTCTGCATGATGGGAGAGACATCATGACGTCTGTCCCATCACGCACTGCAGTGGGCGCAGCAGCCGATGAGAGTCTGACAGACTCTCATCGGCTGCTAAAACAAACACACAGCTGCCGACGCCGGCGGCTGTGTGTTTGTTGCTAGTAATGTAGTGCGGACAGCACTTATGTGCCGTCCACACTACAACCCTGCCTGGGTGACTAACAGATGCTAGAGGTCCTGTAGGACCTCTAGCATATGTCTCCTCCTAGGTGGCGGCCATTTTGGGAGGGCTGTTTTCTGCAGATTTCATGCGGACGAACAGTCCGCATGGAATCTGCAGGCAGCCACTTCGCCCCACAAGCCTCCGCGCCCCCAAGCCACCGCGGGGGCTGCAGGGGCTGTAGTTACGCCACTGGTACAGCGTATATGTCTGTGAACGGTGTCGTGCACAGACATATCCGATCTGCTGTACAGCACAGCAGATGGCCAATATATCTGAAAGCTATATCAGTCATCTGCTGGTGTGTACGGGCGAACCGCTGATCGCCCGTACACATACTGCAGGGAACCAGCGGTGATTGACAGCTCAACTGGGTGCCGTGTTGAGCTGTTAAGCCCGGCACATCGGACAGACCTGTCAAAATAGCGTGTACCCATCTTAAATCAAGCCCTGTGTGTATATTTAAGTCACAACTCATCCATAGGCTGCCCTGAATAGTATCGATATCGAGGACTTAGGGGTCATTTTATCAATGGGCAAAAAAGCCCTGTTGACATATGTAGAGATATTTGCTGTTAAAACTCTGGCCCCTCACAGAACAATAGGATGCTAAGTCCTATGACTCAGTATAACTATTATATTTAAGTGTAAGGGGCACTGGAAGCCATTTTGGTTCAAGTCCTGTCATAATAGCACAGGTGATTGAATTAAGAGCATGGTTGTCTACTCTCCCATCTGGCGTTCCTGGCCCCCTGCAAGAGCAGGCAACTGTGTCGGGTTGGCTGCTGCCTCCTGTGCACCCCTCCCCCCTCGCACCCACTTACCGAGGAATGTGCTGGATTCGCTATTTGCGCTGAATCGTGTCATGGTAGCCCCACCCCCTACTTTAAAATCCCAGTAATATCAGCATTGTAAAGCAGGTACGGGGCTGCGATGATGCAATCGTGCCAACACGCCCCCGCACCGCCCACTTACGCCACACCCCCTGCTGCACAGACTTGGCTGTTCCCTCCCTTAAAGGCGGTAAGTATGAGCAAGAGCCAGGCCAAGTTTTCCACTAGCTTGTTAATGAAGTCAGGAAATCCTGAACAGATCTGTCTGGGGGTAGAGCCAATCTGTTCATTCAATTATGGTAATTTGTCACCAGGACATGTAGATTGCACAACCCATTGTCTGTGTGTGCAAAACAAACAGTTGTCTGTCTGCAAAGGTGGTCAGACAAAAGCAGAGATGAAAATGTGTGATCACTTTACTTTTACACATCGCAATGACGGGCCCCTATCAGAGCCCCTATACCTAGGTGTGAGCTTTGATAAATGTTGGTGATCTCTAATCTCTTATCTCTAATCTCTTATTGCCATGATAAGCAGTGATAAGAAATTGTAATAATCGGGTCTAAAACCTGTTCATGCATAAATAGGCCCCATGTGTCTAAAACTGTACAGCTCAGTCTTACTTATCTCTGTGGCATCTACTGATCAACTCACATTCCAAAGAGTCAAAGCAATAAAGAAATATTAATATGTGAAGTGGTTAGTTCTAGCAGCTACAGTATATTCTAAGTGGAAGTGCTTGGGAACACTTAGCAGCACGGAATGATTGCTATTTCATAAGCTGTACTTTACATTAAACCACTAGTTATGCGTACTGGTTTAGTGGGCAACTGTGTAATATCTCCCATTTATCTCACCATTAAGGCATACTTGCCGACAATCTGGCTGCTCCTTCCGGGAGGGAGCAGCCAGATCGGCAACACAGGGGGCGTGGCCGGCAAAAGGGGGCGGGTCCAAATGAGGTGAGGTCAGTTTGCGGGCGTGACAGGGGGCGGGGCCACGCAATCGCGTAATTTTAGCCCCGCTACACAATGCAGGAAAAATAGGCATTGCAAAGCAGGGGGCGGGGCCAAAATGACGCTGCGGGGGTTTATCAGGTAATTCGGAGGGGGGGTCGGGGGATCGGCGGCAGGCGGGAGGCTTGCCTGCCTTTCCGGGGGGGCGGGAGCTGCACCCGTTTATCGGGAGGCTCCCGCCCGAATCGGGAGGGTAGGCAACCCTGCATTAAGGGCTTCATTCAGTGATGAGTGCAAATGCCATAGCAGCTGTGATCTCTCAATGATTTCAATTGCGATAATATGCAAATGACTCACTCGCTCTCCAGGGCTTAGTGACGCCCACTGACAGCATCTCACATCCACCGCTCATGCACAAAACTGGAAACATTGAATGCAGTTCAGATGGCCAACAGCCTTCAGAGTAAGTCTAAGCTGCCGCAGAGGGCGGGTGCGGGACGCTCCCGGGTGTCACCCTTGGAGGGGGTGACACCAAAATGTGAGAGTAATCACAAAACAATCTATGCATGTGCGCAGTGCGATTTACACGCATGCGCAATGGCTAACAATCGCTCAATCTGTGTAAATATCAGAATTACATACATCTCTGGATCAGGCCTTAATGCTGGGTACACACCTGGTCAGTGGTCTCCAACGTTAATTGAGGTGTGAGCTACTTTAGAGACTAAAACCTCCTTAAGTACTACTAAAATTGTAGAAAATAAAAATCTGGCTAATAGTAATAACCGAACAATTGAAGATAATTTAATGAAAAACAAAATGCTTCATAAAAAATAACAATGCATTTAATTATCACAGTGATATTGTTGTAGATTATAAATAAAATGTAAGCACAGGCACATTTCACCATTAATTACAGGCTCCAAGGAGGTACGTGCAGTAGAGGAGCAAAAGATATAAGTAGGACTGCAGTGTGATTTTCCGGCAGGGCTGCGCGGGAGTCACTTGCTCGGCCATAGCGTAGACGCCGTGGGTGGAACTACGGGGAAGCACATCAGGTGATTGCTGTAGAGGCTGTGGGAATCACCTGACGTGCTTCCCTGTGGCTCCACCCATGGCGTCAATGCCACGGGGGAGCACACGTCAGAGGTCACTTTTTCCTAGTTGACTCAGCAGTACTGCAGCTAGGTGAGCTACCAAAATTAAGACCGCGAGCTACAGGTTGGAGACCACTGCACTAGGTCGATGGGTCAGCCAGACCTATTTGACGTTAGGTAAGTGCACACACACTTACCAATAGTCCAACCGATGTGTCGAGGCAGATGTCACAACTGGGCGGGCATTTAAATTTGCCCATCCAGTTGAGCTGTCATTCACCGACGGGTCCCTGCTGCATATATTAAGACGGAGTGCATTTCATATGCATGAAGTAAAAATTAAACACCCGAGCCAGTTGGTCAGACTACGGGCTATAGGGGGTTAAGTTTTGTTACTAGGCAGTTAGGGAGTATGAGGTGAGTTAGGTCAGCCTATAGGAAGGATGCTGGGGAGTGGGGTTTTAGGGACATTTCAGGGAGACTGGGCTAGCAGACATTTTAGGTCATCTTCCTTGGGTTTGTTCAGCTGCAAGGAAGGTTCTGCTGTGCAGTAAAGCAATATAAGTATTGTCATTACTCTTATTGTACTCACACATCTTCATCTTCACTTTCATCTCCTTTTCTCTATTCCCATCTGTATCTGTCTCTTCTGTGCTGTTTTATTTCTCCCTTTATTCTTTCTGCTCTGTCTCTCCTTTAGTCTTGTCTCCTCTCTCCCTGTTGTCTGCTGACATGCCTCGCCCTCGCCGCTCTGCTCAAGTCCCCAATCGCCCCCGTCGCTCCGCTGCGGTCCCCGCTCGCTATGCGGAGGCTGGGGATACTGTGACTCAGGCGCAGGCCCCGGCCACAGCTTCCAGCCGGGCCTCGCGCCCTGCACGGCGCGCGGGTGCACCCGGCGGTGACGCCGGTCAGCTGGGGAGAAGTTCGGCCGGCGACTCCCCGGCCGCATCATTCAGTGCTGCATCCCGCGAGGGAGCTCGCGGGCGCAATAGCGGGGGTGTGGGCATGGCAGGCGGCGCCGCGGCTGCGGGTTCCTACCGCCGGGCACGCCAGTCTCCCTCCTCTCCGTGCTCCACAATTGTATTTGCAGGGGGCTTGGGTTCAGAGTCCTGGGTGAGCTCTATTGACTCTGTACCAGGGCATGAGCTGCCACGGGGGGGTAGGAATAATCAGCGCCGACATTGCCCGTCGCCACCTGCTGGTGCCAGTGGTGCACAAGGGCAGCAGGCATCTGTGACCCCTTTAGTGCAGCCGCCTGTCAGGCCTGACGGCTCCACTTTGCATGGAGCCATGACATATGCGCAGGTGGTGGCCGGGGTACTCCCTGCAGCCACCCCTGGCCCATTGGCTTCCGCCGTTGTCCCCCAGGTTGCGACTTCGTTGCCTGCGCCCCCGGCCCAGCAGGTTGTCGCTGTGGCTGATGGTTTGTCATCCCCGCTAGCGTCGCTAATGTCTGTGGTGGCTGCTGCTGTGGCCCCATTGCTGCCGGCATCGCAGGGTGCTGTGGCGTCGGGGGTCACGGCGCAGCCTATGGATTTGCAGCGGCTCGGCGTGCAATTAGTTCCGCTGGCCATTCAGTTTCTTCTACTCTTGGCTCCGGTTCTTGGGGGTGGGGGGGTCCCCCCCCTTGGATCCAGTAGCGAGCTTGCACAGAGCGGTGTCAAATAATGTTGCGGATGCTCCTGTTTCCATTGTGGCGGCCGTTTCTGAGGCAGGGGGCTCTGGGGCTGTTGGTGTGATACCCCCTCCTGCTTCTTTATCTGTTTCTTCCCCAGATGCTGCTGCTGTGAGTTTGGAGACTGGCGTTCCCGCCAGGGACGGAGTTGGAGCTGTCATGTCTGTTTCGGGAGATCAGGCGAGCGGCTCTGGTAATTCAGGTACTACTTCTGATAAGGATTGGCAGGCTGATTCGGGCTCTTTGGGCAGTTCTTCAGGGGCGGGGGATAGTTCACAGATGTCGGGAGTTGAGGCTTCTAGGCATAAGCCTGTGGATAGGTCGCGCAAGCGGCGTAGACGCTCTAAGAGGAGTAAACCCGGGGAGTCTTCCACATCATCCACGGAGTCATCCTCATCGGAATCGTCCGGTGATACGACAGGGGTTGCTAAGCGTCGCCGGCGCAGGCGTAGGTCTACTAGCCTTAGTTCTTCGGGATTGGAGGATCCCGAGGAAGCTGTGCATTGCGCAAATACGGCCGTGCTCAGAGGCATCCGCCCTAGAATCCGGGAGCGGATTTGGGTAGGCCGTTATGTGGACATTTTTGCGCTTACTTCCAAAGCCCGTAAGGCGCTGGCGGTAGCAAAGAAAGAGAAGGCACTCGACTCGTATAGATCCTATACGAAGTGGCTGAGCGGTTATTGCGTTTTCATGGGGTGCTACTTACGTACGCGCCCCGATGAACATATGAATTTAGTTCGCTATCTTCATTTCATTCATAGTCTGTATCGTTCAGCTAAGGGTTACGTATAGCGCATTTATGATGAGGAGTTTAGCAGCACGGCCGGGCCGTTATGAAGTTTGGCTCAAAAGATGTTGAGGTCTGGCTTGAGGCGACTAACCCACATAGGCCAGGGACTGAGATTACAGGAGGCAAGTGTGGGCAGGTTGTGGGAAAAGGGTCTGCGCCCTCGGGGGTTGCTGCAGGTCCTAAAGGGAAGTGCTTTGCTTTCAACAGCTGAAGGTGGCCCTATGGCGCGAAATGCCGTTTTCGTCACCAATGTCTCCGATGTGGGGGTGCGCACGCAGGGAGGGAGTGTGCTCGGGTGCCTGGGGTCGGTAGTGGTGTCCCCTCATCAGGGGGACAGCCCGGGGGTTCGGGTGCGAAGTAGGACCCCCACGCCGGTTAATGTTGCTGCCATGTTGTGCTGGCTCGACATTTACCCATGGCGCGAGGATGCTGAGTTTTTGCGGACGGGCTTCCTTCAGGGTTTTCGGTTGCCTGTGCGGGGTAATGTTCGCACGGGTTCGCCGCGGAACTTACATTCGGCAGGCGAATTTCCAGCCATGGTTAAGGAGAAAGTCATGAAGGAGGTCAGATTGAGGTCAGATTGGGTCGCATGGTGGGACCTTTTTTGGGGCCTCCTCTACCGGACTTAATCTTGTCTCCGGTGGGGGTCGTGCCAAAGAAGACCCCTGGAAAATTTTGGCTTATACAGCATCTGTCTTGTCCAGTGGGGTCCTCAGTTAATGATGCAATTCCTGAGGACTTATCAGTCGTTTGACGATGCGTTGGAGTTGGTCCAGTCCAACTCCAACGCATCGTCAAGATAGATGGCCAAGATAGATGTTGAATCCGCCTTCCGGCTATTGCCCCTGCATCCGG
This sequence comes from Taudactylus pleione, assembly GCA_031769625.1. Lineage (NCBI taxonomy): Eukaryota > Metazoa > Chordata > Amphibia > Anura > Myobatrachidae > Taudactylus > Taudactylus pleione. Next base: position 1,793,255 of record JAUIMM010000225.1, on the reverse strand, counting down.
ATTATTTCCGGTTCATGGGTTTTCGGCTGGAGGACGGATTTTATCTCGATAGATGCTTCCCTATGGGTTGTTCCATTTCATGCGCGGATTTTGAGAGGTTCAGTACGTTCTTACACTGGTGTCTGGTGTATCAGTCAGGTATGCAGGGAGTGGCACACTATTTGGATGATTTCCTTTTAGTGGGTCCTCCTGATTCTTTATGTTGTGCTGATATGTTGGCGGGGGCTCTTTCGTTGTTCGCGGAGTTTGGCGTACCCATCGCCCACGATAAGACGGAAGGGCCCTCACCGGTGATTGCCTATTTAGGTATCGAGATCGATACTCTCGTGGGAGTGTGCCGTCTTCCACAAGAAAAGGTGGACCGGCTGCACAAAGAACTAGCAAGGGCTTTGGCTGCAGGTAAAGTTACCTTGCGTCAGGGTCAATCATTGCTTGGCCTCCATTTTGCGTGTCGGGTGATTCCCATGGGGCAGGTGTTTAGCCGTAAATTAGAAAGAGCGACGGCGCGGGTTTTGAAACCACATCACTTCATTCGCTTGTCGGCGGAATGGATGAGTGACCTCAGGGTTTGGGTGGAGTTCACAGCTGCATTCAATGGAACACGCATCTGGATTTCGCCCATGGAACCTAGTTGTGTCCTCCAATTGTTTACAGATGCAGCTGGCTCATCTGGTTTTGGGGCTTATTTTGATGGTCGTTGGTGCGCTGCCCCTTGGCCTGATGAGTGGGTGGCCAGAGGTTAACGAGGGACCTTCTCCTTCTTGAGCTTTTCCCCATTATGGTCTCCCTTGAACTCTGGGGTGCTTTATTGTGTAATCGCAGCGTGCTTTTCTGGTGCGACAACCTGGGTGTGGTTCACGCGGTCAATCGACAACGAGCGGCATCTCTGCCAGCTATCCGTTTGCTAGCTCAATTGGTCTTACGTTGTTTGCAGTTTAACACAGTGTTCCGGGCACAGCACATCCCGGGAGTGAACAATGATATAACTGATGCTTTGTCTCGTTTTGATTGGCCGCGTTTTCGTTCCCTGGCCCCTGTGGCTCATCAGGTCGGTGAGTTATGCCCAACTTATGTCTGGCAGGTTATTGAGCCGGCATGGAGGGGTTAGCCCATCGATCGTTGGCCCCTGGGACGCTACGAAGTTATCGTGCGGCGTGGTCGGAATGGCACGCGTTTGTGTCCCGCCCGGAAAATCAAGGTAAGACAGGTTGAGAGCTTATGTTCGAGTTTGTTTGGAACCTGTTTGATTCAGGCAGGTCCAGGGCAGTGGCTGTCAAAACCTTGGCTGGGTTGTCCCATTTCTTTCGAGTTAATGGGTTGGAGGACCATTCAAAGAACTTCTTGGTGCAGAAGGCTTTGAAGGGTTGGGCGCGCATGGCCCCTGTTCCTCCTGACTCTCGGCGTCCTATTGATTCACCACTTTTGGCGCGGTTGCTGCAGGCCCTGCTATCTGTTTGTTCGTCTGATCTCGAGGTGCGGTTGTTCAGCGTGGCGTTCGTCGTGTTGTACCATGGGGCTTTTAGGGTTTCAGAGTTGAGGGCGCCTTCAAAACGGGGGCTTCCTTCGCTGCTCTCGTCTCATGTGTTTATAGACGACTCTGCTTTGCTGTGCAGGATTCGTCGGTCTAAAACCGATCAGTTGGGAAGGGGTCGTTGGGTTTCCAAGCTGGCTTGCACGGATGCTGCGGTGTGTCCGGTGCTTTGGGCCAAGAGATACGAGGACCTGCGTCCTTCTGTGAAAGGAGGGGCTTGGTTAATGCATGCCGATGGATCCCCAATGACCTGTTTTCAATTTGGTTGGGTTCTTAAACGGTGCTTGGAGGCGGTTGGCCTCCCAGCAAGTGAGTTTGGGACCCATTCCTTTTGTATTGGGGCAGCTACATCGGCCGGCGCGTCAGGTTCCTCAGTAGACGAGATAAAAGCTCTAGGGCGCTGGAAGTCCAACGCCTACAGGCGGTATATCCGCCCTCGGTAAGTGTGTAACATCCCAACTTGAATGATTAGCTACTCGTCACATGGCCGTTTATGGTCTAGTGGGGGTCTTGAGGAATTTTTGTTTGACCACTGGTTTTAACCAAGGCTGTTGCCGGCTGGTGGAGGTTTTGGGGTTTTTGCCTCAGGTCAAGTTGGGATCCTTCCCCCTCCCCCCCCCCCCATTTTGTTATTTTTCTTGTGTAGGCCTAGGCCTTTCTCTTCCTTTTCTTTATTACTCCCTATCTCACAGTCTATTTACCTTCCTCTTACAGGAGTTCAAGTGGATTCGTTACCTATCTGGATAGTTGGGTATTCGTTTGTATTTTGGGCTGGTCGGTCTCATTTTGTTCATGGTCAGTTCCCTGTTTTAGATAACGTTAGATGGTTGGGAGTTAGGGGCATGCGTTGGGATGCTCTGTTGGATTCGTTGTTTCGGTCTGTGGCGTCGTTTGGTTTCCCATTGGTCCTTGTCATTCATTTATGGGGAAATGACTTGACTTCCCGGACGGGACTGGATCTGAGATGTGCAATGACGGCTGATTTGGGGATCATTACAGCCATGTGGCCTTTTTGTGTGCTCTTGTGGTCAGATACCGTCGTACGTGGCGTGGTTGTGTGTCTCCAGGGGCCCTTGATGCGGCTAGGAGGTGTGTGAATGCAGTGGTAGGCCGTTATATATGCGGTCTCGGTGGAGGTGTGATCTCTAGAATTCGGTTTTGAGATTGTCATCTATTTCGTCCAGATAGGGTGCATTTGAATGGGGAGGGTTGTTTCTTGTTTGTGGAAGATTTAGCTAGGGGTATTTTGGAGGTTATAGGTTAGGTCATGGTGGCGGCACGGGACTCGGCTGAGTTCCGTGTTTGGCGGGAAAGAACGGTTGCAGTCGCCATCTGTCTAAGGAGCTTCAGGTGCTCTCCCTCCCCAATACATGGCTTAGGCTGATTCTTCCCTACTGGGGTCAGTGGTACCATCGCTCCAGGTGAGCTCATGTTGTGTCATTGGGGCGGGAGGTGGTTACCTTGGGAGCGATAATGGGCTGGCTGGCCGCCTCCCATTTTGGTACGGGGCAAGTATGGAGTGGCAGTTGGTGGATCTTGCATTGTGGGGCTGTTCTTTCGGTGCCACCATTCTTTATCTGTCCTTTCCTCCTCTTAGTTATTTAGCATTGTTAGCAGTTTTAGTATCTGCTAGTTTTAAATAGCCATTTATAGTTTTAAATAGGAAAATAAATAAAAGAGGACCTTCTTTCCCCTTAAGCAAGTCTCAGTGTCGTTATTTCAATTGTTATGGCTACTGGTTTGCACTACACTGGGAGTGGGATGACATACATCTGGTGATGGGGAGTTTATTAAGACGGAGTGCATTTCATATGCATGATGTAAAAATTAAACACCCGAGCCAGTTGGTCAGACTACGGGCTATAGGGGGTTAAGTTTTGTTACTAGGCAGTTAGGGAGTATGAGGTGAGTTAGGTCAGCCTATAGGAAGGATGCTGGGGGGTGGGGTTTTAGGTACATTTCAGGGAGACTGGGCTAGCAGACATTTTAGGTCATCTTCCTTGGGTTTGTTCCCCACCCACCCACACTCCCTGTTGTCTTTTTCGAATTCTGAGTGGTGTCAGCTTTTGCATTTAAAGGGAAAGAACGGTTGCAGACGCCATCTGTCTATGGAGCTTCAGGTGCTCTCCCTCCCCAATACATGGCTTAGGCTGATTCTTCCCTACTGGGGTCAGCGGTACCAACGCTCCAGGTGAGCTCATGTTGTGTCATTGGGGCGGGAGGTGGATACCTTGGGCGTGATAATGGGCTGGCTGGCCGCCTCCCATTTTGGTACGGGGCAAGTATGGAGTGGCAGTTGGTGGATCTTGCATTGTGGGGCTGTTCTTTCAGTGCCACCATTCTTTATCTGTCCTTTCCTCCTCTTAGTTATTTAGCATTGTTAGCATTTTTAGTATCTGCTAGTTTTAAATAGCCATTTATAGTTTTAAATATCAAAATAAATAAAAGCGGACCTTCTTTCCCCTTAAGCAAGTCTCAGTGTCGTTATTTCAATTGTTATGGCTACTGGTTTGCACTACACTGGGAGTGGGATGACATACATCTGGTGATGGGGAGTTTATATATGCAGTTGATCGGCAGGTCGCCCGTACACACCAGCAGATGCACTGATGCAGATATATATCGGCCATCTGCTGTCGTTCACAACCATATCAAGGGTACACATCCATCGATGCGCTCACAATATATCGCCCGTTTGATTGAATGGCCGATTTATCACCCAGTGTGTACCCAGCTTTAGTCACACATGTGTTAATTTCCTAGATATACAGTTTCTAAGTTTAGCAAACAACTGAATGAGAAACAACTATTTGCATAACAGCAGTGGCGTCTATAAATCATAGATATGGGACAACAACAAAGCCAGCTTAACAGATAATGGGGCCTATTCATCATATTTAAACTTTCTCTGGAGTTAGGGCCTGATTCAGAGCCGGACGCTATTTGCAGTCGTTCGTCCAGAAAATAGGGGTGGCTATTCAAATTAACCGTTCGCTCTTTGCAGTCTGTTCACGCCTCTATGTCTGAACGAGCAAACAAAACTTGCGGTCGTTTTTTTAAAAAATACGCCCCCTGGCTGCTCGCATCCTACGTCATGTCCGCTATTTATTAGATTAATCGAGTACATCGACCAGCGTATGAACTGCTCGCTATTCTTGTGGTTGGTTTTTGCTACCACAATCTTGCGAGCAGTTCTGGCTATAAAATAACCCAGTGACGTGGTCAATGACGCTGTTGTATTAATTATGCACACCCTTAAAACGCCCGTTTTGACCTTTAAGCCCGCCTGCGTTCGGATCTCCACTCCCCGTTTTCAAGCACCTTCCCCTGTTACCACCCACATAAGCCTCATTCTGTCACTCAAAATAGCAGGCATTCGCTATTTAGTGAACAAACGATTTTTGGCCGCACTGACTGGTTCGCGCATGCGTATTACGATCCGTACGCATGCGCAGTTGGGCAAACATCGCTCGGAGCGAACGAGCGGCCGCTTACGAGTGGCTCTGAATCAGGCCCTAAATTAGGTTTACAACTGGCATGGAGTTCTACCTAGTTACCGGAAGAATTCATCATTCCTCCTCTCCATAACTCTCTATTCCGAAAAGCTGTCATTTTTGCGATGACAGCTTTTCAGGAAATAGATAGTTATCACTCTCTACACTAACTTACCGCAGCTGTAATAAGTGCTGCACATGCGCTGTTACATTCGTAAAGCCAGCGCATGCCCAGCACTGCCTACAGCTGCGGTAATTTTGTGTGCCCCCCGCTCACCTGCCCCCCCTCCCCCTCCGCTCCCCTCCCCCCCTGTCCCCGACTTACCTTCTCGCGCAGCAGCCTCTGGCTCTGTCTGCTATGCTGTCATGTGGTCTCCCAGAAGAGCACAGTACTGTTAAGAAAAAAAACAACTTTTTTTTTCTAAACTTTATTGTGCTCTGCTGGGGAGAACACATGACAGCATAGCAGACGGAGCCAGAGGAGAGTCCAGAGCGATGGAGGAAGCTGAAAGCAGGTAAGTGTCACCTGCTATTCGCCACCTCACAGTGGCGTATGGTAACACCATCAAATTCCGAAAATACATAATTTTCGGAATTTGATGAATACCATAATTTCCATATCCCCATACTAATGTATGGGGAGTGTGGAAATTAACGCAGGGGGACTTAACACAGGAGATATCACTGATATCTCTTGCTAAGTCTCTACATGAATACTAAAATAACGTTAATTAAAGAAAATGTCCTTAAAATCGTTATGTTATTGTCGATGAATAGGCCCCTTAAATATAATTCTACCCTGGAAACTGTTTTTGACACCCAGACAGGTTACAGTATATACTTGAGAGCTTTAAGCTGGGCACACACCGAGACGATGTTGGCACACTATGTAGTTTCCGTCTGAATCAGAATGACATATCGGCTGCATCGCTCAGTGTATATGGCCAATTTGCACGCTCCCGCGGCCGCTTGTGACATCGTCTGGTTGGCCGTGCTGCACATCCAACCGGACGATACCGCAAGCGGCCCCGTTGTAGGTAATGAAGGACGGAACGAGGTATCGTTCCGTCGTTCAGTAACTCATTCGGATGTGTGTCCAGAATTCAAATATGCCGGCCCGACATATTGGCTGGGTACACATCGCTCAGTGTCTACCCAGCTTTAGACAAGCAAGGAATGCAGAGCACTTCATATGGAGCATTCATATTGTCTATAAAAGTGGGTGGTTGTCATTAATTGAAGATAATGTACTTAACACCTCCAGATACACCACACCTGCTCTTCATTTAGATTCCACCCCCTGGCTACCAACCTGTCACTCACATGCTATCCTTGCCTGCCAACCTGTCACAAAAATGCTGTAACTGCCCACCAACCTGTAAGTCGTATTCCACCTCTATCCTCTAACCTGTTACTTACTGTACATGCTCCTCTGCCCGCTAGTTTTCCCCCCACAATGACCATTACACTTACATGAATAGCTTCTCAGAAAACGGCAGCCCTGTATATTGTGTGACTGCAGACGGCAGTAAGTTTCTGGGTCTGGCCTGATCTTTTTGGCTATTGCTGTCACAATAGCTATTGCCGACAGAGACAGTCACTGCTTCAGCTAACTGCGGCTTTGTGCAGCTAGCCAATAAAAATCAGCCTGATTCTTATTGGCTGTTGCTAGACGTCCAACATGATCTACTGGTTAAGTGTCGACCTGTTGATTGCAATCAACACTTTGGCCATCCCCCACTGTACAGTATTTCCAAGCATTTTGCCTTTGCACATAAACAATATATCATTATAATTTTAACTTTTTGAGCTAGGAGAGGGAAATCATATGGTAATTAGGAGACTGTTCAAAATTTACGGCTGATCAGAGTAGGAAGAGCTATGAAGATGTCCAGAATTGAACTGTATAGTTTATAGAAGGTGCATTAACATTCTTTTATCTCACAGAGGGGCTGATGTGTCATTTTCCCTAGGGATGGCCAATCAGTGGTCCTGAATCAATATTTTGGATCGATGTGAGATCACCATGTCAGCATTCAATGTACAAGCTGATCAGGAAAATAGCATAATAATTAATTCATGATTCAATACTTAGGGCTCAATGCAATTAGGCGCGATGATCTCACTGGTGCGAGTCATCGTGGCAACAGCCGCACTTTATGGCAGCCCAAATTCGCATAGGGCTCCAAGTAAAACTGTGCGAATTCAAGCTCGGAGCAGGCCACGAGGGGTACGAGTTCAGGTGCCGTTGCCGGCGTTTTGACGCCGTGGCAACAGCAACTCGCACTCTTCACGGACAATTGGAATAACCCTTTAGAAATAGTTTGAACTGACCGCAAAGCTACATCGGGCCCTAAGCAACCTAACAGTATTTGGTCTGAATTATAGTTTGCTGGATATATTTTTACGTATCTATAGAGAAGGACAGAAGACTCTCTTTTGGGGGCACTAGTGACTACTATATAAAAATTCACTTTTAATAATTAATTCAAAATTAGATGAAAATAAAAATTTTATGAACAAATACACACAAAGGGGCATATTCAATTGGGCGCGAGGTATAGCGAGGACAAAACCTAACGCCCAATTTTGGATTACCGCGGGTATGCGCACTCCCGATACCCACGGTATTCAATTTTAAAAAAGTGGTTGCAGAGTTTTCAGCTCTGAAAACCCAGCGCCGCGTAAAAAAAATAAAATAAAAATTCTGCACTTACCTGCCTGGTGGTCTCCGCTGCTCCCAGAGGCCTCCCCTCTATCTTCTCACAGGAGAGGGGGCTGCTGGGAAGCTCCAGGGGCTGCTGGGAGGCTCCGGGGGCTGGTGGGAGATGTAATTCTCCCAGCGCCCATTCCAGGGGACCACACTGACACTGGGGGGAGACACACATAGACCGGGGCTCTCACTCACACACACTACATACTAACCGCTGCTGCTGGAGTCCGGGTCCCAACGCTGGATGCAGAAGACAGCACTTCGGAAGGTGAGTAATTACTGACTAATTAAGCTAATTGGAAACTTCCAAAAGCTTAATTAGTCATTAGGAGGGGTGACATCGGGGTCCCAGAGCAAGTCCCACTGATTTTTCCTAAAAATCACACTTGCTCAGGAGGTGCGAGTATAAAAACCTAACGGCGCGCAAAATAGAAAAAGAAACGCCCCTAATTGAATAGCAAAAAACCCGCACCTGCAGGAAAAGCCTTACAGGTGCGGGTTTTTTGCTTTTCTCGCACCCAATTGAATATGCCCCAAAACATCTAAAAACAGAAAGAATAAAAAGGAAATCACAATGAAATCACAAATTAAAGTTCAAGTCTCAATCTTATGCCTTAATAATTTATGTCCTCCTCTTAACAGGTATACAGATAGATATCGGATTTCATTTGTGATTTCATTGTGATTTCCTTTTCTTCTCCTTTTTTTCCTTTTCCTTTCTGTGAGTGAAGTTTTAAATAGTAGTCACTACACATCAGAGTGCCCCAACGAGTCTTCTGTCCTTCTCTATAGATATTAGATACGTACTATTTTTCTGACTCAGGGGAGCACCGCCAACCATATATTTTAGGCAATAGACTTGCGTGCAATTAATTGACAGTAGTTGGTAAGTGAGAAACTGGTTTCTCTTATCTATCACCAGCAATATAAGGATAAATTTGCCCTTTTTCCCGCTAGCTAAAATTAATTGTCTTCTTGGCTTTAGTGTGGATTCTACACTTATCCATCTATTGGATATATTTTTATTAAGATTTATTTAAAGTAGGGGTGAGCGGGTTCGGATTTCTGAAATCCGAACCCCCCCGAGCCCCCCCGATCCGAGTCCGATCCGAGTCAGGCTCGACTTTTCCCGCCTGACTCGGATCTGAAATCGAGGCAAAACGTCATCATCCCGCCTTCCGAGTCTCGCGGGTTTTGGATCCTATATAAGGTACCCGCGTCGGCGCCATTTTCTCACTCGGCTGTGGACAGTGAAGAGGGAGGGTGGGAGTTAGGGCTGTGTAGTGTAGTGTAGTGTAGTGTAGTGCTGCTGTTGTCCACTACTTCAAAGTCCATAGGGGCTGGCTGTGTTGTGCTGTGCTGCTGTTGTTAATAGGGGCTGTGTCCACTACTTCAAAGTCCATAGGGGCTGGCTGGACTGTGTTGTGCAGTCAGTTCTCCATAGGGGCTGTGTCCACTCCAAAGTCCTGTGCAGTGTCCCAGTCCTAAAGGAGTGCTGTAGTGTTGTCCAGGGGGTGCTCTGTCCATCAGGGGTGCTCCCCCCAAGTGCTAAAAAAATAATATATTTTCTGTGTTTGTGAATTGTGTGCGCAGTAGCCGCACGTGCATCAACAAAGTAGTGCCAAGCTTGCGCCTGTGTCATAAGTAAAGGGCCGGCTGGCTTGACCATTAAAGGGTGCTGTAACCCCCGAAAGTACACTCCAGTCCAAACCAAAAAAAAATTATTTTCTGTGTTTGTGAATTGTGTGCGCAGTAGCCGCACGTGCATCAACAAAGTAGTGCCAAGCGTGCGCCTGTGTCATAAGTAAAGGGCCGGCTGGCTTGACCGTTAAGGGTGCTGTAACCCCCGAAAGTACACTCCAGTCCAAACCAAAAAAAAAATTATTTTCTGTGTTTGTGAATTGTGTGCGCAGTAGCCGCACGTGCATCAACAAAGTAGTGCCAAGCGTGCGCCTGTGTCATAAGTAAAGGGCCGGCTGGCTTGACCGTTAAGGGTGCTGTAACCCCCGAAAGTACACTCCAGTCCAAACCAAAAAAAAAATTATTTTCTGTGTTTGTGAATTGTGTGCGCAGTAGCCGCACGTGCATCAACAAAGTAGTGCCAAGCGTGCGCCTGTGTCATAAGTAAAGGGCCGGCTGGCTTGACCGTTAAAGGGTGCTGTAACCCCCAAAGTACACTCCAGTCCAAACCAAAAAAAAAATTATTTTCTGTGTTTGTGAATTGTGTGCGCAGTAGCCGCACGTGCATCAACAAAGTAGTGCCAAGCGTGCGCCTGTGTCATAAGTAAAGGGCCGGCTGGCTTGACCGTTAAAGGGTGCTGTAACCCCCGAAAGTACACTCCAGTCCAAACCAAAAAAAAATTATTTTCTGTGTTTGTGAATTGTGTGCGCAGTAGCCGCACGTGCATCAACAAAGTAGTGCCAAGCGTGCGCCTGTGTCATAAGTAAAGGGCCGGCTGGCTTGACCGTTAAAGGGTGCTGTAACCCCCGAAAGTACACTCCAGTCCAAACCAAAAAAAAATTATTTTCTGTGTTTGTGAATTGTGTGCGCAGTAGCCGCACGTGCATCAACAAAGTAGTGCCAAGCGTGCGCCTGTGTCATAAGTAAAGGGCCAGCTGGCTTGACCGTTAAAGGGTGCTGTAACCCCCAAAGTACACTCCAAACCAAATAAAAAAATATTTTCTGTGTTTGTGAATTGTGTGCACTGTGGCTGCACGTGCATCAACAAAGGAGCAGTGCCAAGCGTGCGCCTGTGTCCCATTAGTAAAGAGCCGGCTGGCTCATTTCTTAAAGGGTGGTGTAACCCACAAAGTGCACTACTCTCCAGCAAAAATAAAAAAAATATTTTCTGTGTTTGTTTGCGCCTTAGCCGCACATATATATCAATATAACATAAATGGAGGACCAAACTTTCTCCGATAAAAATAAAATAGGGAAAGATCAAGAACCACTTCCTCCTAGTGCTGTTGCTGCTGCTGGGAGTTGTTCATCATCCCAGAACGGAAGTAGGAACACCACTACTTTTACTAAACAATTGACCCTCCAACAGTCCCTAGCGATGAGGATGAAGTACGACAGCAGTCATCCTGAAGCAAAACGTATAACTGAGGCCTTGACTGCTATGTTGGTGTTAGATGTGCATCCGGTATCCGCCATTAGTGCAGTGGGATTTAGACAATTGATGGAGGTAGTGTGTCCCCGGTTCCAAATCCCATCTAGATTCCACCTGCATCCTCAAAGCAGCAGCGACAAGCGTGCGTCTGTCTGTTAAAGGGTGGTGTAATCCTCAAAGTGCGCTCCACAAACAATAAAAAAATTCTTCTTTTTTTTTCTCTTTGTGAAATGTGTGGGCTGTAGCCGCACGTGCATCCTTAAAGCAGCAGCGACAAGCGTGCGTCTGTCTGTTAAAGGGTGGTGTCACCCTCAAAGTGCGCTCCACAAACAATAAAAAAATTCTTCTTTTATTTTCTCTTTGTGAAATGTGTGGGCTGCAGCCGCACGTGCATCCTTAAAGCAGCAACGACAAGCGTGCGTCTGTCTGTTAAAGGGTGGTGTAACCCTCAAAGTGCGCTCCACAAACAATAAAAAAATTCTTCTTTTTTTTCTCTTTGTGACATGTGTGGGCTGTAGCCGCACGTGCATCCTTAAAGCAGCAGCGACAAGCGTGCGTCTGTCTGTTAAAGGGTGGTGTAACCCTCAAAGTGCGCTCCACAAACAATAAAAAAATTCTTCTTTTTTTTTCTCTTTGTGAAATGTGTGGGCTGTAGCCGCACCTGCATCCTTAAAGCAGCAGCGACAAGCGTGCGTCTGTCTGTTAAAGGGTGGTGTAACCCTCAAAGTGCGCTCCACAAACAATAAAAATATTCTTCTTTTTTTTTCTGTCTTTGTGAAATGTGTGGTCTGTAGCCGCACCTGCATCCTTAAAGCAGCAGCGACAAGCGTGCGTCTGTCTGTTACAGGATTACATCGGTGACAGCATCCAAGTAGGCATGTCAGGCAGTCCGTACCTGTACTGGCAGGAAAAAGAAGCAATTTGGAGGTCCCTGTACAAACTGGCTCTATTTTATCTGAGTTGCCCCCCCTCCAGTGTGTACTCCGAAAGAGTGTTTAGTGCAGCCGGGAACCTTGTCAGCGAAATGCGTAGGAGGTTGCTTCCACAAAATGTGGAGAAGATGATGTTCATAAAATGAATTATCAACTCTTCCAGGGAGACCAGCCTCCAGAACGTACAGAGGGACCTGTGGTGGTGGATTCCAGCAGGGACGAATTAATACTCTGTGAGGATGAGGATGTACACAACACTGAAGAGGGTGAGGAATTGGTGGACGAGGATGAGGATGACATCTTGCCTCCGTAGAGCCAGTTTGTGCAGGGACAGATTAATTGCCAGCTTGTTTTGTGGGGGCCCAAACGAACCAATCATTTCAGCCACAGTCGTGTGGCAGACCCTGGTGCTGAAATGTTTGGTTTGTTAAAGTGTGCATGTCCTGTTTATACAACATAAGGGTGGGTGGGAGGGCCCAAGGACAATTCCATCTTGCACCTCTTTTTTTTCTTTGAATTATGTACTTTGGGGCCTAGTTTTTCAAACTGCCATCCTGTCTGCCACTGCAGTGTCACTCCTAGATGGACCACGTGTTTGTGCCGCCCACTCGTATCTCTTAGCATAGTCATCCAGCTACCTCGGTGCAACCTTTTAGATATAAAAACACTATTGTGAGGTGTGAGGTGTTCAGAATAGACTGGAAATGAGTGGAAATTAAGGTTATTGAGGTTAATAATAGCATAGGAGCAGAAAAACACACAAATTCTGTGATTTTAGCTGTTTTTATGCTTTTTAAAAAAAAAAATACAGATCCAAAACACAAAACCCAGAACCCAAAACACGGAAGGGTGGTTTTGGCAAAACCAATCCAGATCCAAAACACGAAGAAAGATCCAGATCCAAAACCAAAACACAAAACACGAAAAGTGGCCGGTGCACACCCCTAATTTAAAGTTGTCAATTTAAATACAATTTGTGCGCTTTCCTTGATTGTCAAAGACGGCAACCCTGAGGTCTTAAGAGAATTATATCAGGACTACGAATTAAGGGTATTTATTGAATTTGAACTTGTGCAGAAGTTATGTGTTTCCCTAGGGATAATGCAGCCGATCGGGAACCCTGGGGACACCAGGTCAGTACTGAACTTGTCATGACATTGCGCGCTCAGGGCCTGATTCAGAGCCGGACGGTCTGACAGAGTGCTCGCTCTGAATCAGGGCCGGCCCTCTGGTTTTGCAGAACAGCCTCCTGGCCGCTCGCATAGCTGTGGGTGACCACCCACAGCTATAGCGAGCGGCCATGATGATGGTCGCAATGGTCAAAACCATCACGACAATCGGGCTTGCGACGAGACCCTTGTGGTAGGGTCTCGTTGCCGCAAGCCCAAGAGTGCTTTCGGCTCAAATAGAGCCGAAAGCACTCCCACTGACATCACTTGTGATGTCAGTGGGGCCGGCCCCAGACGGTAGGCGTTCCCATGGGAATGCCTCCATCTGGGCAGCCACGCCCTCGCCCCGCCCACCAAAGGGGGCGTGCTGTCACTCAACACCGACAGCATGCCCCCTTTGGTACGAGACCCGGAGCGACGGTTTACCAGTCGCTATCCGGGTCTCGCACATGCGCACGATGGAGCAGGCTCCGTCGTGCGCATGCGCACTGAGCCACCATCGACCTGCTTGTGAACGCATAGCACTCGCGAGCGGGTCTGAATCAGGCCCTCAGTGTGTGTGGCTGGTACAGGGCACAACCGTTCCCTGCTACGGCTCCACTAATTGAGTTACTTTTACCTGCTGATAGACAAACACATTACATTTTTGTGATTGTGGCATTGATTCACATGGGCCCACACCTGGATAATAAATGTAGTTACTATACATCAGAGCCGTAACTAGAGTTTTTGGTGCCCTGTGCCTGAAAGAGCATTGGCGCCCCCTCGTTTTTCAAAGGGACATAATGCACCCAAAAAATGGCCATGGCTTCATGGGGAAGGGCCAGGGAAGAGATAGGAGAGGCCAGGAGATGCTGGGGATGAAATAAGAGGTAGCTACAAGCAGGGCCGTTTCTAGGGGCAGGCAACCCGTGCAATCGCACGGGGCGCGCCGCCCAGCAGAAACAGCCTGTTAACTGCTGGGCGCCCGCTGAGATTCAGTTACCAGCGGGCGCCCGGCAGAGCAGCCGGAGAGACGGAGCCTCCGGCTTCCGGCTCCCCCAGTGTGCACTATGGGAGGACGTCATGACGTCTTTCCCATAGTGCAAAGGAGCAGCCGAGCGGAGCGGACGCTGGAGCGGGGCTGAAGGTAAGTATTAGTGTTTTTTTTTTTATGTGCAGGCAGCCTGGACAATACTCTGGGGGCACTTCTGCTAGGGGAGACACCACTACTGGGGGCACCAGGGCACTACTACTGGGGACATTACTCGGGGGGCACTTCTACTGGGGGCATTGCTTAGGAGGTGCCACTACTGGGGGCATTACTCAGGGCCCAGGGGCACTACTAATGGGGGCACTACTACTTGGGGCTTTACTACTTTGGGCACTACTACAAAGGGAGCATTACTATTGGGGGCACTAATACAGGGGGCATTAATATTTCGGCAATACAACTGGGTACACTACTACTGGGGCACTACAGCAGGGACCATTACTATTGGGGGCATTACTGATGGGGGCATGACTACAGGGGGCACTACTAATGGTGGCATGGCATAGGGGGCACCACTCCTGGGGGCACTACTACTGGGTGTACTGCATAAAGGGCACCACTACTGTGGGCTCTGCATAAGTTGCACTACCACTGTGGGCACTGCATAAGGGGCATATATACAGGGGACACTGCATATGGGGACAACTACAGGGGGCACTGCATAATGGGCACTTTTGCCTGAGAGCCAGTGGGGGGGAAGCCTAAGACCTGTCGGGATGGAATGGCAAGGGAGGGGGCTGGAATGAAGTGTGTATTATGTGAATCTTGTTTTTTCAATGTGTTTTATGTGGGTCTGGATTTAATAATGTATTTGAGGTGGATGTGGTTTTAAAACGTAGTTTATGTGCCTCTGGCTTTTCCAATATATTATGTGGAAGTGGTTTGTTGCAGTGTATTATATGTGGATCTGGCTTGTATTTTCAATGTGCTGGATTCGCTCCCAATGCACTAAAAACTAGTGTGATGCAAGGTCATACTTCTGCAAATGTTACACCAAAGGCATGCACACAGAACTTCGGCGTGGGCTTGTGACAGCTAGGCCACACCCCATTTTTTGAGCGCGCGCATGCTGTCTGCCTTTTGTTTAGCTACATATTTTTTCAGCACTTTGCCTCTGACATGTTAGCCACCCCTGTACTCAGTAGTCACAGTGGCTGTCATTCTGTGGTCTTTCTAGATCACGCTCCCTTACTGTGATACCACACCCCCTCATGATGAGGCCACGCCCACTCCACAATATTACTGCTTTGAGGGGGGGGGGTGCATTTTGACTGCTCGCACTGGGAGCCTCCAACCCTAGAAACTGCCCTGGCTACAAGCAAGAATGATAATAAACAAAAATTTGACAGGCCCAAACAGCGCCCCCTGACCTGTGGTGCCCTGTGCGATGGCAGCGGCCGCACTACCCTAGCTATGGCCCTCTGCTATACATATACAGTAGGAGCTCATGTAGAGATGGACTCATGTATTTTATTTGAAAAAACTAGCATTTCCCAACTGAGCAAAGCACAAGGCACAATGTAGTTTCTTATGCATCTTACACTTACCGATCTCTATGCTTAGAGAGATGGAACGGGGCAGGGTAAGCGTGTTCAACACAGACAAAGAACAGTAAAGGCATTCCCATACTTGCTGCCTATTTTCTAGGTTGAGACAGCCGCAAATACACTGGTCAGGAGAATACACCTGATGCCTAAGCTCGAGCCTCAGATATGGGCTGGTGACCATTAGCCAGGGCCTTGCCTTTTTGTAAAAATAAATGAATTTTAAAAAACCAGCATGATTTCTCCCCCACAAATGTGCTCCTAATGTAAGCTAAGCTGGTTATGGGAAAATTGGGGAGACTAACAGCATGTGACCCCCTTGAGCCACTACCAGCCCTAGTCTGTGACAAGCTGGAGATACTATAGCGGGGTAACTAGCAGCACAGATTCAATGGACCATGATGCCAGTCCATTATGGTCAGGGCTGAGTTCCCTAAAGGAAAGGAGCCTGCAAAAATAATGTGCCCCAACCGTATTAAAAAATAGCAACTGAGAGCACTTCTCACACCCATGGTGCAGCAGGTGTGGTGTAATAACATTATTAAAAAAAAAGATTGGTTTTTATTTTTGCTTTTGAGCAACAAGTGTCTGCAAGCCCTATAATGATATATATCAGTGCACTCCCTGAAGTAGAAGAGTCTGTCTGTAGATTCCGCCCGGTGACTCATTCTCTCATCCTATCATTCACTGCACAGCTCATTACTAGAAAACAGAAAGGGACACATACACTGGAACTACTGTACACTATTTTCTCCTAAGTACATTATCACATCACTGTATCCACACAAGAGGGTCTGTGACTGTATTTATTGCCAAATACTTATTTGATCACACAGTGTCGGACTGGAGCATGAAGAGCCCACCGGGGGAATGCAGTGATAGGGGTCCATGCTTAAGAGGTGTGGTCATCCACCAGAGGGGGCCTGGCCAGCCATCACAGACGCTTGGCTACCAATTAGTCAATTCTTGGTGTAGTTTCAATAGCAGTTACTGATGTAATAATATTTCATGTTATACATGAGGGTACGGTGTTGTGTTTATTTGGCTTCCAGACCATGTGTTTATTCAGAGAATCATTCACAAATTACTCTCTGCTTGCTGCCATATTTCTGTAAGATTCCACCCCATGCTCTCCGTATATACAGCTACCCTCCCCCTCCACTCCACTATGAGAATTATCATCATCATAGCACCCAGACAGCAGATACTGAGGGTAATATTTCAGTACATATTAAGGTTTTATTTCCGTAGTAATAATTTATTGATTTCAAAATTAGGGATTGATATCACTTCCATGAATTTGGGGATAAGTGCTCCAATCTATTTATACTCTGAGGATTATGCATAAGAAAAGTATATAGTACCACAATGGCGCTGATGTGGTTTACATATAAAAGTCACAATCCACAATCCAAACCACCACGTAATGAGTTCTATATATAGAGTCTTGGTATATTTACTAAAGTGAGAGTTTTTATAAGTGGAGATGTTGCCCATAGCAACCAATCAAATTCAACATTTCCACTTCAAAAAACTCTCACTTTAGTAAATTGACCCCTTACTCTTTCAGATTTTATAGTAGAATTCCTTTATGCCTTCCCTTTCCTCTCTTCAAATGTATAAAAATGAAGTGTGTATTCCTTTAACATTCACAATATTCCATGACCTTAAATGTTACTAGGAAGGTAAACACAACAATAGCCACATAGTGGAATAATGTCTTCAAACATAAAAGTAATTAATTTACCAAATGCACTCATAATGCAATCCAGCAATCCTCCCTGCAGCGTCATTAATAGGAGTTGTTCTCTCACTTGTAGAAAATGTCTGATACTGGCTCTATAATGCCTAATGTGTTTGTGTATGCTGGGATTGCAGCACTATAAGTGCCAGCATACCCATGGTTGCCAGGGCATGCTGAAATTTCTAGAACTACAAGCACCAGCATGTCCTGGCATCCAGGGACGAAAGGGACCAGACATTTACTTGTGTAAAAAAAGACTGTAAAATTAGACACAAAAAAACCACAACAAAGTATTTTATTAAGATAAACACAACCTGACATATAAACTCATTAATCACTTTATTGGTCCAGTGGGATACCATTTTTTCTCCCTGGCTTGCGTTAAAATAAAATAGAATAATAAAAAACATAACACTCATAAGTGATGAAATACTTCTCCTTACACTCCCATTAGACAGACAGTCTCCGTGTGTGCGCTTAGCCACCTCCCAGCTACATTTTAAAAAAATTTCTGAGACTGCGTGCTTCCTGTGCGCCTCAATTGCAAATGCAACTCTGTGCGATCTACTGCGTCCGACTCAGGCCCTATTCATGATGTTAATTATCGGTGTCCGAACTAACATTCTAACTCGCCGTGGCTGTCGAAGCAATTCATCATTGCTCTGGCGCGGTGATAGCTAATATGAAATCAGCTGTGCCCGCCAGCAGCTTCACTGCTCCTTTTCAGAGCAGTTAATCTTTTCACTGCTCCTTTCGGAGCAGTGACGGGACTGCGCATGCGCGACCTACAGGTCACACAAGCGCACAGGAGCCCCTGGATCCGGTGGAAGGAGCCGGACAGGGAAGAGGATCTGAAACGATCCCTCTTCGCAACCCGGACCTCCTTCCCATAGGGAAGGAGCGGGTTGCGATGCCAGAGCAGTATTTTCGGAGCTTGATGAATTCTGTCCCCATATTAGTGTATGGGGACAGCGTGCCATTCCACGAGAGAAAGGTAAGCAGGAGATATCTGTGATACTAGTGTATGGGGACAGCGGCCATTCTGCAAGAGGAAAGTAAGTAGGAGATATCTGTGATACTAGTATATGGGGACAGCGGGCCATTCTGCAAGAGGAAGGTAAGTAGGAGATATCTGTGATACTAGTATATGGGGACACCGGGCCATTCTGCAAGAGGAAGGTAAGTAGGAGATATCTGTGATACTAGTGTATGGGGACAGCGGGCCATTCTGCAAGAGGAAGGTATGTAGGAGATATCTATGATACTAGTGTATGGGGACAGCGGGCCATTCCGCCAGAGGAAGGTAAGTAGGAGATATCTGTGATACTAGTGTATGGGGACAGCGGGCCATTCTGAAAACAGAAGGTAAGTAGGAGATATCTATGATACTAGTGTATGGGGACAGCGGGCCATTCCACCAGAGAAAGGTAAGTAGGAGATATCTGTGATACTAGTGTATGGGGACAGCGGGCCATTCTGCAAACAGAAGGTAAGTAGGAGATATCTATGATACTAGTGTATGGGGACAGCGGGCCATTCCACCAGAGAAAGGTAAGTAAGAGATATCTGTGATACTAGTGTATGGGGACAGTGGGCCATTCCACCAGAGAAAGGTAAGTAAGAGATATATGTGATACTAGTGTATGGGGACAGCGGCCATTCTGCCAGAGAAAGGTAAGTAGGAGATATCTGTGATATCTCCTGCTTTACCTTCTTAATGAATGTCCCGATAACTTAATTTTACAATTGCAGGTGAAAATGTGCATTTACATCTGCTTTTGTAGAAATTAAGTGATGATGAAAAGGTGAACAGGCAATTAGATGTCTTATCTTCCTATGTTATAGTGCAGCATGGCTAGTGTAAGGAGAAGGCTGGGTAAAGTTTAGATGTGGACGCAGGACACCCGGTAGCTGCGTTTTGGATGCAGCAGCTGTGTATAAATATGAAATAGAGGCTTCCTGACAGCATTGCAGATCCGAATGCTTCGTTTGAAGACATCGGATCACCATCGTGACCATTCACCCTCCATCGGGTTTACGTACTAACCTGAATGTGGCCCAAAGTGTAGGACAAGACTTGGTCTCCACCTGCTCCGTGCTGGTTCCCAAATCTTGCCCATTGTGGAGGGATTATGGCTGCCCCCCCCCAATGTCCCCCAACCCACAGCCTTTAAAAAACCAACTCTTTGTTAATGTTACAATAATTCTGCACCACTAGCGTAATTCTCATTGATGCACTGGTCAGTAATACAAAGCAAATTGCTCTGCCCGTTCTATACTACCAGCCTTCACTCCATCCACTTTTGCCCCACTGCATGGGCAGTGATGTGTGGTCAGGTGAGGCAGTGCCTTTCCTGTCATACTTCGGTAGACTCCAGAGTTTTGACTAGAAAAATTATAATAAAAATGTAAAGAAAATATTATAAATATCCTCTTTGTATTGTTCTAATCATTTTTATAGTCAAAACGCTGGAGTATAAAGTGTTTTTTTATATGAGGCACTGCCTCCCCTGTCTACCTTTTCCACACATCCCTGATCAAAATATACCAAATTTCCAGCACTATATACTGCTGCACCTTTGTATAATGCCCACATATACCCTCGGGTTCATATATGTATCTGTAAATCTGACTCTTATACTAGCCAGTGCCTATTTATCTCACCACACTTCACTGTGCCTGGGCAGATTTATCATTCGGTTAGCAAGAATCCAAAACTGCTTCTTCAAAATAACACGCAGGACCATATATGTTATATTACAGAATGCCTCCGTAAGTACATTGTAACAACTTTCTTGCTCTCATCTCCTCTGAACCTGCCACTTTCTATATGATTTTACAGTGGAAACATTTATAAACTGTTATCAGTGCCCTTTCCATGTGCAAGTGAGCCATGAGTATTCTCATCCCATGGTTTGTGCATTCTTGGCAAATCATTTTACATAAGGGGGCTTATGTAAGAGGTTGCGAGCTGAAGCCGCTGCGGGAACTCTGGCGAGTCTTCCCATATTTTTAAAGGGGCAATCATTTTAAGGGCAAAGCTGGCTAGGTTTTGCCTTTAAAATGATTGGCGCTTTAAAAATACAGGAAGACTCGCAGGAATTCTTATTACATAAGCCCCAAGGTACATTTCAAGGCAGTAGGATTAAATCACCTTAAAATTATGTAATACTTTTGGTATCTTGTTCAAAATTACAGAGCTAAGTGCCCAGAAGTGCCCTGTTATCGCCAGTGCAGCAAACACACAATAGGTTTTAATAGAGGCAAACTGATTATTTATTGTCGTGATAGGCAGCAAAGAAACCATAGGTTTCCCCAGTATGGGGTGATAATATTAGCTTCAGATTCCAAAGTGTCAATCACAATAAAACCACTCATATGAATTCAAGTCTAGTAAATAGAAAGCCCTTATGGCCATTGGATTTGCAATAAAAAAAAAATACTAGAACCTTTCGGAATTTTTCAATAGTCCAATAAAGTCCCCCCATAGCCCTGTATTCAAACAACCCCCTAAATAACGAAAGTCATTAGCAGCCATCTGAGTGACCCAATAGATATTTGTGGGACAGCTTCAATTGAGTAAACTGAAGTTAGAGGTATGTAATAACAGGCTTGTCCCATTGTTTCTCCTGGAGCCCTGACCTCTTCATCATTGATTTCCATGTTGGGACACAATACCCAGCCAATGTGTCTCCAGGGTTGTCCATATCTGTTTCTGCATTCCCATGAGTTGAAAAAGTACTATTACTGTATAAGAAGTTAAGCACAAGCAGATAAGTCAAAATTAAATCCTTTAACTGGTGTCGTCACCAGAATAGTTTCTAAATATCAGTATTCTAGCCCATAGAGAACTTCCT
This sequence comes from Taudactylus pleione, assembly GCA_031769625.1. Lineage (NCBI taxonomy): Eukaryota > Metazoa > Chordata > Amphibia > Anura > Myobatrachidae > Taudactylus > Taudactylus pleione. The sequence continues at coordinate 1,772,125 of JAUIMM010000225.1, read as the reverse complement.
ACTATTTGGGTGTACATGCTTTATTGGTTGTTCTGTATGGGTTCCCAAACTCGGTCCTTGAGGTACCCTAACAGTTCAAGTTATTAAGGATATCCATGCTTGTGCATAGATGGTATAATCAAACTGACTGAGGTACTAATTAAGTCACCTGTGCTTAAGTATGCATATCCTGGAAACCTGGACTGTTAGGTTGCCATGAGGACCGAGTTTGGGAGCCACTGGCATAAAGTCTGCTCAACCTCATTCATGGCCTGACTCAGAGGTTGACGGAGGCGCAGTAGCAACTGTGACTTTTGTGACAGCTGCTACTGCGAATTTATGCTAATACCACAGCCAATAGGTCTCCTGCTGACTCACTGGTTGCAGCTCTAATTTGCTGCGGTGCATTGAAAGTCGCATCATCGGCTATCTGAGCAACCCTATAATTCTCTCTGAAAGCCTGATGGTACATGGCAGCCAGCGACAGTGGAACTGCTTCTTTTGATGCAGTCATTGACACGCACCTGATATGCCCGCCAATGAAAGCCACCCCTCTTTTTAGTCACCGTCCAGGAATGCCCATCGGAATGGCATGGATATCTGTGCAATTCTGATATGCGTCCACTGGCACTAACCATTGGAACACATGCGCAGATTTAAAACATCAGGTGCTTGCGTCCAATGTTGTAAATTAATCCACCTCTGACTAATGGTGTGTACACACATGAACGATAATGATATCGATCAATGACAAATCGTTCATATCGTTAATTTTTATGCAACGGACGACTAACAATGTGCGTTCCCGCATGGACGATAACGATATCTATGGTCGTCCGTACATGCAGGCCAACTTGGACGATTTCAACACGATTTGCATGTTAAGAGATGACTTTATTGAAATATCTATCATAGATATCTATCAGTGTGTACAGAAAGTTGAAGGGAAATCTATCAGCGATATTGTTGGTTGTACTGTGTGTATGCACCATAAGGCCCTAAGTCTGGCAGAGTTTTAGGGTGAGGCCCACGGGCAGGTAGCGGGCAGTGCCCGATGCCACCTGAAATAACTTAAGGGCATTGTCAGCCAGTTCCATTCACTATAATTAAGTAGGTTTTACCATGGAAGCGGACGCTCTCAGCCAATCAGCGGCCACTGCCATCAGCCAATCAGCAGTCGGTTTCCATGGCAGCTTATTGGTTGAGAGGTCTGCGCCTGGTCCATTATAGCGAATGGAGCTGACCGGCAATGAACTTAGGCAATTTTGGGTGGCACTATCAGCTGCCTGTCCATGGGCCCACGCATTTTGGACTACTACTGGAGAAGAGGCCCGACCTCCTTCAGGATGTAGGTAAGTATGTACTGTGAGTACGGTTGAGTGAGTGAATGGATGAATGAATGTGTAATAAATGTACAAAATTTGGAGTGCGAGTACTGTGGATTTCTTAATATTTTTTTCACAGTGGGGATACATGTGCTACTGGCCTGCTGGCACTTGTAGTTCTACAAGTGCCAAAAAAGAGACTGGCTGGTACCTGTAGTTCCTCTGTGAAGAACAATATTATTGCATAAATTAACCCACCAGGGATGCTGGGAAGAGCTCTGGGCTTTCAGCCAAGGGCTGGTTAATGCTCTGAGAGGGGACTCTACTTTTCGGGGTGTCCCCACTTTTCGAGGATTGGCAGTTTTGGGCGGGCCAGTTTGGGGCTGCATAACGCTTTGGCATGAGGAACCCACACTGCGTGTCCTGCTGTGGCATTCCCAACCCAGCTAGTGCAGTGTGGTGCTGGTAAATGGAAAAAAGGGAGAATCCCACGCCAGTTTTTCCCCCGATTTTCCAGGATCAGACAAGGCTAAAAGGTCGACGGTTGGTTATGGATTAATGGGGGGACCCCACGCCATTTTTTTTTTATTTTTTTACTTGTAACCCTTTTTCAACTTTTAAAAGGCATTCACAGATCATAGTGATCTGTGCATGCTTCTCCCAGACTCGCCTGCCTTAGACAGGTCTATTGTTTAGGGCTTTTAAAGTTGGATTGTAAATTGATTTCCAATCCAACTGTTAGTAAATGAGGGGATCCTGTAGTCTTCTATGGGAAAGTACTGATATTTGGTCGATGTTAGCCGAAATTCTGTTTTATAGGTAATTTTATAGTTGATTTTGTCTTTAGTAAATCCCTGATTTGCAAAATGGACTTATAATCACCTATAAATACACCACAAACCCAAAATCGACCTTTAGTAAAGTTACCCCTAGATGTTGGTCGGAGCTGTTGTCTTTAAGGCTCCTAACTTTGAATTTAGGGGATCTGACAAGGTTCTCACCATGGGCCTGATTCAGCAGTGGACCCAGTTAAAACATTTTTGCAAGTGCCCAATGTTTTCTATACTGCACATATCTGAGTCGCACTGTACATGCGCTGTGACGATCTTACAACAGTGGTCATAGGGCCTGATTCAGTAAGCGATTACGCACGCAGTCTCACTGCGAAGATATGCTAATGATTGCAATCGCAATGCCATATGCAGCCTAACATAAGGACACACACTTTACCTTACACACATCCATAATACTTAGCAAGACTGCGAAAACCATCGGTAACATCGAGTACAATCACAGCCTCATGCACACTTGCGCAAGGTCAGACCTTACTCAGGAATTGCTAACCTCATCACACACAGTGAAAGCTAAAGCTGTGTATGGCATTACAGTGGCTAAAACAGCATTCAATCGCACTGGCGCGCCATGTGTTTGGCCGACCACCCCCCCATAACCACTCCCAAACGGTACTTCCTGTCAATCACTCTGTGATGGGTCTGCGTAGTCAATGCGGTCACAGTCGCGATCGTGATGCAGACACAGAGCGCAACAATAGGCCGATTGCATGCGTAATTGCAGTTGCGATCGGTAGTGAATCAAGCCCATACTGAGGATTAAGACGAAGAGTGATTGACAGCAGCCATTTGGGAGTGACAACAGGGATGAGGCGTCTCAAACGCATTCATGTCCTGACTGCTTCGGGGGGCGTGTCACAGCCAGCGACTGCATCTTCTTACACAGTAGTTCTGGCCCTGGTGTCCTAGTTGCAACGGACCGATGTTTGTCCAATGCTTTGTACGCCATCGACAGATCTGAGAAGCCAGTGATGGGTGTCTTTGTACAAAAGATGGTGACTGCAACATTTGTATAACTTCTCAGATCCGTACGGGATGACAGCAGCGATGGGCAATGCCTTCACCTCTGAATTTGGCCCCATGATCCCGGCTGTGTCCTGCTCTTGGCGACTACTTGCTTCATTCATGAAACTTAAAATGTGGTTCTGCCTGCAGATATGTGTCTATAATATAATCATGAGACGCGTCCTAGATGAAACATTACATTACTGTGAGGTGGGAACATAAAGGTCAGTTATGGCTCCTCATATTAACTTATCTCTTACTTCATTACTATTTCCAGAAATCAGCACCCCAATGTATTTTTGCCCCAGAAGTCTGACCATACATTGCGCAATTCCTCATTCTCATAATGGTGAACCATGATGACCTTATGAAAAATACAGCGATCATATTCCATCCTGAGCCCATTAAACAAGTTTTTGGGAGGTACTGTGGGCAATACTTTCATTTTATACAGACATATTCCCATAAAGGCATCTTCAACAGAAATAACTGCGATCTCCTGAGCCACCTTGTACACCTTTCCAGCCATGTCCACTGAGAACACATAACCTGGACCAGAAGGGTACGGTGGGTACAAGTCCCCAGGGTAGACACTCTTAGGCACGTACCATTTGCTCTGTTTGTTCCTTATAGGTGCTGTAGAGTACACAAAAAGCCCCGTGAAATAATTTTCATGAGCTGGAAGCTCTGGATGTAGAAGCTGGTGAACAAGATAATTGACATTGAGAAAGACATCACTGTCTATCTTCATTGCGTAACTGGCATTAGGACAGAATTTTGATACCCATTCCATTGCCATTAGAGTTTTTAGAGTTAGATTATAATACGTATCCAGAAAGTCCTGTTGCACAATGTCTCCATATGTAGCACTCTCCTCCTCCAGCATCCTCTGCACGGCTCCGGTCATACTCGGAGATAGGCCTACCAGGAAAATCTTTAAGACATCTACTTCTCCGTAATTACTTTCATTCCCCCAAGTTTCGCGGATTGTGTCTCTAGATTTGACGTTATGACTGTCTCCGGTCACCAGGAGAACTAGGAATGGGTTTCGGTTCTGACATTTCTGTGGCTGGTTGATGAGGAACTTGTAAGGATAAGGATATGGAGGTGTCAGTGGATGCCGCGTAGCGGGGGATGTGGAGTTCAGGATAATGACCTCGCTTGCGAATAACACGAGATTGAAAGTGCGTTGAAGCCAATGGAAATGGTCTAAATTTACATTATATCCTGCAAAGGCAGCAAAGAGCACCAGAATTACCACAGGCAACAGGCAGTGTTTAATGTAGTGCCAGATCCTCAGTCTTCCTCTCATGATGGCGGCTAAAAAAACACAAAAGAGAAATTACAGTTGCACACCTTGCACAAGTATACATCAATATGTATCCATATAGTACATGCCTCATGTACCACTGCCCGGCGCGGCTAGTATGGTGATTCCACTCAGTAGCTGCTGAACAAGATGTAATATCATTGTACATCATATTGTATTACACGCCTGTCTTGAGAAAGGTTCTCATGTTGAACCGAAACGTCGACACAATTTGTGGCGGATTATAAATTACGTCTGTCTTGGCGGATTATAAATATTCATTGTTCTAATAAAAAACTGGTTGTTTAAACCTAGTTGGCGAGAGCTTCCTTCCATTTTTTTGGAACTTTGGATGTTATATATATACTGTGTATATATATATATATATTACACATATATCTTTTATGTACATACCACTAGTGTTTTAAAAAAGCAGTCTGACCATTTCAGTCCCATTATGGACCTTTGACAAGGTTACACAGCACCACAAAAAACATTAAGTGTAGAGAAGTAAATTTTTTAAACACTGATTGTATGTGTATATATATATATATATATATATATATATATATATATATACACGGTATACAGTCAGGTCCATAAATATTGGGACATTGACAGAATTTTCAGATTTTGGCCTCTATTCACCACCACAATGGTTTTGAAATGAAACAAACAAGATGTGCTTTAACTGCAGACTTTCAGATTTCATTTGAGGGTAATTACATCCAAATCGGGTGAACGGTGTAGGAATTACAACAGTTTCAATATGTGCCTCCCACTTTTTAAGGGGCTAAAAGTAATGGGACTATCAACTCAAAAGCTATTTCATGGACAGGTGTGGGCTATTCCCTCATTATTTCATTATCAATTAAGCAGGTAAAAGGTCTGGAGTTGATTCTAGGTGTGACATTTGCATTTGGAATCAGTTGCTGTTGACTAAGAATGGAATGCGGCTATTGAATAAGTGGTGAAGAATAGCACTTAGGTTATTTTGGGGAGAAAAATAACTTGTTCCATCAAATTTGGGGTACATGAAAATGGGTGCAAGCATATTTTAAAGTCCCTAAAATGATTTTTAAAAATTCTTCAAAAATGCACCTGCCGCTACTCCCGCAATGAAGAAAACACCTGCCGCATATAAGGGAGCCCCTCTGGATTTAATTTGGCTTTTTTCTAAGTGTGTTCTGTATTTTTTAATTTTTTTTTTTTTTTCACCCCAAATTTAAAGGTCTTTTTTTTTTTTAACATTTTTGGCGATTCCGACATTTCGCCTCAAATTGAATACGGCCCTTAGTACTGACTGCAGAAGCAGATAAACAGCTGCAGCTCCCGTACTTTTCCCATGCTCTTCTATTCATGTATAACATGCCTGGCTGGTTCAGCATTGCAGGCAGGTAGCAGTGTCCATCCTCTGCCCCTCTTTGAAAGTACACAGGTGACCTGAGGTATTTATATACATTTGTGGTATATTAAGTCCAAACTACAGTCAGACACTTTCTGGGGCAGCTCACACATCATATGGAATAGTATTATTACAGAAGTTGCATTGAACATTGAATGGATCATAACTTCCTGATCAATCTAATATTCAGTATGAACTATGGTGCTCGCATATGTTGTGTGAATTTACACTGTGTATGCTCAGAAAATGAGCATGTGCAAAATGGGCACAGTCACGAGTACTTGGACTCTCTCCGACAAAGAGGAGAGAGTGTGGATGGCAGTGTGGATGAGGGGGGGAGGGATGGTGGATGGGACCCTAGGCTGAAGCTATGCCTAATGTGCCAAGAAACTTTGCACCGGCACTATCAGCCGCGGGCATAAATAATTCTCCCAAAGTATTTATAATATTTGTATTTAGTAATATTTTTTGTGTACAATGATTCATAGAGGATTATGTAATAGATTCCGAGATTATAGAAACCGATGTAACTTCACTGAGTTCGCTGCTAAATTTAAAGTGGCAAACAGCTGTAATGCACAATAGCCACTTACTTCATTTAGCAAGTATTAGCAGAATTCACGCCGGTTCTGTAATCTCGGAATTTATTGCATAACCCTTATAATATGTTTTTTATTGTATTTGTTCTTTATACTATTTGAGTGACTGATATGGGTTCCTGAATACATCCACTCATTACTTTCAGCAAGGAGATTGATCTAAAGAGGCTAAATAAATCAGTGAAAGAATGGATGGATTGGACTAGGGGGGCCTCAGGCCAATATCTTGCCTAGAGCCCCATGGAGTCTTAATCCAGCTCTGGTGCTGAGCATGAAACTGCGGGGAAGGGGGGTGAAGTGTTGTGGGGAAACATCCCCTGTTTAGGGCACTGGCAGGGGGTTTACTTGCCACACTGGGTGTGACCGATCCCAGGGCCGACACTGCAGCACAGTCGATGCCGATAAATCATGCAGGGGACAAATTTAAATGTCCGTGCAGTTTTGATGTCTGTCCAGACATATCGATCGTCCGATTGGTAAGTGTGTATATCTTCCCAAATTGGTCGCTCGGTTGGCGGGAATGACCAGTTGAGATGCTCGTTTGGGAAAGCACTTTTTTCCGTTAAGCTACTCTCCTGCTGGCCTTAAATGCTTCCAGCGGCTTTACAAGTGCAATCAGAGCAGTAAAACTTTCTGTTGACATTCTGTAAGAAAATCCCATCCGCTACAAAAAATTATAACAAACAAAAGCACTGCATTTACAAAAATAAAAAATGACTCGTGACACACGTCTTGCAGACCTCCAGATGTAGCTGTCTAGACACATGTCCAATGAAATCAAATGTTCCACGACAAAACGCAGTCCCAAAAAGTTATTTATCTGAGGTCTGTTGTTCAGGTAATCTGGCTGGTCACACAATGTCTTGCATGTGCCTCTACTTCTCAGTGTGTATCTTCACGCTCCTGGTGGCAAGATGTAGTCCATGATAACATGTTGCTTGTCTGAAGAAAACTTCGACAACAGGAGTGATGAGAGGCCAACTATTTCTGCCAAACTCTTAGTTAAAAAACCCCAAACTGTATTTTGCAGCACTGCACATAGTAAGTCATATGGGTATCCAGATGGAAGATCGACAATGTTTAGATTGACAGTCAATAGTTCAACACCAGATGGTCAACAGGTAATAGGTTGACATGGTGAAAAGGTCAACATAAATAAAATGTCGACTGATGAATGGTCAACATTGCAAAAAATTTTAAAGTTAGGGATAGGCACTTGGGGGAGGGTTAGGATTAGGCTGCCCAAGGGGATGGTTATGGTTAGGCACTAAGGGGAGAGTTAGGTTAGGCTAGTGTTAAATTTAGGCACTAGGGGGAGGGTTAGGGTTAGGCACCAGGGGAGGTTAGGGCTAGGCACTAGGGTTAGCTTTAGGAATATAATTAAATTACAAAAAAATGTGTTGACCATTTTTGTGCTGACAATTTGAGCCTGTTGATCTTTTAACCCTGTCGACCTTCTGCACTGTCGACCTTTTGTCTGTTGACCTATTGTCCCTGTTGATATTGTAACCATGTTGACCTATTACCTGTCGACCTATTGGCTGTCGATCGAAATATTGTCGATCTATTATACCACATCCAGGGCCTGATTCAGCAAGGAACACAGTTGCTTATACGCACACAATTGGTCGATTAATTCACACTGTGCATGCATATGCATCGCACTGCGCAAGGCAGATGCTGCAATCAGAACTGCCATCGCAGAGGCTTTGCAGACCCATGGCAGAGTGATTGACAGGAAATGCTGTTTGTGGGTGGTGACGGGGGGATGGTAGGGCGAACACAGGCGTGCCAGTGCGTTTCTGTTGCAGGGACATGCATAAATTATCCACTGCGATACCAGATGCCGCCTGAGGCATCATAGCATGAAGTAGCGCACGCAGGTGGGGTTTCTGAGTACCCAGAAACCCCCCCTGGCAGCCTCGGGAGCAGATATAATTTTATTAAGCCCCGCCCCCCTGTCTTGCATCAGGGCCCACTGTGGTGCAGGGGCTCATAGCCGCTGCACCCACTGGGCCCCACAGAATCGGAGCCGCTGCCGAAAGTACGGGTCCCGGACCCGGCCGGAGGCTCGAGTCCCTGCTGGAGGGGGAGGAGGGGCCACTCTCCTCCCCTCTCATCTATAGAGCGATGAAGCGATCAGATTACCAAAGTGATGATCCGCGGTCAGCTGCTGGCCGCAGATCATCACTTTGGTAATCCGATCCGGGCAGTGCTGGCTGCACTGAGACCTACGGGGGTGGGGCTGGGTGACGGCCCATGTGACTCCGGGCAGACTGAGTCACTGTGACACAGCTGCCTGCGCAGGCGTGTCGCAGCGCTCAGGAGGACGCCCGCCGATGTCACTGCTAGCCAGACCTGTTCCCCACCTTCAGTCCTCTGCTGCCGTTGTTGGAGCCAGAAGGTAAGTCTGAGTAAGGGGCTGTGATGGAGGGACTGTGATGGAGGTAATGGAGGTGACTGTGATGAGGGGGAGTGAGAGGGGCTGTGATGATGGTGAAATGAGCAGCTGTGATGGAGGGGCTGTGAAGAGGGGATATGAGGTGCTGTGATGAAGGGGGGGCTGTGATGGAGGTGACTGTGATGAGGGGCTATGTTGAAGGGCTGTGAAGAGGGGATATGAGGGGCTGTGATGAGGGGGATATGGGGGCTGTGATGAGGGGAGTAAGAGGGGATGTGATTAGGGGGGTTGTGATGACTGGGGCTGTGGTGAGGGGTGCTGTGATGAGGGGTGCTGGGCTGTGAAGGGCTCCATGGGGGGGGGGATGAGTGAGCTAGGATGAAGTTCCACTGAGGGGCGTCAAAATCTATACCCGCTTACCAAAAAACATTGGCTCGGGCCGGCCCTGATGTGTCGCCAGCAGCCACTCTCCTGGAGAAGGAGAGAATAACCGGCGCCTTATTACCCGCATACTGAGTGCGTGGGTGCTTTGGGCGAGGTGTGTGCTCAGGGCATGCATGCTGCTGTTGTGGCTGGAGCGCGGGAGTTGCAGTGCGGCGCTGGGTGCATACTAAGGTTAGTGTGTGTGGCCAGGGAGTACAGAGGTGGAGCAGCCTGTGCTGTGTCCATCCCTTGCCGGCTGCACAGGGCCACCATATGTGCCACCATATGTCAGCCTGCCTTGTCTCTGCAGGGATCATGCAGGCAACGGGGGCACAGTTCTTGTGGGGGAGAGAAGGATATGTGTAATCTGGTCTTCCTGTTTTTGTGGCTCACCGATGGTTTGCATCTTGTGGTGAACCCTCTATATTCACTCTTGTGAAGTCTTCTCTTGATTGTTGACTTTGACACATATACATCTACCCCCTGGAGAGTGAAGGGGTTTTTTTTCACCAGGGAAATAATTATTTTGTCATCCACCACAGTTGTTTTCCGTGGTCTTCCGGGTCTTTTGGTGTTGCTGAGCTCTCCAGTGCGTTCTTTCTTTTTAAGAATGTTCCAAACAGTTGATTTGGCCACACCTAATGTTTTCGCTATCTCTCTGATGGGTTTGTTTTGATTTTTCAGCCTAATGATGGCTTGCTTCACTGATAGTGACAGCTCTTTGGAACTCATATTGAGAGTTGACAGCAACTGATTCCAAATGCAAATGTCACACCTAGAATCAACTCCAGACCTTTTACCTGCTTAATAGATAATTAAATAACGATGGAATAGCCCACACCTGTCCATGAAATAGCTTTTGAGTTGATAGTCCCATTACTTTTGGCCCCTTAAAAAGTGGGAGGCACATATAGAAACTGTTGTAATTCCGACATCGTTCACCCGATTTGGATGTAATTACCCTCAAATGAAATCTGAAAGTCTGCAGTTAAAGCACATCTTGTTTGTTTCATTTCAAAACCATTGTGGTGGTGAATAGAGGCCAAAATCTGAAAATTCTGTCAATGTCCCAATATTTATGGACCTGACTGTATATAGTCATTGCTTCTCTGCCTGTTGCAGTACGATAGCAATTAAACAGATCCTGGAAATACTAAGGAGCTATGTTGGCTTTTTCAGGCATCAGAGAGAATGCTCTGAAATATTGACAAGCTATTTCCCAGGCCGCTCTAATTTCACACCAACATATATATCTTCAGCAATCTTGGGTGCTCTATATAAGGATCTACCATGCAGGACACTTAAGCTAGGTACAGTGACCTGCAGTGTCTGCAGACCGCCCGTACACATGCAGCAGAGGGGGACGGGACATGCCCCCCGGCCAGCGGGACCTGCGGCCAGAAGCAGGTGATGGTTGTTCAGTGTGTATGAACGACCATCATCTGCAGATATATCTGTGCAGTGTGTACCCACCTTACACCCAAATGTAAATGAGCACTAAAGCAGTTAGTAAGATCTGCTTGTTGATAAAAACACTGATAATTTACAGAAATGCCTGTAGCCATAGGGATCATTGGACCAATGCAGGGAAATTATACTAATGATCCCAATTGAATGTATATGTCTATTTTTTTTTTAATAACAGCTACATATTGGGGGTAAGGTGGAATCAGGGAGATTGCTGGACTCTTCAGAGAGATTGCTACTATTTTAGGGAGTCTGCCTGACAATGAGGGAGAGTTGACAAGTATGTCCTAGACCTATGGGTATGTAGTTATGTGACCGGTGGCCGCAACAATCCCGATGGCAGAATGCCGGCTGGGGATTCATGATAGGCAGCGAGATACCGACGCCTATCATAATCCCAACGCGGGCCCGAACGAGCTAAGTCCGGGCACCAGTCCTCTTAGCCGCATTTAGGTTTAGGGCACCCCGGGGGGACTTAGGGTTAGGCACCCCTGGGGGAAGGTTAGGGTTAGGTGCTAATGGGGGAGGTTAGGGTTAGGCACCCACTAAGGGAGGGTTAGGGGGGGAGAGAGGGGAGGGTTCGGCTACTTACCTGTCGCTGTCGGCATTTCCTCCCTTCGGGCAGATGCTGTCGGGATTTGAGCCGCCGGCATGTCGATCCCATTCCTGTCCTATGTACTAATGGCACAATGCAGGAGATTTCACAGAAATCTCAGACAAAGTGCTAATTAGCACTGCAGATCACGGTCCCCATTATTATAAATGGGGACTATGATCTCTCTCGTGCAGCCTCTGACCGGCTCCAGTAGCGACACTGTGAACATGCGCAGTGTCAGCTTCCACAGGAGAAGTCTTTCACAAACGAGAGAGACTTCTACAGTTTGCTGGGGATATAACTTGGAGGGACAGCGGTTACCGCAACCTCTGTCCCTGCGAGTTACCCTTTGTACATAGTGGGATATTTTTATCCCCTGCGAAATGGATAGATAATAATCGCAGCAGTTCTGGGGCCCATTTATCATTGTATATTTGAGGTATAATTCACAAAAACACCCATTTTCGGGGGTTAACCACAAATATTTAGTAACCCCCGTATGTATGAAGGAGGGACCACAGCAAGTATCTCCGATCTAGCTTTCTATTGGGGATGCAATGCTGCCAAATTTATCAACATCTGGAATGCAATCTGGATATTGGCCCTGGCAGCTAACGCTATCTGAAGAAGGCGTTAGCCGCTGTAGCAATGGCCGCCGTGCAGCGCAGTCAGTGTGTCTGCACATGCGCAGCTGCCCCGGCATCTTTCTGGGCACATCGCAGGTACGGGCTCCTTTTGGAGCCCAGGTCCCTGCATGTGCCGGATGGTACATCCGGGTTCTATGAATGCATATCGTAATGTGATCATGGACGGTACGGTCATGCCCAGATCGCATTGCAATATCAATCGATAATAAATGGGGGCCACTGTGAGTTGTCTTGAACAGAACGGGTATTGCACTGCTAGACACTTGGGGGTGTATTTACTAAGCAGTGTTAGGAGACAGAGTGAAAAGTGATAAGGTACCAGCCAATCAGCTCCCAAATGTCATTTTTCAAACACAGCCTGTGAGATGGCAGTTAGGAGATGATTGGCTGGCACCTTATCACTTTTCACTGTCTCCTAACACTGCTTAGTAAATAGACCCCTTGATACTAAATAGTCTTTGCTGCTGGTAGTCACTTATGTTGCGGTGAGTCCTATAATCACTCATTTGTCACTGTCATTAGGGCTCATCAGGGGCGTATTTTCCTATTAGCCAGGAAGGCAATTTCCACGGGCGCCGGCCAGTTGGGGGGTGCCGGCACCACCAGACAGTGCCACCCGTGGTCAGCAGTAGCGGAACCCCCCTTGACAGACCACAGGCCACCCACCATAATCAGAGCTGCCCGGCTAATGCCTGTGTAGCTGTCAGCGCTTCCGCGTCATACCACCTGACGCGGAAGCACTGACAGCTGAACCGGCAGGGTCCGGGCAGCGCGCCTGTGCTGCAGTTAAAGACCTTTCAGAGGGAGCATGTCATTGTGGGAGAAGGCGGATCACGCCCACCCAGCAGCCCCGCACCTAGGAGGAGGTCCAAGCAGCAGAGCCCACACGTGTGTGTATGTGTTTGTAAGTATGCTTTGTGAATGCTATGTGTGTTGTACTGAATGTTGTGTGTGTATGATCAGTGTTTATGTATATATATATATATATATGTATATATATTATGCTTTTCCTCCTTATTAATACTTGCCTCTGGTTGTGGCAGCAGCAAGTCTGCAGGGTGTGAGATGGAGAATGTGTACAGGTCGTGCTTGGAATCAGCAGGGCCCTGTGGGAGGTTTGCAGCCACTGGCGTCACAAGGGGGGTGCGGGCCGCACCCGGGTGTCACCAGCCAAGGGGTGACACCTAAGTGCTAGCTTCCCCGCAGTGACAGGAGCCAGGTGCTGCATTACGTGCAGCACTCAGCTCCTAGCACAGTGAGGGAGCCGGCACTTCACACAGGCTGGTGCCTGAGGCCAGCATGCACCTCCCACACCACCGGTGGGAAAAAAAACCGGGTGTTCGGGCTTCGAGGCCACGCCCCCTTATTAGTCGGCGAGCGGCAGAGTCCACCGCACCGGGTGCAAAGACACGAAGGGGCGCCACTTACAGACATTTGGCAGAACTGTCCAGTGGCAAACGCAGGATTTTTAGTGGGAGTTTTTATATAAGGGGGACAAGGACAAGTGCCTGATAGTGTAGTAATTTTGATAATTGTTAACTAGAGGTACGTGCTCAATATATATGGGTACAGTGTATACGCTTGTCTGTTAAGCGTATAAAATAGGTCTTTTACAACAACCAGGGAGCTCCACGCTGGGAAATACTTTCATCAATAGAACGGCAATTCTCAGACAACCACAGGTACATTTATCAGCAACCTTGTCACATGCAAATAAATTGCCTCTATTTTAACCCCCTTAGTTTTACAGTAAAGCTGGTCATTGCAGCTGCAATTTGCATCTTCTAAGTTACAGGACAAAAAGTGTTTGTTGTGTGACAGGTATCCTATATCTGTTGTAGAAGCACCACTTGTAAAGAGGTGGAGCTGATTTGCTGAACAACTCTGTACTGTATGACCAGCTTTACTGTACAACTAAAGGGGATCAATATCAATTCCGGGAATTTGCATGTGACAAGGTTGCTGATAAATGGGGGGATAGTTAGGCAGACAATGGCACGTCGCTGACAGCCGCTGCATCAGAAGACGCACAACCGCTCACAAAGGAGTCCATGTTTACACAGAGAAACTGCACCTGTCAAAGGGCTAGTGCAAGGTTCGATGGTGCGTTCGATGGTGGATCTAAAGACGCACTCAGATGGATTTCCACAGGGCAAGGCGCTGCAAATGGGTGTCTTCTCTTTAAAGAAACTGACTGCGGTACTAGCACAAGGCGTATTTTGCCGCTGCAGCGGCTACATCTCCTTGCGACACAGGCCCGATGTAAATACGATTCTGTATTCATTCCATATCACTGGCAGCCTAACGCTACGAGCAGTGCTGCACGTGCGCAGAAAAACATGAACCAGAGGGGGTCCTATGGATCTTCTCCAGCTTTACAGGTCCCCCATTAAAGGGTCTTGGAAAGTTTTGCTTTATAAATATATAAATAGATCAGACACTGCAGTCCCCATAATAGCAGACACAGTAACCAACATAAAGTGATTGCAAGAGAAATCAGCGATGTATAATTCTTCAGCAGCGATTAGCCCCTTGCACAGAGATATACAGTAATGTGTATATAGACACAAAAGAAAAGACATCAGGTTACAGTCCCTGTAAATATCCAAATACTGACACACACACACTTTATGCAGAAAATGGGGTTGCCTGCACTACTGAACTTGCGGTCACAGAGCCCTTTTGGTACCATAGTACAGTAGAGTTGCTCCACCTACCTGTATCAGGTGCAAGAATCTGCAGCTGAACTCAACACTGATAACTTATGTTCCCTCGCACCATGGAAACGATACTTCCATCCCGTGTACCGCAGGGTGTCTGTTGTGATGAATGGCTGCTTAAGTAATCTGTGACGGTTCTTATCTAGCCTGGGTGTACTGCAGCAGTCTTGGCGTGGCGATCGTTCAGCTGTTTATAGCACAGCAGAGCTCTGGGGACGCCTCACTGCTACAGAAGGACAGGTTTTTGCTGCAGGCTTTTACCATCAGCTACTGTAGAATAAAACAATTACCTGCAGTTATCCCAGGCGGCCCTGGAGACAGATTCACTGCAAAACACTGTGTGCAGCAACTTTACATGATCCTGATGTCATCTGGAGCCAGATACAGTGACATTTTCCCTTTCTCTTTGTTACAGATTTTGCACTTCATAATACAAAAAAAAGTAAAACATTGCAATTTTAGTGTACATGTCATTTTAGAACCTGTTTTGCCTTATTTAGTATCATTTTCCATCTCCTTACAGTGGCTAACGCAGGATTTCTTGAGGGGGGTTTCCAAATACTGGAATTTAGAGTCAGTGCGGCCAGTCCATAAAGAGGGTATAATTAGCACTTATCCATCTTTGCGTCATACAAAGTGTATTGTGTGTCATAATTCCAGAATACAGTATACAGGACTAGCTATCACAGTAAGCCATTAAATGCAGCTGTAGGGCCATCCTGCCTTAGCTGAATGTTTTTGTTTCAGATGTGGGCACCATTCCAGAGTATAGGAGCAAGTACAGGAGTCTGGGTATCGGTGAAAGCCGGACTGGACAGATTTCCGGAACGCCGGACTGGGACACCTCCCTGCAGCGACCTCTGCTGCTGAGGAGCTGTCAGCTGTATAATGCAAGTCCCCGTCCGGGGAGAGTGTCAGTGACAGGCAGGGAGCGCTCATTATAGTGGCGTCCTGCCGGACCAGATGCTGGGACGCCGGAACGGACCAGCTCTGCTCCTAAGAAGCTGTGTCCGGGGTTGTGTAGTGCCGTGTAGTGACAGCCTGTCACCGGGGGGGAGGGAGAGATTACAGCCGGCTCCCTCGGACAGACAGCGCATTACAGCAGAGCTGGTCCGTTCCGGCGTCCCGGCATCTGGTCTGGCAGGGAGCCACTGTAATGATCGATCCCTGCCTGTCACTGACACCCCCCCGGCCGGGGACTCATTATACAGCTGACAGCTCCTCAGCAGCAGATGTCGCTGCAAGGAGCTGTCCCAGTCCGGCGTTCCGGAATCTTGTCCGGTCTGGCTGTCACCTAATCCCCAGGAGTCTGGGGGAGCAGCAGAAAAATATAGCACTGCCCTGGACATATATGTACATATTGGTCTCGTTATGCACTGGATAGTGTATTACCTAGTATTAAAAATTAAGCCTATAGATGGTCTATAGCAGTGCACCACAAACAGTGCATGTTTTCCAGATCTCCTAGTTGGTGGATAGGTGTATTTATTACTGTCTGAAACATGTTAAAAGATCCACAGGTGGTACTAATTATTTAATTTGTGATACTGAGAAGAACATGCAGCGCTAGTAAAATTCTATTATATTACTGTTTCTATTGTGGTCATGGTGTGGGCTGGGGAGGGGGGTTTCCAGGCAATCGGAAACCCCCTCTGCGCTTGCCTATGCCTTAAGCAGAGCCGTAACTAGGCTTTTTGGTGCCCTGGGCTAGAGAGAGCAGTGGCACCCCCCTATTTTCAATTAGGAACATAAGACGCATGCCCGAAAAAGGGGTGTGGCCTCATGGGTAAGGGCCACAACAAATCTTATTTGTCCCATACGATGATGACGGGGTACCGTTCCCATTGTACCACTGTTATCCAGGTGTCATTGCCAAATACGGTGTAAATCTGATGGCTGCAGTGATGATCACACACTAATTGTGCACCATAACTCATCAGCTCTAGATGTAGGGAGCACTGGTGAAGCTGCATCTGCAGCAGGATTTGTCCATTAGAACAGCCATGCACAAGCCTGGAGCCAGCAGTGTAGATCACCAATTGAAGGTATAGAAAGAGCGCTACTTGTAGTGTATAGTATATGCAACAGCTGAACTCACCGGCAAGGGTACTTGAGGTGTGCTGGTAACATCTGGGTCGGGAATCGGTAGCTATGTTCAGGGCTGCCATCAGAAATTTTGAGGCAGATAACTCCATGTGTAAGGTGTCTGACTGCCATGTGAGAGGTGATTGGTTCGAGTCCCACGCATGACAGTATTTTAAAATGTATGAGTTAAATAAAAGAGGATGTGACTGAAGGTGCTTGGGGGTTGCCAGTTGGAGGGTTAGTCGACCAGGGAGAAAATGCAGCGGATAAAAGAAGAGAAAGCTACAACTAAGAATGATTATAAACAAAACATTTAAGAAGCCTGAACAGCACTCCCTGCCATACTTGGCTACTTTTGAAAAAGCATTCAGGGAGATTGTGAAAGCAGCACCTATGAGCGTGCGGTAAAGTGAACGTGCACTGCTACATCTGAGGGGCGTGTCATAAAATTAATTTACATCCAAATGCAAATGAGCCCCAAAGCAGTTAGTAAGATCAACGTGTTGATGAAAACACACTGATACTTTTCAGAAAATGCATGTAGCCATAGGGATCATTGTGCCTTATAACCAATGCAGAGAAATTATACTAATTATTCCATTGCATGTATATATCTCTGTTTTTTCTTTTATATAACAGCTTCATAATGGGGGTAAGGTGTAATCAGGGAGATTGCTGGACTCGTCAGGGAGTCAGGGAGATTGCTGCTATTTCAGGGAGTCTACCTGACAATCAGGCAGAGTTGGCAAGGATGCTCCCTGCCCTGTGCGGTGGCACATGTCGCACCACCATAGTTATGGCCCTGGTGCTTGGTATCCTCTCTCAATAAGGAACAGGAAGAGGATAGTGATCTGGCGCATTGGTCAAATAGCTATATAAAAAACTAACTTTTATTTCACAATTAAAAAGAAAAGAAAATATCCCAAACCACAGATACCTCTGAAATAGCGAAATAGGTTAAAATAAGGGAAAATAGGAAAGATGAAGTAATAAAATCAGTGACAGAGGCTGTATTGTTCCACTAGGGATGCGGTCAGAATGCCAACCGCTGGTATTCCGGAAGTCAGAATGCCAATGCCGGAATCCAGACAATTGTCAGAATACTGGCTCCGGCATCTCGACCGCAGGAATCCCGAAGGTAAGTACTGGGGTTAGGCGGAGGGTTAGGCTCCAAAGGGGAGGGTTAGGCGGAGGGAGGGGAGGTTAGGGTTAGGCTGCGGGGAGGGAGGGTTAGGTTTAGGCACTGGGGAGAGGGAGGTAAGGTTTAGGCACCAGAGGGAGGTTAGGTTTAGGCAGAGGGAGGGATAAGGTTAGGGGCGGTGGTGTGACTAGGGTATTTGGCGCCCAGGGCAAGATGTGTTTGTGAACTGAGGGCGTGGCCACATGCCACAAGGGGCATGTCAACATGACACCTCACCATTTCTCGTCACTCTGGGAACATTCCTATCCATTCCGTATGCACCTTAATGCCTCCAGCAGTAGTGCCCCTAGTAGTAGTCAGGGGCATAGGGCAGGCGGTTCCGATGGAGCGCGAAGAGGATAGAAGGCGCTGGCTTGACTTAAGCCTGATTCCGGCTGCTCCGTGATGCGGACAGAACGTGATCATGCCCGCCGCAAAGCCACACCCCCTTGTAGTGCGGCTAGCTCGCATCACTGCCTCTCCACCTATCGAGCCCTCCCCCTGCCTTCCCAGAGATTGACGTCATTGGGAGGCGGAACTTAAATCAGGGGCAGAGCTTAAGCCCAGAGCCGCCGAGTACTGCACAAGAATGGAGAGAGGTGCCGTGGATGGTCAGGTGCCCACAATAAAAAAAAAAAAGAAAAGAGGTGCGTGCTGACTGCTCTTGCTATATAATTGTGGATATATATATATATATATATATATATATACACATATTGTGACACAGTTAGGTTAGGGGGTCCCTCTCCTGGGTAGAGGACTCCTTCCTTACACACACACACAGCAGCAGGGAAGCAGCACACCAGTCTGGATGCAAGTACAAGCTGGTCGGCGCCATTGTATTGTACAATGTCAGAAATAATACAAAGAAAACATAAACGCAAATCCTAGCCCTGTCGGGGCACTAACTTCACAGGTAGTTCCCTCACTACCAGAACCTGGCAGGGCCTAATGCCCTCGCCAGCAACAAAGCACAGCACAGTATTCACAGATAGGTTTTCCAAGTGGCCACTCTCAGGTGGGAACCCAATCAAGCCTGTTACCAGGCTGCGAGAACCAAAACCTGGAGTGGCTGTGGGTGGAGCCCTCCCTCTCCTCTCACCCACAACCCCCAGGTCCCAAACCGGCTTTTCAAAAACCCGAAACTCAAGCCTGCTACACTGCAGACTTTCTCCTGGGGATTTTAAACACATAGGACAGGAATCTGGGATAAATGTCCTTGCCACAGACCACTTTACCAGTGATCCTATCACATATCCCCCCCCTTTGTTTCGACCTATGGGGCGGAACAACTGAAGCCCCCAAACAATGAACGCGTGACAACGCGTCTGCATTAAACAACAGGCCCCCTGGCCTGTGTTCCACCGAAAATTTAAAAGTTTGTAACGCCCACTTTATGGCCAACGCCTCCTTCTCCACTGTGGCACCGGGTAGGCATCGAATTTTGAAACACTGTTCAACTTTCGGAAGTCATTGCAGAAACGCACACTCCCGTCGGGCTTTGGAATCAACACAATGGGACTTGACCATTCACTATGTGATACTTCAATAACCCCTAACTCTAGCATATTTTTAATTTCTTTCGACACCGATGCTCTTGGTGCTTCTGGTAACCTATAGGGCTTTAGATTAACTTTAACCCCTGGGTCAGTGATGATGTCATGTTTAACGACCGAGGTTTTCCCAGGTACGTCCGAGAACAGCACCCTATTTCTAACCAGGAACTCCTTGACCTCTCGTTGTTGAATTGCCGACAGGGTTTTTGCCACTGTCACTTCAGGAACTAAGGGCCCTGGACTTACTGGAGGGGCTCGGACAGCCGACAGTACCGTTCTATCATTCCAGGGCTTTAACAGATTTATATGGTATATCTGTTCCGGCTTTCTTTTCCCCGGCTGGTAAACTTTGTAATTGACCTGTCCCACTCAAGATTTCAAAGGGCCCTTGCCATTTAGCCAAAAGTTTATTTTCCACAGTGGGAACCAACACTAACACTCTGTCCCCAGGAGCAAAGCTGCGTAACCGAGCATTGCGGTTGTATACCCTCTGCTGTGCCTGTTGAGCCTGTTTCAGGTGCTCTCTCACTATCGGCACCTCTACAATAGGCAATGGAACTAGTGGACCCTTAAAACGTGGTCTGGGAGCATGATACTGACACTCAGGGAAGGATAAATCCTGACACATTGCCATGTGGGGATAGGACAAAGGACTATCAGGGTCTTCGGGTTTACCATCAACTACCTTTACATTCTTCCTGGCTTTTACCAAAGTAGGGTCTTTCAACTGCTCCACGGCAAAGACCTCTCTTCTGACCTCTAAATGAGGCAGACGATCAACTGGCCCAACAACACTTTCCACCTCAATGGGAGGCACATCAGTTGGCGGGCCACCGTCACGCTCCGCATTCTCTAGTTCGCCAACCATAGTAGGAAAAGGGAATAGCTCTGACTCAGAAGAAACTCCCTCCTCCACTATATCGACAACCTTCTCAAGTGGACTGGGGTTGTTCACTTCTGGAACAAAACGGCTTTCCCACAATTTCCAGAAGTGAACAAAGTCTCTCCCCAATATTGCATCGTACATCAGACCAGGCACCAAACCCACAGAAACTATAGCAGAGCCACATGGTGTCTCGATGTTCACCTCGGCAGTAACATAATATCGATTATCCCCATGTATGCAGGTCACATCAACAGTTTTCCCCTTATGCCTCAAGGGGTTCACCAGCTCAGCTTTTATAAGTGTAACCAAGCTACCAGAGTCTAACAGTGCCTCTACTCGGTTGCCATCTACAGTGAGTACACACATGTGCTTATCAGTCTCAGCCTGCCGGTCAGCCGTACAGGCTGTCTGTGCAAAGAAAGACCCCCTGCGGTAAACATGAGCAGTATCACATTGCATAGGTTCAGTTGTAAGTGAACAATTAGCGGAAATATGGCCGAATTCACCACACCGGAAACACTGAATCATATTAATGTCTAGTCGTTTACGGGGCAAGAACCTTCCTGGCCTGGCAGGCCTGTCTCCAGGTTCTACACCCTCAGTCTTAGGTACATCCCACCGCCCGGCACCCTTCTCCCCTGGAACAGTCTTACAAGTGTCTGTGGGAGTTCGCCGGTGCGCCATCGGGGCTTGGTGGGGCATACTCCTCAGCTCCTCAGCCGCCACGTACCTCTCCACTAGCTCAACCAACTGGTCCACGGACTTAGGGTCTGCATGGCTCACCCACTTGCGCAGAGTCGCGGGTAATGATCGCAGGTACCGGTCCATCACGACCCTTTCCACGATCTGTGGTCCCGTCAGCGTCTTGGGCTGTAGCCATTTTGAGGACAGATGGACGAGGTCATGCATCTGTGAACGTGGAGGCTTGTCCATATGGAACTCCCAGCGGTGGACCCGTTGGGCACGAACAAAGGTGGTGACTCCCAAGCGAGTTAGGATCTCCTGTTTTAGTTTTTTATAGTCCTTGGCATCAGCCAGGCATAAGTCGAAATATGCTTTTTGTGGCTCCCCAGACAAAAAAGGTGCCACCAGACTTGCCCACTGCTCCTGGGGCCAACTCTCCCTTTCGGCCGTTCTTTCAAATGCGGCGAGATAGGCCTCCACATCATCGCCCGAAGTCATCTTTTGGAGGAAGTGACTGGCTCGTACGGAGTGAGTGGTGGTGGGAGGACCAGTATTAACATCTCTGGGCTGGGCGACCAGGTGCTGTACCACCTCTTTTATGGCCTGGCTGTTTTCCGCTAAGGCCTG
Source organism: Taudactylus pleione (assembly GCA_031769625.1). Classification (NCBI taxonomy): domain Eukaryota; kingdom Metazoa; phylum Chordata; class Amphibia; order Anura; family Myobatrachidae; genus Taudactylus; species Taudactylus pleione. Next base: position 1,750,381 of record JAUIMM010000225.1, on the reverse strand, counting down.
GCGGGTTTCCTCGATGGCGACCTGTTGTTGCCTCTGGGCTGTCTCCAAGGCCAACAGTTGCACCCTGGTGGATTCCTGCTGAGCCCAGGTAGCTTCCTGCAGAAGTTTGTTCGTCTCCTGCTGAGCTCTGGTAGATTCCTGCTGAAGTTTGTTTGTCTCCTGCTGAGCTGCTGTAGCTTGGAGCAAGGCCTTAACAATGTCCTCCATTTTGTCCTGGGGTGTAGGTTGGAAGCTGAACCTTGCCTCTCTGAGCATTGGCTGACGCCTCCTCTATGGGACTCCAAGGACACAGTGTTATTTCCACACTCACAAATTGGGTGTCTGTCCCTTTAATTTTTAAATGGAAAGTTTTCCTCTTGCTGCAACTTTAGTGTGTGTGGTTGCCCGCATTCTCCACCATATTGTGACACAGTTAGGTTAGGGGGTCCCTCTCCTGGGTAGAGGACTCCTTCCTTACACACACACACACACAGCAGCAGGGAAGCAGCACACCAGTCTGGATGCAAGTACAAGCTGGTCGGCGCCAATCTTTATTATACAATGTCAGAAATAACACAAAGAAAACATAAACGCAAATCCTAGCCCTGTCGGGGCACTAACTTCACAGGTAGTTCCCTCACTACCAGAACCTGGCAGGGCCTAATGCCCTCGCCAGCAACAAAGCACAGCACAGTACTCACAGATAGGTTTTCCAAGTGTCTCTGAGCAAACTCCCTGTCTGCTCTCCCAGGTGAGACAATCAGCCCTCAACACACTAGGCTTATATTGGCCACTCTCAGGTGGGAACCCAATCAAGCCTGTTACCAGGCTGCGAGAACCAAAACCTGGTGTGGCCGTGGGTGGAGCCCTCCCTCTCCTCTCACCCACAACCCCCAGGTCCCAAACCGGCTTTTCAAAAAGCCGAAACTCAAGCCTTTTACACTGCAGACTTTCTCCTGGGGATTTTAAACACATAGGACAGGAATCTGGGATAAATGTCCCTGCCACAGACCACTTTACCAGTGATCCTATCACAATATATATATATATATATATATATATACACACACAGGATTCCTTTTTTGGCTTGGGTATAACCCCAGCACGATGAAAGGACAAGCGGCACTCCAATGAATGAAAACCATCAATATATATTTAGATGCTCGACATCATCATAAAACATACAGGTGTCATGTCGACGTTTCAAGGCACGGAGGCCTTTTCATCAGGACTTACATACAAGAAAAAAGTGCAACAGTGTCCTACCTTAAATAGAAAAGGAGAAGTGCTGAAAAAATCCATCTCACCGTGACGGGAGCCACGAACCCGAAGCGTCCACCGGAAGTGGGGAATACACCAAGCTACGCACCACACAGTGGTTGCCCAGCAACCTGCGACTTGACGTCAGCCGAGTCTCTAGGCTTAACCATGTATACCCTGAGACTCCTTACCAGGCAGTACACCGGGAGTAGGGAATTCCCTCAGACGTAACACGCTTCTGTGGTTGTCCAGCAACCGGTGGCACACCTCCTGCCCAGCTCCTGAAGACGGGAGAGTAGTGAAAGAAATGTTGTAAAAGCATACTGACTAACAATATACAAAAAGAAAAAATGGTGCATAAAAATAAAAAAAGAGAGAGAAATACATAAAATAAAAATTAATATGCATATATCAGAACAAAAAGTAGCTGTTGATTCTACTTGGCAATATTAGAAAATGCAAATGCATATAATAACTAGTAATATATCATAACTAGGGGTGAGCGGGTTCGGATTTCTGAAATCCGAACCCACCTGAGCCCCCCGATCCGAGGCCGATCCGAGTCAGGCTCGACTTTTCCCGCCTGACTCGGATCTGAAATCGAGGCAAAACGTCATCATCCCGCCTTCCGGGTCTCGCGGGTTTTGGATCCTATATAAGGTACCCACGTCGGCGCCATTTTCTCACTCGGCTGTGGACAGTGAAGAGGGAGGGTGGGAGTTATGGTGCGTACACACTGGGCGATTAAAGTGGACGACTGAACGATAACGATATCGTTATCGTTCAGTCGTCCACTTTATCGTCCATTTTTAACACAAAAAAGATGAACGATGACGACGACGCGCGTTCCCGCGGGTCGTTCGTCATCCTCGTTCATCGGGCTGACATGCAGGCCAACCTGACGACCTCGTCAGGTTGCTGCATGTCAGGGAATGGGTGAGAGAGCCCGGCGCTGAACGATATCGCTAATGATATCGTTCAGCGGCTGTGCTCAATGTCATGAACGACATTGAGCACAGCCTGCCGGGGACACACTAGACGATATCGCTCAGGGAGCATATCGTCTAGTGTGTATGCACCTTTAGGGCTGGCTGGGCTGTGTAGTGTAGTGTAGTGCAGTGTAGTGCTGTGCTGCTGTTGTCCATAGGGGCTGTGTCCACTCCTTTAAAGTCCATAGTGGCTGGCTGGACTGTGTTGTGCAGTCAGTTGTCCATAGGTCCACTCCAAAGTCCTGTGCAGTGTCCCAGTCCTAAAGGGGTGCTGTGGTGTTGTCCAGGGGGTGGTCTGTCCATCAGGGGTGCTCCCCTCAAGTGCAAAAAAAAATTATATTTTTTCTGTGTTTGTGAATTGTGTGCACTGTGGCTGCACGTGCATCAACAAAGGAGCAGCGCCAAGCGTGCGCCTGTGTCCCATAAGTAAAAGGCCGGATGGCTTGTCCGTTAAAGGGTGCTGTAACCCCCAAAGGGCACTCCAAACAAAATAAAAAAATATATTTTTTTTGTGTTTGTGAATTGTGTGTGCAGTAGCCGCACGTGCATCAACAAAGTAGTGCCAAGCGTGCGCCTGTGTCCCATAAATAAAGGGCCGGCTGGATTGACCGCTAAAGGGTGCTGTAACCCCCAAAGGGCACTCCAAACAGAATACATTTTTTTTTTCTGTGTTTGTGAATTGTGTGCACTGTGGCTGCACGTGCATCAACAAAGGAGCAGCGCCAAGCGTGCACCTGTGTCCCATAAGTAAAAGGTGGTGCTGTAAACCCCAAGGGGCTCTCCAAACAAAATAAAAAAAAATATTTTTTTGTGTTTGTGAATTGTGTGTGCAGTAGCCGCACGTGCATCAACAAAGTAGTGCCAAGCCTGCGCCTGTGTCCCATAAATAAAGGGCCAGCTGGATTGACTGCTAAAGGGTGCTGTAACCCCCAAAGGGCACTGCAAACAAAATAATTTTTTTTTTCTGTGTTTGTGAATTGTGTGCACTGTGGCTGCACATGCATCAACAAAGGAGCAGCGCCAAGCGTGCGCCTGTGTCCCATAAGTAAAAGGCCAGCTGGATTGACCACTAAAGGGTGCTGTAACCCCCAAAGGGCACTCCAAACAAAATATTTTTTTTTTCTGTGTTTGTGAATTGTGTGCACTGTGGCTGCACGTGCATCAACAAAGGAGCAGCGCCAAGCGTGCGCCTGTGTCCCATAAATAAAGGGCCGGCTGGATCGACCGCTAAAGGGTGCTGTAACCCCCAAAGTACACTCCAAACAAAATAAAAAAATGTTTTCTGTGTTTGTAAATTGTGTGCACTGTGGCTGCACGTGCATCAACAAAGGAGCAGCGCCAAGCGTGCACCTGTGTCCCATAAGTAAAAGGCTGGCTGGCTTGTCCGTTAAAGGGTGCTGTAACCCCCAAAGGGCACTCCAAACAAAATAAAAAAATATTTTCTGCGTTTGTGAATTGTGTGGGCTGTAGCTGCACGTGCATCAACAAAGGAGCAGCTCCAAGCGTGCGCCTGTGTCCCATAAGTAAAGGGTCGGCTGGCTCATTTCTTAAAGGGTGGTGTAACCCACAAAGTGCACTAGTCTCCAACAAAAATAAAAAATTATTTTCTGTGTTTGTGTGCGCCTTAGCCGCACGTATATATCAATATAACATAAATGGAGGACCAAACTTTCTCCGATAAAAATAAAATAGGGAAAGATCAAGAACCAATTCCTCCTAGTGCTGAAGCTGCTGCCACTAGTCATGACATAGATGATAACATGCCATCAACGTCGTCTGCCAAGGCCGATGCCCAATGTCATAGTAGAGGGCACAAACAATCCCAAATGACAAAGTTCAGGAAAATGACCTTGAAAAAAACATTTAAATCATCTGAAGAGAAACGTAAACTTGCCAATATGCCATTTACCACACGGAGTGGCAAGGAATGGCTAAGGTCTTTCCCTATGTTCATGACTAGTGGTTCAGCTTCACATGACGATGGAAGCCCTCCTCCCACTAAAAAAATCAAACGAGTTAAGCTGGCAAAAGCACAGCGAAGAACTGTGCTTTCTAAGAAGATATCACAAATCCCCAAGGAGAGTCCAAGTGTGGTGGTGGTTGCGATGCCTGACCTTCCCAGCACTGGACGGGAAAAGGTGGCTCTTTCCACCATTTGCACGCCCCCTGCAAGTGCTGAAAGGAGCACCCACAGTCCATTTGCTGATATGCAAATTGAAGATGTCACTGTTGAAGTACAACAGGATGAGGATACTGGTGTAGCTGGCGCTGAGGAGGAAGTTGACGAGGAGGATTCTGATGGTGATGTGGTTTGTTTAAATCAGGCTCCGGGGGAGACAGTTGTTGTCCGTGGGATGAAAAAGCCCATCACGGTCATGCCTGGGCAGAAGACCAAACATTCCACCTCTTTGGTCTGGCCATATTTCTATCCAAATCCGGACAACAACTGTCTTGCCATATGTACCATATGTAAAGGTGAAATAAGTCTGGGGTAGGGACGTCAACCACCTAGGAACATCCTCCCTTATACGGCACCTGCAGCACGTTCATAAAAAGTTACTGTCAAGTTCAGAAACTTTGGCTAAGACTGTAAGCAGTCCAGGGACACCTAAATCCCGTTGTCCTGTTGTATCCAAGCGCCTGCAAACCACACCGTCAACTCCCTCCTCGTCAATTTCCTCCTTAGTCAGGATCGGAAGTAGTCCTGCAGGCCATGTCACTGGCATGACTGACTCTCCTATCCGGGATTCCTCCGGAGGATCCTGCATTGCTACGCCTCCTGCTGCCACTGCTGCTGTTGCTGCTGCTGGGAGTCGTTCATCATCCCAGAGAGGAAGTAGGAACACCACTACTTTTACTAAACAATTGACCCTCCAACAGTCCTTAGCAAGGAGGATGAAGTACGACAGCAGTCATCCTGAAGCAAAACGAATAACTGAGGCCTTGACTGCTATGTTGGTGTTAGACGTGCATCCGGTATCCGCCATTAGTGCAGTGGGATTTAGACAATTGATGGAGGTAGTGTGTCCCCGGTTCCAAATCCCATCCAGATTCCACTTCACTAGGCAGGCGATACCGAGACTGTACAGAAACGTCAGAAAAAGTGTCCTCAGTGTCCTGAAAAATGCCGTTGTACCCAATGTCCACTTAACCACGGACATGTGGACAAGTGGAACAGGGCAGACTAAGGACTATATGACTGTGACAGCCCACTGGGTAGATGTATCACCTTATGCAGCAACAGCAGCAGCGTCACCAGTAGCAGCATCTCAGAAACGCCAGCTCGTTCCAAGGCAGGCTACGCTGTGTATCACCGGTTTCAATAAGAGGCACACCGCCGACAACCTCTTAGAGAAACTGAGGGAAATCATCGCCCAGTGGCTTACCCCACTTAGACTCTCCTGGGGATTTGTGATATCTGACAACGCCACCAATATTGTGCGGGCATTACATCTGGGCAAATTCCAGCACGTCCCATGTTTTGCTCACACAATAAACTTGGTGGTGCAGAATTTTCAGAAAAGCGACAAGGGCGTGCAGGAGACGCTTTGGGTGGCCCGAAAAATTTCTGTCCACTTTCGCCATTCAGCGACTGCGTGCCGAAGACTGGAGCGCCAGCAAACACTCTTGAACCTGCCCCGCCATCACCAGAAGCAAGAGGTTGTGACGCGGTGGAACTCAACCCTCTATATGCTTCAGAGGATGGAGGAGCAGCAAAAGGCCATTCAAGCCTATACATCCACCTATGACATAGGCAAAGGAGGGGGTATGCACCTGACTCAAGCGCAGTGGAGAATGATTTCCGTGTTGTGCAAGGTTCTCCAGCCCTTCGAACTTGCCACACGTGAAGTCAGTTCAGACACTGCCAGCTTGAGTCAGGTCATTCCCCTCATCAGGCTTTTGCAGAAGCAGCTGGAGAAAGTGAAGGAGGAGCTAAGACAGAGCGATTCCGCTCCGCATGTGGGACTTGTGGATGAAGCCCTTCATTCGCGTTGCCAGGATTCCAGGGTGGTTAATCTGTTGAAATCAGACCACTACATTTTGGCCACCGTGCTCGATCCTAGGTTTAAAGCCTATGTGGTGTCTATCTTTCCGGCCGACACAAGCCTGCAGAGGTGCAAAGACCTGCTGGTGAAAACACTATCAGCTGAAGCGGAACGTGACACGTCAACAGCTCCTTCTTCATTTTCTCCCGCAACTGGGGCTGCCAGGAAAAAACGTAGGTATCCTTAGCAACCCGCTGGCGGTGATGCAGGGCAAGCAGGACCAAGTTTGGACATCTGGTCCGGACTGAAGGAACTGGCAACAATTTCTGACATGTCTACTGTCACTATATGATACTGTCACCATTGACAGAATGGTGGAGGATTACATTGGTGACAGCATCCAAGTAGGAATTTCAGACAGTCCGTACCTGTACTGGCAGGAAAAAGAGGCAATTTGGAGGCCCCAGTACAAACTGGCTCTATTTTACCTGAGTTGCCCCCCCTCCAGTGTGTACTCCGAAAGAGTGTTTAGTGCAGCCGGGAACCTTGTCAGCGAAAGGCGTAGGAGGTTGCTTCCACAAAATGTGGAGAAGATGATGTTCATAAAAATGAATTATCAACTCTTCCAGGGAGACCAGCCTCCAGAACGTACAGAGAGACCTGTGGTGGTGGATTCCAGCGGGGACGAGTTAATACTCTGTGAGGATGAGGATGTACACAACACTGAAGAGGGTGAGGAATCGGTGGATGAGGAGGATGAGGATGACATCTTGCCTCCGTAGAGCCAGTTTGTGCAGGGACAGATTAATTTCCAGCTTGTTTTGTGGGGGCCCAAACGAACCAATCATTTCAGCCACAGTCGTGTGGCAGACCCTGGCGCTGAAATGATTGGTTTGTTAAAGTGTGCATGTCCTGTTTATACAACATAAGGGTGGGTGGGAGGGCCCAAGGACAATTCCATCTTGCACCTCTTTTTTTTCTTTGCATTTGCATTATGTACAGTTTGGGGCCTAGTTTTTCAAACTGCCTTCCTGTCTGCCACTGCAGTGCCACTCCTAGATGGGCCACGTGTTTGTGCCGCCCACTCGTATCGCTTAGCATAGTCATCCAGCTACCTCGGTGCAACCTTTTGGACATAAAAACACTATTGTGAGGTGTGAGGTGTTCAGAATAGACTGGAAATGAGTGGAAATTAAGGTTATTGAGGTTAATAATAGCATAGGAGCAGAAAAACCCACAAATTCTGTGATTTTAGCTGTTTTTATGCTTTTAAAAAAAAAAAAAAAATACAGATCCAAAACACAAAACCCAGAACCCAAAACACGGAAGGGTGGTTTTGGCAAAACCAATCCAGATCCAAAACACGAAGAAAGATCCAGATCCAAAACCAAAACACGAAAAGTGGCCGGTGCACACCTCTAATCATAACTAGGGGTGTGCACCGGCAACTTTTCGTGTTTTGTGTTTTGGTTTTGGATCTGGATTGGTTTTGCCAAAACCACCCTTCCGTGTTTTGGGTTCTGGGTTTTGTGTTTTGGATCTGTATTTTTTTGAAAAAAAGCATAAAAACAGCTAAAATCACAGAATTTGTAGGTTTTTCTGCTCCTATGCTATTATTAACCTCAATAACCTTAATTTCCACTCATTTCCAGTCTATTCTGAACACCTCACACCTCACAATAGTGGTTTTATGTCCAAAAGGTTGCACCGAGGTAGCTGGATGACTATGCTAAGCGACACGAGTGGGCGGCACAAACACATGACCCATCTAGGCGTGATACTGCAGTGGCAGACAGGATGGCAGTTTGAAAAACTAGGCCCCAAACTGTACATAATGCAAAGAAAAAAAAGAGGTGCAAGATGGAATTGTCCTTGGGCCCTCCCACCCACCCTTATGTTGTATAAACAGGACATGCACACTTTAACAAACCAATCATTTCAGCGCCAGGGTCTGCCACACGACTGTGGCTGAAATGACTGGTTCGTTTGGGCCCCCACAAAACAAGCTGGCAATTAATCTGTCCCTGCACAAACTGGCTCTACGGAGGCAAGATGTCATCCTCATCCTCCTCATCCACCGATTCCTCACCCTCTTCAGTGTGTACATCCTCATCCTCACAAAGTATTAACTCGTCCCCACTTGAATCCACCACCACAGGTCCCTCTGTACCTTCTGGAGGCTGGTCTCCCTGGAAGAGCTGATAATTCATTTTGATGAACATCATCTTCTCCACATTCTGTGGAAGCAACCTCCTACGCCTTTCGCTGACAAGGTTCCCGGCTGCACTAAACACTCTTTCGGAGTACACACTGGAGGGGGGGCAACTCAGGTAAAATAGAGCCAGTTTGTACTGGGGCCTCCAAATTGCCTCTTTTTCCTGCCAGTACAGGTATGGACTGTCTGACATGCATACTTGGATGCTGTCACCGATATAATCCTCCACCACTCTGTCAATGGTGACAGTATCATATGCAGTGACAGTAGACATGTCAGAAATTGTTGCCAGGTCCTTCAGTCCGGACCAGATGTCCAAACTTGGTCCTGCCTGCCCTGCATCACCACCAGCGGGTTGCTTAGGATACCTAAGTTTTTTCCTGGCAGCCCCAGTTGCGGGCGAAAATGAAGAAGGAGCTGTTGACGTGTCACGTTCCGCTTCAGCTGACAGTGTGTTCACCAGCAGGTCTTTGCACCTCTGCAGGCTTGTGTCGGCCGGAAAGAGAGACACCACATAGGCTTTAAACCTAGGATCGAGCACTGTGGCCAAAATGTAGTGGTCTGATTTCAACAGATTGACCACCCTGGAATCCTGGCAAAGCGAATGAAGGGCTTCATCCACAAGTCCCACATGCGGAGCGGAATCGCTCCGTCTTAGCTCCTCCTTCACTTTCTCCAGCTGCTTCTGCAAAAGCCTGATGAGGGGAATGACCTGACTCAAGCTGGCAGTGTCTGAACTGACTTCACGTGTGGCAAGTTCGAAAGGCTGGAGAACCTTGCACAACACGGAAATCATTCTCCACTGCGCTTGAGTCAGGTGCATACCCCCTCCTTTGCCTATGTCATAGGTGGATGTATAGGCTTGTATGGCCTTTTGCTGCTCCTCCATCCTCTGAAGCATATTGAGGGTTGAGTTCCACCGCGTCACCACCTCTTGCTTCAGGTGATGGTGGGGCAGGTTCAAGAGTGTTTGCTGGCGCTCCAGTCTTCGGCACGCAGTCGCTGAATGGCGAAAGTGGACAGAAATTTTTCGGGCCACCCAAAGCGTCTCCTGCACGCCCCTGTCGCTTTTCTGAAAATTCTGCACCACCAAGTTTATTGTGTGAGCAAAACATGGGACGTGCTGGAATTTGCCCAGATGTAATGGCAGCACAATATTGGTGGCGTTGTCAGATATCACAAATCCCCAGGAGAGTCTAAGTGGGGTAAGCCACTGGGCGATGATTTCCCTCAGTTTCTCTAAGAGGTTGTCGGCGGTGTGCCTCTTACTGAAACCAGTGATACACAGCGTAGCCTGCCTTGGAACGAGCTGGCATTTCTGAGATGCTGCTACTGGTGACGCTGCTGCTGTTGCTGCGTAAGGTGATACATCTACCCAGTGGGCTGTCACAGTCATATAGTCCTTAGTCTGCCCTGTTCCACTTGTCCACATGTCCGTGGTTAAGTGGACATTGTGTACAACGGCATTTTTCAGGACACCGAGGACACTTTTTCTGACGTTTCTGTACAGTCTCGGTATCGCCTGCCTAGTGAAGTGGAATCTGGATGGGATTTGGAACCGGGGACACACTACCTCCATCAATTGTCTAAATCCCACTGCACTAATGGCGGATACCGGACGCACATCTAACACCAACATAGCAGTCAAGGCCTCAGTTATACGTTTTGCTTCAGGATGACTGCTGTCGTACTTCATCCTCCTTGCTAAGGACTGTTGGAGGGTCAATTGTTTAGTAAAAGTAGTGGTGTTCCTACTTCCTCTCTGGGATGATGAACGACTCCCAGCAGCAGCAACAGCAGCAGCGGCAGCAGTAGGTGTAGCAATGCAGGATCCTCCGAAGGAATCCCGGATAGGAGAGTCAGTCATGCCAGTGACATGGCCTGCAGGACTACTTCCGATCCTGACTAAGGAGGAAATTGACGAGGAGGGAGTTGACGGTGTGGTTTGCAGGTGCTTGGATACAACAGGACAACTGGATTTAGGTGTCCCTGGACTGCTTACGGTCTTAGCCAAAGTTTCTGAACTTGACAGTAACTTTTTATGAACGCGCTGCAGGTGCCGTATAAGGGAGGATGTTCCTAGGTGGTTGACGTCACTACCCCTACTTATTTCACCTTTACATATGGTACATATGGCAAGACAGTTGTTGTCCGGATTTGGATAGAAATATTGCCAGACCAAAGAGGTGGAATGTTTGGTCTTCTGCCTAGGCATGACCGTGATGGGCTTTTTCATCCCACGGACAACAACTGTCTCCCCCGGAGCCTGATTTAAACAAACCACATGACCATCAGAATCCTCCTCGCCAACTTCCTCCTCAGCACCAGCTACACCAGTATCCTCATCCTGTTGTACTTCAACAGTGACATCTTCAATTGGCATATCAGCAAGTGGACTGTGGGTGCTCCTTTCAGCACTTGCAGGGGGCGTGCAAATGGTGGAAAGAGCCACCTCTTCCCGTCCAGTGCTGGGAAGGTCAGGCATCGCAAACCACCACCACACTTGGACTCTCCTTGGGGATTTGTGATATCTTCTTAGAAAGCACAGTTCTTCGCTGTGCTTTTGCCAGCTTAACTCTTTTGATTTTTTTAGTGGGAGGAGGGCTTCCATCGTCATGTGAAGCTGAACCACTAGTCATGAACATACTAGGGATCGACCTTAGCCGTCCCTTGCCACTCCGTGTGGTAAATGGCATATTGGCAAGTTTACGTTTCTCTTCAGCTTATTTAAATGTTTTTTTCAAGGTCATTTTCCTGAACTTTGTCATTTGGGATTGTATGTGCCCTCTATTATGACATTGGGCATCGGCCTTGGCAGACGACGTTGATGGCATGTTATCGTCTATGTCATGACTAGTGGCAGCAGCTTCAGCACTAGGAGGAAGTGGTTCTTGATCTTTCTCTATTTTATTTTTATCGGAGAAAGTTTGGTCCTCCATTTATGTTATATCGATTTGATATATACGTGCGGCTAAACACAGAAAATATTTTTTTATTTTTGCTGGAGAGTAGTGCACTTTGTGGGTTACACCAGCCTTTAAGAAATGAGCCAGCCGGCTCTTTACTAATGGGACATAGGCGCACGCTTGGCGCTGCTCCTTTGTTGATGCACGTGCGGCTACTGCGCACACAATTCACAAACACAGAAATTAATTTTTTTTGGGGTTTGGACTGGAGTGTACTTTGGGGGTTACAGCACCCTTTAACGGTCAAGCCAGCCGACCCTTTACTTATGACACAGGCGCACGCTTGGCACTACTTTGTTGATGCACGTGCGGCTACTGCGCACACAATTCACAAACACAGAAAATAATTTTTTTTTTGGTTTGGACTGGAGTGTACTTTGGGGGTTACAGCACCCTTTAATGGTCAAGCCAGCCGGCCCTTTACTTATGACACAGGCGCACGCTTGGCACTACTTTGTTGATGCACGTGCGGCTACTGCGCACACAATTCACAAACACAGAAAATAATTTTTTTTTTGGTTTGGACTGGAGTGTACTTTGGGGGTTACAGCACCCTTTAACGGTCAAGCTGGCCGGCCCTTTACTTATGACACAGGCGCACGCTTGGCACTACTTTGTTGATGCACGTGCGGCTACTGCGCACACAATTCACAAACACAGAAAATAATTTTTTTTTTGGTTTGGACTGGAGTGTACTTTGGGGGTTACAGCACCCTTTAACGGTCAAGCCAGCCGGCCCTTTACTTATGACACAGGCGCACGCTTGGCACTACTTTGTTGATGCACGTGCGGCTACTGCGCACACAATTCACAAACACAGAAAATAATTTTTTTTTTGGTTTGGACTGGAGTGTACTTTGGGGGTTACAGCACCCTTTAACGGTCAAGCCAGCCTGCCCTTTACTTATGACACAGGCGCACGCTTGGCACTACTTTGTTGATACACGTGCGGCTACTGCGCACACAATTCACAAACACAGAAAATAATTTTTTTTTTGGTTTGGACTGGAGTGTACTTTGGGGGTTACAGCACCCTTTAACGGTCAAGCCAGCCGGCCCTTTACTTATGACACAGGCGCACGCTTGGCACTACTTTGTTGATGCACGTGCGGCTACTGCGCACACAATTCACAAACACAGAAAATAATTTTTTTTTTGGTTTGGACTGGAGTGTACTTTGGGGGTTACAGCACCCTTTAACGGTCAAGCCAGCCGGCCCTTTACTTATGACACAGGCGCACGCTTGGCACTACTTTGTTGATGCACGTGCGGCTACTGCGCACACAATTCACAAACACAGAAATTATATTTTTTTTGGTTTGGACTGGAGTGTACTTTGGGGGTTACAGCACCCTTTAACGGTCAAGCCAGCCGGCCCTTTACTTATGACACAGGTGCACGCTTGGCACTACTTTGTTGATGCACGTGCGGCTACTGCGCACTCAATTCACAAACACAAAAAAAATATTATTTTTTTAGCACTTGGGGGGAGCACCCCTGATGGACAGAGCACCCCCTGGACAACACTACAGCACCCCTTTAGGACTGGGACACTGCACAGGACTTTGGAGTGGACACAGCCCCTATGGACAACTGACTGCACAACACAGTCCAGCCAGCCCCTATGGACTTTGAAGTAGTGGACACAGCCCCTATTAACAACAGCAGCACAGCACAACACAGCACAACACAGCCAGCCCCTATGGACTTTGAAGTAGTGGACAACAGCAGTACAGCGCAGCACAGCACAGCACAGCACAGCACAGCACAACACTACACTACACTACACTACACAGCCCAGCCAGCCCTAACTCCCACCCTCCCTCTTCACTGTCCAAAGCCGAGTGAGAAAATGGCGCCGACGCGGGTACCTTATATAGGATCCAAAACCCGCGAGACTCGGAAGGCGGGAAGATGACGTTTTGCCTCGATTTCAGAATCCGAGTCAGGCGGGAAATGTCGAGCCTGACTCGGATCGGACTCGGATCGGGGGGGGGGGCTCGGGGGGGGTTTGGATTTCAGAAATCCGAACCCGCTCACCCCTAGTTTACACTGACAAAAATCACGGGTTGATGCGCGTTCACGTACATAAACCCTAGATTTTTAAGTCAGTGCAAAAGGAGTATTAGTATATATATAGAATGTTGTCAATTCTAAATTTATTGCAGTCAAACTTGTGGGTATAAATTTAGGTAAGACATGGAAGCCAGCAGTTGCAGTGCATTTTCAATGTTTACCTGTCCTAGATAGAGAGTGTGCAGACACTGTAGCTATAATCCATCTTTTCCAATATTCTGTGATTTCCTTAGATTAAGGAAATCACAGAATATTGGAAAAGATGGATTATAGCTACAGTGTCTGCACACTCTCTATCTAGGACAGGTAAACATTGGGAACCCCCCCCCCCCCATAACGCTGGCAGCACATGATGACACCACTCAGACTGCTATGTGTGTATGCTGTGTACACACAAATTATGACCACCACCCACCTCCCCCCCTTCCCCACCAGCCGGGTCAGTCACCTGTGTGGCAAGAAGAAGATAGCTCCTGCATCAGCAATGCACAGCAGCCTCGCTAAGCCCCTCCCCCAGACATCACCACTGATTCCGGAAAATGGAATCAGTCGTGCTAGATGGTTTTGGCCGCTGGACACCCGCTGCCCACCTCCCGCAGCTGCTGCCAGGTCAGTTAACAGCCTGATTGACCAGCAAGCAGCTGCACACAATGTATAAACTACAGCGCCGCCGATTACATGCGCTTAGCCCCTCCGCCGTGAGGTCACCACTGATTCCGGAACATGGAATCAGTGGTGTTACAGAGAAAAGACCGCCCGCTGCTCACAGCCTGCAGCTGCCGACGGGCATAGTGAAACAACAGCACCGGTGAGGTGACATGCGCTAAGCCCCGCCCTCCCGCATTAGAGGGCGTGGCTGTATTTCACCTGGGCCCACCGGGGAATTCCCCGAATCCCCGGCGGCCCTGTCCGAGCCTGCCCTTATACAGTGCCCCCAGTAATAGTACCCAGTAGTAGTCCCCCCTATACAGTGCCCCCAGTAGTAGTCCCCCCTATACATTGCCCCTAGTAGTAGCCCCCCTAAACAGTGCCCCCAGTAGTAGTCCCCTATACAGTGCCCCCAGTTGTAGACCCCCTATACAGTGCCCCCAGTAGTGGCCACCCCTATACAGTGCTCCCAGTAGTGGCCACCCCCATAAATTGCCCCCAGTAGTGGCCACCCCAATACAGAAGCGGGCACCCCCCCATAAAGTGTCCCAGTAGCGGACACCCCCTATTTCAGTGCCCCCCAGGCTTACACACACAAACAAAAAAAAATTCAACTTACCTGGTCCCTGCTCCTGACACGACCGCTGCTGTCCGAGTCCCGGCCCGCTCTTCTCCTGCATGGAAGAGACGTCATGACGTATGACGTCTCTCCCGTCACATGCTGCGGGGGGAGCCAGAATACGGAGCTCATGAGTGAGCTCCAGCCGGCTCCCTCCGCGGATGACGCAGCAGCTAATGAGAGTCTGTATGACTCTCATTAGCTGGCTGCTATTACAAACACACAGCCACCGCTGGCGGCTGACTGTTTGTACACTGTGTAGGGCTGACCGCTCTCACTGTGGTCTGCCCTACACTTGTGGGGCCGAGGGACTTGTCCACCCCTTGGCTACTGGTGGCACTGCCCCTGGCGAGTGCCATCCTGGCCAATGGGTATAAACGCCCCTGTGCAGAGTATCGCACTGTAGGGAGGAAGCCATTGCTGAGTTAGTCCAAGACTAATATAAAGCCTGTGTACACATATCAATTAGTTTAAACAGTTTTGACAAGCTGGAGTTGGACTTACACTCGGCAGTCACCGCAAAGCAGGGACAGAGACTATTCACAAGCACCTGACTGAGCATGTGCTGAAAAAGAAACAGAAGGTTTTGTTTTTGGAATCCCAAAAATAATGCCTTCAGCAACATAACAGACAGCGTGTTAACCAGGGGCGTATTTATAATGGGTGCAGGGTGCGCGGTGCACTCCGGCCCCTGAGTCCAAGGGGGCCCGCACCGCACACTCTGCCCCTATATTTCTTTTTTTTACTTTTTATACTCGTCTTTCCAAAGTCCCACGGAGTAACGCTACACAAAACGCTGCGGTCATTTTCCAGGCGTTTTGCTTATGCGCCGAAGATAATCACTGGGAAAATGGCTGTATAGCAGCCATAAAATTTCCTAGTTGATAAATAATCGTGACGATATTGCCTGATAATATTCGGGGCAACATCGTCACTCTTGCTGAAAAGAGCCCAAGATGTATTGCCATCCTAAACCGTAAATGGAACAACTGTATGCACTATACAATTAATTAATATTCTCTAAATATTAAAATGATGAAGCCTATATTAGCACCAATTACAAATCAGAATCTGGGTATGGGTTCATGTCCAAAAACCTGGAATAGTGGGGATAAGGGGAACCCCTATCCAGCATATCTTTCCCTTAATATTGGTACAAGACCTCTATTGAATAGCCTTAGGCACTAGAATATTGGGGATTATTACAACCCCTAATTCACAGGTTCTCAAACTCGGTCCTCAGGACCCCAAACAATGCATGTTTTCCAGGTCTCCTCACAGAATCACAAGTGAAATAATTAGCTCTGCCTGTGGATCTTTTAAAATGTGTCAGTGAGTAATGAATACACCTGTGCACCTGCTGGGTGAACTGGAAATCGTGAACTGTGTGGGGTCCTGAGGACCGAGTTTGAGAACCATTGCCCTAATTGATACATAGCTCTCAGTGACCACTAATTCAATGTATAACCTTGGAAGATGTGATATTAGGATTAATAAAACACCATAAGTACAGTAGTTTATATCTCACACAGTTTTTCCTTTTAATTCCTGTGTCCAAATTAATATAGACTCCAGAATATAACCCAGTGTGAACTGGCCTAGTCTATTCGGACATTGGTAATGTTGTGGTCGTTTTTATAAGAGAAATTTGTTGGATCCTGAAATGATATTTCCTTATGCTATTCACTGTCACAATATCCTTTACAATGATAGTGCATAAATCTGTGAACATATCCATATATAGGGGTAAATTTACTAAATTGAGAGTTTTTAGAAGTGAGGTTTAGAAGAGATTCTAGCTATTATCTTCTAGAAGGTGCTAGATAAATGTTAAGTAGAATCTGATTAGTTGCTATGGGCAACATCTCTTCTAAAACTCACTTCTAAGAAAACTCACTTTAGTAAATTTACCCCTAAACCGGCCCATACATGGAGCGATTTTTTGCACGATGTGGATGATTTAGATCAATCATAACGATCAATCGTTCACATCGTGTATTGATTCTGTATGTTTACGATGCCGACGCGTACAGCTGGATCGTAGATCTTACGGCAAAACCGTAAGATTGCGATCTATTGTGTACAATGTGATACACATTAGCATCCGTATGGTATGATTCGTAACGATCAATCGTACACCATTTGATCACATCGTATGGAGAATTTCAAGGGAAGAATCTCAAGGGAAATCATACAACACATCGTGACGTGTCAATATCCCACCGTGTATGGCTGGCATTAGTGTCACATTAAATAATATATGTTCCTATTGTGCAAAGGAATAATTATTCACCTTCACAGCTGTTCCCTGTTGTGCAACAGTATCTAATTTTAGCTAGAATTCTAACAGAGGGCCTGATTCAGAGCCACTCGTAAGCGGCAGCTCGTTCGCTCCGAGCGATGTTTGCCAAACTGCGCACGCGTACGGATCGATATACGCATGCGCGAACCAGTCAGTGCGGCCGAAATTCATGTGCTCACGAAATAGCGAATGCCTGCTAATTTGAGTGACAGGAGGAGGCGTATGTGGGTGGTAACAGGGGAAGGTGCTTGAAAACGGGGAGTGGAGATCCGATCGCAGGCGTGCTTAAAGGTCAAAACGGGCGTTTTATGGGTGCGCATAGTTAAAACAGCAGCGTCATTGACCATGTCACTGGGTTTTTTTTTAGCCAGAACTGCTCGCAAAATTGTGGTAGCAAAAACCAACCCCAAGAATAGCGAGCAGTTCATACCCTGTTCGATGTACTCGATTAATCTAATAAATAGCGGACATGATGTAGGATGTGAGCGGCCAGGGGGCGTAGTTTCCCAAAAAACGACCGCAAGTTTTGTTCGCTCGTTCAGACCTAGAGGCGTGAACAGACCGCAAACAGCGAACGGTTCATTTGAATAGCCACCCCTATTTTCTGGACGAGCGAGCGCAAATAGCGACTGGCTCTGAATCAGGCCCAGAATCAAGTTCCTCTTTGTAATACAGCATATGACACTTGTCTGTTAAATGATGAGCATACTTTTAGGGTTAATGAGACGATTCCTGTTGGAACGGTTATTGCTCGTTTATTGCAGTAATCAGCTGTTATGTTAGTTAAACCTGATGTAATGTTACATATACTGTATTACACATGTATCCGAGCCACCACTTGTATACAGTGTATCAAGTACAATTTATTTATCATTAAATATATGCGGCTTATTCCCCGAAAACCTGCAAATATTTAGTATTCCCTAGATGTATCTCTGATATCTGCTGCGATCCCCCCTCCCCCTCCATTTCCTACAGCAGCTGCAACCCTATGGGGCATGCGGTGCTGTCAGATTTACCACGCTCCGGAACGTGAAGCATTCCGGAACTTGGTCCCCGCAGCTTACACCATCTGAAGAAAAACTAGCCGGGAGAGGGCTCAATAGAAACCCTCCCCCAGCAATGACTGCTGTGCATGTGTGTTCAGTATACCGCACGTGCGCAGGATCCCCGGTACAGGAGTAAAGGGGCAGCTGACGCAGTTACTTCACTCCCTGCACATCGCAGGGATTGGTTCCTTTTGGAATTTTGCAATTTGATGAATTCAGGTGATAGGATTGTATCCTGCAATGCATCATGGGTGCTAATATCACGTTCAGATTGCATTGCGTATGCGATTATTAAGAAATGGGCCCCTTAGTACTGGGAAGCAGTTGGGAAGCCGACGGTCGCAATGCCGATCGCCGGCTTCCCGACTGTCTAATCCCGGCAAGGTTCAAATGACCAGCGTCGAAATCCAGACGCATGTCATTAGACCTACACCGGGAACCCGACACCCGGCTTACCTTCACCCGGCTTACCGATCGAATGTAAGCCAGGCGCGGACAGCCCCGGGGGGGGAGGGTTAGGTTAGGGGCTCCCTAAAAGCATATTGTGACAGAAGGAAATAACATTTCATTATCCAACAATTCTCTTTTCTCTTATCAAAGTGACCACAACATTATCAATGTCCAAATAGACAACACCAGTTCACACTGGGTGATATTCTGGAATGGGATGGGTACTGAATGGCGGTGGTTAGGAACCCGTCATTCATAATACTGACGCTGGCATCTCGACAGGGTTAGGATACGACACCTGTCAGTCAGTATCCTAACCCTCCCTCCCCAGTGCCTGAACCTACTCCCCACCTAGTGCCTAAACCTAACCTCCCCAGTGCCTGAACCTAACCTCCCCACCTAGTGCCTAAACCTAACCTCCCCCCTCCACGCACCCTAAACTTAACCCTTCCCCTAGTGCCTAACCCAAAAACCAACCCTCCCCATAACACCGCTACTTACCTTCGGGATTGCTGCGGTCGGGATTCCGGCTCTGGCATTTTGATGGCCGGAATCCCATGTGCCGGGACATTGATCGTACTGGAATGCCGGCAGTCGGGATCCCGGCGTTCAAAATCCCCAGCATCAGGGCCAGCTCCAGGGGTAGCCTAAATTATGTTATTTGGGGGAGTGCCCACATGGCACACCTCCTGTGTAACGTCAGGCTGAGAGCTTCCCCCAGCACTTTGTCCATGGCTGGGCTTCTCCCCAGGATGAGGGGGTGTCTGTTCTTCCAGAACAGACACCCCCTCATCCCCATAGGTGTCTGTTCTGCTCTCTCCCCCCCTCCTCCTTATCAGTGTCCATTATTCTTCTCCCCCACCATCGTACCCATCAGTGTCCATTATTGTCCATTATTGTTTGTTCTCCACCCCCTTCACTTACCTTACCAACTTATTCACGTCCCCCTCTTCTCGGCTGCTCCTCCATGGTGGGCACTCTCCGCAGGTCTTTGAAGGGCTGGGTGACTGGCCAGGCAGACAGGCAATGCGGCGTTCGTGACCTGTGATGTCATGCCGCCACGTCTAGGCATGGCCCGGCCACATCTAACCCTCAGAAAGGAGCTCAGTGGCAGCGCTGCCCGGTCTGTCCTATAATGTGACCGGTGGCGGGCTGGCACACTGGTTGAAAACTGCTGTTCTAGTGGTATATTTAGTAAAGTGCGAGTTTTTAGAAGTGAAGATATTGCCCATAGCAACCAATCGGATTCTACTTAACATTTAGCTAGCACCTTCTAGAAGATAATAGTTAGAATCTGATTGGTTGCTATGGGCAACATCTCCACTTTAAAAACCTGCACTTTAGTAAATATGCTGGGTACACCGGCAGTGGGGTGCTAGTGCATTTAAGCAGTGGTGATATAGAGAAAATTGTAGCCCTAGTGGCTGTGGCAGGGTCTAGGGAACATCCATAAACATAGGACGGAGAAGAGCAGTCTCTCCCCTTCATTAACAACCTCACAGCACTTCCCCCGCTCCTCCAATGTCCACCTCACAGCACTTCCCCCACTCCTCCAATGTCCACCTCACAGCACTTCCTCCGCTCCTCCAATGTCCACCTCACAGCACTTCCCCCGCTCCTCCAATGTCCACCTCACAGCACTTCCCCCGCTCCTCCAATGTCCACCTCACAGCACTTCCCCCGCTCCTCCAATGTCCACCTCACAGCACTTCCCCCGCTCCTCCAATGTCCACCTCACAACACTACTAGCCCCTTCAATGCACTCTCCCCCTTCAGTGTCCAACCCACAGCACTCCCTACCCCCCTGTGCCTTCAATGTCCACTCCACAGCACAGAACTCTCCCCAGGCCCCTTCAATGTCCACAACACTCTCCCCCTGGCCCCTCCTATAATCACCTCTCACAGTATCCACTGCTGGCAGCACCCCCAAAAATACTGTCTTTAAATTTTTATTATTATTTTGATTATTTTTCAGTTTGTTTTCTTTATTTCTAACTATATATATTTTTTATTAAAATATGCTCTTCACCAGAAGCAAAACTCTGCTGATGTAGATGTGCCATACTTATGCCTGCGACATCGCAAGGGGATAAAGTGGGCCGGAATGGGGCTGAATTGCGTTCCATCAGTTCTATTTGGAGGCGGAACCAATTCCGCCTCCTCCAGCCCACGTTACCCAGCCAGTCAGCCCTTCACCGCAGAGAGTTGCCGGGCGCCTCCTCTGAGAATTTGTTACCAGCAGGCGCCTGGCTCTTTCCCTACAGTGGCAGCCGGAGGCTGGAGTTTACTACTGAGCTCCGGCTTCTGCGGTTGGCAATATAGGAGAGATGTCATGACATCTCTCCCATAGTTCCGTGGAGAAGCCAGTCGGATGGCAGCGGAAGCAGGAGTGGGGCTTAAGGGAAGTATTGTGCGTACTGGTTTTTTTTGTGTAAGGGGCACTACTACTGGAGGCATTACTACGGGGGTCATCACTACTGGGCACTACTACTGGGGGCACTACTACAGAGGATATTACTACTGGGTGCACTACTGGGGGCACTAGGGGGCATTACTGCTGTACCCCACTAGTTTGTTGGGTAGTCTTGGGCTGCCCACATTATGTAATAAGCAGCTATGTATTTATTGTATTAAAAGGGGACTGTTTGCATTTAATGTAGAATATTGGACTCTGCACTTATGCTTATTGTTTTGAGGGCAATTGAGAATTTATTGCCACCCGACTTCAGTGGCCAGCACAACTTGCGGTTTGCAGTGCCAGAACTTTCCGGATGCCTGGTTCTGGTGGGCAGGAGCTGGCATGTGCAGCCGAGATGACAGTTGAACTGCCACATACTCCCTAACAGTGGTGCCGACTGAGGAGAGAGAGATTCAGCACACTTACCTGAGACAGCAGAGGAGGCAGACCGTGCTGCTAACATGCGCGGCACTGTGCGCATTACATTCCGGTGACTGCCGGTGAGTCCGAGCATAGTGCTGGGGCGGAGCTGTGGCGGCAGTGGAGTGTAGCCTGCTGGAGAGGAGGGCCTGTCTGACAGGGTTAAGCTGTTCCTTCCCTGCCGGGGAGTGTCCATCGGTTGCCACTGATTGACAGCTGGAGCTGTCAGCCTGCACAGCACTGTACTGCCGATGAGACTGCCAAGAGTACAGTGAGTACGCCGAACACGGTACTCTGCTTGCACCCTGCACACACTACTGGTAGCAGAGCATATTACCCTATGAAGCTGCACTCAAATAGAAAGGAGAACCAGTTCAGCATAGTGAGATCAGCCAGAACTGCCCCTATAAGTCCTAATAAGGGTTACCTCAGGAAAGAAATTTATAATTCCTATAATAACCCTCAGATCACGATAGTAAAAGAGGTCAGGATACAACTTTCACAAACACAAAGTTTATTTGAGCTAAAATCTCCCTGAACTGCGAATCTGCTGACTTCCTTGTATATGCACCAACGACAGCATCATCGGCCAACAAGTATAGACTCTATTGGGGAACTAGTATAGTCCGGATTAAGATGTTTTGATAGGAGTATAGTGTATTGAGTTCAGACTAATTACTGTTACACCTAGGAATAGATGGTACAAAGCTGTATTAAATGTTTCAAAGTGTTTACGGAAAATGTGACAGTATCAGAACAAGTAATATGTCACTGTAATTGTTGTCTTTGTGGGATACTAACATTTGAATTTCAATAGCACCAGATCCAGTGTTCCCGTACAATAAACTGTTATGTTGTAAAGTGTTACTGTGTTTTCATAGTAGTAAAGGTTGTGTGGAGCCATTCATTCATCCTGCAAGCCTAAGTTCCAGTGTTCCTGCAAAAGAAATAATTTTATTTGTATGTGGTTAACTCTCTTTAGCTCTCTGAACCAAGAGGAATCAAGCAAACCATTTCAATCTGGTAAGATCAGAAAACCTCACATTACAGGTTTAGTATACCTGTCGGGATATTACATTACTACAGATGACAATACTACGAGGGGCACTACTACTGGGGGCATTACTACAGAGGATATTAATACTGGGTGCACTACTGGGTGTATTACTACTGGGGGCACTACTACAGGGGCACTACTACAGGGGTCAGTAGCACTAGGGGCACTACTACTGCATAGGGGGCACTGCATAAGAGGAATCACTCCTGGGGGCACTGCATAAGGGGCACTACTACTGGGGGCACTGCATAAGGGGCACCACTACTGGGGGCACTACTACAGTGGGCATTGCATAAGGGGCACTATTGCTGTGGGCATTATGTGTAAGGGGCACTACTACTGTGGGCATTGTGTATCAGGGGCAATACTACTGTATGCATTGTGTAAAAGGGACACTACTGTATGTCATAACTTGAATAAGGGACACTACTATGTGGTGTAATGTGAATCAGGGGCACTCTGGGCCTGATTCAGAGCCGGACGCAATTCTTTGTTCGCTCGTACGCATTCGATGTTTTCCAACTGCGCATGCGTCCGGTTATCATTGCGCATGTGCGGCCGTATCTTTGCGGTCAGTTTTCTTTCGCTCATATACACAGCGAGCAGGAAGTGACCTATGTAATTTGATTGACAGAATGGTCCGTTTATGGGTGGTGACGGGGGTGGAGATTGGAAAACGCAGGCGTGTCAAGCCGTTTTTTGGGCGTACATTAATTATCTTGTGCGAGCGCAATATTTGAACGGAAGTTGTGATACATCACTGTGTGATCCAGTTTCTATTATGACTGCTCATTCAGCTTGTGGTAGGGTATTGGATCTCGCAAAGACGATGGTGTCTTCGTAGCTCCCTTAGCGAATCGATGATTTGCTATTCTCCTGAATAAAGCACAAGACCAATCACCTAATAATTGCATCACTTGTTATAATGTGATGTGCAATGGCCCTGATTTATTAGCTAAATTTGGAACGCATGTTGTGATCCTATTTGTTTGTATGTTTGGAAATTACAATAGCAATCACCTAATAAATGTTTCATTTGTTATGTTATTTGAAATGTGATTGTTTTATTTGCTATATTTCGTATGCATGTTGTTGGCACATTTCCTTACTTATTTTAGAGCACAACACCAATCACCTATGTTTTTTTTTTTTTTGGTTTAAATACACAAAGATAATCACCTACTATTAGCTTGTGTTATTGTTTACTTACCTGTTGGGTTTTTTTTGGGGGGGGGCAAATATTTTAGTATATGATCTTTATCATGTATTTAAGTATGTTTGTTGCAGTCCCTTTTACCCAGCTGATAAAGAAATTTCAAACACTTTTTTTTTTGTTTTTTTGATTTGCCAAAAAATTTTATTACTGTAATTTTTACAAATATTATTTTTTTTGGGTCAGCCAAAAAGGAAAATATTGTCATTTGCACAAATAAAAAATCTTACAAATTTAAAAATTCACAAGAAAGGAGATGGAGGTTTTGGTGTGGCCAAATATGGGGCAAACACAGAGATGGATTTTGTGGAAATTTGCCAGTGCTGTCAACACCTTTTCGTCCGCTTGGCCTGGTGTTGCTGGGAGCATGACTTTGTCCGTGTGGTCCTGCGCCTGGCCTGGCCAGAGGTAGTTGTTGTTGCCTCTGTACTAGGCATAGGGCTAGGCACATTTTGAGGGATGGCCGATGTTGTGCCAGAGGTGGAGGGCCCTGATGTTCCGTCAGGAAGGGAGGGCGGCTCCAACATGCGCAGGCAGATGAGCTCCTCCAGGGCATTTGCTATTCTCACATTGGCCGCAGCATTTTCCTCCAGGGCGTCCGCCACCCGTAACAGATTGGCGTCCATCCTCATCAGAATCGCGGTGTTCTTATCCGTTTTTTCATTGAGATCTGTGAGGAGGGCCACTGCCTGCGAGGAGGATTGCCCTGGACTGTCTGCCACAGGGTCCCCAGCCAGATATATTGCTTCCTCCCCTGCGGAGCCAGCAGATCTACTGTGGCCAAAGCTCACCTCTGGAGCAGACTCGTCCTCTTCTGTGCCTGTGTGGAAAAGATAGAAAAATAATGAAATTAGTAAATTAGAAACTTTACTTCTACATTTTTAATCTAATTTTCATAATTTTTTACCTGCGCCAACATGTGGAGCCGCAAAGTCTGGCATATCTGTGTCCATGTTGGACACACCAAACACCTCCTCTTCCTGCACACACCCCTGTGCCAGCTCCTCCAAATCTGTTAGCTCCAATGACACAGGGGTTGGCCCACCACCTGTCCCCCCTGCATGCCTAGCCCTATCTGCCAATTTTTGTTTTAGCCGATATTTGAAGTCGCTCCATCTGTTGTTAAAAAATGTAGGGTTAGATTTTTTATTAATTTAAAAAAAAACTGGAAATAGGTTACAGCATTTACGTACCGGCGTTTGACCTCTTTGGTTGAACGGACAAAGTCACCAACCCCATTGACAGCACTGGCTCCCACAGTTTCCATCTCTGGGTTGCACCCATATTTCGGGGTGCCTGTACCAGGTTATCAATGCACTTTTGCACCAAAGCCTCCATCTCCTTTCTTGTGAATTGAGGCTGCCTTTTGTGTTTGGCCCTGGCCTGGGTACTAGGCCCCGCAGCCTCCTCATTCTCAGTCTCAACACCTTTCAAAATATTTATAAAAAAACATTCTTTTTTTTTTTGCGGTTACTTTAATTTTTGAGCTACTCTTACTGTGAGGTCCTGGATTTTGGCATTGCTGCTGTTCAGTGGACATGATGAAACCCTTGAATTCAGCAGACCCATTGTGGGCTCTCGTGATGTTTTTATAGATGCGTCTGCATTATACGGGCGCATCTATTGTGCAACATTGATTTGAGTGGGAAAGTTCTGGCTATTTAAGGCTTTTTTGTGGCCTTGTTTCGGGGTGGGTTGTTTGGAGTGGTTGTTGTTGGAGTTGTTGTTGGCGTTTGAGAGTGAGTCGGAGTAGTAGTCGTGGTTTTTGGAGGAGAGTTTGGAGGTTTTTGGGCGAGTTTTGTTTTGTTTGGTTATTTTCGTTCGCATTTTTGCGTATTTTTTGTTTAACACATTTTTCTTATTTTTGGAGGTAAGTTTTTTTTGTGAATTTTGGGTTGATTATAACTTGCAATTTTTTTTTTCATTTTTAATGTTCATACGTGTTTACTTTGCTTTTATTTAGGTTTTTGTTTTTTTCGTTTGGTGTTTTGGATTTCGTTTATTTTGGTGTGTTGGTCTTTGTGCAGTAAGTGTTTTTTTTCATACATTATAACCCGTTATTTTTCTAATTTTTCATGTTTATTTAAGGGGTCACGCTATGCAGATAGGTGTACCTAAAAACATGTTGTTTTTGAAATTTTTTTTTTCCCGGAAAAATTTTAAATGTATTGCGTATAGTTTGATCATCTCCTGTCTGTGGGTTAAGCGTACCATTAAGCGTTATTTTGTAACATGTATTGCATATAGTTTGATCATCTCCTGTCAGTGGGTTAAGCGTACCATTAACCGTTATTTTGTAACATGTATTGCGTATAGTTTGATCATCTCCTGTCTGTGGGTTAAGCGTACATTACAATTTTCATGTAAAATCCAATAATAACTCAACATCATCTGTGTAGTGCATGCATTCTATTTTAGCCTTAGCCTGTCTTGTTTTTTGTAAAATTTTTACATTATTTATATGGAAAATCTAAATCAAAGGTTTACTGCAAGATGTCACTGCCCAACCCTGTAAGATTTCTTCTTAATATGAAAAAAAGATAAGTATATTTTCACATTCTTAAATTTCAAAAAAATAACTACATTGTCTAACATTTCAGATTGATGTTGGGCGAATTATAGTGGCGATGGTCCATGACCCCGACCAACCTGAACATCCTCCTAGGCGTAGGCCTCGTAGGCGTGCAAGGCCCTAGATATTTCGAACACGTGTCACCCTTTTTGGAATGCCTGATGATGTGGTCTTAAGGCGTTACCGCCTATCACCCCAAATCATCCTAGACACTCTTTCATTAATAGAGAGTGATCTTGAAAGGCAAATTAACAATCCAACAGCAATACCACCACTTACGCAGTTAATGTCGGTGTTACATTTTTGTGCATCAGGATCCTTCCAAACCACAGTCGGCATAGTTGCGGGAATTTCCCGATCCTCCTTTTCAAGGATCCTGAGGGCGGTAATGGATGCCCTATTTAAGCACATCCATCATTTTATTAATATGCCATTGGATATGGGGTCCCTTAATGTAGTTAAGCAGAAATTTTTCTAAATAGCAGGCTTCCCACACATCATAGGGGTTGTGGATGGCACTCACATACCACTTCAGCCTCCAGCAGCGCTGGAGGCAATATTTAGGAACTGAAAACATTTCCATTCAATGAATGTAATGGTGGTATGTGATGCCTCCCTCCAGATCCTGTGCCTGAATGCCAAATTTCCAGGAAGTGCACATGATTCATTTGTCATCTGGCAATCAGGGCTTTGGCACAAATTAAACAACCTACAAACTGGTGATGCATGGCTTCTGGGTAAGTGGTACCCTTAATTTTAAAAACAAACACTGTTGACTTAGAAATGGTACTGATTTTTTTTTTTCACAGGAGACAGTGGTTACCCTTGCACGCCCTGGCTGCTCACTCCTTATTTGGTTCCTACACCAGGGCCACAAAGTCAAAATAATTCCGCACTTACTGCCACCAGGCAGGTGGTGGAGCGCTGCATTGGCCTTTTAAAAGGCCGATTTAGATGCCTCCACCGCTCTGGTGGCGACCTAATGTATTTGCCGGCTATGGTTTCCAAAATTGTGGTCCTGTGTGGGATATTTCACAATATCGCCATAAGGAGTGGTGTCCCAATGCAGCCAGAGGATGCCTTGTCTGAGGATGGCCCCCCCGAGGTTGGTCGGAGGAGAGTGTCTGGGGGGGCCATACGTGATGAGGTAGTGGCATGTTTTTTCAGGTAATTTATTTCAAACATTTAGTTAATCATACATATGTGTTTTTTATTTTTTGGACTGTTAAATTTCCAATGTGGTGTTTAATTTTAATTTTTCTTCTCTTTTTTTTTTACCAACAAATAAACAACCTGCATACTACCTGAAAATAAACGACTGTGACAAATATGTACCAAATTGGGATTTGACATCTGGACAAATGAATTATTACCATGAATTGTGGAAACATGTTGGCATGCTACATCTACAACCAGTTCTTGATGTCCTTTTTTTAAAAAATGTATATTAAGGTTGTTTGTGTTGTGTTTATTAAACATTTGTTTGGAAAAATGTGTTTGTTTTTATTTAACAATAAGTTACCCTAAATTTTAGGTTTGAAAAAATGGGACAATAGCTTTTTAATTTTGGCCCAAGTGAAAACTGTTGAAAAAGTGGCTAAAATATTTTTTAAGGAATTCACTTTTTACATAGGTTTTTTTTATTATTTTTTCTTTTATTTTTTTTTTAAATAATTTTTTTTATTTTTTTGGGAATAACAAAAGGTATTATGGCTAAGCAGTATGGAGGGAAAGACTAATACAAACACGTTTATGTAAGTGTATCCCTAAAAAAAAAAAAAAAAAATGTGTCTTAAGGAATTTGCAAAAATTCATATTAAATGTAATGGTATTAAAATGACCACTTTCCAAAATACTTGGAGTTCCCAAATATTCCTTTTAAAAATGTCAAAACACATTCCAAAAATGCAAACATATTATTTATACATGGATTAAAATGTTAGGGGCAAGGAAAGAGACTTATTAACCATTTTTTTTGTTTATTTTTGGACAAAAAAATGAACAACTGTATCCAACCAAAAAAGGCACAAATAGGGCCTCCTTAAGGCCAACAAATGTTCCAAACACACCAGGATTCCTATAATGTGGCCACGCAGATGCCCAAGCTCCTGGAAGACTGCATCAGTCTGCATCTGTGCCTCTGTTGAAAGAGAAATGTGTGTATTACTAAAATGTAGACATTAATATTTTTGAAAATGGTCATTAGGATTAACATATAAAATAAGATGATACCATGCAAAATGGGGCAAACATTTCACATTTATTAAAATAAACTCCACAGTGTAAACTTTCAAACACAAAGCAAATGTTAAAAAAAAAAATTGGTTATAACTAAAACATTTGCATATGAAGTAAGCCTAACATAAGTTGACAATGTTAAAATTAAATTAAAAACAGGAAAGACACAAGTGGTAGTGGTTTGGCATATGTCATATGTGCAAGGTTTAACCAACTTTTTGCTTTTTTGTTTAAAAAAAACAGATTTGTACTAAATAGAATTTTTTAGGTACACAGGGCAAATTTAAAATTCATACAAAATGGATCAAAAAGAAATATAATGTCCAAAAAAAAACAAAAAACCTCACAGTGTATGTATAAATGGAACAATTAAAGACATTACTTCCACCCAAAAAAAAATACCTGCAGCATCCAGAACCAGGGCAGAGTGGCCAAGCTCATCCTCAGATGATGATGGCCAATGGACAGGTGATGTGGGAGGGGTGATTTGGGGAGTGGAACATGGAGAGGGTGGATCAGGGGAGGGAGTCGCAATATGGATGGGTATGACAGGGGAGGGAGGGGTGGATTGGGATTGGGGGCCAGGAGAAGGAGGGGAAATATGGATGGCAAGGTCAGGGGCTTGGTGGAGAATTTGGGGAGGAGTGGGCAGGGGAAGAGAGGGTTGGAATGGGGATAGGGGTCGGGCCGGCCTTCTTCTCCGCTTCACTATCCGCTCTTGACCTAAATGATGGATAGTTCAAAAGATTAACTAAATTGACATACATTTTTAAATTGTTTTTAAAAAAAAAAACCCTACATTCACGTACACAAATACAAGGTATAATTTATTACAAAACAAGGCCACATTGAAAACATGCACACGCATTAATGATAAATTACAGTAGCAAAGTACATTATGCAAATAAGATTAAGATTACGCCATTCACATATACACTTACGCCGATGGATACACAGCCGGAGAGACTCGAGCAGGCGGGGTGACCTGCGTCGCAGATCAGACCATCTGCGCTCCAATTGGCCGATGTTCCGGCGGTAGCCCATGTAGCGCAGACGATGCCGCACCTCCGCGTACGCCCGCCTTTTCATAATATTAGTGACGGGGGGCTGCCGTGTGGTGATTCGTTGGTCCATTACCTCAGTAAGGACCAGCAACTCACGCCGTGTGAACGCACTGGCTCTCATGATGGCAATGATTTTTTTCACACAAAACAGTTTTAATAAAGGTACAAGAAAAATCTGATTGGCTAATGTACTTTCATAATTAAAAGGAACAATTCTATTGGTTAATGTGTGAGTCATGTGAAAAAACCCCCAAAATATATTGGGACTTATGATTGGCTTGATGCATTTAGATGCGTTAGCAAAGGTCAGAACAAACGGAATAACCATATAATCTGTTTGTAAACCAAAAAGGAAAACATTAATAACGGAAACATTATTTGGAATTATACTATAAATCTGCTTTGTCCTTATAACGGTACGGATTCAACGGAACAAATGTCACACAATACAAACAATAACGTTTATAAAAAAACAAGATTGAAAACATTTGAGGTTCAATTAAGTAACTTAATATGGTGATTGCCACCAATCGATTCAAGTATGTTTGCCTAACGAGAAACAAGGCAATCGAAAACTGACAGGCCAACTTCTGGAAATTACATGTGCGAGCGCAGACATCAACCAAAGACGAGTAGAGCGCTCGCTATTTTGAATGCTCGCTAGCTATAGGAGGGGTTGGGAGAATATGGGGCGGAAGCCTAGCTACGAGCGAACAAACGTGCGAGTGCTTTGTTTAACATATTTCCATTGGTACGGACTACGAGCGAACGGCCGCTTGCGTCCGGCTCTGAATCAGGCCCTATGTGCGGTGTAATGTGAATATGATTGTGCTACTACAGTATGTGGCGTAATTTGAATAGGGGATACTATTGTGTGACCATGGCGCTTTCTTTTAAGACCACGCCCCTTTTTGCGGCATGCTTACAGCGTTGCACTGTCCCTTTATTAAGTTAGCACTGAGGATGGGGGGTGCGTTCCACCACATCTATAGGACCACTTGAAGCGCTGGACATAACTAATGGATTTACATGATTTTGGTGCTACACCTACTGTGATGTTACTTGCACCAACACAGTATTTGAGGAGGAGCTTTCCTACAGGCCAGTGGTTCCCAAACTTAGTCTTCAAGGCACCTTAACAGGATATCCAAACTTAAGCACAGGCCACTTAATTAGAATCTTCATCAGTTTGATTATACCATCTGTGCACTAGCATGGATATCCTTTAAACCTGGACTGTTGGGGTGCCTTGAGGACTGAATTCGGAAACCTTGCTATAGGCAATTTACCTTGAGAAAATCTCTCTAGGTGTAGAGGAAACACAACAGCATCCTCTGCCTCCTGGACAACAGTGTTAAACTCAGCAGTGGCAGAAAGGGGAGCGGTATGAAATACCACCAGACCCATGTCAAATCCCGATGCCGGAAGACTGGCAGCCATGAAGATCCCAGCAGAGGATTAAGGCAAGTACCACTAACCCTAACCCCCCCTTAGGGGTGCCTAACCCTAACCTCCCCACAGTGCCTTCCCTAAACCCCCCCTAAGTGCCTATCCCCATCTCCACAGCCTAAACCTAAGTCTCCCAGGGGGGTGCCTAACCCTAACCTTCCCCCTGGGGGTGCCTAACCCGCCCTTCCTCTAGCCTAACCCTCCCAGGGGGTGCCTAACCCTAAGTCGCCCCCGGGAACCCTTAACTTAACCCTCCCCCACACAGCTGTCTGCACCCTGCGCCCGGCTTACCTTCATTCGGTATGCCGGGTGTCGGGCTCCAGGCGTAGGTAATATGACAGGCTTCGGGATTTCGATGCCTGTCATTAGTCCCCTGTCGGCATTGCGACCTTCGGCTTCCTGACTGCATCCCGCAGAAAGACATTTGGATCACACATCTGCATTGATCATCGGAGCCTGGAGAGACATGGTACAGCTTCCCGACCATAGTGGCCACCAAACATGTAAAACATAATAGCTGATTTCATGTTCTCATACTAACTTCTGGCAGTATACATGCTGACAGTAATCGGGTGAAAAACCTTGCTTCTTTACGCATTCCATCTGCTTACTATACCATAAGCACTGTATATGTACTGTTAAATGCATGGTACACACAGTATTCAAAGTGGAAATTACCTATGCTAAGTGCACCAGTTCAAGAGACTGGTTGATAGGTAGACCTGCAGCTATCCTATCAGTATTGGACTGATCTACATCGGATTAGAACATACAGAGGACCACCCAGGTATTTACCAGCTGTGCTGCTAACATACTATTGAAAATACATCAAGGTTTTTTTATCTACCAATTGTATTTTTGCGCACTATAAATGGGCCCCACTTGAGAATCTAGAAGTTTTATTACCTATATTGGTAGACACCTACAAGTTGGTAGGTGCATAGCGGATGTGAGTATGGAGGTTAGTCCACACATTGATAACAGTATACAGGTGGTAGAAGATAAACAGCAGTCAATAAGATAAGGTATCAATTTCTCTTGTGCTAAATACTGTCCAGCCTTACAGCACTATGACTCTCCAATTACACAGTGATAGGGTTGGGCACATGCAGACCCTTTTATAGACTCAAGTAAACAAGTCTTGCACCTGCAGTCTAATTAACCTGACCTTTAAGTATGGTGACTCAGACATGTGATGTTATTAATGCCGATGAGTCATGCACAGTAACACAGACATATGATATTATTGTGGCTGATGAGTCATACATAATAAGACTCAGTTGAGACAGTTTGTAGCGTTTAACTATTTAACTACATGTCAACATCATACAGATCCGTGCACAACATTTAAAGGAACACCAACAGTTATATTGATTCAGCATTTTATTCATGCAATATTGGTTTAGATTTTATACTCACTTTTCAATATTTTTCAAATATATATATATATCCTTAGAAGTTCCCAAACAAGGATGCAAGGAACCAGACCAGCACACAATGCATATTCAATCATCATAAAAATATTTAATATATCAGTCTAATGCATAAAGAGATTAAAAACAAGCTATAAGACATAATGAGGCAATACTTAGCAGTTCTGATGCATGTTAGTATGAATAAAACCAGGGAGCTGAGCTCATAACCTGGATAGCCCCGACAGCCGTTTCGTCTACCTTCATCAAGGGACTGACATCTACTGTGCAATAGCCAGTTTAAATACGCTACAACAATAGCAACCTTAACTACAAAGTGAACTCACCTGGACTCATTTGCGGACAGCGTTATCCTCACGGAGTGAAGCCATGTGTGCACGGCCGCGCGCAGCGCACCCATGTCATACACGCCGCACCGGAAATGATGTGGCAGCAGTAACCAAGAGAACGCCGGTCGCTGTAACCAATGACCACGGGCAACAACATCCGGTAGACAGCGCAGTACGCAAAACAGTCCTTAGAGAAAGCAACAAACAAAAATTAACGGGTACAATCTCCATATTATAAATACACCCATTAGAACTGGTAAGCATATAACATGGATACCAGCCATTAAATGTGATACCCACACATATGCCACCATTTTACTAAAACTTATAATGGATATCGTACACAAAAAAGGGAAGGGAACAAAAGGGAAAATCATCGCACAGGTCATATCTCTTATCAAAAATTTATTAAGAAAATAGATCAAAAGATATCAGTCCGCTTATCACTCAGTATAAGGCAATTGCTGGATATGTATCTGGATAGCGGTGGTGCTCACTAGAGTTTAAAGTATTTGGCATCAAAGAAAAAGAGAAAAGAAACTCTGTGACGTGAGCACTCTAAAGTTAATGTAGTAATGAAATATTAAAATATAACTTTTAATGCATAATTTTAATATAAATGATATCACACAAAGGCAAAATAATTACAATATATACAAAACACACTTATCCCATAAAAAAAATGATTATAAAGGAATAAACAGTACTCTCTTATCTTAATCAGGGATACAAGTAAGAAAAGTAGAACAGTAATCATCTGATTATGAATATATTAAACAACAATCAAATGTTCTCAAGAAAAATTTATTATTACAATCAAGGTGTCTCTAATTAGTATCCTCAAAAAAATAGTCAAATGTGAAGGGAATTACAAATACCCTGTTATATACACACAAGGCGAGATATTAGAACAGATATAATTACGTATAATGCCTACATAGCTAATAATCGTTTGTCCCCACGATCAAAATGATAATAGTCAAAAAATAAGGATAGTCAGGGCAGAGAAACTGCTAAATTGGATTCTGCTTCTCCTCACCTATGCATCTGGGCTATCTATGAGGAGTGAGAGATCTCTAAAAAGCAGGTTGCCCTTAGAAACAACAGGGTAACAGTGATGTTGCTCAGGTTTTCATTTCTGCTGTTGACGGTCTTACAAAATTGCATTGGACCCTCAATGAGAGAATTACTCACCCTGAGATTATCAGCGGTTAATAGAGAGATACAAAGACAGTGTTGATATCGTGGTTTGTCAGTAAATATTTGTCTTCACATAATCATAGTAAATCATATTCTATTTAAATATTCCTACAAGTGGTAATACAATTCAGTCATACCCCCTATCTGATCTCATTCCAAGTTGTTAAAATAAAGTAAAGGCAGAGTAGATAAATACAGTCTAGCCTTGCAATCTATGTAGAAATATTATTACCATCTGATCTTGCAGTGTTGCTGGCCTGATGGCGTTCTGTTACATTTCATGTCTCCTCTGAGACATATCTATTATGTATCAATTCAATGGTTTACAGGATATTTTGGTGTAAAAAAAAATGGGATATTTGATACTATTACTGATGTTATGTTTAATGTATGCGACTGAAAAGATTGTTCAGCCAGATTAGTATTACATATTAGATATACATATATACATCTGTACAGTCATGGTTAGTTTCCAACAAAAGCAATGTATTAAGTCACCTAGTTAATGTCTAGAATATGACATTCGTAACAATATCCACCAATAGAGAAGGAAATCATTCAAAGTAAAAAGTAAAAAAGTCAACATACATTGCAAACATTCCCTGCCCATCTATTATGACAAGGTTCAGACTGCTATTGTATGCACACACTTCTAATAATAAATAATTTTTTTAAAAAATGGCTAAACAAAACCACATATCTAATGCATTGAATATATGTAAATGACCGCAAAGTCCATAAACATTGTTAGTGCATTATATTAGACCATTTAAATCAAGTGCCTGTCACTAGTAGTATACATAGGCCCTGCATATATCAGGGCAATTTGCCTTAATCATACTGCAGATGGGACAGGCAAAAAAACGGGAGGCGTAACCACCTTATACCTGCTGCTGACAGTGATAGCCGGTATGCATAAATAGAGCTATGTCTGTAAAGTAATGAAAGGGGATACAAACTGTATGTCAGGGTATCCCGTGCTGCGCAGCCACGGGAACCCTAGCTGCCGCTGCCCGACACGCGTTTCGCCGCTCGTGGCTTGGTCACGGAGAGAGTAGTGTGGAACGGAGTAGATGACCCGCCTGAATAAAAGAGCCAGTCAGCCAATCATCATCTGACTGGGCGTGAAGAAAATAAAGTCTACAACCTAGGGGATTAATCTATTATTAAGGCCAATTAGTAGGAGATGGATATATAGAATTCTCGCAGCAGCGTATGTTCACCAAACTGCTCAAATAGCCTCATTCAGGTTATATAAATTAATTACATCTACAACAGTTCATAACTAAGGATTTTTTTATTATATACAAAGAAAAATATATAATAAATGTGAATCTTGTATGAACTCAAAATTTCATAAATGAGAAAAAAGATAGTTATTAACACAAATCAAGATAATTCTTAATCTAATTTCTCGGTTATTACCTCAATTGCTTAAACATTATCATACTATTTTTTGATAGAAAAAATTATTAATATTGGTAAAGTTATTGTAAATTAAAAACAGACTATATTAGAAAAATGTTTTATTAAAATAATCGATATAGTGACCAGGTGTGTAATTTGTACTTATAATGCATGTGTATACAAATGATAGTGACTATAAGTGATGAAAGTGTGAGGAGATAAATAATGTGAAAAAAAAGTGAAATAAATATAAATATAAAAAGGGAGGAATAAAACATTGGAATTAAAAGGGGTGACGTGAAAAAGGTGAATAAAATTGTTTGACTTAATATGTGTGTATTCATTTATTAACAAGCTAGAGTGTGAGGAAAAAGTATTAATAGTGAATAAGTTAAAGAATGTGGTACAATAATTATAGTATATAAAATGTTTTATTATTAAGTGTAATATACATAATATTGAACAGTGTGATGAGTATAACGTGTACGTACTCCTAGTATAAAAAGGTATAATAAAAAATATATATATAAATTATATAAAATTTTAATATATAAATAATTAAATAAAGATACTGTGAAAACACTGCTATTATCTTATCTATATTATATTACTAGATAATGTAACAAGAGACTATATATATTATTAACATAGAGGTGACTCAAATATTAATAATTAATGATTGAAACGATAGTGAATATTAGTGAATATTATAAAATCGTGAATCTTATAAATTATATTATAATAATGAATATTATAAAATCCCATTAGTAGATGTATGATAATCTACTATCCATAATATATAGAAAATGGTGAAACCCAAGATAAATTAAGTTCATATTAATTAAACATAGCCTTTCAACCATAAGATGATATTTTCATCATGTCCTAATATAATAAAGGAGAAAAGAAAAGAACAGGAAAAGGGATTAAAGGAAGGAGCTGTAACTGTTATATTCATTCAGTCCTCCTGGTGCCAGAGTTCCTAGTCTAAAAATCCATTCAGTTTCCTTACGAAGTAAAGTGGTACTCAGGTCTCCTCCTCTTATACCCATTTTAGCTCTCTCTAAGCAGAAGGCTTTTAGTTGTGCTGGATTGCTTTGATGTTTTAATAAAAAATGCCTCGCCACTGGAGAGAGTTTTTTCATTTTGCTGGTGTCTGATCTGGCATTTCTGATGTTGCTAGCATGCTCCAGGATCCAAGATTTAAAAGCTTGGGTCGTCATGCCCACATATTTATTGTCACACTGACATATAAGGCAGTAGATGACGCCAATGGTATTGCAGTTGAAATACTCTCGTATTATAATATTTTTACCGTATTTGTCCTGTATATTATTCGTCATTTTCACAAAACTGCAAGCCTTGCATTTTCCACACGGGTATGTTCCTTCTGCTTTCGGTTTCCTCTTTGGTTGGTGTTCATAGTGGCTATGCGTGAGATAATCTCCCAGATTCCTGGCTCTCCTCCAACTCATGGAAACCTTGTTCTCAAGATGGATTTTCAAATCAGGGTCCAGGAGGAGGATTGGCCAGTGTTTTTGTAATATATTCTGGAGCTCTTTGCTTTCCCTGCAATAATCCCCTACAAATCTAATGGATGTATTATTCTCTCTATTTTTTGGTTTGGGGAAGATGAGTGTATCTCTGTCAATTAGAGATACTCCATATTTTGCCTTCTTAATCGAGCGCTTACTATACCCCCTAGACTGTAGTCTAATAGTGAGATCATCACATTGTGTCTTAAATTCAGCCTCAGAGGAACAATTTCGTCGGAGGCGGAGAAATTCACCCTTAGGTAGATTAAAGATAGTAGGTGGAAAATGACAGCTCTTCTCATGCAGAAGGCTATTAGTCGCTGTCGGTTTTCTATATAAATTGGTGGTAATTTCTCCTGTAGCTTCTTTAGAGATCTTCAAATCCAGAAATGAGATACTTTCACTGCTTATGTCCCATGTGAACTTCAGGTTAAGTTGATTGGAATTCAGTATCTGCCTGAACTCCACAAATTCCCTTTCTCCTCCCCCCCAGATAACGAAGATGTCATCAATATATCATTGCCACTGTATGATGTATTGCGTATATTTCTCATTGCTCTCTGAGAAGACGAGTTCCCGTTCCCACCAACCTAAAAATAGATTAGCATACGTGGGAGCACAAGTGGAACCCATTGCTGTCCCCCTTGTTTGCAGGTAGAATTTATCATGAAAAGTGAAATAGTTCTTGTGAAGAATAAAAGACAGAATGTTGATTATAAAATCGTTGAAATTACTAGAGCCAACCATGTCCATAAAGTATTTAGCTGCTTTCAGACCATCCTGATGTCTAATGGACGTGTAGAGTAATTCTACATCTATAGAAATAAGAAAATGGTGATGCTCCAAAGTTATTCCATGTATTTTCTGTAAGACGTCCCTAGTGTCTTTAAGATAGGATGGGAGAGTTAGCACATGGTCTCTCAGGTGTAAGTCTACAAATTTACTCCCCTGTGCATAAAGATGCATTCTTTTAGCATTCTAATAGTTTTTCCTACATATATTTTATTGCAGGGACATATTATTATATATGTCACATACTTGGTATCACAACACATCCTGTGTTGCAGATGATAAATGGTTCCATCAGATGGGTGTGTGAAAGTATTGCCAATTCTCATAAACTTGCAATTCACACAACCTGTACATCTGAATGCACCTTTTTGAGGAGTTAACCAAGTGGCAGAGCTGGCTGGATATAATAATATGTCCCTGCAATAAAATATATGTAGGAATAACTATTAGAATGCTAAAAGAACACATCTCTATGCACAGGTCTTCGATCAAAAAAGCCTTTAAACAACTTGAGGGAAATACTCCTCCAGTGGCGAGACATTTTGTCCAGGCAGGACATTCTATCAAAGACTTCAGCTACATGCCCTTTGATCATGTGCCACCCCTTAAAAGAGGTGGCGACAGACATAAATTGCTGTTAAGACAAGAAAGTCGTTGGATTTATAAGCTTGGGACCATGGTGCCCCATGGACTAAATGAAGAATTCACTTTTTCAGCATTTCTTGGTGATTCATAATACAGCTATAAATTTGTCTAGTCTGGTTTGGCTCTCCACATTCTTAAAGCGCTCTTATTGTAACTTATGTTTATTTCTATATGTAATATGCTTTTTCTGCTATATCTTTATCCAGCATCTTATATAGGAGGCAGGTTTAATATTATTGTCTTGTTGATATCCATTATAAGCTTTAGTAAAATGGTGGCATATGTGTGGGTATCACATTTAATAGTTGGTATCCATGTTATATGCTTACCAGTTCTAATGGGTGTATTTATAATATGGAGATTGTACCCATTTATTTTTGTTTGTTGCTTTCTCTAAGGACTGTTTTGCGTACTGCGCTGTCTACCGGATGTTGTTGCCTGTGGTCATTGGTTACAGCATCCGGCGTTCCCTTGGTTACTGCTGCCGCATCATTTCTGGTGTGGCGTGCATGACGTGGGTGCGCTGCGCGTGGCCGTGCACACATGGCTTCACTCCGTGAGGATATCGCTGTCCGCAATTGAATCCAGGTGAGTTCACTTTGTAGTTAAGGTTGCTATTGTTGTAGGGTATGTAAACTGGCTATTGCACAGTAGATATCAGTCCCTTGACGAAGGTAGATGAAACGGCTGTCGGGGCTATCCAGGTTATGAGCTCAGCTCCCTGGTATTTTTCATACTAACATGCATCAGAACTGCTAAGTATTGCCTCATTATGTCTTATAGCTTGTTTTTAATCCCTTTTTGCATTGTCCTCTTTATGCATTAGACTGATATATTAAATATTTTTATGATGATTGAATATGCATTGTGTGCTGCTCTGGTTCCTTGCATCCTTGTTTGGGACCTTCTATGGATATCTACTGTCTCAGACCTGGAACCTTTCCAATACTGAGTGACTGTGTGCGATCCCAATTTGTGTTTATATATATATATATATATATCCATTACATTAAGATAGAGGTAATAAATCAGTATGTATGACCGCCGGCCTCAAAATCCCGATGCCGGAAGACCGGCAGCAGTGAGGATCCCGACAGGGGATTTAGGTAAGTAAAACTAACCCTGTCCACCTCCTAACTCTAACCCTTCCTTAGGGATGCCTAACCCTAAGGAATTAAAGTTAATTAAACATTCGGATTCCCCTGGTCCGCACCAGTTCTAAGTCAGCTGCTA
This sequence comes from Taudactylus pleione, assembly GCA_031769625.1. Lineage (NCBI taxonomy): Eukaryota > Metazoa > Chordata > Amphibia > Anura > Myobatrachidae > Taudactylus > Taudactylus pleione. Next base: position 1,710,797 of record JAUIMM010000225.1, on the reverse strand, counting down.
GTGCCTAAACCTAACCCCCCATCCCCGCAGCCTAAACCTAAGTCTCCCGGGGGGGTGCCTAACCCCAACCTCCCCCCAGGGGTGCCTAACCCTAACCCCCCTTTCCATAGCCTAACTTCCCAGGGGGGTGCCTAACCCTAAGTTTCTCCCCCCCCCCGGGAGCCCCTAACCCTCCCCTTCGTTCGGTATACCGGGCATCTGGCTCCCGGTGGAGGGATAACGATAGGCGCTGGGATTTCGATGCCTATCATTAGACCCCTGCTGGGATTAGACAGTCGTGAAGCTGGCGGTCAGCATTTCGACCGCTGGCTTCCTGACTGCATCCCATAAAGGTATTCATGTTTCTCTATGTACTGATTTCTTTAGAACCGTTCATAGTGGAGTTGATCCTATTTCGGCAACGAGAGTAAGTGCAGCTATATACCACTACTACTTAAGGTACCTCCAGACTTGCAGATTTTGGTTCACAGTACCATAGGGCTGCATACAGAAAACCGCGAGTCTGGGGTGAGATCGGGCTGTGAAGGGTGTGTGTGGCATGCTGGTGTTTCCATGCCGTAGCAATGACAATTCATCCATCTTACACCTAATAGGATTGACTCCTATGATTAGTGCACAGTAGGTCACCTACTCAGTGACGGTATACTTTTATCTTTTTTGTTTATTTGATTGAAGATTGGGCTTACTTCCTCCTAAAGCTGGGTACACGTAGGGGTAGATGTACTAAGCTTCCTCATTTATCAATGAGTGATAAAACTTGTTGTTCATGATAAATGGTGCTCCAGCCAATCAGCTCCCAATTGTAATTTTTCAAACAAAAAGATAATATGGAGAGAGATAATGTGGAGAGAGATAAAGTACCAATCAATCGGAATTGGTATGGGATACCGGCAGTCGGGGTCCTGACTGTCAGAATCACGACACCAACATCCTGACAGGGCTAGCATATCGACACTTGTTGTTCAGAATGCTAACCCTTCCCCTCTCCCTACCCTAACCCTCTCTCTTTGGTGCCTAACCCTAACCTCCCCCCTAGTGCCTGAACCTAAAACCCCCCCTCCCCACACCCTAAACCTAACCCTCCCCATAGTGCCTAACCTTAACTCTCCCCCTAGTGCCAAACTCTAACCCCGCACCCTAACCCTCCCTCCAACCCAGCTACTTACCTTCGGTATCACGGTGGTCGGGATGTCAGCGCGGGGATTGTGATAGGTGTCGGGATTCTGGCGCCGGTAATATCAGTCCCGGCATCGCAGCCGCTGGGATACTGACTGTATCCAAACCAATCAGCTACTACCTGTCACTTTACAGGCTGTGTTTGAAAAATGACAGTTAGGAGCTGATTGGTTGGTACTTTATCTCTCTCTAAGGCTTAGTACAGCGGTGGCCAACCTGTGGCTCTTTCATTGTCCTGATGTGGCTCCCCTGACTGACACTGAAACAAGGTCACACCCCTTTTTGCATGTGCACTTACGGCTCACGCATGATCTCGGCTCTTTGACATACCTATAGATATTTTGGGGCTCTTTGACTCTGACTGATTGGCCACCCCTGGCTTAGTACATCTCCCCTGTAATGCGATCACTTGGCAGAGTTGATAAGAGCTGTGTTGCTATCGCCACTGGTATGAGGAGGATGCTGGTGGAGAAAAATAGAAGATCCAGGTCAGGGGGTGGGGGAGGGGGGGGGGATTTGAGGCTATAGAGACACAGGGGGAGAGCTGAGACTGTAGAGAGACACAGGGGGAGGACTGTGGCTATATAGAGATAAATAGGGGGGAGGGCTGAGGCTACAGAGAGACACAGGGGCAGGGCTGAGGCTATAGAGAGACACAGGGGGCAAGGATGAGAAATAATTGTAAAATAATTGTAATCTTTTTAAAAAAATGCATGGGGTCTACCCCCAAATCAATAACCTGGGAGCCCGGGGTCTTGGTGGTGGGTGCGGGGTTACTAGCAATAAAATAGTGACTAATATTTTTCATTACAGATGGACAACAGGTCCCAGCAAGCCTGCCCCAGCATGGCACCTGTAGTCTGCCTGTAAGAACAATATTTTTACCTATTATTACCTATTATTTTACTATTACCCACATGCCCAAAGCCCAGGGGTGTGTGCTATAGCTCAGGCAATGTGACAGTTCACTGGTATTAGCTCTTTAAGGGGCCCATTTATCAACAATTGCATTTGCTATGCGATCTGGGCGAGCAACTAGTGCCAATGATTGCTTTGCAAGATGTGATCTTAGCACCAGCATGTATCATATAGCCACTGCAGGGACAGGGTCTCTAAGGGAGCCTGTCCATGTGAGGTGCTCGGCGTAGAGAGACCATCTCTTTAATCCTGCGCCGGGCTCCTGCGCATGCGTGGTCTAAAGACCTGGCATGCGTGGTGGCCATTGCCTGGGACGGTGATGTGTAGCTCCCGATAGCCACGTTATTCAATTTTAAAAAATGGTTGCAAATTTTTTTGCGGCCAATACCCGTGAGGAGAAAAAATGTTACAATCAACCTGCTGCCCAGGATTACTGGCTGTACACCCCTGCTCCCCAACTCCCATCACCTCCCGCAGACATAGCTCACAGCAAAAGGGCAAAATGCCCATATCACAGGCTCTGATCAGAGGGGGTAGATGGCTCACCCAGGGTGGATACAGTTAATAGGAGGTCGCACATTAGCAGCACCCCAAACACACACCAGCAGCACCCCCACAGACACCAGCAGCACCCCACACATACAGACACCAGCAGCACACACACAGACACCAGCAGCACCCCACACATACAGACACCAGCAGCACACACACAGACACCAGCAGCACCCCACACACACACCAACAGCAGCACACACACAGACACCAGCAGCACCCACACACACACACCAAAAACACACACACAGACACCAGCAGCACCCCACACATACAGACACCAGCAGCACCCCACACACACAGACACCAGCAGCACCCCACACACACACCAAAAACACACACACACTCTAGTAGCACCTCACATACACAAACACCAGCAGCACCTCACACACAGACTTCAGCAGCACACACAAAAGTACTTACCAGAGTCCTTGGTACCCAGGAAGAAGACTTCAGTATGTCGGGGTGCCTGAGTAGGAGGACAGGGCTGCCAGAAGGTAACTGATTATAGACTAATTAAAGCTAACTGGAATTTGTAATTGCTTAATTAGTCATTAGGAGGTGTCCAATTTCTTCTACAGCAAGTCCTAACAATTTTCTCATGAGAAATTGAATATGCCCCTGTATATAGCTACAGATATACACCATGAATCAGCAGTATAACACAGGTGACCGTGTGTGGCAGTAATAACTCAACTGAGCCAGTTTACATTCTGGAACAAAGCAGGCTCCGCACTTACTGTAAGTAATATAATGCAGCTGCACTAGGACTATCACAACCAGTTTTAGGGTTAGAATAAACAGTGTAGTCTCTAGGAATGTCTTTTCATAGACAAATATTTCTAAGGAGAGTATATGTGAGTAGAAGACAATGATAATAGAGGTTAGTTGATAGGGGAATGTTGTATCCTCAGTGCGTGGCAGGGGAGTATCTGGGTGCAGGGGGCCGACACCGCACACCCTGCACCCATATTTTAAATATTCACCTCTCCGGAGTTCCACGTTGGCAATATCAGCGCAGGAAATAATTGCAGCGCGGTAGGCTCTTGGCAAAGGCTAGTGCCCATAGTCTACTACTGCGGTGCTGCGTTCAGGAGCTCATTCAGACCCACTCGCTAAGATACATCCTCTCGCTGCTGCCGATGGTATGCTGTGTGTATGCAGTGCGCATACTTTAGCGAAAGTTCACAATGCATTCACTTGCTGCGCATAGACAGCCCAGCAGAGTGAGTGACAGGAGAAGCCGTTTGTAGGTGGTAACAGGGGCTGGCCATTAAAAATGGGGGAGTGGAGGTGCAAACGCAGGCGTGCCTGAAGATCTCAACGATGTTTTAGAGGTGTGCATAATATGACAGCATCATAGTACACGTCACCTGGCTTGTTTTTACACTGGAGCGCTTGCAGTGCTTGCGGCAGGGTAAAGTCAAACCTTAAGCGCTGCGATAGCATCTGATGTACCAATGGTTGCATACACTTCCTGGACATGATGTGCACAAGTGGGCATCTTAAAACAGGCTGGTGGGAGTCTGCATACACAATATGTGATCGTTCTCTAAGAAATACTGGGCATGCTAATGCATTACTGTGCTATAGCACTACCTACGCAATTTGCATACACATTGTGCGAGCGATCACATCTAGCAAGTGGCTGTGAATCAGGCCCTCAGTGTGCTGCTGGCCTCTGGAGAGAGAGGAGGGGGCCCCAGACAGAGACTGCACATGGGCCCCCTCCTCTCTTAATACGCCCCTGATGTGTGGGGTATCTAGAATCTCATTACATGCCAGTAGGTACTGTGTTATTCCTCAGCTAGTGTACTGAATAGAGGTACTGTGAACTGCAGTCACTGCAAAGTGTTAGGTAAGCTTAGGTGAAGATGGAGTATTCCCAGCAGTGTATGGTAATGCATGACAGTACCTATATCCCAGACTGTTCTTTGTGCAAATACTGTGTTTGGTGCCGTGTTAAATAGGTTACCATACTTGCTTACTTTTTTCCCCTCCTTTCTGGGAGAAGCAGGTGATCACTCTGGGTATGGCCTAGCTCTTCATGTATGTCATTAAGCCTTTCTCCTGTCGCAATATATTGCATTGAATCACTGGTCCATAAGGATGGGTCGAGGTTAAAATTACATGATTCTCATAGTATTGTGTCATATTGGCCCCACCCCCTCCATACGGACCTGCAATTCCCTGTATTATTCTTCCCATCCTGCCCATTTCGCTAGGAAGGTGGATAGAATGTGGGAGATCCATCCACTCTCCCGGGGGTACAGGGAACTACCTGAAAATTTTGGAGTCTCTCAGACGTTTTGGAAGAGTAGGTAAGTATGTTACATATGCAGCTGACACTAAGGGGTACATTTACTAGAGTTTGATTTTGTATTCTGTTCGATTTTGCATTCGATTTTTTATGAAGGGATTTACTAAATGCTAAATCGAATGTCAAATCAAATAGTAAAAGGAATTTGAAATGAAATCGAATTTCTGAAAAACATAGATGTTTTCACATAGAGGAAAATAGGATCCTTTCATTTACTAATATTCGATTTGTAAATCGAATGAAAAGTGAACTCAAACTCAAACTGCAATACCTCAAATAAATAGAAGAACTTCATGCATTAGTTTTCAGCATGATCAGTTCGATTTCACACAGATACATGCATACATCAGTTTCTTACTGTAAAAAGCTTGTAAAGAGTTAATGTTTAAAAAAAAAATATGACATGGGATCCCCCCTTAAAACAGAACCAGCCCCGGACTTTTCATAGCCAGTCCTGGTTGTGTAAGTACAGGGAAAAAATTGCGTACCCCTGTACTTAGCACAACCAGCACCAGCCTCTAATCCAGTCCTGGTTCCGGAATTACAGGGGGAAAATATGTGTAGGATTCACCTATAATTTGCACAACCAGCATTGACTTCAAAGGTGGGAGCCGTTCATTGGCTGAGAGAGGCGGGGGTTGACCTCTCTCAGCCAATGAACGCTCAGACACGGCCCTACAAAGGGAAATGCCGCGTCTGAGCTCTTCATTCGGGAGGTAACGGGATGCAATTGGGAAACCGGCTGTCTTAATCCTGACAGCCGGCTTCCCGACTGCTTTATCTCTGCGAGGGTTAAATGACAGGCGTCTATATCTAGACGCCTGTCATTTTCCCGATGCCGGGAGACAGGCACCCAGCATCCTGATCGAAGGGATGCCTGGCGCCATGAGCAGATAGCTGCGGGAGGGAGGGTTAGGTTTAGGGCACCCGGGGGGGGGGGATTTAGGGTTAGGCACCCCCCCGGGAGGGTTAGGCTAGGGGGAGGGAGGGTTAGGGTTATGCCCCCCCGGGGGGACTTAGGGTTAGGCACCCCCCCGGGGGACTTAGGTTTAGGCAGCGGGGAAGGGGGGTTAGGGTTAGGCACTTACAGGGGGGATTAGGTTTAGGCACTTGGGGGGGAGGTTAGGGTTAGGCACCCCTAAGGAGGGTTAGGGTTTGGGGGTTAAGTTAGTTTTTACTTACCTACGGACGATCAGTATTTCCAGTGCTGTCAGGCTTCCTCTGCGAGGATCTCTGCTTCTGTCGGCCTGCCGCGGACGGGATTCGAACTGCCGGCCAGAGGGACGGCGGTATTTCATACCGATTCTGAGGTAACAACCATTGCAGTTGGCACCTAAAGCGTGGGTCGGGTTTTCTCATTTTTTTATTTTATGAAGACCTAGGATACCTACAAGGAGAAGAGGACCAGTCCAGGTAATATAGGTGAGTGAGTGAGTGTGTATTAAAACTAAACAAAAAATGTATTAAAACTATACTGTCACGATGTGTGTATTGTGTTTATTTAAAAATGTATTTTGAGGTGAACTACATGTACCAACGGGCCCTTAATGCCCCGCATGCTGGTACTTGTGGCTCTCCAAGTACCAGCATGTGGGGGAGGCTTGTTGGGACCTGTATTTCTACTCATCAAGACAATGTTTACTATTCTCTTTTTACACTACACTTACACAATCAACCCGCCACCCACGGGTGGCGGGGATAGTCCCGGGCTATCAGCCTAGGCCTGGGGTGCCCTGGCGAGGGGGACCCCTTTATTGGGGGGTCCACAACTCCCCAGGGATCCCTGGCCTGGGCTGACTAGCGGGCTGGAGTAATTTTTCGGCTGAGGAACCAGGTGATAGGGTTTCCCTGGCTGTGACATTACCCCCCCCCGCTAGAAAGGGTCCGGTGCTGGTTGTGGAAATTACAGGGAAACCCTACGCATTTTTTCCCCTGTAATTCCAGAACCAGGACTGGATCAAAGCCTGGTGCTGGATGTGCTAAGTACAGGGGAACCCTAGGCAATTTCTCCTTGTACTTCACAACCAGGACTGGCTATGAAGAGTCCGGGGCTGGATCTGTTTTAGGGGGGGACCCCACGTAATTTTTTTTTTTAAACATTAACTTTTTACAAAAAGTTTACAGAAAGATACATGCATGCATCTCACTAATGTATGCATGTATCTGTGTCAAAACAAACTGTTCATGCTGAAAACTAAAGCATGAAGCAGTTCTATTCATTTGGGGCTTTGAAGTTCGTTTTGGAGTGGGATTTGCTGCTCGATTTGGACATGAATATGCAGAAATCGAACACCAAATCCCTTCTTAAACTGAAGCTAGATCAAATTCGAGTTGAAAATTGAAAGCAAAATCCATTCTTAATAGATTTGAGATTTGCTAAGAGATTTTGATTTTCAAGTTCAATTCGATCTCATGAGATTTCAGTGATACATAAAAATGAATCTCTAAATGAACTTTAGTAAATTTACCCCTAAGGGCCGTATTCAGTTAGACGTGAAAAGTTGGAAAAGTTTTGCCTGTCCGATTTTCCACTTACATCGCCACTTCACTGTGCGTCCCCGCTTTTCGCCCTATACAATTCCAAACCACGAGAGAACGGAAAGCAGCGAATGCGGAACAGGTGGAAATTACTGTCACAAGTGGGGAAATCAGTCTTTTCCCCCAAAAAAGATGCACAAACATAGGGAATCAATGTAGATGTGTAATAATCGCCCTAATAAAAGTGTTTGGTGTACTTTATTAGTTTAAATTGCTTCTTATTAGCGTCTTTGCATAAGTGGTGAAGAATGGCATAAAGCAGTATTTTTTGGTGAAAAGAGTAGTCCAGTCAAATTTGGGGTACTTGAAAATGGGTGCTAGCATATTTTTATGTCTCTAAAGTGAAGTTTTAAAATATGTGAAAAACCACCCTCATACATGGACCTGCAATCCCAAAAACACTTGGTCCCTCCTTACAGCACCCCAAGAAGTCTATTTCACTAGTTTTTATAGTCCCCCCATTTTTTACTTTTTCACCCCCAAAACGAAAGTACTTTTTTGGGGTGTTCTGAGGTAATTTTTTTTTACTACTTTGCCGATTTGTCCTTTGGGGGGCTGTCCCAAGGGTTCTAGGTGGTTTCCCCACGTTTGCACCCTAAAATAAAAATTTTGCACTTCTTTTCACCTGCTATTCATAGGCAAATCTTTTTCAGTATTACATTGCATTGAGTTTCCGCTTAGGCAAAATCGTCCTGGACTTGAATATGGAGATACTTTGAAAACAGGCGGAAAGTCCAAATCCACGGAAACTTTTTTGCCAAACGGCACTTTTCGCCTCTAATTGAATACGGCCCTAAGTCTGAAAAGCTCCAGATTGACTGGAAGACATCTTAGATTGTTGATCTCTGAACACGAATCAAAATTACCACCTTTGACTCAATATATGGCAACATATAGGGAGCAACACCAATGTCAAAATCAGGGATTTGGAATAACATTAAAGAAACTGGAAAGGCAACAACTGGGTCTTTGGGGATATCTGATCTCTCACGTTCCCACTGGGCTGAGGCCTTGCTTTTGCTTTTCCTCTGGGACGGTATCCAATTCTCTCTTCCTAAATTCTCCCTGCTCCTATGGCAGCTTGTACAGGATCCTTAGCACACTTATATCTGGCTATGGAATACTCCTTTATGGGCTTGGTACTCCCCTCTAATAGTCTAGAAGTGTTCCTGAAAGATTGGTAACCTTCTTTATGTAAATTGCAGCCTTGTCTGCTAGTGCAGAAGCTCTGTCTGGTTGTATGGCAGCTCGATCTATGAGACTGGCAGGGGTGGCCAAAGCGTCAATCGCAATCGACTGGTCAACCGCAGACACTCAACCAGTCAATCACGTTGGCCCGTCCAGCAGCAGTTAGCAGTGTTCAGGGCTATTTTTCTGGAAAAAAAAGGTTCAGGAACTGTGGGTGGAGCTAATGGGGTTGGAGCTATAGAAAAACAATTTATACATATATATATATATATATATATATATATATATATATATATTAGCTGAAGTACCTGTGATGTTGTCCAAATCCAGGCAGTGGAAGGCCTAGAACAGGCTCCCTGGGTCAAAGTTCTACCCAGCGTACACCAACTGGAGATCCGACCAGGACCTCAACCCCATAGTATTTTCTTCTGAGATCCAATGTTACCACTCTGTGAAGTTTCATCCAAATTTTGTGATGTCGTCCAAATCCATCCAGTGGAAGGCCCAGAACAGGGTCCGTGGGTCAAAGTTCTTCCCAGCACACTCCACCGTGAGGTTCAACCGGGACCCCAACCACTCCATTATGCATCCAAGACCAATTGCCACCCCTCTGTGAAGTTTTCATCCAAATCCATGCAGTGGAAAGCCCAGACAGACTCCCGGGGTTAAAGTTCTGCCCAGTGTCCCCGGGTCAAGGTTCTGCCTAGTGTACACTAACAGGAGGTCCAACTGGGACCTTAACCCCCTAGTATGTCTTCTTGGATCCAATGTTACCACTCTGTGAAGTTTTCATCTTAACCCATCCAGTGGAAGGTCGAGAGGTCTGACCGAGAGTCTAAGCCCCCTAAAACCTAGTTAGGATCCAACTGGACCACTTCACGTTGGTTTTATCCAAATAGGTGCAGTGATGTCCAAATGCATAACCAGACAAACAAACAAATAAAACAAACAGAATTATGAATGTTACATATAAGATCTATATATATATATATATATATATATATATATATATATATATATATATATTAGAGATGAGCGGTTCGGATTCTGTGGAATCCGAACCGCTCCGAACATTGGGGATCCGAGTCCACCCGAACCCTGTTCGGGTGTTCACCGCCTGACTCGGATCCCCGTTCGGGGCCGAACGGCGGCCGCCTGATGTCGGATTCTCACTAGAGAATCCGACATCAGGTCTCCTCGCGTGTAGGGCAGAGCGCAGTGATAGCGCTCTGCCCTACACAGACACAGACACACAGCCGCCAGCGGCAGCTGTGTGTTTGTTACAGCAGCCAATGAGAGTCACACAGACTCTCATTGGCTGCTGCACGGAGGGAGCCGGCTGGAGCTCACACATGAGCTCCGTCTTCCGGCTCCCTCCTCAGCGTGTGACAGAGCGGACGGCGCGGGAGCGGTGGATACAGGTAAGTTTTATTTTTTTTATTATTTTACTTGTCAAAGGTCCGGGGGCGCTACTGGGGGGGGGGTCTGCACTACTGGGGGGGTCTGCTACTGGGGGGGGGCTATACTACTGGGGGGGCCATACTACAGAGGGGCCTGCTACTGGGGGGGGGCTATACTACTGGGGGGGGGTCTGCTACTGGGGGGGCCATACTACTGGGGGGGATCTGCACTATTGGGGGGCCATACTACAGAGGGGCCTGCTACTGGGGGGGGGCTATACTACTGGGGGGGGTCTGCACTACTGGGGGGGGTCTGCTACTGGGCAGGGCTATACTACTGGGGGGGCCATACTACAGAGGGGCCTGCTACTGGGGGGGGCTATACTACTGGGGGGGGTCTGCTACTGGGGGGGCCATACTACTGAGGGGCCTGCTACTGGGGGGGGCCATACTACTGGGGGGGCCTACTACAGGGGGGGCCATACTACAGGGGGGGGCCCATACTACAGGGGGGGCTACTACTGGAGCAGCCTACTACTGGGGGGGCCTGCTACTGGGGCAGCCTACTACTGGGGGAGCCATACTACTGGGGGGGCATACTACTGGGTGGCATGCTAATGGGGGGCATACTACTGGGGGGGCCTGCTAATGGGGGACATACTACTGGGGGGGCCTGCTAATGGGGGGCATACTACTGGGGAGCATTCAACTGGGGGCACTGCATAGTGGACGGTACTACTAAGGGGACTGCATAGGGGGCACCACTGCTGGGGGACATTGTGTAAGGGACACCGCTACTGTGGGCATTGTGTAAAAGGGTCACTACTGTGGGCATTGTGTAAAAGGGGCACTACTGTGTGTCGTAACATAAATAAGAGACACTACTTTATGGTGTAATGTGAATCAGGCCCTATGTGCGGTGTAATGCTAATAAGATTGTGCACTGTGACTCCTAGGGCCGTAGCCCACTTTGTAAACAAGTACTGTGACTCTGCTGGCCGTACCCCACTGGGTGGGTGCACTACTTTTCATTTCTGCCACTGCTGTGTGGCAATGTGTCATAGATGTGCTTTATACTGTGGTGTCTGTGTCGTTGTGCCGCTGCTTTGTCGCTTAGTAACCAGTCAGCTCACTGCAACCTTTGGCCAATAATGTTGAAAACAATATTATAAGCTGTGATATGGTCTAAATTGACTGGAAATTAATGTTATTGAGGTTAATAATACTCTAGGAAGAAAAAAAAGACCAATTTATGTGATTTTAGCTTTTTTTGTCAATTTTTGTAAAAAAATCCAAATCCAAATCCAAATCCAAATCCAAAGCCAGTCACCGCAGTTTGGCAAATCCAAATCCAAATCCAAAGCCGGACGACGAATTAGAACCAAATCCAAATCCGGCAAAAATGGTCCGGCGCACATCCCTAATATATATATATATATATATATATATATATATATATATATATATATATATGTCTAGAGAATAGACAAAACGTGTTGGGGCAGTGCAATCCAGCCTCCCAGGACCTTCTCAAACTGAGATAAGCGCCATATTTTCTTCTTTGCAAAATAGAATGTAAACATTTTATTTCGTTTTAGCGTATTTTTCTCACTTTGTGTTTTCCAATTTTATGCTTTCTGTGCAAACCTTGATTGCACATTTACTGTTGTAATCTTGAAATAAATTGTATACCTTTTTTTTAGTAAAATCAGCACATCATTATGATTTTTATATATGTATTTTCTAATTATGCACCAATGACACTTTAAATGCACCAAAATACTTTATATTGTAATTATTATCATTTCTTTTTGCCAATATACGTTTTATTATGAAATTTGCACTGACTACTGCACATATACACTGCATTTGCATTGTGAGAGTGGTTGAAATATATCCTCAATTACTCAATTAATTATTTATTTGCACAAGGCACTTAGCATTAGGGAGCTGATGGGCATGTGGCCAAGGTCATGACACTGCAGCCACAGCAGAGAGGAGAGACTGCTCCATAGAGAGCCCAGCTGAGTGAGGCATTAGAGCGTAGGATCACTCAGTTGGCCCACGTGCACCCCATATACAGAGATAGCTGGCCAGCAATTGTGGACTAGAGTGACTTGATATCTTGAAGGTAGAATATTTAGAAAATTGTATTCGTAACTGTTTATTGTGCTGCTTTAACCCGTATTATTTAAAGACGAACAGCCATGGAGTTGACGCAGTTCCTGTAAAATAAAAAAACATCTGTTCAAGTGTCATTTATCTACATTACATTGTTGCTACTTGTAAATTACCCTTGTAATGTGTTGAGGGGACTAAACCGGCATTTTCTGACCAAAAGTTCCGGGCGCGCGGCTATTAGCGTCGCGCTTTGCAGAAAAACAGCTGCGCACCCACCACTTTGGACGGATTTCTTCTCGCATCCCCAGGGGGGTGCGATAAAAAAAATTCTTAGCGCGCCCAAACAGCATGTTGAATTGAATATCTGCGGGAGCTCCATCCAGCGGCTATTCAACATCGCGTTGATTTGAATCGCCCCCAGTGTTTGCAAATGTCATTGTACAACTGTAAATAAAATTTCATTTGTTTGGTACCAATTGGTGTGAGATACTTCGTAGCCATCTGGTTACGTTCCTACTAACAAACAAACAAGAGAAGCAGCTACAGAAGTGTTCCCGAGAAAGGGAGATTCGAGTAAGTGGTAAGGTACTCTACACGACACTACCGAACTGATCCACCAGATTGAGGGTATCACATAAAGAAGGCACTCAAAAGGGACTTTAAAATGCAACTTATTTTATGGAAATACATTTTGGCCCAGGACATTACATCATAGTTAATCAGAGGCTCATGAATCTGAGTTTCTGCTTGTTCCTGTGAAAAATAGCACTGGCAGTGTCCAATAAGAATCAGTGTGATACTTATTGGCTGTTGCGCCAAACTGTAGCTGTAGCTGTCTCCATTGGCTGTCACTGTGATAGCAATAGCCAATAAGAATTACTCTGATGCTTATTGGCTGAGTCTGTCACATGTAACAGCCTCCATTGTGCTGGTAGAGGATTGGAGGGAGCGGAAACTCGAGGTGAGGGGACAGAGCCTTGGTCAGGGACAGGAGAGTCTGTTGAAGACAACAGGGAGGGTAGTGACAGAGTAGAGCAGAGCCTGGCTAAGTGGGGCACGGGGGCAGGGACGGCTCAAAGGCACCAACCCCAAACAGGGGGCAAAGTACTGCACCCTGGAGTGGACCGATCAAGATTGGCGGGCCTGCAGTGTGGCTGCTGCTGGACTGATGGCATCGCCCATGAGTGAGGGCGAGGAGGGACTTGGAGCTCCTCTCTCAGGTCAATAGTCTGTGGGGAGCTGGGACAATTTAATGTACATTTTATATTTTGTATGTGAGGGACAATGTATTTTTTTTTTGTCCTGTGGGGGGACATTGTGTTTGTTTTTTTTGCTGTGAGGCCAATGTGTGTGTTTTCTTTTTCCTGTGTGGGCCAAAGTATTTGATTTTTTTACTGTGGAGACAAATGTGTGATTTCGGCAGGACAGCCCCATGCCCCATGCTGCAAGGTCACCTCCCCTTTTTTTGCACGCCACGCACCCTTTTCCTTTTTCGCTCTTGCGCCTAAGGCAAAAGTAAATGTAGATACTGGGCAGATCACAAAAGATTTTTAGCTTTATAGGTAGATCACAGAGGCCAAAAGTCTGACCACCCTGGTCTATGGGGTCTCATCTCTCTCTGCCTCTATAGGTGGTAAAGTCTCTCTACTCTCTTGACTTGTGGTAAGATTTTTACCTTTTATATTTGCTGTACTCACACGGTCTGTGCTCTCTGTCTTTCCCTGCAGTTCCAGTGACCAGGGGGGAGATGTACTAAGCCTCGGAGAGAAATAAAGTGGATAAGTTGCCCATAGCAACCAATAAGCTACTTTCTGGCATTTTCTACATTGTACTAGCTAAATGATAGCTAGACGTTTATTGGTTGCTATGGACAACCATGGCTCTGTGGGCAGTACCATCACTGCACCATGGCCCTTGCTCCTGACAGGCAGGGTGCACTCTTCAGCCAGTATCGCTGTAGTATTGCCACCCGTAGCTTTCTTTGGATGCTACTAGCAGGCACGCTGCTGTGTATACAGCTGCCGGGAGTGTCTTCTAGATGCTCCATGCACTACTGCGCTTCAGGTGCTGGCTGGCCCTGTCCCCTATGTGTGACATCATCATCTGTAAAGGGGTCGGGCAGGCACAGGGCACATTTGTGGACAACTTCTCCAATTTATTTTTGGACCCGAGTCCATCCTCTGCAATCCTCTTTATTATCATTGTTTCCCTGTCCAGTAAAAAATGCGTTAGAGTAGCCTATAGACTTCAATGGGCTAACGCCATCCAAAGATGGCATTAGCTACTGATGCCAGGCTTGGTAAATCTCAATATAATTGCAATCAGAAATGGCTGTATAGGGATATCAGAACCCTCTACAGGCCTACATACATTGTGGGGATGATCACATTTATGTATACACCAATTATGCCAGGTTTCAGGGGAATTTTTGCAAAATTACTCAAGACAAATCATATCTATTTCATTTCCAAACAAACACAAACATTCCAGGATCCAGTCAAGCAGGAACTGAGCTTAAGGAGTCTATTTAACAAGCAGTGATCACTGATAATCCCTTTCTCCTACTTGTTGGTCATAGAAAAGCTTTAACACAACTGTTCCTACTTTACCAACAGATAAACAGCTGAAAAATTTATTTATTTATTAACAGTTTTTTATATAGCGCAGCATATTCTGTTGCACTTTACAATAGTAAACATTAATAGAACAAAACTGGGTAATAACAGACAGATGTATAGGTAGGAAGGCCCTGCTCGCAAACTTACAATCTATAGGGAAATAGGCATAAAAATTGCTGATTTCTCTCATGTTACCTCTGTTTTCACTATTTAACATGGTCCCCAACATCGGTGTGGCTATAGTGGGTGCAGGGGGTGCCATTGCTAAGGTGCCCCGGACACAGATCAAATAGTTGTCTACCAAGTTCCCAGAATTGTTTGCTAAGCAATTGGGTCTGACCCGTTGCCAGGCCTAAATGGGTTATAATGGTAAGGAGGGCCTGTAATGTGCTATAATCTGACCTGGGCACTGTAATGTGGTATAATAGGCACCGGGGGACATTAGTAATGTTATATAATATAAACTGGGGCACTGTAATGTGGCACGGTGTGAACTGGGGACACTTTAGTATGGCATAATATAAACAGCAGTCACTGTAATTTGTCATAATATGAACTGGGGGACAGTAATGTTGCCTAATACATAATGGAGGCACTGTGATGTGGCATAGTGTAAATTGGGGGCACTGATATGTTGAACTGTGGGCACTACAGTGTGGCATAATATAAAATGGGAGTACTACAATGTGGCATAAAATGAACAGGAGGCACTACAATGTGGCATTATGAACTGAGGACTCTTCAATGTGATAAACTATATGTATTGGGGACACTGTATGACATATTGTGAATTGGGGACACTGGAATAATGT
Source organism: Taudactylus pleione (assembly GCA_031769625.1). NCBI lineage: Eukaryota > Metazoa > Chordata > Amphibia > Anura > Myobatrachidae > Taudactylus > Taudactylus pleione. The sequence goes on along the minus strand of JAUIMM010000225.1, from coordinate 1,695,154 downwards.
ATACTGGCAGCACTACAAAATTCCATATTGTGAACTAGGGCACTACTGTGGGCATACAATGAAGTAGGGCACTACTATGGGGCATAAAATCAGCAAGGGCATTACTATGGGGCATACAATGAAGTAGGGCACTACTATGGGGCATACAATGAAGCAGGGCACTACTATGGGCCATAAAATCAGCAAGGACATTACTATGGGGCATAAAATGAACAACTGTTGCAGAGAAAGGTGTCTCTCTAGAAGCATAAGGGTGGGTGTCCTTTCAGAATGTTGCTATGGGGCCCACAAAGTTCAGGGTATGCTCCTGGTCCATATAGTCCACTGTGGGGACAGCAAAGTCAATTGCCTATTGAAGCAATGAAAGTGCATTATTGGAGAGTTAAGTTTACTTAAGAACTCTCTGTCTGATGAAAATTTGTTAAATACAGACTCTAACACATTCTGCATTGCAGTGAAATGCCATGATTCGATTTTAGGGCACAAAAACAGCATATTTGAGAAACAGTACACCCCTAAGACACTAGCAGCAGAATTTTGGGACTGTGCATACTGATAGGACTTAGGTGTCCTGCTTCAACTTGATCTGTTCATGACCTGTCTGTTAGGCCCGGGAGTGGAGGGGGTCGTGGGTGAGACCATGCCCCTTTCTTTATACCGATGCTAAAGCAGTGGACCCCTCTTGAAAAGAAGACAATGTTATCAACAATTATGTGCATCACTGGTATGCCCTTGGCAAAGATTTCGCTAATTTGAACTAAGAACATACGTATGGAAAATGCTCCACTAGGTAATGGCTAGATCATATGTTAATAGGCGGAATCGGGTAATAAAAGATGTGTGTGAAACATAACTGGCTAAGCCACGCCCTTTTATGGTTTTTGGGGACTTTTTTATTGTAGCATTTCCTCAATTTGTGAGTGTGATGATATATTTGGCCATGGACTCTGGAGCAAAATGGACCATTTTCAGGGGGTATTGGAAGCTGAGCCCCTATAGATGCAAATGATAATGCACTGTTACTCGACCGCACCGTCTCCCACCAATCAGCGGCTGCCTGCAGCTCTTGTGGAAAGCAGAGATAAGAGGCGTTGCTTTCGAGGCACAAACCAGGTGCTGATTGGCTGGGAGTTGCGAGTCTGAAATCGACGTATTGGAAAAAGTTGGTGAGGGAAGAGCGCTTCCTACGATAGCAGCCTCACATGTTGTGCTGCCCGCACGCCCTCCCTTGTTATGGAATAGCCAAGTCATGCAGCCAGGCGGCCAATCAATAGCCGAACTGGGCATAATGTAAACAGTGTCCGCACATGGTTAGGGTGTCTGGTCCATGTTAGAGCACAGACCACCAGTAGTGTGTGAGAACAGCAGCTGGTGGCAGTCACTGCTATCCCCGGGTCACTGTACCGGCTCTGTGTTCTGGTAGTTTTCTTGACATTTTAAGGTTAGCTATACCAAAGCATTTATTATAGTTTTTGTTGATTTTTTTTTTCATCAAATTTTATACAGTTTTATTCCGAATTCTGTAATTTTTTGCTGATTGAAATTCGTCGCAAAAAAATCACATTAATATCTTAATTAGTCTTTGAGATATTCAAATTCAAAGAGCATTTCGGACAAAGGGACTAAGCAAATTATATATTAAGATTTCCATTGTGCTATCTGGCTGAGTTGACCCACCAACCTCCATTTTGTCCTGTCTACAATATTCAAGTTTCGCAACGTTTTCCTATTGCCACTTTACGTCATACTTGCCTACTCTCCTGAAACAGCCGGGAGGCTCCCGAAAATCAGGTGGCGCTCCTGGTCGCCCGGAAAAGAAGGCAAGTCTCCCGGCTAGCCGCCTACCCCCGGCAATCCCTGCATCCCAATACACAGCTCCACCACGGGAGGGCAGAGGACATGATTTGTGCCCCCCTGCTTCACAATGCTGGTAATCTCGCCACTGTGTAGCAGGGGTGGAGCCACGATGATGCATTCACGTGGTCACATCCCCGCTCCGCCGCTAATGATAGGTAATTTCCCTGGCCATGCCCCCATGACGTGCCACGCCCCCCCCTCTGTCCTGACCTAGCTTCCCCACCTGGAGGGGTCAGCCAGAATGTCGGCAAGAATGCTTTATGTTCCTAGTCCGCCCCTTGATAAGAGCTACACAAAAACACAGTAAAGCAACAGCAAGATAAATACGTGCACGGCAATAATAGTATAAGCAAAGTAATAGAATACATTGTACAAACACATAAGCACATAGAGGAACTTTCAGCTACTAATTATTCGTCAAAAGTGCCTTAAGACACAAATGTGTTTATTTACATGCTGAGAACTGCTAATTTGTACTTTGCATTCTTGTATAAAAGCTCAGTGAATATTACATAACTACCTGCTGGTCTGCTCCAGAGAAAAGGGATTTTTTTTTAACTAATTTCCTCAATTTAAGAATAGTATATTATTAATTGCTGTTTATGATCTCTGTTTGCACAACAATGTTATGTTTCTATGCACTTATGCTGATATAGAATGAATAAATGACTTATTACTCTTTTATCCAAGCACTTCTGAGTAGTGCTGGTTTTGTTTTAATTATCTATGAAGAAAGTTTGCTCCTTTTTTCAAATACCTGCATTTTGCACAATTGATTTTAATTGATGTTTTTAGTGAATTCACTGTATCAGGGGTAATTGTTTGTCTGCAAACAGACAGATGATAATCAATTAACATCTAAACATATCTTCTCTTGAATCGGGAGGTAAGGATGTGAATTCACTTAAATACTTACTAAAGCATACCTTAAAGCTGGGTGCACACTAGGTCGAATGGCTGACCCGCCAACCTGATGATTGGTAAGTGTATATACAGTACTGAGTACTGGAATCCCCACGGTAGGGATATTGACCGTATCCCAGTGTAACCTCACATCTAAAGATACACAAGGAGAACATAGAAAAAAACATTGGATGGAAAATAATATACAGAACTACTATCATATTTACTACCACACTGATGTATTATCTGCTCAGTGACATGTGGGAAGGAGCTGCACTCACACTCCTCCTCAGGGCCGTAGCTAGGGTAGTGCGGCCGGTGCCATCAAACGGCACCGCAGGTCAGGGGGCATTGTTTGGGCATGTAAAATTTCTGTTTATTATCATTCTCACTTGTAGCTTCCTCTTATTTCATACCCAGCATCTCCTGGCCTCCCCATCTCTTCCCTGGCCCTTCCCCATGAGGCCATTCACCTTTTTTGGGTGCATTATGTCCCTTTGAAAAATGAGGGGGGCGCCAATGCTCTTTCTAGCACAGGGCACCAAAAAGTCCAATTACGGCTCTGCTCCTCCTCCTCACCCAGGCAGCGCTCATGACACAGTCATACCAGCACTCATATGCAACCCTGAGCCTGGATTCACACAGAGACAGCAGGCCTGATGCCAGAGCTTACAGTGATATCACTGCACCCCCAAACAGACCTATACTACACAGCAGGGCCCCCAATTCAAAGCACGGCACAAAGAAGGGTGCCCAATTCATAGTAAGACAAACAGAAGGGCCTCAATTCATTTTATGCCACATATCAGGGCCCCCCATTCACGTTATGCCACACAGTAGTAGTGTCCCTTATAATAACACATTGGTGCAGTGATGTGCGGTCAGGTGAGGCAGGTTAGCAGAGCCTTTCCTGTCATACTTATGTAACAGGTATCCTCTTTCCTTTACTTGCTACAATAAACCTCTCTATATTTCTTTCCCTTTAGTGCCTCCACCCAAGTCTTGGATTTTCTTATGCTATACCTGGAGTCGACTTGGGAACAGCCCTGAATGGTAAGTATTGGTTTTGTGTCATGTTATACCTTAATTTCAGACTAGTAACCTACCAATGACAATTATAAATATGCAGCAGCAATTATTCACTTCATTTTAACATCTATGTTTATACTTATGGTGCATACACACGGCATACTTGCCAACAATCAGTTCCCTCCTTCCAGGAGGGAGCTGATTGTCGGCTAACAGTGGGGGGCGTGCACGGACATGATGTCACATTTGGGGGCGGAGCCATGGTTGGGGCCGCGTGATCGCAGACCCGCCCCCTCTTCTCTATGCCGTTATTTTCGGCATTGTGATGCACGGGGCAGGGCCACGATGATGCGATTCAGAGTGAATCGCGTCACCGCCCACCCCCTGCTGTGGGTTTTTTTAGCTTATTCTGGGGGGGAGGTCGGGAGGCTTGCCTGCCTTTCCGGGGGGCCGGGAGGCTCCCGGCCAAATCGGGAGAGTAGGCAAGCCTGGCACATGGTCAGATCTGTCAGATGAACGATTGAACGATTTTACAAATGATTTGAACGATTGAACATTTTCAGACAGTATTAAAATAAATTAAATCGACCAAATATGACTGCAAACACATCACATGTCAGATATCGTTATCTGACAAACGGGAGCGCGCATCGTTCATCATTGCAGGGACACATGTCAGATTTTCTTTCAGATATGAATGAGTGACCGATTTTTAAAATATCGTTATCGTTCAAATCTGAAGGAAAATCTGACCGTGTGTATGCACCATTAGTTACATAGTTTATTTTACTGCAACGCTCCGTTCTGCTGAAGATGAATTTGGTTAATTAACAATGCAGCAATCATAACATTTTCAGAATAACATTTACACATTTATCAGTTAAGCTGAGCATCAGATCATAATATTTCTCTATACAAATGACATACTAATACCAACCATTTTCTTTAAAGCTTTAAAGAGATTAATCCTCTCATACTCTGTTCTTAAATTCCCCTTATTAGTCAGTGTGAATGGCCCTGCTCGTTGGTGCAGGGTCGTAACTAGGGTGGTGCGACCAGTGCCATGGCACAAGGCACCGAAGGGCAGGGGGCTCTGTTTGGGCCTGTAAATTTTCTGTTTATTATCATTTTCACTTGTAGCTTTCTCCTCTTTTATCCCCAGCATCTCCTGGACTCCCTATCTCTTCCTTTGCCCTTCCCCATGACGCCATGGCCCTTTCTAGGGTGCGCATCTTATGTCTCTATTTGAAAAATTGGGAGGGGGGCGCCAATGCTCTCTCTGGCACAGGCACCAAAAACTCTAGTTATGGCTCTGCGTTGGCGCACATGCTAGTAGATTAATATGTATTTAAGATATAAAATCCAGGTTTATAGGGAATTCCTAAAATTAGCCGCTTCTCATCCAATTGGCTTTAGTAGTGATTTGAAACGGCCTGTAGAGTTATTCCTTATAATCTTCGGTGCATTGTTAGCAATTGTGACTGAATATAAATACAATAGGCAGGAGTCTATGGTGTCTGAGGGCCAGACTTATAATGCTGAGCTGGTGCTAGATGTTAGTATAACTAATTCCTCTATATATACATATCTGTTGTGTTATCCAATAGCTCCTACTATAATATTCTGAGGTATTGGTGGCCTGAAAGAATTTAGTATTGTGGTACCCCAAGTCTGGTAGTACCCCTTATGTGTGTACCAGTTGGGCTAAATGCCTTGTTAGTATAAATAGTTTGCTATGTCTATGCAGTACATTCCTGTTTGTTGTATATGTATAAAAGGGGTTCATAGAACTATGATGAGTAATGGAGGGAACGCAGAACTGATGTGTGTCTGCCTCGCTTTGGGCAGAGAGAGACCCCTGTGATCCCCGGGACTGTCGGTGGTGGTGGGGTGCAGGACAGGGGCTTCCCCCACTGGACTGGGAAGGGGAACCCCAGCTGTCCACGAGCTGGGAGCAGAGCTGTGACACGCGGGGCCGGCGGGAAGAAAGCCGGCACGCGCAAGTAACCTGGAGGAAGGTGATAAAAAGGCTCTGCCTGAAGTGACGGTTGAGGAGATCCTGAGGCACTAGTGACGGAGATGGGGCTATGTCGGAGCGCTGATTAGCGGGACCGCGGTGATCGGCAAGCTGACTACAGCGCCAAGTACGGAGGTGCTGGTGAGGAGTGCGGGACTTGTGCACTTACCGGAGAGTCCTGAGGGAGCCATCGTGAGGAGGAGATATAGCCTGTCAGGCGGTGACCGGCGGCCTGACACGGACCGTGCAGTCAGTGGCTCCAGCGGGAGGGGCAGAGACGGAGTTCCGGAGTGCTTCCCCGCCCTCCGGAGTGCAAGTGACAGCAACCAGTTAAGGCGGAGCCGGAGGCGGTGTCGGGGCGGGCTGGAAGCATTGGAGACAGCCCTCCTTAGCTTCCCACTGAGTCCGGAGGCAGAGGAGAAGGCTGACCCTGTGGAGAGGACAGGAGGAGCGCTGGTGAGTGACAGCCCCTCTCAGGGACTTGCAATACCCAATAAAGGTATTAAAAAGAGTGGAGGACAGAGTTACAAAAGGGCCCCAGATAGTACAGTCCTCAGGAAAGAACTGTAGTCTCATTGAAAGCACCATAACACAGTCTGCCTTACCCAGTCAGCTTTCAGGCTTCACAGACTATAGGGATTACCTAGAACTGTTGCTTTCCCCTCACTGGCTGTCAGCTATAATTTCAGTACTCCAGTTACTAATACTGCTCCCAACTTATTTCTATTGAACACCGCAAGTCAGTACCAGCACAGCCCTATTAAGGCGCAGCAAAAGTAATTCTCCACCTTAAGCTGTATTCTGCGAGGCTGCATTATTAATTTCCATATAACAGTAGCACTATAAACTGTGCACTAAGGACAGGGATTTGGAGAGTGAGTAACTACAGGAACAATAGTCCAGAACAGGATTATAACTTAATAACTTTATTGACAATATAAAGCAGGAAAGAATTACTGCCTCATTAAACCAACAGGCTTAGGAAGAAAGTCAATACAGTGCAGCCAGGATAGTGACAGAATTTATCCAAGTGATTAACACAAGATATCCGCACTTCTCAGGAGATTATAAATTTGTTGGAGAAACCAATGTGCACCATCGTTATTAATTAAGCTGGCCAGCCATCAGGGAACTGTAATGTGTTGAATGTTTAGTACTGCATGTTATTACTGTTATAGTATTCGAGTAACAATATATCTATTGCATATATTTTAATATTTGCTTAAAGTATTAAGTTAACCACTTTCATTTACAGTTAGTCAACTGTGAAGGTGTCTTCGTTCCAGTGTAATAAACCATTCTTTGGATACGTGTCTCTTATTGAAGTGAACTAATATGTATGTCTGTCACTTATGAAATGTATTGAGTTGTATCCTCTGTACCCTGTATTGAACTAACTCACTTGCTACTGTTTGGAACAACCATAGTACAGATATCCTTCAGTATCAATTGAATTAATCTATTGTAACAAGATTCATAGATCTGTTGTTACATTCCAAGGGAAATAATTGCTCCAAAGTGAGACATCTGATACCTCGGTAAGACACTACTAATATATTATTTTAGAGGGGTGTTACAGTAGAACTTTACTTTGCTTGTAGTCCTTAATCTGATGCACAGTAGAGCTGACTAGCCTCCTCCTAGAGGATGGGCCTCAGACCCTCTGGTTGGCTGACTCTCACGTTTCTCCTTCTCATATCTGAGTTATAGGCAGCACTCACTCTCCGGATCCTCCCCCCTAATATCTAGCTTCGGACACCTCAGCATCCCTCCTTCAATCAATTCCTGGTTTCCAGCTCTCCAACACCAGGCACAGCCTCCTCTCCCCAGGTAAGCAGCCGTCACCAAGCCCTGGGAGAACTGCTCACCCGCCAGCTCCAACTGTCCCTCCACAAACTGTTAATGGCACCCCTTCAGTGCCAGGGATACTGCAATAGTCCACAGTCCTTTCAATAAATGATCCCACTGTTAAGCTGGCCACAGACATAGCGATCTGCACACGATGAGCCGATGTGTACGATTTCTCTTGAAACTCTCCCCTGCAGCTCTGCACACATTCTCCACACGATCTGCACATGATCTGGTGTCCAATCTTCAAACGATCTCTCCTGCATCCAGACTTAAGGTGCCCACACACATAGCAATGTGCACACTATCCGACATCGTGTAGGATTTCCCTTGAACTCTCCCCCGGCAGCTCCCCGGCAATCCTACACACGATTTGGAGTAAAAAGCATCCAATCTGACTTAAGATCTATCTTGCATCTTAACTTTTTTTTTTCCATTGCATTGTGTCCCAGATTGGCAAATCTGCCCTACAGCACGGCAGATCTGAAGATGCAATGTGCGTCCTGCAGGGATGCGCATCGCATCGTGATCGTGAGTGGGGACTCACGATTTGGGCATATGTTAGAAGATTTGTCGTCACGATTCATCGAAATCGGCTAAATCGTGTAAAATATCGCTATGTGTGTGGGCAGCTTTTCACAGTGCATCGCGTCCTAGATTATCAGATCTTCCCTACTCTACGGCAGATCTGACAATGCGATCTGCGACCAGCGGGGATGCGCATCGCATCGTGATCGTGAGTGGGGACTCACGATTACCTCTCAATTTGGCCATATTTTACACGATCTGTTGTTCCAATGTGTCGGAATCGGACAGATCGGGTAAAATATCGCTATGTGTATGGCCAGCATTAAACTCCTGCATATACTGTACATTACATTACACTACAGTGGCACACTAAACATATTTACAAATTATACACAACTATAAATATACTATTTACATGCTTATAGGTGCCTATTTTAATATTGCAAGGTGTTACAGTACATTTAGGTATGTAGAAAATCTTAAAAATATCTTCTTTGTATTATTCTAATCATTTTTATAGTCAAAACTCTGGAGTAAAAAGTGTATGGCAGGTGAGGCACTGCCTCCCCTATCTACCTTTTCCGCACATACCAGATCAAAACACACCAAATTTCCAGCACTATATCCTGCTGCACCTTTGTATAATGCCCACACAAACCCTCATGTTTATATATGTATCTGTATATCTGGCTCTGATACTAGCCAATGCCTCCCCAGCCATTTACCTCACTGCACATCACTGCATTAGGGGAGATGTATTATAGCGGCATGAATCATGTCGCTATAGCTCTGAGGCGAAGCAGAAAGCAGTACCCACAACATGTATCATCTGCCGGAGTGAATGAAAACACCCCCCTCTGGTGATCCCAGCCAGAGCCCACAGCACATCAGCCTCATGCTGATGTGCTGTGTCTCCCCTTGCCGGGCAGCTCCATTGGGCATGCGTGGGATCTAGTAAGCATTGCGAGATCTCACTTGCAGCCCGGAGCCTAGAGCCGCCTCAGCCAGGGACAGTGCTGTCCCTACTGTGGTGGTGGGGAAACGACAGCTGCAGCTGTCAAAATAGTTAGCTGCAGCTGTCAAAATCAATAGCTGCAGCTGTCGGAAGGCTCAGTGCCACTGACCATTCATACATTGGGTGGCACATTGGTGCACTATCTTGTAGATAGCATTGCCGATAATGACGGGAGTGTATAGTACCCCTGTCATATAACACTCAACCCCACATTGATACGCGGTCTCACCCGTAATACATCTCACCCGTGACTGTGCTGTGCAGCTTGGAGATGGTTAGGACTTACTCCTATCTAGCAGTGATACTTATAAGCTCCTTTAAAAGCTCAAAGCCTTTTTAATCTTAAAGGATCAGCAAATTGGACTGATCTACAACTGAAATAATGAAAGTGAAAAAGGGTACTGTCTCAGCCATATGATAAAGGCCTGTTAACTAGTGTACACAGTTGAAATGCACTGCAGGGGTTAACACCAGTCATTCTTCAAGTGTGTGTACCACCTGCTGTTTTACCTTCAGTGTTGTTATCTCTCTCTATGGGCCTGATTCAGAGCCGCTCGTAAGCGGCCGCTCATTCGCTCTGAGCGATGTTCGCACAACTGCGCATGCGTATGGTTTGTAATGCGCATGCGTAAAACAGTCATTGCGATCGGAAATCGTGCGCTCGCAAAACAGCGAGGGGCAGCTAATTTGATTGACAGAATGTACCGTTTGTGGGTGGTAACAGGGGAAGGTGCTTGAAAACGGGGGTGTGGAGATCCGAACGCAGGCGTGCCTAACGGTCAAAATGGCGTTTAATGGGAGTGCATAATTATTAAAGGAGCATCATCGACCACGTCACTTGGTTGTCTTTTAGCCTGGACTGCTCGTAGTGATAGCGGTCAGAAAAACCTACCACAAGCACTGCGAGCAGTTCAGATGCCTTTCGATGTACACGATTAATCAAATAAATACCGGAGATGATGTGTGATGTGAACGGCAAAGGGGCGTCTTTACAAAATAGCGAGCGCATTTTTCATTCGCTCGCTCAGACATAGAGGCATCAACAAACCGCAAAGAGCGAGCCCTCAATTTAAATAGCCGGCCCCTTTTTTGGAACGACCGTCCGCAAATAGCGTCCGGGTCTGAATCAGGCCCAATGCTCAGATGGATGGAGGTGAAGGTTACTGCAGTCACCTCACCTGCTGTGCTCCCATCAGCAGCTGCTAATGTCTGCTTTGTGTGCAGGGCTGCATGGGGCTAAAGGAATTAGCTGTGGACAATGTCGGAATGGAACATGAAGGGCCCCCGGGACAATGTAGTGATATAGACCCCTACTTAGGGGTGTGGCCAGCCTTCAGAGGGGGGTGTGGCTAACCATTAGAGAGCATGGTCTGGGCTCCTTTAAAAATATTGATATAGTAAATACTGCTCGGTCATGCCTGATAATATACAAGATTAATAAGAGCAATGTATTGTAGAAAATACATAACTAAGAAACACAAAAGTGGTGCTATAAGTGTGACCATTAGAAATGTAGTTTTATAACAATGAGAATATTTATAATTAAAATAGACCTAAAAGAAACTAATAGAGCCGTGTGATTGTTTCTTTACTTATAAACAATTTTCCTATTTATTTTTCACATTCAAGATTGTAGATAATACACTAACAGAAAAAGAGAAAGAAATATCCATTGTGGTGCACTAAATGAATAATGATACATAAAACATAACTTTTATTAAGTTTATACACATAATATCAAAGAACTAAAAAGCAAAACATTTTAAAAGGGATTGTGTGTATGGTGTAAATGACTGTTTAAAAAGACGCATGTGCTCCTAATCCACCAAGTGTCCTGTTGTTTGTATCACATACAGGTTAGCATATATTTGTTGTCATATGATAGGGGTAGGGGGTCCCTCTCCCGAGGTAGGTGAACACCTCCTTACCTGTGGATGGAGCCCTCCCTTCTCTCTCACATCCACACCCCCAGGACCCATTATCTGGATTTTACCAAAACAGACTTTTCCTGGGGGTTAAAATACATATTACAGGAATCTGGGACATATATACATGCCATCCCTAACTTCTCCAGTGTTTCTATAACATATCCCCCCCCTTTGTTTCGACCTGTGAGCGGAACAATTGCAGCCCCCAAACAATGGACACGTGACAAAGCATTTGCATTGGCCAGCTGGCTTCCTGGCTTGTGTTCTACTGTGAACTTGAAATTTTGTAATGCCACGAACCACCTTGTTATTAAGCTGTGGATTTATTAAACATCTGCCAGTGGTGTAACCAAGATACTTTACTTCTTCCATCCCTTGGCAACATTTCTTTGAGTTTGCTGTCAATCCTGCCCTATAGATGGAGTACAACACTGCTTGTACTCTGGGCAAATGAGACTGCCAATCAGGACTATGAATGACTACATCACCCAGGCAAACAGCAGCATACCATCTATGGGGTCCTAGAATTCTGTCCATCTTCCTTTGGAAGGTAGCCGGTGCCCAAAGGGCAACATCTTGTATTGGAACAACCCTTCTGGCATCGGAAAAGCTGTCTTTTCTTTGGCATTCTCAGTTAACGGCACTTGCCAATACTCTTTGGTTAAGTCTAAAGTGGTTAAATACCTGGCTGTTCCTAGCCTTCCAATAGCTCATCCACCCTTGGCATTGGGTAGGCATCGAACTTTGACACACTGTTCAATTTTCGGAAATCGTTGCCGAAACGTACACTCCCGTCAGGCTTTGGAATAAGCACAATGGGACTTGACACTCACTATGCGATTTTTCAATTACACCCAGTTCCAACATGTTTTTAACTTCTTTAGACACTGATTCTCTTTGGGCTTCTGGTAACCTAGTGGGCTTTAGGTTAATCTTAACCCCTGGGTCAGTGATTATGTCATGTTTAATGACTGCGGTTTTGCCCGGTACATCTGAGAACAAAACCCTATTTCTGATAAGAAATTCCTTAACTTCCTGCTGTTGATCGGTAGACAGGGTTTTAGCTATTGTCACTTCAGGAACCAAAGGCCCTAAGTTTACTGGAGGGGCCGGGACGTCTGACAGAGCTGCTCTATCCTTCCAAGGTTTGATAAGATTTACATGGTATAACTGTTCTGGCTTTCTTTTCCTAGGCTCAATGACAGTTTTATAGGGACTGAACTACCCCTCCCATGTCTCTTTGGCAATGTCAAGTAATCCCCTTGGATGTCTCCCGTACTAAAATTCCTGGCATACAGCCATGTGAGGATATGACAATGGACTATCAGGGTCTATGGATTTATCATCAATCACTTTTACATTTTCCCCAGCTTTTACCAGAGTATGGTCATTTAACTGCTCCACTGCCAAGATCTCTTTTCTGACCTCAAGATCAGACAGACGATCAACTGGCTTAACAATACTTCCCATCTCAGTATTCTCTGATTCACCAATCACGCTAGAAAAAAGGGAGTTTCTCAGACTCGGAAGAAACTTCCCCTGCTACTGCATCAGCAGCCTTCTCAAATGGGTCGTGGTTATTTACTTCGGTAAAAAGTCAGCTTTCCCACAACTTCCAGAAGTGAGCAAAGTCTCTCCCCAACATTATATCATACCTCTAGCCATGCACCAAACCCACAGAGACTATAGCGGAACCACACTGTGTTTCTATGTTCACTTCCGCAGTAACATAATACCGAGTATCCCCATGTATGCAGATCACACCAACAGCTGGTGAACCCCTTGTGCTTTAAGGGGTTCACCAGTTCAGCTTTCATAAGTGTAACCAGGCTGCCAGAATCTAATAGAGCCGCTACTTGATTGCCTTCTACAGTAACCTTACACATTTTCTTATCTGTCTCAGCCTGTCATTCAGCAGTACAGGCAGGCTGTGCAAAGAAAGACATTCTGCGATGGACATAAGCAGTATCACATTGCTTAGGTTCAGAGGTGAGTGGACAATTAGCATCAATATAGCCCAATTCACTACATTGAAAACATTGTATCATATTATTGTCAAGTCTATTATGGGGTAAGAAGCTTCCTGGCCTGGCTGGCCTATCCTCAGGTTCCAAACCCACAGTCTTAAGTTTATTCCACCGCCCAGCACCCTTCTCCCATGGAACAGTATTACCAGTAGTCACGGAAGATCGCCGTTGCGGAATCGGGGCCCGGTGGGAAACACTCAACAGTTCCTCAGCTGCCACATACCTCTCCACCAGTTCGACTAACTGGTCTGCGGACTTAGGGTCTGCATGGCTCACCCACTTGCGCAGAGATGCAGGTAGCGATCACAGATACCGGTCCATCACGAGTCTTTCCATGATCTGCGGTCCTGTAAGAATCTTGGGCTGTAGCCATTTTGTGGTTAGATGGACGAGGTCATGCATCTGTGAGCATGGAGGCTTTTCCATTTGGAACTCCCAGCGGTGGACTTGTTGGGCCCGAACAAATGAGGTGACTGCCAAGAGAGTTAGGATCTCCTGCTTTAGCTTTGCATAGTCCTTGGCATCAGCCAGGCACAAATCATAGTAGGCCTTTTGTGGTTCCACTGTTCCTTGGGCCAACCCTCCCTTTCTGTGGTTCTCTCAAAGGCCGTAAGATACGCTTCCACATAATCACTCTCAGTCATCTTTTGCAGAAAGTGACTGGCCCGTATGAAGCGAGTGTTGTTTGGAAGTCCAGCGGAAGCATCTCCAGACCAGACTACTAGCTGTTGTACCACGTCTTTTAAGGCCTGGCGGGTTTCCTCTATGGCAACTTGCTGAGTCCTGTTTGTTTCTTGCTGAGCTTTAATAGCTTCTTGCAGAGTTTTGTTAGATTGGAGCAAAGCCTTAACAATGATCTCCATGTTGTCTTTAGGTGTAGGTTTGTAGCAAATCTGGCTTCTCTAAGCATCTGTCGATGCCACCTTCATGGACTTCACAGAACACGAGTTGATATCAAACACAACAAATTGGTGTCTGTCACTTTAAACTTTAAATGTAGAACTTTTCTTCTTGCTGCAATTTCCAGTGTGCATTGCCCACATTCTCCACCAATTGTGATATTATTGGGGTAGGGGGTCCCTCTCCTGAGGTAGGTGGACACCTCCTTACACACAGCAGCCAGGAAACAGCACTCCAGTTGTGGATTTTCGTGCAAGCTGGTCGGCACCAGTTTTTATTGTGCAACTCCAATAGTCAAATAAACCAAACATAACATAAACCCTAGCCCGGCTGGGCACGGACTAGACAGGTCATTTCCTCTCTACAAGTGGCAAGGCCTACTGCCTCACCACAAACACAGCACTTTCAAAAGGTCCCAGTGTCTCTGAACAAAACTTCAGTGTCTGTTCTCCCCATGGTGTGTGAGACACTGCATCTAAACTCTTACACAGCTATATTGAGCCACTTCCAGGTGTACTCTCAGGCTGAAAGGCCTAACACCTGAAACGGCCCTGTGGATGGAGCCCTCACTTCTCTCTCACATCCACACCCCCAGGACCCATTCCCGGGTTTTACCAAAAGCCGACCCTCAAATCTGTTTGTAAAACAGACTTTTGCTGGGGGTTAAAATACATATTAGAGGAATCTGGGACACATATACACGCCATCCCTAACTTCTCCAGTGTTTCTATCACACTGTATATATTGATATATATAGTATCACATAAATATTAACCTCATATGAAGATGGTATGTAGTCTAGATGCTAAAGTCAGTGTGCAACAGTTTTACATATGCTATATCATATATTGCAGCATATAGGGAATACTATTCCACTTGTTCAGAAGAAGAAGGGAGAACAGTTCTCCTAATTGTGATCTTATGCTGATTAGTTTTCACCTTATTTTATCATAAGCAGTTCACTTTTTATTATATGTCTCAACATGTGACAAGTGAATTTCTGTTAATTTTTTTTTTTTATTAAGCCCGAGGTGCAATGGCTTCAAACACCCAGTGCAAAACAGTGCAAAACTGAGCTGGGGCATAGGCAGGACCCTCTCCAAAAGGAGAAGGACCCCGTTACTCCCCATCTCCTCAGAGCCAAAAGGTCAACTGAGAAAAATTGGATCTCCCCTTGCCGAAGCTTGGGGAGACCCCTTGAGTCCCCGACCCCCGGAGCCAAAAGGCCCCTTAGGGGGCAAGGGTCTTCAGACTTCCCTCCGCCTCATGGCTTAGGGTCACCCCTTTCTCCCCAGGGTTGGCCAAAGCTTCCCCCTGGGGAACGAACAAAAACCTTCAGCCCTTCCCAAAAGGAGAGGGCCATGGCTACAAGGGGAGAGGGTGGCCCATAAGGGTCTCACCCAAACCCCATCAATCACGTGACACAACACACAAATAACATAAAAATGTGTGGTGAAAGTGCAAAAAGGTGCAAACACACATGTAAAATAAATAAATGAATAAATAAGACCCCAGCCTTGCAGGCCGCGGGAAAAATAAAAATTATCCTTGCCCTAGCCAGAAGGCCGGGGCAAAGGAAAGGTGCAGACAGAAGTAGGTGAAGTGCAAGTGTAACAATACTGACTTTGAACCTCTATACACCCCTGCCTATACCTTCTAATATCCTTCCTATAAACCTCTAACGATGACGCTATTTTGCGTACGCAGTCATACAGTAAATAAAGACTCCAGACCTTGAACCTGTGGTTCCAGAGCACAAAGTATTATTCAAGTAAAAGTACAGTCAGTTACATGCTATGATCTAAGTACAATTTAGCGCAAAGAAATTATATAGACCCAAGTACAGTTATACATACGCAAGCGCTCTGGACCAGATCCCGGCATCAGCAAGATAACCTCCGTCAATCAGCAAAAAGACTAGCAACCCAGGGTCAGAGCACACATATTTATACCCCCCCAGAAATAGACAACACAATAGAGGAGTTTGTTGCTGATCCCATTGGTTCCCAGTGCGGGTGCATTTGTTACAGGGCATTTAACAGGTTGGTTCAAATGGACACAGAACAGCCTCTAACAGCTTGTTGCCTCCTCTATTTCCCCTGCATGCAAATCTAGGCTGTTGGTTTCACAAAAATACATTTTGGTTCTTTATGTCTTTACGGTCCATAAGTTGCGAACGCATGTTCCGATCTTCACTCCTTTGATACCGGAAAGCTGTGGATAAAGTGCGGATCAGTATAATATCAAACACGGCTTACTTATCATGTATTAAACCTTAGATACCAAAATTGTCTTTATTTCACAACATTTGTAATAAATTAATAAAACTTGGATCTTTTACTTTATAGCTATGGAACCTTTTGTGTAAGTGTGCATGGGATATGGGAAAATATGCTAGTTAGGTTTATCTGATTTGGGGCAGATGTGCGTTCGCATGCAGGTTATTGTGCATTCGCTACTGAGCATCATGTGAGCAGCGCAACTGTGCATAATGTGCAGTGTTTATGCATGAGATTCTATCTATGATGGAGTTAACATATATATATATTAGGGATGTGCAGGCTCGGATAGGTTCGAGTTTGCACGTGGAGTTCGGATTTTTCCCTCCAAAAAAACGGAACTCAGAAAGAGGCAAAACGTCATCTTACATGGACGAACATCATCATTCCTGGACAAAAGTCCAGGAATGATGATGTTCGTCCATGTAAGATGACGTTTTGCCTCTTTCTGAGTTCCGTTTTTTTGGAGGGAAAAATCCGAACTCCACGTGCAAACTCGAACCTATCCGAGCCTGCACATCCCTAATATATATATATATATATATATATATATATATATATATATACACACACACACACACACACACATATACATCATACACATACACATCTCATTCCTTACTTACAGTTTCAAACTGCAATGCAAATGTGTTACCCCCAGCTGTGAAGCTGGGGCCATTCTGTCTGGGGGTGGGAGTAAAACCTTTTTAGGATTCAGACAAATTCAATTGTGTAGATCAATGCCTGGGTTATATTACAATTACAACTATACTTGTCTATATACAGGGATTCCCAATTTGTATGTAAAACACTCACAGTATTCAGGTGTATTGTCTATTCTATTTACTTTTCTCAAGAGGCTATTTTTCTAGTTGTTTTTGGTAGATTATCAAAAACATTGCCATCTGTACTTAGCTCGTGAGTTGTAACTTAAAATGGCGCTGGTCGCAAAATGGCGTCTTGCAGATTCTTATTTTTAAGATGGAGTCTAGCTGCCATTCGCAAGATGGCGTCGCACGCGCTAATTTTTACGCTGATTCCGTCTCAGCCACTAATCCAGCTTCGACACCCCGGACATGCACTTGAGCACATAGGGATTTGTGAATTAAGCAGAACAGTGGGAACAGAGATACCTCTTATTTGCATAGTTTATTACCCAGCAATACCCACACCTGTAATAACGGGAGGATGTATGGTCTATTATGCATGTAATTAGGTTACAGCTTATTGTGGGGAATCACAATTAGATCAGAAACTGTAGAAATGTAGCTCAATGGAGTGTCAAGGACATAAGAATTTGTCACTGTGAGAGCAGCAGTAATAGAGAAGAACCACACAGTGAATACGCTATGACATTTCCTGGTTTAAAATAGAAGTAAGGAACTTCATATCTGTATTATCGCTTCTCAGCCTTTTGGCTAAGATCAAGTGTAGTATCTGTTCTTGGGAAACATGGGGTGGAGTTCCTGTTCTGCCTCCAGAGGTTTAGATGTCGCCTCTGGGGGAGAATGGGGAAAAACCCTGTGGAGTACTGTGCTGGGGGAGGACTGACTCCTGGTAGAGAGTGGAGAAACACTCGGCGCTAGTATCTGCTGTCCTAAATGGGAGTGAAGGAGGCCCCTGCGTTGGAGCGGAGAATGGCCGGGGCGTAGTACCCACTCTCTTAAGGGTGGTTGGTCCAGTACCCTGGCAGGGAACGGAGAAACACTTGGTCTTGCAAGGGCTGGGAGCAGCCTGAAGCCCGAGGTGCCTGTGTCCCTGGTATGGCAGAGCCAGGGGTGCCTGAAAATGCACGGGTATTGGTCACACCCATTGCACTAGTACGGCACTTTGCACTTGTCGAAGCTGGATAATTGGCTGAGACAAGATCAGCTTAAAATTAGATCGCAACGACGCCATCTTGCGACTGGCCGCAAGACGCCATCTTGAAAATGAGGTCGCAAGACGCCACTTTGCGAATGGCCGTCCAGCACCATTTTAGCTAAACTCACACTTAAGTACATATGGCGATGTTACTATTAGCATCATGCGATTGCATCTTTCACCATTTCTCATACACACATAAATACGCACAATTGCGCTGTCAACTAGTCGCACATTAGCGAATGCATAAGACCATGTATGAAAATGCTGTTTATTAGCCTCATGTGCACGCATCTTCCCCAAGTTAACTAGCGTCTTTCTATCAAACCCCACATACTTACACATTACATATTTACATAGAAGGTTCCATAAGCTTTAAAATATAAGATTCAAGTTTGGTCATTTATTATAATTACTGTGAAATAAAGGTTATTTAGTAGCTCAGGTTTAATACAGGATAAGTATGCCGTGCTTGGTATTATACTGATCTGCACCCTCTCCACAGCTTTCCGGTATCGTCGGTGGGAAGATCGCAACATGCACTCACAACTTATGGGTCACAGAAACTTCAAGCACCGAAATGTACAGTATATGACCAACTGTTAGGATTTGCATGAGGCGGGAAACAGAGGCAACCAGCTGTCGGAGGCTGGATTGTGTCTATTTGAATCAACCTGTTAAATGCTCTGTAACAGATGCATCCCCCTTGGGAACCAATGGCATCAGCAACAAGCCTCTTTATTGTGTTGTCTATTTCTGGGGGGGTATAAATATGTGTGCTCTGACCCTGGGACTCGGAGTGGACAGCAGCGGTAACGTCAGGAGAGGGGATTCAGGTAAGTTGTGTTTTTTTTGTGTGTGTGCAAGGGGCACTGACACTGCATAGGTGGGGCGCTACAGGGGGCCCTGTATAGGGGGGCTGCTACTGGGAGCACTGTATGGGGGACCGCTACTGGGGCACTGTATAGGGAGGCGCTACTAGGGGCAATGAATAGGGGGGACTACTGGGGGCAATTCATCGGGGGGACTACTATTAGGGACACTGTATATGGGGGACTACTATTGGGGGCGCTGCATAAGGGGGGCTACTACTAGGGGCAATGCATAGGGGGGACTACTACTAGGGGCACTGCATAGGGGTGACTACTACTGGGGGGGACTACTACTGGGGGCAATGCATAGGGGGGGCACTGTATAAGGGGCACTTCTGGGGACACTGCATAGCAGGACCACTACTGGGGGCACTGTATATGGGGCACTGTATATGGGGCGCTGCATAGGGGGATCACTAGTGGGGGCACTGCATAGGGGAGCCCAAGGCATATTCTTGTACCTGGGCCCACCACTCTCTAGTTCCGCCACTGAATTGACCAATGGGACTGGCTTCTGTCATGTACCTGAGGAATTCTGAGGGATGTTATTGTATTTTAGCAAATAATTTGACCATGGTTTCATCACACGAGCATTGTTATTATTCTTCATTGTACAGTATATAAAGCACTAACATACATTGAGGGAATCATAGATGAAACAGAGGGTAAGGATGACCAATGAGCTTACACACCCAGGACCGCCGAGACTTTGGGTGGGCCCGTGTGCTGGTGGGCGTGACATCTGGAGGGGATGTGGCACTGGGCTCTATTTATTAACATTATTTTGACTAAAATAAAGTGAAAAGGGGTGTTTTCACACCCTTTTCAAATTATTTTAGTATCACCTATAGTTATTACAGGGCAATTGGAGAAGAATTCGTAAAATTCTACTCCAACCCCTAAGTATCACTTATTTTTAGTAAGCAGATCACATTTCCCATAATTGTATTGGGATATGTGATCCGACCAGAGTTACTAAAAATAAAATGTGAAAAAAATACCTAGGGAGGCCCTGTGATAATAACGCCACCCGGAGGTGGCGTTATCTAGCGTCTCCCCCGGTTACCGGACTCCTGCTCCGCTCTAACGGGGAGAGCAGAGCCGGGAGTCAGTTCCAGTAATTAGCTGTGTGGTCTAAACAGACCGCAAGCTGATTACTGTTAAAAAAAAAAAGTAAAAAAAAAATTAACTTACCTGACTGTGACAGGTGATCGGGGCTTTCGGTGATGTCCTCCCTCCGGTCAGCTGGACTCCCATAGTGCACTGCAGCCCAGTCATCAGGTGATCGGGTCCCAGTGCAGTATGGGATATCACCTGACCGGAGGCCCAGATCATGCAGGTAAGTGTAATTAAGGGAAGGGGGGATCTTGGGGGATCTGCAGTCGCGGGGGCGGGGCTTAGTGCCGGGGGGGTAGCAGCGGGGGTCGGTCGGCGCACGCGCGGGCACTTTGTCACAGTATTTTTTCCGAAAATACCGTGACTAGTGTGCGGATGGGATTCGCAGGGATAGAGCTTTTTCACAAGCTGTGTCCCTGCAAGGGATTTGTAGTAAATCCCTGTGATATTGCACTACAATCTGCATTCAATATGCGGATTGTAGTAAATAGAGCCCTATGTATCTTTGTTAAATACATAACTTTGGGGGATATGATCGCTGCATTGCAGGGGAACGTGGCTACGTCTCCCCTGCACTCCCGGGCCCCTACAGAGGCCCAGATAATCTGCACCCACTTTCTACCCCCTCTCGGTGACTCTGTTTAAAACCAGGCCCACTGGAATTTATAGTCCCTATCACACAAACACATATGCACAGAGTTGATTGATCTACCAGTGTGAGTGTCTGTTTTTGTATTGTGGAAGGAACTCCATGGGGAAAATATACAAATGCCACACTAATAAGACATTGAACAGAATAGAAGATGGACAAAAAAGTAAAGCTGCTGCTTAAAAGGACTGCCAACCCTTGGGGTGAAAAATCCAAATGAAAAAAGTTAAAAGTAGCACTGCTACAAGAACTAACCACAAATGATCAGCCTCAGCTTAACATAAAAGGAATATATTAATAAAAATACAGTATAGTATGCTTAAATTTGACATATTTCATAAAAACTTACTGGCACCAGAAAACAAGTAAATCATGTATAAAGGAAATTCCAATGCACCAAGTAGGTAATCTGATGGACTGCTAGAGTGTGCAATGTTACATAGTCACTGGTGTGAGCCTCGTAACAATAGGGGTGATTCAGCAGAGGAAGGATCTGTTAACACAGCTGCTAACATGGTAGCAGCAGCGATAGCACTAATATGGTAATGCAGCAGGAGGCATCATGCATCCTGCATGCATTACTGATCCAAGCTGCGTCCTTGGACACAGCATCAAATCATCTAAGATCCCATCGGCTGGCTGAGTGACCATGGGGTCATGCAAGCCGGCCACCACAGATGAGTGAAAGAGGCCAGGAAATCTCCGTCAGCCAACAGAGATCAAGGCGTCTCCACTCTCTCCAATGGCAGCGACGTCCTCCATTTTGGGAAATGGAGGGTATTGCTGCCCCCTCCCCACCCAGAAACGGCAACAGACTGTCATTCACTAACAGTCTGCTGCTAGACTGCATGCGACATTACAGACCATACTTGCCAACTCTCCCTCATTGTCAGGGAGACTCCCTGAAATGGTAGCAATCTCCCTGTCTCCCTGAAGAGTCTAGCAATCTTCCTCATTTCACCTTACCCCCATTATGACACTGTTATATAAAAGAAAAAACAGAGATATATACATTCAAATGGGATCATTACTAAAATTTCCCTGCATTGGTTATAAGGCACAATGATCCCTATGGTTACATGTATTTTCTGAGACATATCAGTGTGTTTTCATCAACAAATAGATCTTACTAACTGCTTTGGGGCTCATTTACATTTCAAGTCAGTATTATGACACGCCCCTCAGATGTAGCAGTAAACGCCTATCACATGTATGACACGCCCCTCAGATGTAGCTGTACACGCCCACTTTACCGCCGCGCTGATAGGTGCTGCTTTCACAATCTCCCTGAAATGCTTTTTCAAACGTAGGCAAGTATGTTACAGACCCGTACTGCACATGCACAGTACAGGTCCAGCACACGCGCAGATTCATGACCATCGGGAAAACAAATTGCGCAGTCTGATGTTGGGCACACGAGATGAGCAATACCCTCTGAACTATCAAGCTAAGATGAGATGGTGCCAGTTCAAACTGGGTAAGTATTAAATGAAATTGCAGCACTTACCAAACTGTATGCTGTACGTCTGGCTGCAGCGCTTGGAACTCAGTTGATTCCAAACATAGTGAACCGTGTGAGGCACAGCTTGCTTGAAAGGTGTGTACCTGAAAGCCTCCTCTATAGTTCACTGGCCACTATTGCCTTCATTATTGCTGCTTCCAGTGTTAGCTGATTCCACTTCAAGTCCTGTGACTAAAGGTGTTCCAGGAGCTGGTTCAGGACGTTCACTACAGCTGACTGATCACCTTTCATACATCTTTCAAGCAAGCTGTGCATAACAGAAACCAGCACTTTAGGTATGTAGCCTGTCAGCATTACATACACCTTTAAGCAAGCTGTGCCTCACATGGTTCAGTAAGTTTGGAATTTGCTGAGTCCCACAGTGCCGCAGCACGTACAGCACAGTTTGGTAAGTGCTGCGATTTCATTTACAACTTACACAGTGGAAGTGGCATCATCCCATCTCAACTTGATAGTTCAGCAGGTATTCTTGCCCCTCTTGTGCACCCAATATCAGACTGGGCAGTTTGTTTTCAGCTTACAATCTCCAGCTGGGACCCTTCAGATCACTTATATGCTATATGCAGTGCAATGCCTACAGCTTATTACAACATAAGCAAATCGCTCATGGACTGCGTTTTGTTATATGCAATAGAAAGATTGTATAAGTGTAATATCACAGAGATTTATCAGGCAGGTGAATTGCAAATCTAATGTGATTATGGGGGTTTATGTACTAAACTTGCCATTTTCCCAGTGAAATAGCAACAATTCCTGCTTCTCCTGCATACCACAGCGATGAATGAGGCGTCTTCCACAAATGTTACTATTACTGCTCCTGCCATAGAGGGTGAATGGAAAGTCACCCACTCAGCGGTGAGAGCAAAGGCAGGTAGCGCATCCCTGAAGGGTTACTGCACATGTGTTAACTCTGATGATGTAAGTGAAGGGGTCCCAGCTTTACTCCCTGCTTCCTGCTCTTGCTCCTGTTTATCTTTCTCCATGTTTTACTATTCTCATTTACACTGTGGATTCATTTTGAGGCCGGGATGTACTAAGGTTGCGGCGACCATTCCGCCAGTCACCGCAACCTTACTAATTGCATATGTACTAACATATGCGATTAGTATCGCAAAGGACAGCTCTTGCGATAAGAGCTGCCCTTTGCGAATTAGCCGACGCCGGGTGACGGGGTCTCCGTGGAACCCCGTCCCCTCCGAGCCCCGGGAGCTTCCTGCTGGTCACATGTCCGGAGGACCCAGGAGGAGCGCGGGCCGGCGACCATGGTTAGCAGGTGAGTGGGGGCTAGCGCTGGACGATGGCGAAACATCGGGAGCAGGGTGCAGTAAAAAGCCCATAGGTTTCTATAGAGTAACGCCAGGTTTTTCTGGCATTACCCTCTGCACCGATAAAAATGCGGCCGGGCCTTAGTACGGAACATATGGAAATGCGGTAAAACCCCAGAAAACGTTTTTTTTGCCGCATTTTTCCTTTAGTACATCCCGGCCTAACTGTTGGGGTCATCTTGGGACAGCTGGCCCCCTCCAGGTCCCCGACACCTGTAGCCACCACTACATGATCCCCTGCAGCCACCTCCTGGTGTATCCCCTCTGCCTTCTCCCCTTCCTCCCTCTGTCACTCTCATCTCTTCATTCCTCCTTTACCTGCTTTTCACCAGCACAGCCGGCTTCTGTGGGGCTAGAGAGGTTGCTGTCGGAGCAACAGCAGCTGTCTGTGCCTGTGTGGAGTGGGGCTGGGTGACAAATGAACCTCGTTCATCTTTTCAGAAGTGCAGGTCAGACCGTAATCCTTCTGCAACATATCAGTATCAAGAGACAGTCTGCAAACTTTTTGTTACATTATAAGTGTTTTCCAATATTGTTAAAGTCACTTGTATTTTGGCAAGTAGTTTGTAGACTGTCCCTTGATCCCTGCTTGAGTGAGACCAGCAGATGGAGACCTGACCACAGCTCTATACTGCAGGGAGGGTAGAAGCCGGCGCTGGAGAAATTAAGAAACGGTGAGTCACCACATAGGGCCGTATTCAATTTGAGGCGAAAAGTCAGTTTCCGCATGTTTTTGGTGGAAACTTTTCGCCGATGATGTCATTTTCGCCTGTTTGGCTTTTCCCCCCGTATTCAATTTGAAAGACTTTGCGCCTAGGAGGAAAGTCAATGCAATGTAATAGGCGGAAAAGTTTTGCCTATGAATGGGAGGCGGAAAAATGTGCAGAATTGGGGGTTTGGGGTGCAGCGTTGCGGGAACCCCCCTGCAGCCTTCAGACAGTCCCCCAAAGGTAAACTGCGTCAACATTTTTTTAAAAAACACTTAAAGACACCACAAAAAAATTACTTTGAAAAAGGGGGCGAAAAAAAAAAGTTGGGGTCTCGCACCAAAGGGGGCGTGCTGTCGATGTTGAGTGACAGCACGCCCCCTTTGGTGGGTGTGCCGGGGGCGTGGCTGCCAGACGGAGGCGAACCCATGGCAACGCCTACCGTCTGGGTCCGGCCCCACTAACATCACTAGTGATGTCAGTGGGAGTGATTTTGGCTCTGATAGAGCCAAAATCACTCCAGGGCTTGCGGCAGCGAGACCTTACCGCAGGGTCTCGTCGCAAGCCCGATGGTCGCGATGGTCTTGACCATCGCGACCATCATCATGGACGCTCACTATAGCTGTGGGTGGTAACCCACAACTATGCGATCGTCCAAGAGGCCGCTCCAAATTGAGGTAGGAGGGCCCTGATTCAGAGCGAGCGCTCTGGTCAGAGCAACCGGCTCTGAATCAGGCCCTCTGACCACCGGAATCCCGAGCACCAGCATCCCGTATCCAACACATTTCGAGGCTCATATTTGTGACTATCTAACATTGCACATTCTGGGCCTGATTCAGACCTGGTTGCGAGCGCTGTGCGCTCACAACTGGGCCGATGTTTGCCCACTGGGCATGCGCACGACGGACCCGGCTCCGTTGTGCGCATGCGCGAGACCCGGCTAGCGACGGGCGCACCGTCGCTCCGGGTCTCACACCAAAGGGGGCGAGCTGTCGATGGTGATTGACAGCTCACCCCATTTGAGAGGCATGGCCGGGGGGTGGCTTCACAAATGTAGGCGTTCCCAAGCGAACGCCTACTGTTTGTGGGTGACCCCACTGACATCACCAGTGATGTCGGTGGGAGAGCTTCCGGCTCTATTAGAGCCAGAAGGTCTCTGGGGCTTGAGGCCACGAGACCCTACCACAAGGGTCTCGTCACAAGCTCGATGGTCGCGATGGTCTAGACCATCGCGACCATCATCCTGGCCGCTCGCTATAGCTGTGGGTGGTCACCCACAGCTATGCGAGCGGCCAGGAGGCCGCACAAAAAAAAAAAAAACGCCCAGATTCAGAACTAACGCTCTTTCAGAGCGTCCGTCTCTGAATCAGGGCCTCTAGCCGTCCATCAGATTACCTACTTGGTTTTACATCAGGATTTCCTTTATACATGTTTTAATTTATTTTGTTTTCTGGTACCAGTACGTTTTTATGTAATTTGTTACATTTCTTTTATGTTCAAGCTGAGGCTGCTCGTTTCTTATTTCATTTGGAATAAGAGATGGGCTCAGAATAAAATTGACAGCTGCATTAATTAGCCCCCCGAGGTTACGTCTAGGGTGTGGAGCACATTATAATCATGATAGAGTACAGCTTAGTTAGTGCTGCTTTAAGTTAATGTTCTGTACATACATTTTATTGAGGAATTAGTCCCCCTTTGAGGGTTGTTGTGCAATATAGACTCAAAAAGCCTCAACCACATACAAATTGCCACATAATGGGGCAAATGCAATATTTAATTGCATACAAGCAACGCACAAATTCTCATTAACTTTACTTTTACACTGAGTTGAGGTACTGAGGTAGTATCCGCCCCTTCCAACCTAAATCCACAGTTGTCTACTGTCCCAGGAGACTAGAAAACCTTTCCGTATCTCACCCAATTCACCAGAAAGATGGGCAGTCCAGGGGCATGACAACACAAAAATCGCACCATCATGGCCCACCCCAAAAGTGTAACATCACAAATCGCAGCGGACCTTCAATGCTGCTATTAACAGCGCTACACCACCTGCACTACACAACCTAGGCCTCCCATTGCCGACGGGGCACCATTAAAAACTATGTAAGTATATTTCTCCTCCTCAATGGCAGCCTAATGCTGCCCTCCCACCGACAGCTATAGATTGCCGATTAAGGGGTCTATGTACTAAGCCTTGGATGCAGATAAATTGAACAGAGATAAAGTACCAGCCAATCAGCTCATAACTGTCATTTTTCAAACACAACCTGTAACATGGCAGTTAGGAGCTGATTGGCTGGTATTTTATCTCTGTTCACTTTATCTCCATCCAAGACTAAGTAAATAGACCCCTAAGTGGAGAAAACCCCTCCAAATTATAACCACAGACATAACTGCATTACCTATTGCTGTGATATGCAGCAATACATTATGCTCCCACTGTGTTGACAGAGTAGATATTGCAAATGTAAACCCTCTTCCCGATTCTATATCTCACCTTGGGTGGGATGCACGACGATCCCCGCAGAGCGGCCCTTTGTGGTGAAGGGGCTTACGGGTCTATGATCCAGAAGCCCCTCCAACGTCCTTCTGCCAAGTCGTGGGGGTGCTGGGAGGGATCCGATTGGATCCCTCTCTCAGCAATCTCTCGATAGAAGCCCATAGGCTTCTATGGGTAATGTCATCAGTAAGATGGCGTTACCACCCACAACCAAGTCCCAGAGTGCATATGAGAAATGCGGTCAGACCCACGTTTTCAGTGTTTTATCGCATTTCTCGGCTTGCTGCATCCCGCCCCTTGTCATGATGTAAGTATTTTGAACTGATGGGTGCGAGTCATTATTGAAAGGGTACCTGTATTTAATGAAGATTGCATAAGCAACACCTATGTGCATGGCGCTGAAGAGGGCATGCATTGCTCCATCCGAGAGGCTTGTCATAAAATTTACTTACCTTAAACTATAAATGAGCTTAGCCGTTACATAGTTTGGCAGATAAATTACATATGTTTACCATAGGTGTGCAAATTCATCACACAGCCCCTGTAATGCAGAACACATACATGGGCACAGATAACTGCAGAGTTATCACCCATCCGGGACTCTTCTGGACAGTCTGGAAATGTGAAGCTCTGTCCAGAGATCAGAACCTGGCTTTTCCCAGGAAGCATTGTCTAGGAATGCCACTGTGCACAGCACTAGCGACGTCACTTTTAGTGCATCACAGTCGGACTGGCCCTACTGCTGACCCACCTTTATCTACCTGTGGCTCGCCTTCTATGCACAATCTTTCTGGCCACAAACATGACTGGAGTCAGTCTGTGGCAGATGGCAGATCGAGCCAGTCAGTTTGAAAGGTACTTCAGAGGTGAAGGTAAATAATCCATGATGGCCCTGAGCTGGCATGAGGAGTCTCTGAGGACTTGGGTATAAAAAGACACATGGCATGGTTGAGTGGAAACTGAGGCTGGCATATAAAGGGGAATAGCATGGTTGAGAGAGCTCTGATGTTGGTCTATAAAGGAACATGATTGAGGGGGCTGGGTTGACCTATAAAGGGGCAGGATTGGGGAGATGCTGAGGCTGGTAAGGATACTGACTTTAAACCTCTATACGCTCCTGCCTATACCTTCTAAAAACCTGCCTATACCTTCTAAAATTGATGCTATATGCGTACGCAGTCATACAGTAAAATAAAGACTTCAGACCTTGAACATGTGTTTCCAAAGCACAAAGTATTATTCAAGCAAAGTACAGATAGTTACACGCTGTGATCTAAGTACAATTTAGCGCAAAGAAATTATACAGACCGAAGGTACAGATATACATACGCACGCGCTCTGGGACCAGATTCCGGCATCAACAACAAACCTCCATCAACAGCATCAGCATGAAGACTGAAGACTGGGGTCAGAACACACATTTATACCCTTACAGAAATAGACTATACAATAGAGAGGTTCGTTGTGGTCCCATTGGTTCCCCATCACGGTGCTTCTGTTACAGGACATTTAACAGATTGATTCAAATGGACACAGACCAGTCTCCAACAGCCTTTGGCCCTGATTCAGACCCACTCGCGAGCGGCTATCCGCTCGCAAGTGGGTCGATGTTCTGCACTGAGCATGCGCACGACGGAGGGAGCTCCGTCGTGCGCATGCGCCAGACGCGACGAGCGAAGGACTTTCCTTCGCTTGTTGTGCCTAATCAAAGGGGGCGTGCTGTCGATGTTGATTGACAGCACGCCCCCTTTGGTGGGCGTGCCGGGGGCGTGCCTCCCTGATGGGGGCGTTCCCAAGGGAACGCCTCCCGTCAGAAGCCGGCCCACTGACATCACTAGTGAAAACCTCAACCGCAGGTTCCAGCTCGCAGTTTCGATGGTCGCGATGGTCAAGACCATCGCGGCCATCAAACTGCACGCTCGTATAGGCTGTGGGTGGTGACCCACAGCTATACGAGGTCCAGGAGGACGGCCCTCATTCAGAGCGTGCGCTCTGCTCAGAGCATACGGCTCTGAATGAGGGCCTTTGTCTCCATTTTCCCGCCTCATGCAAACCTAAGCAGTTAATTTTACAAAGTACATTTTGGTGCTTTAACTTTCTACGGTCCATAAGTTGAGAATGCATGTAGCGATCTTCACACCGATGATACCGGGAAGCTGTTGAGAAAGTGCAGATCAGTATAACACCAAACAATGCTTACTTATCATGTAAGTAAGCATACCAAATAACCTTTATTTCACAGCGTTAATACTAAATGAATAAAACTTGAATCTTATACCTTTAAACTATGCAACCTTTTACGTGAGTGTGCAGTGTGTAAGTGTTAGGGGTTTGGCAAAAGATACTAGTTAACTTGGGGCAGATTTGCATGCAGAGTATTATGCATTCGCTAATGTGCAACTTGTTAACAGCGCAACTGTGTGTATTAATGTGTGTATGGGGTATGGTAAAATATGCAATCGCATGATGCTAATAATCGCATCGCCATATGTACTGAAGTGTGAGTTTAGCTAAAATGGCGCTGAGGGGCCATTCGCAAAATGGTGTCTTGCAGATCTCATTTTCAAGATGGTGTCTTGCGCCCATTTGCAAGATGGCGTCATTTCGATCTAATTTTAAGCTGATCTTGTCTCAGCCAATTATCCAGCTTCGACAGTCCACCCTTTGATAGTGAACAATATGCTATCACACTCTGGTTTTAAAAATATTAATTTAGGCTTACATTTATATATATTATTTAATGTTATTATGGGATGGCACAAGGTGGTTCTTAATCCATTAATGTGTCTTTGGGAGGGGACATATAAATACCATTATACGCACACCGCAGATCTTGGAAGATCATGGGAGTGATGTGGTGATGCATCAATCCTATAAAGGCAGTCTTGAGGGGGAATAGGGACTTACATTATTTGAGGTGTTTTTTTTAAATAACATTTTAATAATACATTTTGTGCACGTCTAAATATAATACATTATATGGTGGTATTACCCAGTTCAGGGTTGTAATGCAGTTCTATATTTACCTCAGTATTCATATTGTCATTACTGACCACCATCATAATTTAATTCTTTCAGTTTACCTTATCTTTACATTTTCCACACTTCACCATAGTAGGAACACACCGGACACATATGCCAATTACTATAATGACAACCAGTATAAGGATCAAGAGTTTACCTATGCTTGCGATCATTTCCTAGACCCAGTCCCCTAGACCTGAGAACCACTTTGCTGGGTTCAACCATGACACCCACTCCTCTACCTTCTCCTCTACTTCAACCACTGAAGCATTATGGTTCTTCCGAAATTCACATTTTAGCTGCAGAATTTCATCCATCTTCCAGTTTATCACCTCCTTGGAGTCGCTGGTATCATTGGTGACATAGGTGCAACACTTCACTCCAAATTGGGTGGCCAAAGTTACGCAGTACCCTCCAGTGACAGCGGTTAAATAATTTAACACTAGCCTGTGTTGCACCAGTTCTTTCTTGTACGCTTGCAATTCCTTACCTGTATACCTGAAGGTGTCATCATACATCTCGGTGATATTATCTATCAATTTAGCAAGGTCCTGAATATATCTAAAATTTGATGTACCCCGAGCGATCCTGGTGGGATCCAGTGCTACCAAAACTTGAAAGCTAGTTGTCTCACTAATTAACTGCTTAATAACTAATTAACTAATTAATAGCTTTATACACGTCACCAGGTATCATATTTCTTTTGCCTCTGTGTTCATACTGCGTGTGAAGATATGGTGATGGTGTGTTTTTATGGATACCAAGCATTTCAACATGTGTGAGGGTCATAACCTCTGGGACTACTCTTCCTAGGTAACACAAACCTTCGGAACTCGGGGAAAGCCACTTATACGCTTTTCTTCCACATATAAAATATACATTATCGGGGAGAACATAAGGAATACTATGCATCATTATCATTAAACACATTTCCCTTGCAAATAATCCTATCTCAGGCTCTTCCATCTGGTACATGCAAGTTTCTGGTTGTATTATCTTAGAACAATATCCATCTGGTACCTTACCAATAATTTCTTTGGTGGAACTTAATGTATACCGATACCTAAAGTGTCTCCCATTAGATCTAATTGAGCGTAACAGATCATGATTCATAGACTCATTATCAACTCTCAGTGAGAAGGTCATCGTCTAATTATTCCCCGTCACTTCCCAACTCCCTGGTTTATTGGGGTTGGTTATGTTTAAGCACAAAAGTGATCTATCTACTTGGAATTGATGGAGTTTGAAATGAGGTGGATTGGATGAGAGGAATTTTCCATCCAATGTTTTCCCTTTTTGCAATTCTAAAATTTCCGTAATATTTTTACATACCCCCCTAGGTCCCCTCCCTGTCCTTACTACCCCTTCCCCTCTCCTCGACTTACCTCTGGTGGTCGCGTCCTTCTTCAGCATGCACTGTGAATGGCAGGCATACCACCTCTACCAGTCGGCTCCATCTCTCCTCACTGACTGATACTGGGAGGAGGGGGCCACGCCTCCTCCCAGTATCAGTCAATGAGGAAAGCCGGAAGCAGAGCCGACCAGGAGGGCAGATGTGCCTATCATGTGCTGAACACTGCTGGAGGATGCGACCACGGCTGGCCTAGCACCATAGGTGCAGGGAGAGGGCCAGTCCCCAGAGCCATTCTGGGCCCCATAGCAGCCATACCCCTTGTACCTACATTACGCCAGTGGGAATGACTGAGGGAGCTCTTAGGCATATAAAGGTGCATAAGGCAGCTCTGAGATTGCATATAAGGTCATGAGGCATATATATGGCCAAGAGAGGCTCTTTATTGGAATGTTACAAAAATGGTCTGAAAGCTGTCAAACAAAAATTAAATGGTGGTGTATTTAGGGACCAGTTACTTTTAAAGGACTCGGCGGTGTGTGTGGACACTGTGGCAGTGGGAATAGTACTGCATCCTTAACAGAATAATAATAACTAAAAGGAAGAATAATTGATTTTATTGATGAAAAGTACTGTAAAATTAAGGAAATAATAAAAATAAAATACCTAGGGCCACATGTTTAATGTATTTTTATAACCTGGAGATGGAAGTAGAGCTTCAGTCCAATTTTTTAAATTGCTGAAAAAAAATATTTGATTTGATTAAAAAGATTATAATTTAATTTTGGTGAAGATCTTGGTGATTGTGGTGCAGAAAAGATGTACCATACAGAAATCTTCTACCCAATAATTTTTGAATTGAAAAATGTAGAATAATTACTACTATTAGACCCTGACATCTGTGGATTATTTGGGCTGCTATTCTGCAGTGAGGTGAATTAACACCTGTCCTACTCATGACCTCTTCGCACCTCCTAGGCCACAATGGCCAGTAATTAGGCCATTTAAATCCTTTATAGAGTATTTATGATTTTTGTCATCTAGGGCTGGGACTGATGTGAGTAACAAAACAGAATATGCACTATATAATATATATTCATTAATAAATCTAAAAAAAAAAAAAAATCATTGATGACAAGAAAGAAGTGTAAAATGATGCAGACTCCAGGGCAATTGGTGCCAGCGGCATTCGCACATGAGCAATAGCAAACAATCACTCAATCTGCAAAAATATCAGCATTGCATCCACTGCTGAATCAGGCCCACTCTCTGTATAGTATTTGTCTTTGTCCAGCATGTCGTAGACAGGGCTTGCCGACTTTCTGGCTGCCCCTTCCGGGAGGGAGCATCCAGATCGGCATGACAGGGGGCGTGGCCAGCACGAGGTGGGGCTGGCTAGATGATGAATATTTGTGGGCGGGGCAGGGGTGAGGCCACACAATTGTATCATTTTGACCCCGCCCCTGCTACACAATGCCGATATTACAGGCATTGTGAAGCAGGGGGCAGGACCAAAATGACGCGATTCAACATGAATCGCGTCACCGCCCCCACCACTGCGAGGGTTTCAAAGGTAATTGCGGGGGGGATAGGAGGGGTGAGCGGCAGCCGGGAGAATTGCCTGCCTTCCCACGAGGTCAAGAGTGGCACCCGACCAAATCGGGAGGGTAGACAAGTATGTTGTAGACCAGGGCCGAAACTAGGATATCTGTCACCCGGTGCAAGGCAGCAATTTTGCGCCCCCCTCCCTTCCCGTACCTGGATTTTGTCCTTGCTCCTCCATAAGGCAGTGCATTACTCCAGACGTCCCTGGTATAGTGACTTACATTATTCCATACACCATAATGCCCATTACACATTATGCCACACACTGTAATGCCTATTACCAAAGTGCTACTTACATATTTGCCCGACACCATTTTATGCCCCACAGTAATGCTTCTAATTACTTTAAAATTACCTGCTCGATGCCATGCGGTTTCATGCTCGTTGCCGGGGGTTACATGCTCATTGCCAGGGGGTTTCATGCTTGTTGTCAGGGGATTTATGCTCATTGCCAGGGGGTTTCATGCTTGTTGTCAGGGGTTCCATGCTCGTTGCCATGGGGTTCCATGCTCGTTGCCATGGGGGTTTATGCTCAGCCAGGGGGGTTTATGCTCGTTGCCAGGGGGGTTTGAAGGGAGAAGATGCAGCTCTCAGCATCCTCTCCCTGCAGCGCCAGCGTTCCCGGCACTTCCGGGAATGCTGTGTGCATTGCGCTCTGCTAACAGACAATAGAGGTCCAGTAGGACCTCTAGCATCTGTCTCTTCCTTGACGGCTAGTCCGCATGGAATCTGCTGAAAACGGCCATCCAAAAATGGCCACCGCCAAGAAAGAGACAGACACTAGAGGTCCAGTAAGGACCTCTAGCATTAGTTTCCTCTGCGGCGGCGGCCATTTTCAGATGGCAGAGTCTGCTTTTTCATCCCCCCGCAATCCCCTCCCGGTGCACGTGCACCTCTAGCCCCCCCCCCTAGTTGCGGCCCTGTGTAGACTCATAGTCACCTTTGTATCCTTTGCTTATCTTTCGATTGAAGGGACAGGTCTTTCAATTGAATGGACAGGTCTTCATCATTGACATCCTTATCGGCAAATATTAAGAATGTTTGGCTTTGCTGCTAAAGTGAAAATGCTGCAGACTTGTGGAAAAAGCCCCCTCCCCAGGCTGTACCACCCCTCACACCTTTTATTATAAATTAAAGCTCTACAGAGCCTTGGTTGTCAGCACCTTGAGCACCCCCTCCCCTCGAGGAAGGGTCAGGGTGCGTACTACCTGGGCTCTGCAGAGCATTACATGAGCATCAATCAACTTTCATTTTTATTATTTATAGTTATTGCAACAAGAATGTAAAATGTCATGCCAAATACAATGTATTACAGCCCACGGTATTTCCAAATAACAAAGTGTGTATTTATATCTCAGCAACACATCTCTGGCAGCCTTCCACAAAGGTACGTCACACCGGATTCATCAAATATTGTACAGTTATGTAAATGCCATAAGATTCTGAACTTGTTTGTTTAACCTAAATAATTACAAATTAATATCACCTGGATGTTGAACTTTTTGTACAACTCTGATGATAACTACACTTTTACATATCACACAGTATATATATATACTTAGTGTTCACTCTAGCTCCGGCGGCAGCGCGCGCACCCGAAAAGGGGGTGTATCCATTGAAAAGGGGGCGTGTCTATAAGACACGTCACCGTTTTCGTTACTCTTGGGGGCCTACACTTACGGACATGCTGGGCAGCCCACAAGCGCTGCAGACAGGGAGAGTAGATGCCGGGCGCATGCGCCCGGCGTCTATTCACCGGCGGTGACCGGGTAACCGCACATTTCCCCACCTGCGGGACACTGCAACCCACAGGTGAAGACGGCACCTGCAGGCTGTGAGGGCAGGGCTCTTTTTGCCCTCCAGAAGGAGGGCAGGGTGCCGCGCCCTGCTAAGACAGCCTAGCGGGAATGCTACGTATAACAGGCTTAATCCACGGCACTCAACCATCAGGGATGCCCTTGGTATGTGACCACACTGTGTTGTTGCTAGATTGCAATCATGGGAGTATTTTGTAATTTTTTCAAACATGGGAATTTACTTAGAAAAAAATGGAGGTATTTTCTGCACCCGAAAATACAACCTGAAATGAATACACTATCGTCTGAACATGGCAGTACTTTCCTAGACAGGAAAACAACACAGGAATTTACCAAAAAATATTATTAGAATCACGGGTGTAATAAACACAAAACAAATAGAACTTACAAATAGACCCCCCCTTGAGCAGCGTGTCTAGCAGAAACACACAGATGAGTGTGATCCATGTATGTTTCTGCATTTTTTGATAAATGGTTAATAAAAAAAAAATATGTACGTGCCCCCCCCAAGGCATAACCAGCCCCAGGCTCCTGACCCAGCCCTGGTACTAAAAATACGGGGGGAAAAACATATAGTAGTTCCCCTGTATTTTAGGAACCAGTACTGGGCTTCCAGAGCCAGTCCTGTTTTTAAAAATAGGGTAAAAACCAGCAACGGACTCAAATCTAGCTGAAGCCCCTGAGCACCCCAGGCTTATGTTGAAGCCCAGAGCTCTTCCCTGCACCCCTGGCCGGTGGGTGCAGGGGTAATAGTGTGACAAGTAGAATGATTCTATTGTTTTTTACAGTGACACTACAGGTGCCAGTGTGCCTGCCCTTTGGCACTTGTGGAACTACAAGTGCCAGCAGGCCGCTGGCACCCGTACACTCACTGTAAAAAAAATAGTACACACACACCATAGAAATTACATACCTAACACACTCACACATACATACCTTCAGCCCGATGTTCCCGCCCCCTTCTCCAGTAGGATTCCAATGACTTACTTGTAAACCCCCCCCCACAATGCTCACCTACCTCCTGGCGTAGTTTCGGTCCCCTTCTCCTGTAGGCTCCATTGAACTTGGCCAAAAAAAACCAAGGCACCTGATCAGTGGCCTCACAAGGGGGGTGCGAGGGCTGTGGGCCGCAACCGGGTGTCACCCTTCGAGGGATGACACCAAGGTGCAGGCTCTCCCTCAGTGACAGGAGCCGGGTGCTGCACTGTAGCATTAAGTGCAGCACTCGGTTCCTGTCACAGTGAGGGAGCCGGCACTGCCTCCACATCCGGCACCCCCCACCACCACAGTGATAATAACCACGGGCCGGGGTTCAGGCCGAGAGACCACGGCCCCTTCCCCGAGACCAAGCCCCCTTCCATGTGGTCATGCCCCTTTTCGGCTGCGCAGCACACATGGCATCCCACACCATGAGTCATCGTGGAGAGGGATGCCATTGCACCTGATCCATTTCGGACTGTAGAGATGTATGTGATAACACTTACATCTCTACCGCGGTGAATGACAGAGACCGGCAGGCTCCTGTCATTATCCGTGCCCGCCATCCAATCAGAGACCGCTCTACAGTTAGCGGTAGATTGGCTGTGCCCCGCGTGGCTGACAGTCAACAGCACATGGGTAACATCTTGTAGAAGGTAAGTGTGTGTGATTGTGTTAGATATGTAATCAACGTTTATTTTCTACGGTGTGCATACTGTCTTTTTTTTTACTATTTTTTTACAGTGGGGGTACGGGTGTCGGCCGCCTGCTGGCACTTGTAGTTCCACAAGTGCCAAAGGGCAGGCAAGCTGGCACCTGTAGTTCCACTGTAAAAAAACAATAGTATAATATTTTGCACACTATTACCCCTGAGCCACCGGCACAATTTTTCCCCCCTATTTTTAAAAACAGGCTCTGGTTCCTAAAATACTGGGAGACCTTCACCTCTTTTTCCTCCAGTATTTTTAGAACCATGACTGGGCAGGTTTGCCTACCCTCCCGATTTGGCCAGGAGCCTACTGATTTTCGGGTGCCGCTCCCGGCCTCCGGAATATGCAGGCAAGCCTCCCGGAAGCCTGCGACCCTCCTGACCTCCCCCTAGAAAAAACTAGAAACCCCCAAAGCGGGGGGAGCGGTGACGCGAGTCGCCCTGAATCGCATCATCGTGGCCCCGCCCCCTGCTTCACAATGCCGAAAATAACAGCGTGGCCCCTCGCTGTTAGCCGACAATCAGCTCCCTCCCGGAAGGCTGGAGCTGATTGTCGGCAAGTATGGAACTGGGTCAGGAGCCGGGGGCTGGTTATGCTTTGGGGGGCACGTAAATTTTTTTTTAAAATTAACCATTTACTTACTTACACACACAAGCAACCTAAATGTATCTCACTGATATATGCAGGCTGCTTGTTTGGGAGGGAAACACGGGCAGGAAACATGGGAATTAAACACAGGTAGGAACAATCACATACACCATCGGGAGACACGATCCTGACAAACACAGGAGTTTGGTAAATTCCCGAATTTATGTTTAAAAAAACCTCCCAATTCTGATCGTTCCAACCCATGTTTAAAAATGGACAGACATGGGCAGGACACAAATTTTAGTAAATTTGAGTGCCGAGTTTGTATGATTTTTTTTAATGTAAATGGTGTGGTCACATACCATGGGTACCCCAGATGGTTGAGTGGATTAAGGGGGTCATTCAGACCCGCTCGTGAGCGGCAGTACGCTCGCAAGCGGGTCAATGTTCCCCCACTGCGCATGCGCATGACGGAGGGAGCTCCGGCGAGCAACGGGCTCTCCATCGCTCCGGGTCTCGATGATGATTGACAGCACGCCCCCTTTTGGTGGGCGTGCCGGGGGCGTGCCTGCCAGACGGAGGTGTTCCCATGGGAACGCCTACTGTCTGAAGCCGGCCCCACTGACATCACTAGTGATGTCAGTGGGAGTGATTTTGGCTCTGATAGAGCCAAAGTCACGCCAGGGCTTGCGGCAGTGAGACCCTACCGCAGGGTCTCCGTCGCAAGCCCGATGGTCACGATGGTTTTGACCATCGCGACCATCATCATGGACGCTCGCATAAGCTGTGGGTGGTAACCCACAGCTATGCAAGCGTCCATGAGGACGCTCCTAAAACAGGTAGGAGGGCCCTAATTCAGAGCGAGCGCTCTGGTCAGAGCATTCAGCTCTGAATCAGGCCCTAAGCCTGTTATTTATATACATTTTTTGTGGTCACACTTTCTAGGGCACCCTGCTTTTCAAATGTAAGGCAAACTGTGTCAGTTTATTCCCAGGCATTCATTACCTGATATACCTGGTGTGGTTCTGTCTCTCTAAGCCAGGACCCATATTCATGGAGGAAGCATAATTTGTATTTACAATCTGTGTGTTAGCTGGAGCAAAGTGTGGCAGAGCAATGTCCATATTTTTGAGAGTCACTCCAGATGGGAAGACCTCAACGTGGTTGGTCAGCTGGACAAATTATAGCAATATTTTGGAACTAACATTTCCTGTATTTAAAGGAATTGCAGTTAGAAAAGTGAATGCAGACCTTGCATGATTTAACTATGTACAGTATATATACATTACACCCTTAAAAGTGACCAAAAGTGGGCTAACTTGCTGTTAAAGAGCTCTTACTCCTGAAGAGGAGGGGCATCAAGTTATTAACATCTAGCCCATATAGGCCACCATGCATGTGCTATGTAAGATTTTTAACCTTTTTAATTTTTATAATAAATAACTATGAATCAAGTATACAGAAACTGATTATTGCATATTTGGGTGAACTCTGGTGTGAGGGTCTCATTGTAGAAACAACAATAAGAACCTTATCCTCCAACTTCGACAACTAAAAGAACACTGAAAGACTTAACAGAACAACTAAGGCGTTATTGAACTATTATAAACAAATTGTGTTGGCGCACCTTTAGATCCCCCAATCCATAGAATTTTTTGTTCCTGACCTGGCAAAGCACTTAACTTGGGGTAGCAGCCTATACTAATATATAGAATTTACTGAATTATTTTGTATAATTTTACTATATTTTTAGCGCATTGTAGGCATTGTGTTGTATGTATGTGTGTATATATATATATATATATATATATATATATATATACAGTATATGGGTGTGCGGTCATGCTCTGATAAACTGTATGCACACCCTGGTGTGCATTGTGACGGCCGAGTGTGTTCAACCACCCAAGGCGTGTTTATCAGAGCGTGACCGCACACCCAAGAGTGGTATATTTTTCTTATAAAATGGCCCCTATTGTGTAAGAATAGTTCTACGTAAGGGATGCCGTCAGGATGCTGGCAAATGGGATGCCGGACGTCAACATACCAACGCCGGAATCCTGACACCCGTCTGAATAGTGACGCCGCCATCCCGAAGAGATCAAGATACCGACATCTGCATCCCAATTGCTGGCATCCCGATGGTAAGTATGCAGCTTAGGGTTAAGCCGGGGAAGGGGGGGTCAGGTTTAGGGACCTCCCGGGGTGGGTTAAAGCCGGATAATCAGCACTGTCAAAGCCGGATAATCAGCTGAGACAGAATCTCACGAATGGCGACAAGACTCCATCTTAGAAATAGATCACACAACGCCATTTTGTCAAAACCACAGAATAACACTCTTCCCCAGACACATACCGACAGTGTTTAACATACATTAAAAATGACTTATCAGCATTAGAACACTTTTTAGTAATCCTTCCAGAAATCATGCCCTGATGTACACAAAGCCAATTCTGGAGACAACCTTGCATAGAGAAATACCAAAACAAATACAGCCTCCTGAGAAAAGTAAATAGAATAGACAATACACCAGAATACTGTGAGTGTTTTACATACAAATTGGGAATCCCTGTATAAGGACAAGTATAGTTGTGGCAATTGTAATATAACCCAGAAATTGATCTACACAATTGAATTTGTCTGAATCCTAAACAGGTTTTAGTCTCACTATCAGACAGAATGGCCCCAGCTTCACAGCTGGGGGTCTCCACCTTGTTTGAGAAGTGAAGCTCACTGCCCATAACACATTTGCATTGCAGTTTGAAAATGTTAGTAAGGAATGATATATGTGTTAAATCCATCATAAATAGAATCTCATGCATAAACACCGCACATTATGAACAGTTGTGCTGCTACTATTGAGCACAGTGGCGAATGCACAATATCCTTCATGCGAACGCTGTTTATTAGCTGCATGCGTGCACATCTACCCCAAATCAGATAAACCTAACTAGCATCTTTTCCCAAACCCCTAATACTTACACAATGCACACTCACATAAAAGGTCCCATAGCTTTAAAGTATAAGATCCAAATTTTATACATTTATTAGAAATGCTTTGAAATAAAGACTATTTTGGTATCTAAGGTTTAATACGTGATAAGTAAGCCGTGTTTGATATTATACTGATCCGTACTTTCTCAACAGCTTCCCGGTATCATCAGTGTGAAGATCGCAACATGCATTCTCGACTTATGGACCGTAGAGATATAAAGCACCAAAATGTATTTTGTGAAACCAACAGCCTAGATTTGCATGCAGGGGAAATAGAGGAGGCAACAAGCTGTTAGAGGCTGTTCTGTGTCCATTTGAACCAACCTGTTAAATGTCCTGTAACAAATGCACTGGGAACCAATGGGATCAGCAACAAACTCCTCTATTGTCTATTTCTGTGAGGGTATAAATGTGTGTGTTGTGACCCCAGTCTGGAGTCTTCTTGCTGATTGCTGATTGATGGAGGTTTCTTGCTGATGCCGGTATCTGGTCCAGAGCGCGTGCGTAATGTATAACTGTATCTTGGGTCTGTATAATTTTTTGCGCTAAATTGTACTTAGATCACAGCATGTAACTGACTGTACTTTACTTGAATAATACTTTGTGCTTTGGAACACATGTTCAAGGTCTAAAGTCTTTATTTTACTGTATGACTGCGTATGCAAATAGCATCAATTTTAGAGGTTTATAGGCAGGGTTTAGAAGGTATAGGTAGGTGCATATAGAGGTTGAAATCCAGTATCCTTAGCAATGACTGGAGAGGGATAGGGTTAGGCTGCAGGGAGGGGGGTTAGGCACCACTGGGGAGAAGTTAGGGTTGGGCACCACTGGGGAGAAGTTAGGGTTGGGCACCGCCCGGGGAGGGTTAGGGTTGTGCACCTCTGGGGAGAGGTTAGGGTTAGGTGCCATGAGGGAGGGTTAGGGTAGGGGGGGAGAGGGGGAGGCTTAGGCTACTTACCGGCCCCTGACAGGATCCTGAACATTGGGTTACCGCTGTCGGTCTTCTGACCACCAGCAACCCGACCGCCGGTCAATCGTATGTTCCCTACGTGGAGGTGTTGTAGGGTAAAACTGATACAGAATAGGAGATCAAATTAGTTCAGAATAGGCTGTTTAATTTGAATTACTGTATTTTTAAGGAAGAAATGTTTAGCTGGATAACACTAAGTGAATAAGACGGTTGAATATTCAGATTGCTTGCTTTTTTTTTCAGAGGAAAATCATGTTTGTTTTTGTGCACACTCTCCTGGGGGTGTGAAACTGTAGGGAAAATCTTCATTTTAAGATAAAAATGTAGAGACACAGGCCCTGATTCAGAGCCGGACACTCTAAAAGAGTGCTCGCTCTGAATCAGGGCGTTTTTTTTGTTGGAGCGGCCTCCTGGCCACTTGCATAGCTGTGGGTGATCACCCACAGCTATTGCGAGTGGCCAGGATGATGGTCGCGATGGTCAAGACCATCGTGACCATCAGGCTTGCGATGAGACCCTTGTGGTAGGGTCTCGTGGCCGCAAGCCCCAGAGAGCTTCTGGCTCTAATAGAGCTGGAAGCTTTCCCACTGACATCACTGGTGATGTCAGTGGGGCTGCCCACAAACGGAAGGCGTTCGCATGGCAACGCCTCCATTTGTGAAGCCACTTCCACGCCACACCTCCAAAACGGTGTGAGCTGGTGATCATAATCGACAGCCGCCCCCTTTTGGTGCAAGACCCGGAGCGACCATCGCTAGCCGGGTCTCGCGCATGCGCACGTCGGAGCTGGCTCCGGCGTGCGCATGCGCAGTGGCCTAACATCGACCCGCTCTCCAGCGCATAGCGTTTGCTAGCGGGTCTGAATCAGGCCCATAGTGCAGAACCCCTTGGATCCCCCCTTCCCAATGACTAATTTGGCATTTGGATGTTTTCAATTAGCTTGACTGGCCCAATATTTATTGTCATGTTTGCGTGTTAAAAAAAATGGTCTCAAATTAGCCCAAAATTTGCTTTTTCGTTAGTTTAGACACCCTAGATTTAATTAAAGTATTTTTTTTAAAATGAAAAATAGCTACTTTTTTATTTTTTAAATTACTTGTTTGAACGAAGTCCGTGCCAAAAGTTCCACAATATTCATTACATGCCCGAAAATGTTCCTCTTTTATTAACTTTCTAATGTCAGGGCCTGTAAAAATGCCTTCCTTCAATTTAGCAGTTTAGTTTATGATGGCTACTTGATGAGTAGCATCAATTAGTGTGTATACTGTACTGTATGAGTGGTGTGTACTGTATGTGTGCTGTATGTGTGTAGTGTGCACTGTGTGTATGTATGTGGTGGTATGTACTGTATGTGTGCTGTATGTGTGTAGTGTGTACTGTGTGTGTATGTGGTGGTGTGTACTGTATGTGTGCTGTATGAGTGGTGTGTACTGTATGTGTGCTGTATGTGTGTAGTGTGCACTGTGTGTATGTATGTGGTGGTGTGTACTGTATGTGTGCTGTATGTGTGTAGTGTGTACTGTATGTGTGCTGTATGAGTGGTGTGTACTGTGTGTGTATGTGGTGGTGTGTACTGTATGTGTGCTGTATGTGTGTAGTGTGTACTGTATGTGTGCTGTATGAGTGGTGTGTACTGTATGTGTGCTGTATGAGTGGTGTGTACTGTATGTGTGCTGTATGTGTGTAGTGTGTACTGTGTGTGTATGTGGTGGTGTGTACTGTATGTGTGCTGTTTGTGTGTAGTGTGTACTGTGTGTGTATGTGGTGGTGTGTACTGTATGTGTGCTGTATGTGTGTAGTGTGTACTGTGTGTGTATGTGGTGGTGTGTACTGTATGTGTGCTGTATGTGTGTAGTGTGTACTGTGTGTGTATGTGGTGGTGTGTACTGTATGTGTGCTGTTTGTGTGTAGTGTGTACTGTGTGTGTATGTGGTGGTGTGTACTGTATGTGTGCTGTATGTGTGTAGTGTGTACTGTGTGTGTATGTGGTGGTGTGTACTGTATGTGTGCTGTATGTGTGTAGTGTGTACTGTGTGTGTATGTGGTGGTGTGTACTGTATGTGTGCTGTTTGTGTGTAGTGTGTACTGTGTGTGTATGTGGTGGT
The DNA here is from genome assembly GCA_031769625.1 of Taudactylus pleione. Classification (NCBI taxonomy): domain Eukaryota; kingdom Metazoa; phylum Chordata; class Amphibia; order Anura; family Myobatrachidae; genus Taudactylus; species Taudactylus pleione. The sequence goes on along the minus strand of JAUIMM010000225.1, from coordinate 1,652,126 downwards.
GTGTACTGTATGTGTGCTGTATGTGTGTAGTGTGTACTGTGTGTGTATGTGGTGGTGTGTACTGTATGTGTGCTGTATGTGTGTAGTGTGTACTGTGTGTGTATGTGGTGGTGTGTACTGTATGTGTGCTGTATGTGTGTAGTGTGTACTGTGTGTGTATGTGGTGGTGTGTACTGTATGTGTGCTGTATGTGTGTAGTGTGTACTGTGTGTGTATGTGGTGGTGTGTACTGTATGTGTGCTGTATGTGTGTAGTGTGTACTGTGTGTGTATGTGGTGGTGTGTACTGTATGTGTGCTGTTTGTGTGTAGTGTGTACTGTGTGTGTATGTGGTGGTGTGTACTGTATGTGTGCTGTATGTGTGTAGTGTGTACTGTGTGTGTATGTGGTGGTGTGTACTGTATGTGTACTGTTTGTGTGTAGTGTGTACTGTGTGTGTATGTGGTGGTGTGTACTGTATGTGTGCTGTTTGTGTGTAGTGTGTACTGTGTGTGTATGTGGTGGTGTGTACTGTATGTGTGCTGTATGTGTGTAGTGTGTACTGTGTGTGTATGTGGTGGTGTGTACTGTATGTGTGCTGTATGTGTGTAGTGTGTACTGTGTGTGTATGTGGTGGTGTGTACTGTATGTGTGCTGTTTGTGTGTAGTGTGTACTGTGTGTGTATGTGGTGGTGTGTACTGTATGTGTGCTGTATGTGTGTAGTGTGTACTGTGTGTGTATGTGGTGGTGTGTACTGTATGTGTGCTGTATGTGTGTAGTGTGTACTGTGTGTGTATGTGGTGGTGTGTACTGTATGTGTGCTGTTTGTGTGTAGTGTGTACTGTGTGTGTATGTGGTGGTGTGTACTGTATGTGTGCTGTATGTGTGTAGTGTGTACTGTGTGTGTATGTGGTGGTGTGTACTGTATGTGTGCTGTATGTGTGTAGTGTGTACTGTGTGTGTATGTGGTGGTGTGTACTGTATGTGTGCTGTTTGTGTGTAGTGTGTACTGTGTGTGTATGTGGTGGTGTGTACTGTATGTGTGCTGTATGTGTGTAGTGTGTACTGTGTGTGTATGTGGTGGTGTGTACTGTATGTGTACTGTTTGTGTGTAGTGTGTACTGTGTGTGTATGTGGTGGTGTGTACTGTATGTGTGCTGTTTGTGTGTAGTGTGTACTGTGTGTGTATGTGGTGGTGTGTACTGTATGTGTGCTGTATGTGTGTAGTGTGTACTGTGTGTGTATGTGGTGGTGTGTACTGTATGTGTGCTGTATGTGTGTAGTGTGTACTGTGTGTGTATGTGGTGGTGTGTACTGTATGTGTGCTGTTTGTGTGTAGTGTGTACTGTGTGTGTATGTGGTGGTGTGTACTGTATGTGTGCTGTATGTGTGTAGTGTGTACTGTGTGTGTATGTGGTGGTGTGTACTGTATGTGTGCTGTATGTGTGTAGTGTGTACTGTGTGTGTATGTGGTGGTGTGTACTGTATGTGTGCTGTTTGTGTGTAGTGTGTACTGTGTGTGTATGTGGTGGTGTGTACTGTATGTGTGCTGTATGTGTGTAGTGTGTACTGTGTGTGTATGTGGTGGTGTGTACTGTATGTGTGCTGTATGTGTGTAGTGTGTACTGTGTGTGTATGTGGTGGTGTGTACTGTATGTGTGCTGTTTGTGTGTAGTGTGTACTGTGTGTGTATGTGGTGGTGTGTACTGTATGTGTGCTGTATGTGTGTAGTGTGTACTGTGTGTGTATGTGGTGGTGTGTACTGTATATGTGCTGTATGTGTGTAGTGTGTACTGTGTGTGTATGTGGTGGTGTGTACTGTATGTGTGCTGTTTGTGTGTAGTGTGTACTGTGTGTGTATGTGGTGGTGTGTACTGTATGTGTGCTGTATGTGTGTAGTGTGTACTGTGTGTGTATGTGGTGGTGTGTACTGTATGTGTACTGTTTGTGTGTAGTGTGTACTGTGTGTGTATGTGGTGGTGTGTACTGTATGTGTGCTGTTTGTGTGTAGTGTGTACTGTGTGTGTATGTGGTGGTGTGTACTGTATGTGTGCTGTATGTGTGTAGTGTGTACTGTGTGTGTATGTGGTGGTGTGTACTGTATGTGTGCTGTATGTGTTTAGTGTGTACTGTGTGTGTATGTGGTGGTGTGTACTCTATGTGTGCTGTTTGTGTGTAGTGTGTACTGTGTGTGTATGTGGTGGTGTGTACTGTATGTGTGCTGTATGTGTGTAGTGTGTACTGTGTGTGTATGTGGTGGTGTGTACTGTATGTGTGCTGTATGTGTGTAGTGTGTACTGTGTGTGTATGTGGTGGTGTGTACTGTATGTGTGCTGTTTGTGTGTAGTGTGTACTGTGTGTGTATGTGGTGGTGTGTACTGTATGTGTGCTGTATGTGTGTAGTGTGTACTGTGTGTGTATGTGGTGGTGTGTACTGTATGTGTGCTGTATGTGTGTAGTGTGTACTGTGTGTGTATGTGGTGGTGTGTACTGTATGTGTGCTGTTTGTGTGTAGTGTGTACTGTGTGTGTATGTGGTGGTGTGTACTGTATGTGTGCTGTATGTGTGTAGTGTGTACTGTGTGTGTATGTGGTGGTGTGTACTGTATGTGTGCTGTATGTGTGTAGTGTGTACTGTGTGTGTATGTGGTGGTGTGTACTGTATGTGTGCTGTTTGTGTGTAGTGTGTACTGTGTGTGTATGTGGTGGTGTGTACTGTATGTGTGCTGTATGTGTGTAGTGTGTACTGTGTGTGTATGTGGTGGTGTGTACTGTATGTGTACTGTTTGTGTGTAGTGTGTACTGTGTGTGTATGTGGTGGTGTGTACTGTATGTGTGCTGTTTGTGTGTAGTGTGTACTGTGTGTGTATGTGGTGGTGTGTACTGTATGTGTGCTGTATGTGTGTAGTGTGTACTGTGTGTGTATGTGGTGGTGTGTACTGTATGTGTGTAGTGTGTACTGTGTGTGTATGTGGTGGTGTGTACTGTATGTGTACTGTTTGTGTGTAGTGTGTACTGTGTGTGTATGTGGTGGTGTGTACTGTATGTGTGCTGTATGTGTGTAGTGTGTACTGTGTGTGTATGTGGTGGTGTGTACTGTATGTGTACTGTTTGTGTGTAGTGTGTACTGTGTGTGTATGTGGTGGTGTGTACTGTATGTGTGCTGTTTGTGTGTAGTGTGTACTGTGTGTGTATGTGGTGGTGTGTACTGTATGTGTGCTGTATGTGTGTAGTGTGTACTGTGTGTGTATGTGGTGGTGTGTACTGTATGTGTGCTGTATGTGTGTAGTGTGTACTGTGTGTGTATGTGGTGGTGTGTACTGTATGTGTACTGTTTGTGTGTAGTGTGTACTGTGTGTGTATGTGGTGGTGTGTACTGTATGTGTACTGTTTGTGTGTAGTGTGTACTGTGTGTGTATGTGGTGGTGTGTACTGTATGTGTGCTGTATGTGTGTAGTGTGTACTGTGTGTGTATGTGGTGGTGTGTACTGTATGTGTGCTGTTTGTGTGTAGTGTGTACTGTGTGTGTATGTGGTGGTGTGTACTGTATGTGTGCTGTATGTGTGTAGTGTGTACTGTGTGTGTATGTGGTGGTGTGTACTGTATGTGTGCTGTATGTGTGTAGTGTGTACTGTGTGTGTATGTGGTGGTGTGTACTGTATGTGTGCTGTTTGTGTGTAGTGTGTACTGTGTGTGTATGTGGTGGTGTGTACTGTATGTGTGCTGTATGTGTGTAGTGTGTACTGTGTGTGTATGTGGTGGTGTGTACTGTATGTGTACTGTTTGTGTGTAGTGTGTACTGTGTGTGTATGTGGTGGTGTGTACTGTATGTGTGCTGTTTGTGTGTAGTGTGTACTGTGTGTGTATGTGGTGGTGTGTACTGTATGTGTGCTGTATGTGTGTAGTGTGTACTGTGTGTGTATGTGGTGGTGTGTACTGTATGTGTGCTGTATGTGTGTAGTGTGTACTGTGTGTGTATGTGGTGGTGTGTACTGTGTGTGTACTGTTTGTGTGTAGTGTGTACTGTGTGTGTATGTGGTGGTGTGTACTGTATGTGGCTGTATGTGTGTAGTGTGTACTGTGTGTGTATGTGGTGGTGTGTACTGTATGTGTACTGTTTGTGTGTAGTGTGTACTGTGTGTGTATGTGGTGGTGTGTACTGTATGTGTGCTGTTTGTGTGTAGTGTGTACTGTGTGTGTATGTGGTGGTGTGTACTGTATGTGTGCTGTATGTGTGTAGTGTGTACTGTGTGTGTATGTGGTGGTGTGTACTGTATGTGTGTAGTGTGTACTGTGTGTGTATGTGGTGGTGTGTACTGTATGTGTACTGTTTGTGTGTAGTGTGTACTGTGTGTGTATGTGGTGTGTACTGTATGTGTGCTGTTTGTGTGTAGTGTGTACTGTGTGTGTATGTGGTGGTGTGTACTGTATGTGTACTGTTTGTGTGTAGTGTGTACTGTGTGTGTATGTGGTGGTGTGTACTGTATGTGTGCTGTTTGTGTGTAGTGTGTACTGTGTGTGTATGTGGTGGTGTGTACTGTATGTGTGCTGTATGTGTGTAGTGTGTACTGTGTGTGTATGTGGTGGTGTGTACTGTATGTGTGTAGTGTGTACTGTGTGTGTATGTGGTGGTGTGTACTGTATGTGTACTGTTTGTGTGTAGTGTGTACTGTGTGTGTATGTGGTGGTGTGTACTGTATGTGTACTGTTTGTGTGTAGTGTGTACTGTGTGTGTATGTGGTGGTGTGTACTGTATGTGTACTGTTTGTGTGTAGTGTGTACTGTGTGTGTATGTGGTGGTGTGTACTGTATGTGTGCTGTTTGTGTGTAGTGTGTACTGTGTGTGTATGTGGTGGTGTGTACTGTATGTGTGCTGTATGTGTGTAGTGTGTACTGTGTGTGTATGTGGTGGTGTGTACTGTATGTGTGTAGTGTGTACTGTGTGTGTATGTGGTGATGTGTACTGTATGTGTACTGTTTGTGTGTAGTGTGTACTGTGTGTGTATGTGGTGGTGTGTACTGTATGTGTGCTGTATGTGTGTAGTGTGTACTGTGTGTGTATGTGGTGGTGTGTACTGTATGTGTGCTGTATGTGTGTAGTGTGTACTGTGTGTGTATGTGGTGGTGTGTACTGTGTGTGTATGTGGTGGTGTGTACTGTGTGTGTATGTGGTGGTGTGTACTGTATGTGTGCTGTATGTGTGTAGTGTGTACTGTGTGTGTATGTGGTGGTGTGTACTGTGTGTGTATGTGGTGGTGTGTACTGTATGTGTGCTGTATGTGTGTAGTGTGTACTGTGTGTGTATGTGGTGGTGTGTACTGTATGTGTACTGTTTGTGTGTAGTGTGTACTGTGTGTGTATGTGGTGGTGTGTACTGTATGTGTACTGTTTGTGTGTAGTGTGTACTGTGTGTGTATGTGGTGGTGTGTACTGTATGTGTGCTGTATGTGTGTAGTGTGTACTGTGTGTGTATGTGGTGGTGTGTACTGTATGTGTGCTGTTTGTGTGTAGTGTGTACTGTGTGTGTATGTGGTGGTGTGTACTGTATGTGTGCTGTATGTGTGTAGTGTGTACTGTGTGTGTATGTGGTGGTGTGTACTGTATGTGTGCTGTATGTGTGTAGTGTGTACTGTGTGTGTATGTGGTGGTGTGTACTGTATGTGTGCTGTTTGTGTGTAGTGTGTACTGTGTGTGTATGTGGTGGTGTGTACTGTATGTGTGCTGTATGTGTGTAGTGTGTACTGTGTGTGTATGTGGTGGTGTGTACTGTATGTGTACTGTTTGTGTGTAGTGTGTACTGTGTGTGTATGTGGTGGTGTGTACTGTATGTGTGCTGTATGTGTGTAGTGTGTACTGTGTGTGTATGTGGTGGTGTGTACTGTATGTGTGCTGTATGTGTGTAGTGTGTACTGTGTGTGTATGTGGTGGTGTGTACTGTGTGTGTACTGTTTGTGTGTAGTGTGTACTGTGTGTGTATGTGGTGGTGTGTACTGTATGTGTGCTGTATGTGTGTAGTGTGTACTGTGTGTGTATGTGGTGGTGTGTACTGTATGTGTACTGTTTGTGTGTAGTGTGTACTGTGTGTGTATGTGGTGGTGTGTACTGTATGTGTGCTGTTTGTGTGTAGTGTGTACTGTGTGTGTATGTGGTGGTGTGTACTGTATGTGTGCTGTATGTGTGTAGTGTGTACTGTGTGTGTATGTGGTGGTGTGTACTGTATGTGTGTAGTGTGTACTGTGTGTGTATGTGGTGGTGTGTACTGTATGTGTACTGTTTGTGTGTAGTGTGTACTGTGTGTGTATGTGGTGGTGTGTACTGTATGTGTGCTGTATGTGTGTAGTGTGTACTGTGTGTGTATGTGGTGGTGTGTACTGTATGTGTACTGTTTGTGTGTAGTGTGTACTGTGTGTGTATGTGGTGGTGTGTACTGTATGTGTGCTGTTTGTGTGTAGTGTGTACTGTGTGTGTATGTGGTGGTGTGTACTGTATGTGTGCTGTATGTGTGTAGTGTGTACTGTGTGTGTATGTGGTGGTGTGTACTGTATGTGTGCTGTATGTGTGTAGTGTGTACTGTGTGTGTATGTGGTGGTGTGTACTGTATGTGTGCTGTTTGTGTGTAGTGTGTACTGTGTGTGTATGTGGTGGTGTGTACTGTATGTGTGCTGTATGTGTGTAGTGTGTACTGTGTGTGTATGTGGTGGTGTGTACTGTATGTGTGCTGTATGTGTGTAGTGTGTACTGTGTGTGTATGTGGTGGTGTGTACTGTATGTGTGCTGTTTGTGTGTAGTGTGTACTGTGTGTGTATGTGGTGGTGTGTACTGTATGTGTGCTGTATGTGTGTAGTGTGTACTGTGTGTGTATGTGGTGGTGTGTACTGTATGTGTGTAGTGTGTACTGTGTGTGTATGTGGTGGTGTGTACTGTATGTGTACTGTTTGTGTGTAGTGTGTACTGTGTGTGTATGTGGTGGTGTGTACTGTATGTGTGCTGTTTGTGTGTAGTGTGTACTGTGTGTGTATGTGGTGGTGTGTACTGTATGTGTACTGTTTGTGTGTAGTGTGTACTGTGTGTGTATGTGGTGGTGTGTACTGTATGTGTGCTGTTTGTGTGTAGTGTGTACTGTGTGTGTATGTGGTGGTGTGTACTGTATGTGTGCTGTATGTGTGTAGTGTGTACTGTGTGTGTATGTGGTGGTGTGTACTGTATGTGTGTAGTGTGTACTGTGTGTGTATGTGGTGGTGTGTACTGTATGTGTACTGTTTGTGTGTAGTGTGTACTGTGTGTGTATGTGGTGGTGTTTACTGTATGTGTACTGTTTGTGTGTAGTGTGTACTGTGTGTGTATGTGGTGGTGTGTACTGTATGTGTACTGTTTGTGTGTAGTGTGTACTGTGTGTGTATGTGGTGGTGTGTACTGTATGTGTGCTGTTTGTGTGTAGTGTGTACTGTGTGTGTATGTGGTGGTGTGTACTGTATGTGTGCTGTATGTGTGTAGTGTGTACTGTGTGTGTATGTGGTGGTGTGTACTGTATGTGTGTAGTGTGTACTGTGTGTGTATGTGGTGGTGTGTACTGTATGTGTACTGTTTGTGTGTAGTGTGTACTGTGTGTGTATGTGGTGGTGTGTACTGTATGTGTGCTGTATGTGTGTAGTGTGTACTGTGTGTGTATGTGGTGGTGTGTACTGTATGTGTGCTGTATGTGTGTAGTGTGTACTGTGTGTGTATGTGGTGGTGTGTACTGTGTGTGTATGTGGTGGTGTGTACTGTATGTGTGCTGTATGTGTGTAGTGTGTACTGTGTGTGTATGTGGTGGTGTGTACTGTGTGTGTATGTGGTGGTGTGTACTGTATGTGTACTGTTTGTGTGTAGTGTGTACTGTGTGTGTATGTGGTGGTAGGCAGGGGTTAAAAATGAGCTGGTACAGGGCAAAACTGTGTTGCATCTGTTGTATTTGGTCCCACCTTCGCCAGCTCACCTTGTAGTTGTAGTTGTTGTGTGTATGCAAAGTTCCTTCAGACAGTATGGGGTTTAGGACAGGCTTGCCTACCCCCCCAATTTGGCCGCCCCCCCGGAAAGGCAGGTAAGCCTCCCGACATACCCCCAGAATAGAAATCTATCGGGGATGTGGGGGCGGTGACACGATTCGTCGCCCGGCCCCTGCTTCACAGTGCCGAAAATAACGGCATTGTGAAGATGGGGCTGGGCCACAATGATGCGATTGCATGGCTCCACCCCCAATGTGTCACAGCTGTCCGGACACGCCCCCCGCTGTTAGCCGACAATCAGCTCCCTCCAAGAAGGAGGGAGCTGATTATCGGCAAGTATGGCTTAGGCCCTTTGTAAATTTCTGCTCCAGGACCATGTGGACCTTAATCTGACACTGGGCGGGGGGAAGTTTTATGATGAGAAATTAATTGCAATGTTCTATACTATCGACTGAATTAATTTAAGACCATGTTTTATAATAAATGTAGGCAGAATACATTTATTACTTTAAAGAATATGAAAAAAATTACTTATTCATAAATACACGTTTTGCAGATGTGATATGCAAAATCGGGAGTCATTTTCGTGTTCAGAAGCCAAATTCATTAAAAAAGCTTTTTCATCGCAGACCTGTGTTATCACTGTAGGTGAGTAAATTACATTTAGAGCAATGTAGCTTTAGTTATACTGGAACTCTGCAGGACAGCTGGTTTCTCCAGTCACGGTTCCTAGAACATTAAGCAATGTCAACAATGCACAAATATATAAACAGTACACTTATTAATCCCTTTGGTAATTCAATAGATGAGACCTTGGAAGTTGAACTGCCACAGTGTGACAGGTGATACAAACAAAATGGCTGTTGTGCTATTTTGCTGTTAAACTGTTCAGAGTACTTTTAATGTATATATTAGTGATTGTATTAATATTATTTTAAAGTGTTTTACTAATTTAGCTACACAGTTTGATACTAATATTTATGTTAACCAAATATTCTTTTGTTTTATTAGAAGGTGCCCTTTGATATGATTCGCAAAGGATTGTGCTTTAGTTACATATTTTGACTAGTTGCATCTAAGATTCTGTGATATTGTTTGAATACAGCAAGGAGGTCACTTGTTATAATACTGTGCCAATAACCAATGCTGCCCCCTATTGTTAATACTTATTTTAATATTACGACCTTATAAGGCATATAGTTAGGGCTGCCATCAGAAATTGTGGGTCCTGGTACTGGCAAAATAGGCAGGGCCCCCCACCCTCCGGTATAGATGGAGCAGAGTTGGGGGGGAGTGCATATACAGTATATATATAGGGAGATCAACATTGATTCTAATATATATATATATATATATATATCAGCCCCACATGAAAATATGCTGAAAAAGCTGGATCCAAATACTTAGCCAGATGGAAGGGTAAGTGTAGAAGTGTACGGCACAGGGCAGGGAAAGGCTGGTTGGACAAGGGAGAGGGAAAGGAGGAGACAGAATTGGGTGGCAGGATTGGGGGGGTACAGGGAAGGCTGGCTGGTCTAGGGGGGGACAGGGCAGGGAATGCTGGTGAACTAGGGGGGGACAGGAAAGGCTGGCTGAACTAAGGGGGAGGCACCGGGTAGAGAGGACTAGCTGTACTGGGGGGGCAGTGGCAAACGCAGGATTTTGAAAGGGGGGTTTCCAATACTTGGTTACTAAACCAATGACAAAAAAATCTAACCACATACAGGCAGCACTCCTCGGGTACTCAATAATCCAATCTTGTTAATCCATTACTGTGCAAAGTTCCAGATGCATTTATTACATCTTTCGTCAATGCATCTGAAACGTTGCACAGTAATGGATTAACAAGATTGGATTATTGAGTACCCGAGGAGTGCTGCCTGTATCTGATTGTGTTTTCTTGTATGTTCAAGACTGAGCAGTCTGCTTAGTTCTTATGTATACTGTATATAGAATGTTGTATAGTCTGGCACTCAGGTTGAATTGAATAAAGTTCAGGGGTGCCCTCCAGTAGTTTAATTATATGGAATATACCATGTGTAGCTGTTCATCCCCTCCAATAAATAAAAAGGCGGCACTGAGTCCTCCATTACAAACATACACAATGACACAGACACGCACACAGACACACACCCTGACAAAGCCTACACACATACAATGACACACTCACACCACTCACACACTGACAAAGCCTACACACATACAATGACACACTCACACACTGACAAAGCCTACACACATACAATGACACACACACTGACAAAGCCTACACACATACAATGACACACACACTGACAAAGCCTACACACATACAATGACAAACACACTGACAAAGCCGACACACATACAATGACACACACACTGACAAAGCCTACACACATACAATGACATACTCACACACTGACAAAGCCTACACACATACAATGACACACACTGACAAAGCCTACACACATACAATGACACACACACTGACAAAGCCTACACACATATAATGACACACACTGACAAAGCCTACACACATACAATGACACACACACTGACAAAGCCTACACACATATAATGACACACACACTGACAAAGCCTACACACATATAATGACACACACACACTGACAAAGCATACACACTGACAAAACATACACACATACAATGACACAGACTCACACACTGACAAAGCCTACACACACAGATACACACTGAATGCAGCCAGTTAAATAAAATGCTGGCATCAGTTATTAAAGATCCCCCCTACCGACAAACCCCTCCCCCTGCCGGCACCCCCCACATGTGAACTTTACACAGACCTGCGCGGTGCGGCTCTGGGAGAGAGCGCCGGGATTACGGGCACTTTCTTTCACTCAGAAGCAGCTCTCAGCCTCCCTACAATGCTGGTGCCCCCATGGGAACTGCCAGGGAGGAGCTGCGCGCTACCGCTGCAGCTCCCCCTACAGCCAGCCCAGCCAGGAACAGCCTGAGCTCCGGCTCATTTCTCTACAAAAAAAAAATATATGTTGTTTAGGCACGCTGCGCGGCAATGGAGTGGCGGGCAGGGGGATTTCTAGGTACTTGGAAACCCCCCTGCGTGCGCGTATGGGGGGGACTGGTCAGGGAAGGCTGGCTGGACTGGGGGGGCAGGAAAGGCTGGCTGAACTATTGGGGGAGGTACAGGGCAGAGACAGCTGTAACGGGGGGAGGCAGTGCAGAGAAGGCTGACTGGACAAAGGGGGAGGCCTAGGGCATTGAAGGCTGGCTGGAACAGGGGGACGGCCCTGCTATAGTATCCAGTCTTTGTTAAGAGCCGTATAAGTAGGTGTGAAATGTGGTAGTCTGTAGCCTTAATTCCCAATCCCAGACTGACAGAAAGTGCTGGGACGGTGTACCCATCCTACCAGGGCCGGATTAAGGTCTGTGGGGGCCACTGGGCAACAAACTTGTGGGGGCCCCTATATACCGTTTCTTGTCACCCTAGGATTTTTTTTCCTTTTTATTCATCTTTGTCCCTAGTAGTAAGGCCCATTGCAATGCCCACTGTAGTATTTCCCCTTATGCAATGTCCCAAGTAGCAGTGCCCCTTATGCAGTGCCCCCAGTAATGGTCCCCCCTATGCAGTGCCCCCTGTAGTAATGCCCCTTATGCAGTGCCCCCAGTAATGGTCCCCTATGCAGTGCCCCTTATATAATGCCCCCAGTAGTGGTCTCCATACAGTGCCCAGGTAGTGCCCCTTATATTGTGCCTCCAGACCCAGTAGTGGTCCCCCCTATGCAGTGCCCCTTATATAGTGCCCCTAGTAGTAGTCCCACCCATGCATTGCCCGCAGAGTAGTCCCCCCTATACAGTGCCCCCAGTAGTTGTCCCTCCAGTAGTTGTCCCCCCAGTAGTAGTCCCCCCTATGCATTGACAGTAGTAGCGCCCCCCCAGTGCCCACATAAAGCAACCCCCCTATACAGTGACCCCTGTAGTGGCCCCCCTATGCAGTGCCCTTACACATACATACACATAAAAAAAATAACTTACCTGAATCCCCGCTGACGCGATCACTGCTGTCTGACCGAGTCCCGACTCTTCTCCTGCACTATGGGAGAAACGTCAGCGTCATGACGTCTCTCGCATCATCATACACTGCGGGGAGAGCTGGAAGGCGGAGCTCATGAGTGAGCTCCAGCCGTCTCCCTCCGTTGATGCAGCAGCCAATGAGAGAACTCTCATCGGCTGCTATAACAAACACACAGCTGCCGGCGGCGACTGTGTCTTTGTCACTGTGTAGTGTGGACCGCTCTCACTGCGGTCTACACTACAGTAGCGGGGGGGACACTAGCGGCGGGTGCAAGCCACTGGCTGCACCGCTGCTAGTGGGGGCCCCTCCATGTGTGGGGGCCCAGGGACGACTGCCCCTGTCACCCCCCCTTAATCCAGCCCTGCACCCTGCCTATTATGTAGGGTGAGGCTCCCAGATGTGACTGTGCTGTATTAAACCATTCTCAGAATTAAAGAAACACAAAATGTATCAGGAAGTGCTGCAAACTGATCAAAGTACTCACACATTTATGCAAATAATTATTGAGATTTTATAAAAAAAAAAAAAAAAAAAAATATATATATATATATATATATATATAAAAAGAAAAAATGGCCATAAATTATGCAAAATAGACAATATATTGGTATATATCCTTAAAAATTATAAATACAGCAAACATATGACTCGTACATACAATATTGGCTTAATCAGATTGGCATATTCATATATCTGAACTGTTAATTGTTCTTAAAGCCAAACCATCAATAAGTAACTACCAATTTTAATAAAGAGCTCCACAATTCTCTTACAAAAATAATAAAAGATGCACATACAGGTTTTAATTGCTGGTATATATGTTTCCTTATTCGACTGAAGAGAACATACAATCACATCTCCACAAGTCTGGTGACTACTTGTTGTGGATTAACTCTCCTTTGAATGAAAACAGCTTATTCAGTACTCCAGTCAGTGGCGTAACTAGGGCAGGGTGAGCGGTGCACGTGCCCTGGGCGCCATAGGACATGCGGCACGCAGGGGGATTGCCGCCGGCAATGGTCTGGCCCGGCCCGTCGTAGTGAGGCAGTGTAGTGCCGAACGCAGTTTGTGCGGTCAGCGCTACACATTTACCGAGGACCGGCGCTAGCTTTCCCTGCGCTGTTAAATTTGTAAATAACCCTTTTAATACATTCCTGCCTATAAACCTCTAAGATTCACCTGCCTAGAACCTCTAAGACAAAACCTGCCTATAAACCTCTAAGATTCACCTGCCTAAAACCTCTAAGACAAAACCCTGCCTAAAACCTCTAAACAGAACGCTAATTGCGTACGCAGTTTAACCGCAAATAAAGACAGGAGTGGAATCTGTGTTTCCAACGCACAAGTATTATTCAGGTAAAAGTACAGTCAGTTACACGCAATCTATACATACATAATTTAGGCGTAAAAAGGAAATAATACAGACCAAGTACGGTTATACATACGCTGCGCCTCCGGACCCAGAGATAGACTTCTGACTAGATATCCTCAGTTCACCCAAAATTCAGCATGAACTGGCAAACCAGTGTTTGGACACATGTATTTATTCCCCCCCAGACTGAAACAGGACAAAGGGGAAACTTCCTGCTGATCTCATTGGTTCCCAGAGGAGGAGCATATGTAACGATACATTTAACAGGTTGTTTCAAATAGACTTTCCCTGCCTCTAACAGCCGGGGTCTTTCTGGTAACGCCTCTTGTAACATTCCATCAACTAAAACATTTTGTTGCTTATAAGTTCTGCGATCCGTAACTTGAGTTTGCATGATGTGATCTCTCCACCGATAACACCGGGATTCTGTAAAAAGCGTACGCATCAGAACGAGACCAAACATAGCTTGCTTATCATGTATAATACCTTAGATATAAAAAACCTCTATTTCTTAGCATTTAAACTAACTTAACCAACTTGAATCATACATTTTGATGCTTATGGAACCTTATGTGCGAATATGTAGTGTGTGGGTATTCGGGGTTTGATATAAGGACGCTAGTTATTAATGGGTAAGATTTAAGTGCATAATCTCTCATACACGAAGTGAACATCCAGCAGTGTGGATGGCTGAGGGTTGTAATTCTACATGCCCTCTGTCAGCAGGCCCCCAATTGCTGTGTTCAAAGGAAAACAAAACCTCTTTTGTTCTCACAGACTCTTTTGTGAAGTGCAAATGTATTATCACCTCAAACTGTGGGATTTGGAGCCATCTTGTCTAGGATTCAGGCAAATCCAATTGTGTAGATATTATATTACAATTGCCACAACTATACTTTATCTGCATCCAGGGATTCCCAATTTGTATGCAAAAATACCCATTGTCTCTTCTTATTTACTTCTACTTAGAAAGCTGTTTTTTCCCGTTGCCCTTGGTAGGTTAACAAAAACATTGCCATCTGTTCTTAGCTCCTGGGTTATAACTTGAATTAATGCTGACCACACAAAATGGTGTCTTGCGATCTCATTTCCAAAATGGAGTCTTGCGGCCATTCGCAAGATGGCGTCGCTGCGATTAAATTTTAAACTGAACTTGTCTCACTCAATTATTCAACTTCGACAGTCCACTCTTTGATAGCAAACAACATGCTATCACAATCTGCTATTTGAATCTGTTTAGCCATGCATGAGAATATACCGTTCAATGTTATTATGGTATGACACAGTATGGTCATTTGAACCATTCAGATAATGCGTCTCCGGGAGGGACATAAAACTGCCCTTATACGCACACCGCGGATCCTTAAGGGATCATGGGAAAGATGTGGGGATGCACCTATCCTATAAGGAGAGCCTTGGAAGGGGTTGGGACTGCATTACCTAAGATGACTTAAAACAACATAAATGTTATATCCATGCACGACCACTCAAACTCAGGCTACATTGTTATACACTATGTCATAACTCAGGATTGAAATACAGTTCTTCCTTATTATTATTATTCACATTTTCACAACAATTTACTGTACTGAAATTGGACCGGCACTCCCATGATTTGGTATAGCACTCCTCCTCCTGACTCCACTCCATCAGCTCCGCCATCAGCTCACATCTCCTTTATTGGTCCCCCATCACAGACACCGAGCATCCCCAAACAGATCATCATGACGAAAAAAAAATAAAACTCTGGAAAAAAAAAAGAACTAGGATGACCACAGCAGACCACTCCATTGCTTGAAGCACTGATCTACACATTTCTTTAGCTCAGATATCTCACCGTCACCTTTTTAATCCTTCCGGCACAAGCTCGCAATCGACAGGTCCACGTTATCGGCCTTGTCCCTGCCTTGTATCTCCACCGGTTGGTTAACCTCCCTATAGTGAGCGGAATGGATCCACGTATCTTCCCTGGCCATCCTTTGAGGATGCTGTATCGTCAGATACGGACCTTTCCACCGATTAGTCAAACAACCTGAGCTAAAAAAAATTTGGATCATAACAAATTCTTCCAGATTTGACATCATGACAGGTTGCATTAGACATGTTAGTTAATAACACTTCCAATTTCGGTTATTCTCATTCATCTTCGTGAGACCCTGCACAGTAACCTCATTATCAATTTTTCACATGAGGCTGCCTGTTTGGACAGTATCTCAAAGGGGGGCAAATAAAGGAAAAGACAGTCTGGGATAATCTTAGTGTTGTTACCCATCATCTTACGCATGTTCTTGAAAACGTCACCTGTAAAATAAATCCCCCCTATCACTTTTAATAATTCTAGGGATATAGTATCTGCATACAGGTTACTGCAATTAAATCTTGTTATTAATAGCTACTGCTCTAAATAATGCCTGTGCCGCTGGGTTGGATAGTTTTCCGAGTAGTCGACCTCAGCCTGGCATGGCTGCCGTTTATCCTTAGCAACCTTGTGTCCTATGAGTGGGAGATAAAGCACAACAGTTTAATATCATTTAAACATGACCCAAAATACAACAATAAATCATCCATATTTTACATTAGAACAGATCCATTGATAGGTTGAAAAAAATTATAAACAGTCATATAAGGCCGGGGAGAAGATACTGGGGTTACCTATGAACTCATGGGAAACTCGTGTTCCTGCGTGGTGTTCTTCACTTTGCAATACTTACTTATGTGTCCCACTTGGTGACAGTTAAAACATAATTTTGAACGGGGTGGATGAAAAGATTGTTGTTGGATTTGAGCAAGAGGGAAAGGTGGTGGGTATGGGTAAGGATAGGGAGGGTAAGGATATTGCGGGGGATATGAGTATGGGACCTGTGGTTGTGTATGATATGTGGGGTAAGGATGTGTTTGCTGTGGTGTGGGATTGGTGAGGACGTGTAATTTTTCAGGTGCAGGTGTGTGTGTGGGTGCAGGTGTGTCGGTTGGCTGTGATGTTATTGTCATTCCTTCCAGAGCTTGTATACTGACAGCCATTAGTTTTTCGCTCTGGGTCTCTCTCTTTTTGGAGATGTTTTTATCATGTTCTATGGCAGACTCTATGAGGTTATCTATTGTAAGTCCCCTCCAGCCAGGTTGTGAGGTCTGAACCCGAATCTTTAAATCGTCTGTCAGACCGTCCATGAGTACCGTGACTATCATTCCCCTGTGGTGAGTGCTATCTTTAATATCTTCTATCCCAGTGTACTGGGTGATAGCCTGCAGAGCCCGGTCGCAATAGTCTTCTGCAGTTTCACTCTCCTTTTGCTTAATTGTGAAGATTTTGTTCCAGTTAACTACTACTGGAAAATATACACTCAACTGAGTCACAATACGGGAAATGTTACCTTGGTTTACTTGGTCTGTTAAGGGAACGTCTCCATCCAATACACAGTCCGTGATAAATTTTGTCACGTCGGTATTGTGTGGCAGGCAGGCCCTTAACACTACACGCCAATCTTTATTAGTGGGCTCATGAGAACTACCCAAATTTCTCAAAAATCTTTGACATTTGGCTAGTTCCTTTTTGGGATTGGGGAAATCATTTATGATGGAATTCAGTTCTGCTCTTGTCCATGGACAATGCATTACTACTTTCCTCGTGGGCACTACACCGTTTGCATCTGCATTTCCATTCGGAACAGTTATTGTCCGAATGGGATGCAGACCGGCAGCGTTGCTACCTCTGACCTGGTTACCTGGCTGGGGGTTTAATCTGCTGCTGCTACGTATGGTATTAACAACTTCCTCTATGGGTGCAGAGTGTGTTAACACTTTCCTTGCTGTTACCGATGGAGATGGCGGCACCACCCGTGATTGTGGTGATGCAGCATCTATCATTTGCACAGCATGGGAAATGGCAGACATTACAATAGGCTCATCATCCATATCATAAACACTTTCTTTATGGTTGCTTAAGAGAGGGTACAAGTTGCTTGTTACATTTTTATTGGTATTTTTGGTAATGGTACTTGCACCTCCATCCACATAAGGTGGGGGAGGTGAGCGTGAACTGCTGACAATACTCTCCACGACGCTACTTTGCCACACGTGCTCGCCAATTTGCGGCTCGCCCGTATTGCATCTCAGCGTCGTGGATGTATTTTCTGGCAATGCATTCGCAACGCTAGTTTGCGTCGTTTTGCACATTTTTAAGCCAAGCATCCCCTTCATGCTGCCATATTTTTAAACATTCAAAATACTTAATCTTTTTCTCTCGGGATCGCACCATACTGATGTGATCCTGGACATTGTCTAACACATTTTTATCAAAACTACCAAGTCTGGGAAACAGTCTAACACTCTTTCTCGTCATATTAAACCATATATCACAATACCTTATTGCATAAGTACCGTACTTAGTATGCATAATACGACGGGCTGATCCAATTGGAGCCTCCATTAGCAGCACATCATTGCTTAACATTTCTACCGTTTGCGGGGCTCCCATTTTGAGACAACTCCTACGCTTTTCAATAAAAATTTAAACTGGTGAAAGACAATCAAGATACTTTCACTTACCTACGGACGAAATTTCTAGATGCGCCACGCTCACCTACGGACGAAATTTCTAGATGCGCCACGCTCACCTACGGACGAAATTTCTAGATGCGCCACGCTCACCTACGGACGAAATTTCTAGATGCGCCACGCTCACCTACGGACGAAATTTCTAGATGCGCCACGCTCACCTACGGACGAAATTTCTAGATGCGCCACGCTCACCTACGGACGAAATTTCTAGATGCGCCACGCTCACCTATTATCTCTCAGCTCACAATCACACCTAGTGCAGCTCAACTACAATGCTCAAATTTTATTGAACACTGCAGTCACACTGAGAGCCGGTCCCTAACAAAAATAACAAACCATACACCTGCTCTGTGTACTGAACGGTAAGCTGCTTACCGAGCGGCTAGGCTAACCCTTGCACCTAGCCCTTAAGGATCATACGATACCCTTAACTGTCCAACACATACTCACTGTTACACACTTTTTCTCTGCGCAGAAAATAAACGTTTAACCCGGATATTGGTAGATAGAAAAAAATGTAAACCTTAATGGCTTTGTTCAAACACGTGGCAGCAGAACCGGAAGTGCGTATACGCTTATTGTGCGACCGGCCGCATACACAATTATGCGACTACCACACAAGCGTATAATGACTTTTTAACTGCGTACGCAAAAATGCATCTCAGCCGCATACTCAATACTGCGGCACCCCTCTAAACACAAGGTTCTATCAACAGAGGAAAACAAACTTTTTCCTCTCTTGTCCCTGGATTCTAATCAGCGCTTCCTCTACACAATAACCGGCAGTACGCTCTCAGCAACACTGTGGTAATGAAAGACTAATGCGTCTTTCAAAAGGCGCCTCCACCCTTTTGCTGAGAGAGGACTGACGGAGTGTTATCGTGTATCAGATAGTGTGATAAACCGATGAGCCCCCACTGTTAAATTTGTAAATAACCCTTTTAATACATTCCTGCCTATAAACCTCTAAGATTCACCTGCCTAGAACCTCTAAGACAAAACCTGCCTATAAACCTCTAAGATTCACCTGCCTAGAACCTCTAAGACAAAACCCTGCCTAAAACCTCTAAACAGAACGCTAATTGCGTACGCAGTTTAACCGCAAATAAAGACAGGAGTGGAATCTGTGTTTCCAACGCACAAGTATTATTCAGGTAAAAGTACAGTCAGTTACACGCAATCTATACATACATAATTTAGGCGTAAAAAGGAAATAATACAGACCAAGTACGGTTATACATATGCTGCGCTTCCGGACCCAGAAATAGACTTCTGACTAGATATCCTCAGTTCACCCAAAATTCAGCATGAACTGGCAAACCAGTGTTTGGACACATGTATTTATTCCCCCCCAGACTGAAACAGGACAAAGGGGAAACTTCTTGCTGATCTCATTGGTTCCCAGAGGAGGAGCATATGTAACGACACATTTAGCAGGTTGTTTCAAATAGACTTTCCCTGCCTCTAACAGCCGGGGTCTTTCTGGTAACGCCTCCTGTAACATTCCATCAACTAAACATTTTGTTGCTTATAAGTTCTGCGATCCGTAACTTGAGTTTGCATGATGCGATCTCTCCACCGATAACACCGGGATTCTGTAAAAAGCGTACGCATCAGAACGAGACCAAACATACCTTGCTTATCATGTATAATACCATAGATATCAAAAACCTCTATTTCTTAGCATTTAAACTAACTTAACCAACTTGAATCATACATTTTGATGCTTATGGAACCTTATGTGCGAATATGTAGTGTGTGGGTATTCGGGGTTTGATATAAGGACGCTAGTTATTAATGGGTGAGATTTAAGTGCATAATCTCTCATACACGAAGTGAACATCCAGCAGTGTGGATGGCTGAGGGTTGTAATTCTACATGCCCTCTGTCAGCAGGCCCCCACTTGCTGTGTTCAAAGGAAAACAAAACCTCTTTTGTTCTCACAGACTCTTGTGTGAAGTGCAAATGTATTATCACCTCAAACTGTGGGATTTGGAGCCATCTTGTCTAGGATTCAGGCAAATCCAATTGTGTAGATATTATATTACAATTGCCACAACTATACTTTATCTGCATCCAGGGATTCCCAATTTGTATGTAAAAATACCCATTGTCTCTTCTTATTTACTTCTACTTAGAAAGCAGGTTTTTCCCATTGCCCTTGGTAGGTTAACAAAAACATTGCCATCTGTTCTTAGCTCCTTGGTTATAACTTGAATTAATGCTGACCACACAAAATGGTGTCTTGCGATCTCATTTCCAAAATGGAGTCTTGCGGCCATTCGCAAGATGGCGTCGCTGCGATTAAATTTTAAACTGAACTTGTCTCACTCAATTATTCAACTTCGACAATGCCCAGCGCCGGTCGTGTGCTGCACAGCCGAACCCCTTCCCTCCTCCTGAGCGCTTACCCAATAGAAGGGGGGGAGCAGGTACAGTTTACCCAGGCTTGCTAGAGGGGCCCGGCGTGGCCCCCCCCTCCCTCACAGCAGCTCAGCGCATAGCTTGTGCTGGGCTGCAGTGCAAGACTGCTCGTGGCTGCTGCAACAGCTGGAGCAGTCTCCTATGGCTGTGGGGGGGAGCAATCACACTGATCGCGCCCCCCTGCTTAGCGCCGGGCTGGGGGGCTTATAGCTCCCCCCTCTCCAACGCGCGGTGCTACATAAGTGATTTTTTTGTTGTCAAGGGGGCATGGTCATGCCTCCCATGATTAAGCCATGCCCCCTCATTTACCCGGGCCTGGCCAGGCTCTCTACGACCCTGACACCAGGAGGAGGGTGGGAGGCGGGCTCAGGCTGTGCAGTTTAACACACACATCGCTGCTAGCGCAGCAGCGATGTGTGTGTTAACCAGCAGCCAATGAGAGTCAGACAAACTCTCATTGACTGCTGCAGCGCCCACTGCAAGAGCCGGGCTGGAGCTCACTCATGAGCTCCACCTTCCGGCTCCTGCAGTGGGTAATGGGAAAGACATCATGACGTCTCTCCCATAATGCAGAGCGCACCAGCCCAGGAGGACTGATGTGCGGTGGGAGCAGTGAGGGGTGCCGAGAGGGCGGGAGCGGGTACAGATTACCCAGGCCCGGTCTTCCTGAGGGGCCCGACGGGGGCTCATGTCCGGCACTGCCCTCCCTCCCTCACAGCAGCCCAGCACACAGCATGTGCTTAGCTGCAGTTGGAGACTGCTCGTGGCTGCTGAGCAGCAGCCACAGCAGTCTCCTATGCCTGTGTGGGGGGAGCAATCACACTAATCACACCCCCCTGGCTCAGATCACCCCCCCTTTCCCCAGCACGCAGCACCGCTTTGTGGCACTGCAAAGCTTTTTTTTCAGGAAGGGGGTGTGGCCACGCCTCCCGTGATTAGGCCATTCCCCCTGTTGCCTAGGTCCACCGCGGCTCTTGGCGGGCCTGGGAGCAGTGGCCAGGGCCGGAGCATGGATTCAGGTTAGTGTATTTTTTTTATAACTTGTGTGTCTGCACTATGGAGGGAGGGGGGCTACTACTGGCGAAGTGGAACTACTATTGGGGCACTATATAAGGGCTCTACTACTAGGGGCACAAGGAAAACTACTACTGGGGACACTATATAAGGGACTTACTGCTAGGGGACCACTACCTGGGGGCACTAAATAGGGAGGACCACTACAGGGGGCACTGTATAAGGGCACTGGATAGGGGGGGATCACTACTGGGGGCACTGCATGGGGGGGACTACTGCTGGGGGCACTATAAAAGGGGTTTACTACTAGGGGCACTGCACTGGGGGGAACCACTACTGGGGGCACTAAATAGGGAGGATGACTACAGGAGGCACTGTATAATGGGCACTGGATAGAGGGGATCACTGCTAGGGTCCTGCATAAGGGGGACCACTACTGGGGGCTCTGCATGGGGGGGACTACTGCTGGGGCACTATATAAAGGGCACTGCATAGGGGATGCCACTACTGGGGGCACTGCATAGGGGTGACTACTACTGGGGGCACTATATAAAGGGCACTGCATAAGGGGATACCACTACTGGGGGCACTGCATTGGGGGGACTGCTACTGGGGGCACTATAAAAGGGGCACTGCATAAGGGGGACCACTACTGGGGGCACTTCATAGGGGGGGCCACTGCATTAGGGGGACCACTACTGGGGACACTGAATAAGGGGAACTAATGAAGGGCTGCATAAGGGGGACAACTACTGGGGGTGTTGAATACTGGGGGTACTGTTTAAGGGGAACTAATGAGGGGCTGTATAAGGGGGACCACTACTGGGGGTTCTGCATAGGGGGCACTACTATGGGCCTGCATAAGAGGGACCACAACTGGTGACATTGCATACTGGGAGTACTGTATAAGGGGCACTACTGGGGTTAAGGTGCATATGGAAAGGAATGTTCAGGGTGATGATAAAGGGGGAGTATGTCATGTTGACACGCCTCATTTTTAAGTGACCATGCCCATTTTTCATTGCGCATATGGGGGGGGGAGGCGCTCCATTTTTACATTTGCCCCGGGCTCCAAATACCCTAGTTATGCCACTGACTCCAGTTTAGGAAAACATATTATATATATATATATATATATATATATATATATATATATATATGGTATATGTGTAGTTTTTTTTGCTGCTAGTTATATAAGAGATTTTTTGATACTCCTTCTCCCTTGTAATGCACTTGTTAAACTGGGAGTCGCTAATGGATTGATTAGTCGATATTTTCACTGGCGGTTTTTATACTTGGATCACTTCCCTTTTATAAGGGCAGCTAACAGTCTGCTCCTTCCTCTTTGGAGTATTGATAGTAATTACACCAGTATTTTATGCCAGACAGTCCAATCAATTAGCACACACTTTTACTGGGATATTAACTCCGTCCTCCAGTGAGGTCACTCAATCAGTGTGATAATACTCACTAGGAGCCTTGTAGAGGAGATTGTATTACCCCTTTTTGTTCCCAGCAGCAGTGCACTTTCAGCTCAGTATCCTTTCACTGCATGCAGCGTGGAGCAATATACTTGTGGGAGTAGTAACGCATTTCCTCGCCTTTCTGTGAGTCTCAGCGGCTTTCTCAGACATTATCATAATGAATTTGAAATCAGTCAAGTGTTATGCCAACAGTAAAACATCCTGAGACCATTCATATGTGGGGTTGCTTCTCAGCCAATGGAGTGGGCTCACTAACAATTTTGCCTAAGAACACAGCCATGAATAAAGAATGGTACCAAAACATCCTCCAAGAGCAACTTCTCCCAACCATCCAAGAACAGTTTGGTGACAAACAATGCCTTTTCCAGCATGACGGAGCACCTTGCCATAAGGCAAAAGTGACAACTAAGTGGCTCGGGGAACAAAACATCGAAATTTTGGGTCCATCGCCAGGAAACTCCTTACACCTTAATCCCATTGAGAACTTGTGGTCAATCCTCAAGAGGCGGGTGGACAAACAAAAACCCACATATTCTGACAAACTCCAAGCATTGATTAGGCCATCGGTCAGTATGTGGCCCAGAAGTTGAGTGACAGCATGCCAGGGCGAATTGCAGAGGTCTTGAAAAAGTAAGGTCAACACTGCAAATATTGACTTTGCATAAACTTAATGAAATTGTCAGTAAAAGCCTTTGACACTTATGAAATGCTTGTAATTTTACTTCAGTATACCATAGTAACATCTGACAAAAGGGTCTAAACACACTGAAGCCGCTTTGTGAAAACCAATACTTTTGTCATTCTCAAAACTTTTGACCATGGCTGTATATTATACAGTATTGAAAATTTACCCTATAGATGGTCTTTATCAGTGTACCCCTAACAGTTTGTGTTTTCCAGATCTCCTAGTTGGTGCACAAGTGTATTCATCACTGGCTCACACATTTTAAAAGATCAACAGATGGTGCTAATTATTTAATGTGTGACACTGAGGGGATCTTAAAGACATGCAACTTTAGTATTATATGGTATTTATATTATGGTCATCATGGTGTGGGCTGGAGAGGGGGGTTTCTAGGCAACCGGAAACCCTACTGTGTTTTCATATGGGAAGGATGGATCATCCATATGAAAGAAATCCCAGAAGTCATCATGGTTGTTCTTGCATACCTCCAGAGCCAAAGGCATGTGGGAGAAGGTAATCACAAAATAATCTTGGTGCCTGGTGGGGACCTGTTGTGAGTGGGCTCAGAGGATGCAGCTGCCAACTTGCAGAATTGGAGATTGCCTGTCTCCAATACAAAGAGAAAGCTAAAACAGGGATATACTGCAAAGGCGCTTAAACCATCATGAAAACCAAAGAGTTAATAAAAAATTTAAAATTAATATAATATACATAAACAAAACTAAATGCTCCCGGGAGTGAATAAATAATAACACTTGACAATCAATAAAATCAATAATATGAGAGCTTGATGACTGGTAATAGTTGGTAGCAAAACGGCCTAAATTAAAACTTCAGTAATGATGACTGCAAGACCGGATAGTAAGTAACAGTCTCAAATAGAAATAAAGTATCCAGTGTTGATTGTAGCAAAAAGGTATAGTGTAAATACCTGTATATCTTCCACAGCTATTGGGGTAGAGCGCAGATGTACTGAAATAGTAATGCTTTTTAGGAGTAAAAATGATATGGGTTATATAGGAGAGATTTCTTGGTACTCACTGCAATACAGTCCTCTTTATCAGACTCCGGTCTGAGTGTTTAGCATTGTAATTCCAACCACGGTGTGAATGCCGGGCCATGGGTAGAGGGACCAGGGGAATCAGCTTCGGACGTTCGTAGTCAGCTAATCGCCGGTCTCCCGTGTCCCGTCCTGGGCCATGCTGGGCCTCCGTAAGTAGGGTCTCCGTTAAGCTGTATGTGCTTGCTCCAGCAGGCTGATAAACCAGATGTTCTGGTGTGGAACAAGTTGCAAATAGATGCTCCAGATTAGATGACACCTGTAACTTTGATGCGTTTCCCCGTGGTACACGGCTTTTTCAAGAAGCAGGTGTCTGAATAAACAGTGGTAAAGTTGATCCTTTATAGGTAGTTTTGTTAATTGGTTTAATCTTAATTAAGTTATAGTTTTTCTTCAAGATGGATGTAATCTTCGGTGCTGCTATATTATATCTGGAAATAAAGAAGAGCCCTAATTCTGATTTTGTATCTACCGTCAGTACTTTGGCCTCTAATAGAGATTTTCTATCTATAGATAGTGTGTCATTAAAAGCCTTTGCTAAAATCTTAGGGGGATAATCACAATGCACAAAGGCATCTGAAAGTTTGGATACTTGACTCTCAAAGGTCTTCTCTGAGGTGCAATTCCTCCAGAAACGGTACATCTGGCTCTTTGGAACATTATTGAGCCAGCTTTTTTTGTGGTTACTGGTGAAAGGTATACAATTCAAAGTATCCACAGTTTTTTTTGTAGGTGGAGGTGCATATGATCCCTCTATAACCCCCAAAGTAATATCCAAAAAAATAATCTGTGAGGGACTGTGGACCTCATTCAGAGTCGGTCGTAGCGTCCGCACGGTCGTACGCCACCGATGTTCGCTAAACTGCGCATGCGTAAAGTTCGCAATGCGCTGGCGCAAACTAGCTGCTATGATCAGAAATTTCTCTCTTCTTGAACACAGCCAGGTTGGTAGTTTGAGTGACAGATTGAGGCGTTTGTGGGTGGTAACAGGGGAAGGTGCTTGAAAACAGGGGAGTGGAGATCTGAACGCAGGCATGCCTAATTATGCGAACAGCGTTTTATGGGAGTGCATAATTAACAAAGTAGCATCATGGCACATGTGACATGGGAGGTTTTTACACTGACATGATCGTAGAGCTTAAGAGAGGGTATGGTCAAGCTTAAGCTCTACGACCAGTTCCGATGGTTCTCGATGGTCTCGATTAATCCCTATATGCCTGGAGATGACGTGTAATGCATACGAGAAGGGGGTGTATTTTTTTGTCTTCCGGCCGCTTCCTCCCCTTGGTCGGCCAGCTACCGATCCGATCTTAGGGACGCAACTTACGAGTGCATCATTTGCATATCCGGCCACTTTTCCCATATGACCGTGCGGCCGCAACGACCAACTCTGAATGAGGTCCTGTGTGTGAAGGTGAAGGATAATCCAAAATCATTGTGATTAAGAAAAGATACAAACTCAGTGACTGAAGAAACATCCCCATCCCAAATAAAAAACAGGTCATCAATATAGCGACCGTAGAGGACCAGGGACCAGGTTCGCAGCGAAAGGGCCATTCCAAATAAGTTGTTCTTCCAGGCAGCCCATTTATATGTTCACAAAGCTGGGTGCAAACATGGTCCCCATCGCAGTACCGAGGACTTGTAGGTACTGAACATGAGTAAAAAGAAAGTAATTGTGTGACAAAATAAATGTGTTAGAGGCCAATAGAAATTCACGCTGTTTATCTGCGGTTCTCCCATCTTTAAGGCACAAATCTACAGTGGCAACTCCCTGTGTATGGAGAATGTTGGTGTAGAGTGCCTGAACATCACAGGTCACAAATAGATATAATTATCCTTCCAGCTTAATCCTTCCATTAGGGTTAGAAAGTGTCTAGTGTCTTTGATGTGAGACCGCAGAGAAACAGCATGTAGCTATAAAAAGGAATCAATGTAAAAAGAAAGATTTGAAGTTAAACCCCCAATGCCAGAAATAATAGGACGCCCAGGTGGATTGTGTAGTGTCTTGTGAATTTTAGGTAAGTGATAGTAAATGGGAATGATAGGGTGTAAGGGATAGAGGAAGTAAGACTCCTCTTTCGTCAAAACACCATCAGAAATGGCCTCTAAGAGTAAGGGTTTTTTTAGATCCTTTTGAAATGTGGGAGTGGGGTCTTTATCTAATGGGCGATAAAAATTACAATCAGACAATTGTCTTTTGGCCTCAATTAGATAATCTGATGTATCTTGCACCACCACTCCTCCTCCCTTGTCTGTGGCTTTTATTGTAAGGGAGTGATCATGTGATAAAGTTTTAATGGCTTGTACTTGTATTTCTTTATAGGACAAGCTATATAGACAGGGATATATTGAGTTATTACACAATTTGCGAAAACCTTCTACTGTTACATTATAGAAGGTATCTATGGCACTGGTTTTATGATGAATTAGGAAAAACTGATTTCTTTATAAATTTATTCTCCATATTCTTTCTATTAATATCATAGATTGGTGTTTCAATAGCTGTAGTGGTGAATGAGCCATTCTCCTCAAGGAGTTTATTCAGAATCTCTAGTCCAATATTGTCTGATTCGTCAAGTATGATAGGTTCACCTTCCATTTGATTTTTATTTAATGATTTCACAGTGAAATATCTCTTTCTGCACAGACCTCTAGCAGCTGAGTTCTACAAAGAGCTCAAAGTAGTTTGGTTGGGGAAAAGTAAAGACCTTTAGATAACACAGTTAATTGTTCTGTTGTTAGTTGTTT
Organism: Taudactylus pleione; assembly: GCA_031769625.1. Taxonomy (NCBI): domain Eukaryota; kingdom Metazoa; phylum Chordata; class Amphibia; order Anura; family Myobatrachidae; genus Taudactylus; species Taudactylus pleione. The sequence continues at coordinate 1,624,763 of JAUIMM010000225.1, read as the reverse complement.
AGAGGATAAGTTGTAAACACCCCTTGGTTTTATCTGTGTTTGTAATTTCTTTGTTGTCCCTTTGGGTTATGTTTATGTATGTGGGGGAAGGTGTCTCACTTCTACAGCTAGTCCTTGGTCCAGCAACTCTGATTCTTGCTTCTGTTTTTCCTCTCGATAGCTTAAAGTATTGTCACTATAGCAACAGCAATACAAGCATGAGCCTTACTTCTTCTCAAACTCATGATGTGGAATGGAATGAATGAACCTCAGCACTTGTGTAGAAAATGGCACCACAACTACTCCAGTTCTTCTGTCCTCTTCCAAGAGTTTGGCTTTTATTCCATAATGACGCCCCTTTGCAGCCCTTTGTGGTAATTCTTGGTACACCTACTGTGAGTGCAGCCTGAAATTGGAAGAGTATATACGGTGGTACAATCATTTTCTTTTGCCATTTCGGTAGCTGCAAGTATGTTTGTATAGGTGTGTGGAGCTTATCAGCACTATGGTCGGGACTTCTGAACGGGAGTATAGTCGATCAAAACATTGCATAGACAGTGTGATTGCACAGGTGTGTGTCCAGCTTTAGAAAGCTTCAGTTACAGTAGATACACAGCAGACAAATATTAAAGGTTAATATGCATACGTAAACATTAACACAAATCTATTTAATGTCCTCAATGTATCTACTTTGTTGCAACATCGGTGGTGCATACTATTTGTACTTAATTGGATACGGTTGCAAGCCCAGGCTTGGTAAATGGCTGAATAGAGTACTTGAAGCAACTATGAAGTTTGTTTGAGCAACACAGTATTGAACAATTTAAAAGTTTCTGCATCCAGGCACTGAGGCAGCTAATTAATTTGTATCCATAGAGATAAGTCTCCCATATAGTGTCAAGCCCTGACTAATTAAAGTTCACATACTCTGTTTGTCTAAGGCAGTTGTTCCCAAACTTTGTTGAATCACAGTGTATCAGCATTGTTTTCATGGCACCCCTAAGCCAAAAGTTTGTTATTGAGTAATTCAGAATAAAATGTAGTAAAGTAGTAAAGTGAAGTAAATTGTGCTTATCTGTCATCCTTAGGTTCAGTTATATAGTGGTGGACAGGTTTGTGCTTCTGTTTGTCCTCATATTTACATTACATTGACCATAAATAATTTCATTTGGTACTGGACCACCAACCTGAGGCACCCCTGCAAGTGTCCCGAGGCACCCCAGGGTGCCACGGCACACAGTTTGGAAACCACTGGTCTAAGGTGTGCCTTAAACTCTTTATTTATTTTATGAAAGCTTCTTTTAAGGAGTAAAGGTTATCCAACACTTGCTAGCTTTGCTGTGACTTAGAGCCCTATTTATCATTAAATATTTGTGGCATATTCCCAGAAAACACCTGGTTTTGGTTGACACCTGAAAATATTTAGTATCATTGTGACACCTGCAATGTGTATATACTCCTTCGGGTTGGTTAGACTTTTACTACTGGGCAGAAAGGTCAGTTTATTTCCTAAGACAGAATAGTACAATTTTTCCTGAATACGAACTTCTAGCAATGAATCTAGAGTCAAGCAATAAACATCAATAAAATGAAGTGTCGCTTTACAGCATAACGTTTTATTATACAGGAACGCCGGAACTGGAGCTGTAAGTTAAAAAAGGGTTAACACCTTACGAATGCAACATTTACAGTAACATTACATTGGTAACCGTACAATTACAATTTTCATAAGCAGTTTGCACTACGTCTAATTCATTTGTTAACTAATTGTTCCTATGTGTAATTTGATATTTATCTAATTTAGTACACTTCTATATATTAAACTTTAGTCCGGACTAAATGGATTCACTCTTAGACTCTACACTTACTGGCCAAACTACTGTCGTTGGTGCACATTCGATGTAGTAGATAATTTAAAGAAAGGAAGAGCCTCAGCTGTAGTTATTTACAAACTCCCTGAAAGGTTTTCCTGTGTGTAGCAGTCCTGATATCAGTTTCACCCACTAAATACTTTTGTGAAGGTGATACTGAAATATTAATGAGAATGAATTGTATCTTTCCTTAGAGTCTCATAATCCGGACCTTTTCCCAGTTACTTCTTATGTTCTATAGGTAAAGTTGTATTCTTACAAACTCTAATAAAGCAATGTATTTATTTTGCTCACGGTGAGTGGGTGCCTGCTGCCTGTGCTGCTCTGCAGAATAGTCCTGCTATTAAATAGTCTTAACAACTTTGTGTGCCCTTTGATTAGTAGGGCAATAGCTGAACACAGTGATTTTTCCTGAAGGGTTACCTCTCAGTCCTTGCTCTCTGGGGCAATCACTATCTCAGTCACTACACCTGTCAGTTTGGTGTGTGTACAATCAGTCCTATGAAACTAGCAGTTGCTGCAGAATGGAGGCAGTCAGGGCCGGTTCTATGATTACGCATGATACGCGGCCGCGTACGGCGCCACATAGTGAAGGGTGCCGCGGCCATGATGATTTATTAGTTTACTTAAACAATTAGCCAGCAGCAGAGATGCTGCTGACCACGGGCAGAATGTGTCACTATGACACAGCAGCGTCGCGGTTCTAATGGGCGGCCATCCGATGGCTTGTATAGGGGGACGTGACATCATGACGTCACGTTGCACAGTCACAGGCATATCGCGCTAGGACAGGAGCGTGGTGGTGGAGACTGGGACGGAAGCCACGGCCCGCGTTTCTTTAGGAGTAGTCGAGTTGGGGTGGGGTGCCAAATGCCCCCCCTGGACCAGACCCAACTGAGCTCATTGGGCCACCCACAGCCGCTGCTATATACTGGCCGTGCGCTACCTTATGCCATAATGAGGCAGCGTCCGGCTGTATTATGATAGCAGCGCAGCGCTCGGACTTTAATCACAGTTGGGCGCCCCCACCACTATTTCCTCTACTGTCCGGCCAGTGACTCCTCCTCTACTCTCTTCCATTGGCTGGACTGAATATCAGATGCACGGAAGTGAATGTGACTTCCTTCCAAGTTCCAGCTGCTGCCTGCCCTGCATTCTACACTGTTGGGGACCGTGCAGAACAGGAGGAGGTGTGACCATCAGCTAAGAAGTAAGTGACTAAACATCCACATCTGCTCTAAGCCCAGCCATGTGTGCCACTTCCCCCTACCCATGTGGGCCACTTCCCCCTACCCATGTGTTCCACTTCCCCCTACCCATGTGTTCCACTACCCCTATCCATGTGTTCCACTTCCCCTACCCATGTGTGCATTTTCCCTGTGTGCCACTACCCCTACCCATGTGTGCCACTGCCCCTACCCATGTGTTCCACTGCCCCTACCCATGTGTTCCACTACCCTATCCCTGTGTGCCACTACCCCTACCCATGTGTGCCACTACCCCTACCCATGTGTGCCACTTCCCCTACCCATGTGTGCCTCTGCCCCTAGCCATTCATGCCTTTTCCTTTTGTGCTCTACCCGTGTGTGTATCTGCCCCTACCCATTTGTGGATATGATCTGAGCAGCTTTCCTCTTTGCCCAACTGTAGACAGAGCTGTAGTCTAATAGAAAGAAACATCACTGCTAGGCGTGTATTGTAAGTGAAAAAGAAAAAGGTTCCCGTGTTTGAATTTAGCCACTCAACACACTTTAGATGGAGTCCAGGGGCAAATGCAGGATTTTTAAGGGGGGGTTTCCATACTATATATATATATATATATATATATATATATATAAACGACAGGCTCAATCCACGGCACTCGACCATCTGGGGTGCCCTTGGTATGTGACCACACCATCTACATAAAATATATATATACACACACATCACACAGAGGCGGCACTCAGAGACTACACGTCCCTTCCTCAGGATGCACAATACTGAATAAGAATAATTTATTGTGCATCCTGAGGAAGAAACGTGTAGTTCCAAAACGTTGATGCTTCTGCATTAAATCTTCGCCACCTTTTTTGCATCTACAAAGTTCTCTGAGTGCCGCCTCTGTGTGATGTATGTATTGGGGACGCAGTTCCCCTTAAGGAGGGCACCAGAGCATATATTCGGGATTTTCGTACAGTGAGTGCGGATCATTTGTGCTTGCTATATATATATTATATATATATATTACACACACATAAGCATGCACACATACACATGTAAGCATATTTACCCACAGCACATATACACACACATGAGCACACTTACTCACAGCATACATACATACACAAATAAACACAAACATGATTACATACAGCATATATACATACTTACAAAACCGAGGGCTGAGGAGGGAGGAGGAGGTTCGCTACCGTGGTCCAGCGGAGCTGCTGCTGTTACTCAGCAAGCGTAGCTGCTCCCGCCTAAGCCAAACCCTCTGCAGACAGCTCTGCCAATCAGAGCTCTCTATCTGAGGAGCGATAGCTCCGTCGCACCCGGCGCCGCGGGTGACCCGCGGCCAATGCATGGAAGCATTCAGAGATGGAGACAAGGCTGTCTCCGTCTCTATGAAACAAATTTAGTCCGTCGGGGGGTTCAGAGTACTCAGAAACCCCCCCTGCGTGCACGCATGGAGTCTCATGTCTCTGTACCCCCTTTTGCTTATGTATTTGTCTGTCACTTTCTGTCTCCCTTCTTTGTCTATAATATTGTATATGCCCTTCTGTCTCCCCATCTGGTTCTATTTGCACCCCCTTTGTATTTGTGTGTCTGTATTTGATCTCCACCTTTCTGTCTCCCTGAACCCCTAAATCTTCTACAATTTGCCGCCAAATGTATTTTCCCACTGTATACTCAACCCTATTTTCGTCTTGCCGTGCACCTTCACCAGCCTATCTAATATGCCCTCTTCACTCCAATAAAGGTCTACCTTCTCTTCTAAAGTACCTGGAGAGCTGCTGGCTGCCTCTAATGCTGGGTACACACTGGCCGATATATTGGCTGGTCAATTGATAGGCTAATATATCGTGCCCCCGTCAGCCAGTGTGTACAGATGATATGTCTGTGAACGACGTAGTTCACAGACATATCGCATTGGCTGTGCTGCACAGCCGATGGACAGATATGTCTGCAGACATATCTGTCCATCAGCAAGTGTGTACGGGCGATCAGCCGATCGCCCGTACACAGCGGCAGCCGCGGTGAGGGGGGCTGGATACGCTTCCTACCCGCCCGCAGGCCGGCCGGACCTGCTGCAGCATGCAGATGATGATCATTCAGTGTATATGAACGACCATCATCTGCAGATTTATCGCTATAGTGTGTACCCACTTTAAATAAGAAGCAATGCGGCTGTACCTTATTGCGACCTTGCCCAATTTGTTGAAAGGCGCTCATGACAACCTATTGTGACAATTTAAAATTATTTCAGTGCAATGGCAATTTTCCTTGGTTACTAAGAAACCTTTGGAAGATTTCTGTTATGCATAAAATCTGAGCTGCGTTTTTGGTGACGCACATATACATCATCTCTTATTTGTAAGAATGAGAAGATCACCTTCATGCTGGGTGATGTATTTTTTGTAACTTTAAAATATATATTTAAAATATATTTTATGTGATCTGTTTATTTGAATGTATTTTATGTGGGTCTGGCTTTTTAACATGTATTTTTAGTGGAGCTGGCTTATTTAATGTATTTATGTGGATCTGGATTTTTCTAAGTATTTTAGCAGGATGTCTTTTTAGTTTTTATCTGGATCCTGCTTTTCTTATATGTGTAGAATATGTGTCTTTCCATATATACTCGTATTTGGGTGGGTATTCATTAAAGCTTGGAGAGAGAGAGAAAATTGTTAGCGATAAAGGGCTCTATTTACTAAGCCTTGGATAGAGATAAAGTAGCAACCAATGAGCTCCTAACTGCTATGTCACAGGCTGTGTTTAAAAAATGACACTTAAGAGCTGATTGGTTGGTAATTACAATTTTCTCTCCAATGTTTAATGAATGCCCCCATTAGGGCCACAATTCTTTTTGCACCCGTGATAATTGTTTGCATGCCGGACTTTCCGCCGACATCACCAGTGTTGCCTGCAAAAAACACTTTTCGCCATATTCAATTCCAAAGGACGCGAAAACGGCACCCGTCAAATTCAGAACAGGCGAAAAGTGCAGTCAGAAATGGGGAAATCAGGCTGGACCCTCCCAAAAGATGCACTAACTTAGGAGATCACTGTAAATGAGTACTAGTACCCCTAATAAAGCTAATTAGGGTACTTAAGTTTTCTCAATTGGTTGCTATTAGCGTATTTGCATAAAGTGGTGAAGAATGGTATTAAGCGTTTTTATTTTGAGAAAATAACTTGTCCAAGCAAATTTGGGGATCATGAAAATGGGTGCTAACATATTTAAAAGTTGCTAAAGTAAAGTTTTAAAAATGGTTAAAAACGCACAGTTGCAAACACCTGCAAACCCCAAAACACCCAGCCCATACTTGGGGACCCCCCTGAAGTCTATTTCACTAGTTTTTATACTTGTCCCACCACATTGGTCCTTTTCGCCCCCATTTTCAAAGTCATTTTTTGGGGTGTTAATTTTTTTTTTTTTACACAGTTTACCTTTGGGGGGCTGTCCCAAGGGTGCTGAGTGGTTTCCCTATGTTGGCACCCTAAAACTGCAATTCTGCACTTTTTTCCGCCGCTATTCATAGGCAAAACTTTTTCGCCTATTACATTGTATTGAATTTCCGCATAAGTGAAAAGTCTTTGGAATTAAATTTGGCGGAAAGTTTGAATATGGTCCTTAGTATGGATTCTGGTTTTCTGTTGGTGGGAGTGTGTGTGAATTTACAGCAGTTTTCTCTACTATATTTCTGTAATGTTATACATATTCAAGCATTGGACTCTATTATTATATTGGTATAGTACCTATTGGAGGGCACCGACCAGCCCTATATGCAGGGAGTTCTCTGCAATTACATTATACACTGACTATATATGTATGTATGTGTGTGTATATATTATATATTAGGGGTGTGCGGATTCGGATTTCTGAAATCCGAAAATCCCCAAAGCCCCCCCCAATCCGAGGCCGATCCGAGTCAGGCTCGACTTTTCCCGCCTGACTCGGATCTGAAATCGAGGCAAAATATCATCATCCCGCCTTCCGGGTCTCGCGGGTTTTGGATCCTACATTTTCTCACTCGGCTGTGGACAGTGAAGAGGGAGGGTGGGAGTTAGGGCTGGCTGGGCTGTGTAGTGTAGTGTAGTGCAGTGTAGTGTTGTGCTGTGCTGCGCTGTGCTGCTGTTGGTCATAGGGGCTGTGTCCACTCCTTCAAAGTCCATAGGTGCTGGCTGGACTGTTTTGTGCAGTCAGTTGTCCATAGGGGCTGTGTCCACTCCAAAGTCCTGTGCAGTGTCCCAGTCCTAAAGGGGTGCTGTAGTGTTGTCCAGGGGGTGCTCTGTCCATCAGGGGTGCTCCCCCCAAGTGCAAAAAAAAAAAGAATTCTGTGTTTGTGAATTGTGTGCACTGTGGCTGCGCGTGCATCAACAAAGGAGCAGCGCCAAGCGTGCGCCTGTGTCCCATTAGTAAAGGGCCGGCTGGCTTGTCTGTTAAAGGGTGCTGTAACCCCCAAAGTACACTCCAAACAAAAAATATATATATTTTCTGTGTTTGTGAATTGTGCGCACTGTGGCTGCACGTGCATCAACAAAGGAGCAGCGCCAAGCGTGCGCCTGTGTCCCATAAGTAAAGGGCCGGCTGGCTTGTCCATTAAAGGGTGCTGTAACTCCCAAAGTACACTCCAAACCAAATAAAAAAATATTTTCTGTGTTTGTGAATTGTGTGCGCAGTAGCCGCACGTGCATCAACAAAGTAGTGCCAAGCGTGCGCCTGTGTCCCATAAGTAAAGGGCCAACTGGCTTGTCCGTTAATGGGTGCTCTAACCCCCAAAGGGCACTCCAAACAAAATAAAAAAATATTTTCTGTGTTTGTGAATTGTGTGCACTGTGGCTGCACGTGCATCAACAAAGGAGCAGCGCCAAGCGTGCGCCTGTGTCCCATAAGTAAAGGGCCGGCTGGCTTGTCCATTAAAGGGTGCTGTAACCCCCAAAGTACACTCCAAACCAAATAAAAAAATATTTTCTGTGTTTGTGAATTGTGTGCGCAGTAGCCGCACGTGCATCAACAAAGTAGTGCCAAGCGTGCGCCTGTGTCATAAGTAAAGGGCCGGCTGGCTTGACCGTTAAAGGGTGCTGTAACCCCCAAAGTACACTCCAAACCAAATAAAAAAATATTTTCTGTGTTTGTGAATTGTGTGCACTGTGGCTGCACGTGCATCAACTAAGGAGCAGTGCCAAGCGTGCGCCTGTGTCCCATAAGTAAAGGGCCGGCTGGCTCATTTCTTAAAGGGTGGTGTAACCCACAAAGTGCACTACTCTCCAACAAAAATAAAACATTATTTTCTGTGTTTGTGTGCGCCTTAGCCGCACGTATATATCAATATAACATAAATGGAGGACCAAACTTTCTCCGATAAAAAAAAAATAGGGAAAGATCAAGAACCACTTCCTCCTAGTGCTGTTGCTGCTGCTGGGAGTTGTTCATCATCCCAGAGAGGAAGTAGGAACACCACTACTTTTACTAAACAATTGACCCTCCAACAGTCCTTAGCGAGGAGGATGAAGTACGACAGCAGTCATCCTGAAGCAAAATGTATAACTGAGGCCTTGACTGCTATGTTGGTGTTAGACGTGCGTCCGGTATCCGCCATTAGTGCAGTGGGATTTAGACAATTGATGGAGGTAGTGTGTCCCCGGTTCCAAATCCCGTCTAGATTCCACCTGCATTCTCAAAGCAGCAGCGACAAGCGTGTGTCTGTCTGTTAAAGGGTGGTGTAACCCTCAAAGTGCGCTCCACAAACAATAAAAAAATTCTTCTTTTTTTTCTGTCTTTGTGAATTGTGTGGGCTGTAGCCGCACCTGCATCCTCAAAGCAGCAGCGACAAGCGTGCGTCTGTCTGTTAAAGGGTGGTGTAACCCTCAAAGTGCGCTCCGCAAACAATAAAAAATTATTTTTTTTCTGTCTTTGTGAATTGTGTGCACTGTAGCTGCACGTGCATTAACAAAGGAGCAGCGCCAAGCGTGTGCCTGTGTCCCATAAGTCTGGTAAAGGGTGGTGTAACCCCCAAAGTGCTCCAAAAAATAAAAAACATTTTTTTTCTGTGTTTGTGACTTTGTGACATCCTCAAAGCAGCAGCGACAAGCATGCGTCTGTCTGTTAAAGGATTACATCGGTGACAGCATCCAAGTAGGCATGTCAGACAGTCCGTACCTGTACTGGCAGGAAAAAGATGCAATTTGGATGCCCCTATACAAACTGGCTCTATTTTACCTGAGTTGCCCCCCCTCCAGTGTGTACTCCGAAAGAGTGTTTAGTGCAGCCGGGAACCTTGTCAGCGAAAGGCGTAGGAGGTTGATTCCACAAAATGTGGAGAAGATGATGTTCATAAAATGAATTATCAACTCTTTCAGGGAGACCAGCCTCCAGAACGTACAGAGGGACCTGTGAGGATGAGGTTGTACACAACACTGAAGAGGGTGAGAAATCGGTGGATGAGGAGGACATCTTGCCTCCATAGAGCCAGTTTGTGCAGGGATAGATTAATTGCCAGCTTGTTTTGTGGGGGCCCAAACGAACCAATTATTTCAGCCACAGTCGTGTGGCAGACCCTGGCGCTGAAATGATTGGTTTGTAAAGTGTTTATACAACATAAGTGTGGGTGGGAGGGCCCAAGGACAATTCCATCTTGCACCTCTTTTTTTTCTTTGAATTATGTACTGTTTAGGGCCTAGTTTTTCAAACTGCCATCCTGTCTGCCACTGCAGTGTCACTCCTAGATGGACCATGTGTTTGTGCCGCCCACTCGTGTCGCTTAGCATTGTCATCCAGCTACCTCGTTGCAACCTTTTGGACATAAAAACACTATTGTGAGGTGTGAGGTGTTCAGAATAGACTGAAAATGAGTGGAAATTAAGGTTATTGAGGTTAATAATAGCATAGGAGCAGAAAAACCAACAAATTCTGTGATTTTAGCTGTTTTTATGCTTTTTTAAAAAAAAATACAGATCCAAAACACAAAACCCAGAACCCAAAACACGGAAGGGTGGTTTTGGCAAAACCAATCCAGATCCAAAACACAAAGAAAGATCCAGATCCAAAACCAAAACACGAAAAGTGGCTAGTGCACACCCCTAAATATATATATATATATATATATATATATATATCACATGGTCACATTTGGTTACCTCAGTGTCCCTGCCCTCACCCTCCCTGTAACTCCCCCTCAGTGTCCCTGCCCTCACCCTCCCTGTAACTCCCCCTCAGTGTCCCTGCCATCACCCTCCTTGTAACTCCACCTCTGTTTCTCTGCCCTCAACAGTGACGAATTGGGGACATGTCACAAGGACCGACCCCTCCTGGTCGGTCATGCCCCCTTTCTAGATGCGTGCGCATAATAAATCTGCTCGCATCTCAACACCCTGCCCTGCCCTACCCTCAGTCTGGCATGCATACTAATTGGATTAACATTACAAATCTTTGCTGCCTAAAAAATTATCACAAAACCCGGTGCCAAACTTCCAAGGTAACATAAGTTCTGGTAATGGGTTGGAACTGGGACCACCAATTACCAAACGTCTAGTTTCACCTATGGGGGTGAGGGAGAGAGGGAAACACATAAGGAAGGAAAGACCATACAAGGTATGAAGGGGACAGAGGACAATAAGAGACATGGGGAAGGACAGTATAAGACAGAGGGGGGGGGGGCAAGAACAATACATGGCACGGGGGACACAATACAAGGCATGGAGGGGGTAGAGGATAATATAACACAGAGGGGGAGAGAACAATAAAAGGTTTGGGGGGTACAATACAAGGTATGGTGGGGGAGAAGACAATTTGAGATATGGGGGAGAACAATACAATGCATGGAGGGGGAGAGGACAATATAAGACAGAGTGGGGGGAGAACAATACAAAGCATTTGTGTACATGTGTAGTTGCATATCTATGTATATATGTGAACATGTTTTAGATATGTGTATGGCTTTTCCCATGAGACCACACCCCTTTATATTATTTGGTCATACGCAGCAGTACCCCCGTGGGCGCCCAAAAAAATATTCGCTTACCTAAACATTTGGGCTTGGGCCGGCCCTGGAGGCAGTGAATCTCAGCCAGTAATACTCATTGCTCACAGTCTCTCCCTCTCCTTAGGCAGCGTTACATCAACTTAGTAGTGACAGCTCCTGCTCCTGCTGTCACTCTCTGCAAGCCAAGCCCCTCTCCTCAGTCTCAGCTAGTGCCTGGGGCTGTCTCCTCTCACTGAGCCACTCCCATAGGCCTGCCTCCGGCCACTGTCATCGGACTTCGGCTCCACCCAGACACGCCCCAGCCTCTAATCCTCACAGGGGGAAGGTGGATCACTCACTGGCTTTACTCTGCCCCTCTAATGGCCACTGATGCTCCCCTTACACAGCTAGAGCAGCACAGCTCCACTCCTCAGCTCACTTCTACTGGACTCCCCAACTGTCAGTGAGTGCTCCTATTTATCTTCTCTGTCCCAGTGCCAGGATGTTTCCTGCTGGGGGGTTGCAGGACACTGTCCAGCCAGCACGTGGGCTTCCAGAACTTTCCATCTGCTCCTGCAGTAGCTGCACTAGTGTCCACTGCCACCAATTATATAGGTGTATAGGGTGGCTGTCAGTCCCCCTAAATCAAGCAGGAATATAATACACACAGCAACCCCCTCCTCAGTACCTTTCCATGTTAATCACCACATTAGTATAAGAGGTTGGAGATACATATATGGGCACAGGGTTCTTATTACATTTGGATATCACCCCCAAAAGACAGTATACAGTACTTTGGTGGGGTATCACATCATCCCAATGTATGAAGGAGGGACCGTAGCAGATATCATCTATATCTGTTACAGTCCCTTCATTTCTGATAGCAGTCACAACCTCCATAGGTTTCTATGGGCAGTGTGAAGCTGTCAGATTTACCAAGAAGATGGCACTAGCTTCTGTAGCCTATAGGAAACACTTTGCAAAATTTACACTTCGCCTATAGGCTACATTTTTGCTAAATTTTCCAGGTGAGGGTTCCCCTGAGACCACCCCCGGCAATGACCGCGCACATGCATGGCCAGTAGACCGCACATGCACAAGACTCCCGATAGAGGAGTGAAGAGATGACTGATGTAGTCAATTCACGCTGGGCACATTGCAGGGAATTAGCTAACTCCTTATTCCAGCAGCTACAGTATATTCTATTGATATCTGTTACAGGAAGATACTCAGGGCCAGATTCAGACCCGGACGCTATGCTGCACTCGCTCGAATTAAGCAATTTTTTGCAATCTGCGCATGCGTATGAATCGCAATGCGCGTGCGTGAAACAATTATTGCGATGGGAAAGTGCTCGCCGTAGCCCGTAGTCGGACGCTATTTAGAGTGACAGATAGTGCCGTTTGTGGGTGGTAACAGGGGAAGGTGCTTGTAAACGGGGGTGTGGATGTGCGATCGCAGGCGTGCCCGACCATCAGAACGGCGTTTAATGGGCGTGCATAATTAGCAAAGTAGCTTCATTACACACGTGTATGGGTTGTATTTTAGCCTGAACTGCTCGCAATGTTGTGGTGGGAAAAGGCTACCACAAGCGCTGTGAGCAGCTTCGATGTTCCCGATTAATCCTACAACTGCCGGAGATGATGTGTGTTGCGAGTGGCAAAGGGGCATCTTAATACAGGTGTGAGCGCATAGTGCGGCCGCTCGCTATTACTTAGTGGGCGGCTTTAGGCGACGCAGTGCGAGCACATGATTTAAATAGCCGGCCCCTTTTAGCCAGCGAGCGGAATCAGGCCCTCAGTCTGTTGGTGTGTGCTCAGAGGCTGTCACTTGGCTTAGCCATTTACATGAAATCTAATCCTCCAATGAATTTTTATGATGGGCAAAATGTCCTTAGCACTAGCACTGTCATTAAGGAGTGGGCAGGGAATTATAGGTTACATCTGGAGTATGAGGTTACCACAAGACTCTCTTAATCCAGTCCCCACAGGCTCACCATCTCTGGAGCCATTACAAGGGCTCTGAGGGCCCCATTTATTAATGAGCGTAAATACCAGCAGCATTTTTTGTTTAGTATCACTGTAATACAAACAAAAATATCACTAGTATTTATCAATACTTACCCCTCCAGTGAGGTCCAGCAAAGTCCTCCTCATCTGCAAGGTCCTCTGCTCGGCTGCTGGCAACCTAATGCTGCCAGCGACGTGCTCCTGCATAATGCGCAGGACACTGGGACCCAGCAGTGGCTGGAAGGCTTTGCCGGGTCCCCATTGCCATCAATAGGGACTGCATCGCTCCCACCATCTACCGCTGTTTGTCACAGCATCGTTCTCACCATCATTAATCTTAGATTACTGCTGTTTGTTAAATAAGGAAAGGATGACTTAACCCTTTAGTGAGTGCTAAAGGGGTTGTGCCTCATTGATAAATGGGGCCCTGAGTGCCCTGAACAGGCCTTGCCCTCTTATAGCATGACATCACGACGTCGCGTACAGGGGGTCATTGGCACCCGGAATTGAAGCAGTGCCCGGAGAGTCTTGAAGATGCTGCGGGCAGATGTCATTACGGCAGGGTGCCTGCATGCAGTGTCCTAAAATACAATGTTCGTAAACAAACTATATTAAAAATAAATAGGGGTAACAAAAGTACCACCAAATCAGCTGCTGTCATTTTACAGGCTGTGCTAAGAAATGACAGACGCTGATTAGTTGCTATGGGCCTGATCTTTCTTCAAGATTAGACAAATCTCCCAGGCAGTGAGATAGGGAATGGGGGCGGCTGATACCTTGCAAATGACAGAATAAAATACCAGCATAGTAGCCCAAACATTTGTATATTCCTAGGTAAACCAGGATATAACTCATTACAACAAGATCATTTATTTGGTGGTTTTGACAGTGTTGTAAACATTTATATATTTATTTGCAAATACACATGCAGCGCAGTTGCTAATACCAGCGGCCATATGCAAATATGACCCATACGCACAGTTAAAGCAGGTCAGACCGTATGGTTTTGCAGTGGGTAATTCATGCACGCGCATGCAATGGTGTTGAAATTAGGGGTGTGCACCGGCCACTTTTTGTGTTTTGGTTTTGGATCTGGATCTTTCTTCGTGTTTTGGATCTGGATTGGTTTTGCCAAAACCACCCTTCCGTGTTTTGGGTTCTGAGTTTTGTGTTTTGGATCTGTATTTTTTTGAAAAAAAGCATAAAAACAGCTAAAATCACAGAATTTGTGGGTTTTTCTGCTCCTATGCTATTATTAACCTCAATAACCTTAATTTCCACTCATTTCCAGTCTATTCTGAACACCTCACACCTCACAATAGTGTTTTTATGTCCAAAAGGTTGCACCGAGGTAGCTGGAAGACTATGCTAAGAGATACGAGTGGGCGGCACAAACACGTGGTCCATCTAGGAGTGGCACTGCAGTGGCAGACAGGATGGCAGTTTGAAAAACTAGGCCCCAAACTATACATAATGCAAAGAAAAAAAAGAGGTGCAAGATGGAATTGTCCGTGGGCCCTCCCACCCACCCTTATGTTGTATAAACAGGACATGCACACTTTAACAAACCAAACATTTCAGCGCCAGGGTCTGCCACACGACTGTGGCTGAAATGATTGGTTCGTTTGGGCCCCCACAAAACAAGCTGGCAATTAATCTGTCCCTGCACAAACTGGCTCTACGGAGGCAAGATGTTGTCCTCATCCTCCTCATCCACCGATTCCTCACCCTCTTCAGTGTTGTGTACATCCTCATCCTCACAGAGTATTAATTCGTCCCCACTGGAATCCACAACCACAGGTCCCTCTGTACGTTCTGGAGGCTGGTCTCCCTGGAAGAGATGATAATTAATTTTATGAACATCATCTTCTCCACATTTTGTGGAAGCAACCTCCTACGCCTTTCGCTGACAAGGTTCCCGGCTGCACTAAACACTCTTTCGGAGTACACACGGGAGGGGGGGCAACTCAGGTAAAATAGAGCCAGTTTGTACAGGGACCTCCAAATTGCTTCTTTTTCCTGCCAGTACAGGTACGGACTGTCTGACATGCCTACTTGGATGCTGTCACCGATGTAATCCTTTAACAGACAGACGCACGCTTGTCGCTGCTGCTTTGAGGATGCAAGTGCGGCTACAGCCCACACAATTCACAAAGACAGAAAAAAAAAGAATATTTTTATTGTTTGTGGAGCGCACTTTGAGGGTTACAACACCCTTTAACAGACAGACGCACGCTTGTCGCTGCTGCTTTGAGGATGCAAGTGCGGCTACAGCCCACACAATTCACAAAGACAGAAAAAAGAAGAACATTTTAATTGTTTGTGTAGCACTCTTTGAGGGTGTCACCACCCTTTAACAGACAGACGCACACTTGTCGCTGCTGCTTTGAGGATGCAAGTGCGGCTACAGCCCACACAATTCACAAAGACAGAAAAAAAAGAACAATATTTTTATTGTTTGTGTAGCACACTTTGAGGGTGTCACCACCATTTAACAGACAGACGCACGCTTGTCGCTGCTGCTTTAAGGATGCAGGTGCGGCTACAGCCCACACATTTCACAAAGACCGAAAAAAAAAGAACAATATTTTTATTGTTTGTGTAGCACACTTTGAGGGTGTCACCACCCTTTAACAGACAGACGCACGCTTGTCGCTGCTGCTTTAAGGATGCAGGTGCGGCTACAGCCCACACATTTCACAAAGACAGAAAAAAAAGAAGAATATTTTTATTGTTTGTGGAGCGCACTTTGAGGGTTACACCACCCTTTAACAGACAGACGCACACTTGTCGCTGCTGCTTTGAGGATGCAAGTGCGGCTACAGCCCACACAATTCACAAAGACAGAAAAAAGAAGAAGAATATTTTTATTGTTTGTGGAGCGTACTTTGAGGGTTACACCATCCTTTAACAGACAGACGCACGCTTGTCGCTGCTGCTTTGAGGATGCAGGTGGAATCTAGACGGGATTTGGAACCGGGGACACACTACCTCCATCAATTGTCTAAATCCCACTGCACTAATGGCGGATACCAGACGCACGTCTAACACCAACATAGCAGTCAAGGCCTCAGTTATACGTTTTGCTTCAGGATGACTGCTGTCGTACTTCATCCTCATCGCTAGGGACTGTTGGAGGGTCAATTGTTTAGTAAAAGTAGTGATGTTCCTACTTCCTCTCTGGGATGATGAACAACTCCCAGCAGCAGCAACAGCACTAGGAGGAAGTGGTTCTTGATCTTTCCCTATTTTATTTTTATCGGAGAAAGTTTGGTCCTCCATTTATGTTATATTGATATATACGTGCGGCTAAAGCGCACACAAACACAGAAAATATTTTTTTATTTTTGCTGGAGAGTAGTGCACTTTGTGGGTTACACCACCCTTTAAGAAATGAGCCAGCCGGCTCTTTACTTATGGGACACAGGCGCATGCTTGGCGCTACTACTTTGTTGATGCACGTGCAGCCACAGTGCACACAAGTCACAAACACAGAAAATATTTTTTTTTTTGGTTTGGACTGGAGTGTACTTTGGGGGTTACAGCACCCTTTAACGGTCAAGCCAGCCGACCCTTTACTTATGACACAGGCGCACGCTTGGCACTAATTTGTTGATGCACGTGCGGCTACTGCGCACACAATTCACAAACACAGAAAATAATTTTTTTTTTGGTTTGGACTGGAGTGTACTTTGGGGGTTACAGCACCCTTTAACGGTCAAGCCAGCCGGCCCTTTACTTATGACACAGGCGCACGCTTGGCACTACTTTGTTGATGCACGTGCGGCTACTGCGCACACAATTCACAAACACAGAAAAAATATTTTGTTATTTGGTTTGGAGTGTACTTTGGGGGTTACAGCACCCTTTAACGGTCAAGCCAGCCGGCCCTTTACTTATGACACAGGCGCACGCTTGGCACTACTTTGTTGATGCACGTGCGGCTACTGCGCACACAATTCACAAACACAGAAAAAATATTATTTTTTTAGCACTTGGGGGGAGCACCCCTGATGGACAGAGCACCCCCTGGACAACACTACAGCACCCCTTTAGGACTGGGACACTGCACAGGACTTTGGAGTGGACACAGCCCCTATGGAGAACTGACTGCACAACACAGTCCAGCCAGCCCCTATGGACTTTGAAGTAGTGGAAACAGCCCCTATTAACAACAGCAGCACAACACAGCCAGCCCCTATGGACTTTGAAGTAGTGGACAACAGCAGCACAGCGCAGCACAGCACAGCACAACACTACTCTGCACTACACTACACTACACAGCCCAGCCAGCCCTAACTCCCACCCTCCCTCTTCACTGTCCACAGCCGAGTGAGAAAATGGCGCCGACGCGGGTACCTTATATAGGATCCAAAACCCGCGAGACTCGGAAGGTGGGATGATGACGTTTTGCCTCGATTTCAGATCCGAGTCAGGCGGGAAAAGTCGAGCCTGACTCGGATCTGCCTTGGATCGGGGGGCTCGGGGGGGGTTCGGATTTCAGAAATCTGAACCCGCTCACCCCTAGTTGAAATGCACTGGCACGCCTGCGTTTGCCCAACCACCTACAAACGGCACTTCCTGTTAATCACTCTACGGTGGGTCTGCATAGCCACTGCAATCGCAGTCCCGTTCACTGTAGCCAGTTCGCGCACTGCGTTGCATACGCATGCACAGTACGCAACAATCGACCGATTGCGTGCGTATTAGCAACTGCAATCATTGCTGGATCAGGCCCTAAGTTCACTGACAAATACCAGAATACTGGGCGGGATGCATGACGCATTGCACTCGCGATGCATTCCACTGGTCATCGCATGCATGCCGGCGTTGGTAACGCCGGTATGCATGAAGAACCCTGCAAAGGACCGCTCTGTCGGGTAGAGTGGTCCTTTGCGATGGAGGGACTTCTAGGTCTATGACCCAGAAGCCGAACCGGCGTCCTTCTGTGCATGAGCAGGAGGACGCGCATGCCGCAGGGGGTGCTGATCGGATCACTTTATCAGCACTCTGCGGAAAGAAGCCCATAGGCTTCTATGTGTAACGCCATCAGGAAGACTCCAGGGCATAGTGCATATGAGAAATGTGGTCACACCCGCATTTTCGTGGCTTGACCGCATTTCTCCCCTTCCCACATTTCGCCCACTAGTTGAAACTTTGCAGGTTCCTAAGTAAACTGTGATATAACTCTGCATACACAATATATAGAAGATTATGGGGGGTGTAAGTTCACTGACAAATAACTTGTTAAATAATAAACTTATGTTTAATACAATAGTTTGCAGCGCAC
Source organism: Taudactylus pleione (assembly GCA_031769625.1). Taxonomy (NCBI): domain Eukaryota; kingdom Metazoa; phylum Chordata; class Amphibia; order Anura; family Myobatrachidae; genus Taudactylus; species Taudactylus pleione. The sequence goes on along the minus strand of JAUIMM010000225.1, from coordinate 1,606,444 downwards.
ACAATATAAGTAAATCGCCAACAGTTGCTCTGTGAGTGAGGAGGCATACCAGGCCGAAAGCTCTGCCCCAGGGAGGAGGAGGAGGTAACAGCCGCCAGAATTGCCCATGAAGAAGGTTTATATGTGTGTTACAGGGTGCGATCTCCCTGTTCACCCCCCACACACACACCTGGATCCACCACTGCATCGTTGTCACCGCTAAGCAGAAAATTTGCAACAGGGTCTCCCACTCAGAGAGCAAATATACTGAGCACATGATGTAATCTTCTTTGGATGTGTGGTGCTTTAGATTGCCAGCTTCACCTATCCTGGACACTTTGCACATTGGGGAGAGTGACCTAGAGGCAGTGATTGGCATCTGTACAGCAATTCCTTTGTTGATGAAGTTGTTGGCTGTTACACTTTTATGCAACTGGTTCCATCCAGGCAACAGTGGCTACGGCAGCTGGGATTTCCTAGCCTGCTCTTAGCAGGATCCTCAAACGAGTCCTGCAGATCTGACTACAGGGCTGCTACAGAAATTGTGAGGCCCAGTACAAATTAAACAGACAGCCCCATGGACCAACCATCTAGTATTCCAGCAACAGGGCACACAAGGTTGCAGTTTATATTAGGTATATAATATTACAATGTTTATATTTATTAGGAATGCAATATAAAGGATTAAGGACTATGGCCCTGACTCAGAGCCGGACGCTCTGACAGAGCGCTCACTCTGAATCAGGGCCGTCCTTCCTGATTTTTGAGCAGCCTCCTGGCCGCTCGCATAGCTGTGGGTGACCACCCACAGCTATAGCGAGCAGCCAAAAAGATGGTCGCGATGGTGTAGACCATCGCGACTATCGGGCTTGCGACGAGACCCTTGTGGTAGGGTCTCGTCTGCCGCAAGCCCTGGAGTGCTTTTGGCTCTATCAGAGCCAAAAGCACTCCCACTGACATCACTTGTGATGTCAGTGGGGCCGGCCCCAGGCGGTAGGCGTTCCCATGGGAAAGCCTCCGTCTGGGCAACCACGTCCCCAGGCATGCCCACCAAAGGGGGCGTGCTGTCACTCACCATCGACGGCACGCCCCCTTTGTAGCGAGACCCATAGCGACGGCTTGCCCATCGCTATCCGGGTCTCGCGCATGCGCACGACGGAGCCGGGTCCGTCGTGCGCATGCGCACTGGCCCAACATTGACCCGCTTGCGAGCGATCAGCGCTCGCGAGCGGGTCTGAATCAGGCCCTATATCCAAGCTCCTGTACAGAATGTAGTCAAAAGGTAGTCACAATGTCCACATGCAACATGTTTAGGTTTTCTGAATGGCAACAAGGGAAATGGATATTAGGATATAAATAAAAATATACAATTTTCTTGTTCACCACATTCTGTTAAGCTTAATATAACGTTATGTACAAGAAAATTGTATATTATTTTAATATCCTAAGTAGTGGAGAATATACTTTAATGTATACACCAGTGTAATTATGGTTTACATTAAGTTACACTGGGCCTCAGTAAAATGCATCTGTTATGAGAATAATCAATGGTGTCTCACTAGTGTTGGATGAATTTTCTATATGTTAAGAATAGGGATGAGCGGGTTCGGATTTCTGAAATCCGAGCCCCACCGATCCGAGCCGGATCCGAGTCAGGTTCGAGTTTTCCCGCCTGACTCGGATCTGAAATCGAGACAAAACGTCATCATCCCGCTGTTGGATTTTCACACGTTTTGGATTCAATAAAAGGTCCCCACGTCGGCGCCATTTTTGAAACAGGAGGGTGGGAGTTGTGCTGCTGGTGTCGTCCATAGGGGCTGTGTCCACTCCAAAGTCCATAGGGGCTGGCTGGGCTGTGTTGTGCAGTCTGTTGTCCATAGGGTCTGTTTCCACTGCAAAGTCCATAGGGTCTGGCTGGGCTGTGTTGTGCAGTCTGTTGTCCATAGGGTCTGTTACCACTCCAAAGTCCATAGGGGCTGGCTGGGCTGTGTTGTGCACTGTCCCATAAAGGCTGTAGTCCTAAAGGGATGCTGTAGTGTTGTCCAGGGGGTGCTCTGTCCATCAAGGGTGCTCCCCCCAAGTGCAAAAAAAAAATATTTTTCTGTTTGTGTGCGCTGTAGCCACACGTGCATCAACAAAGTTGCGCCAAGCGTGCGTCTGTGTCATAAGTAAAGGGCCGGCTGGCTCATCTGTTGAAGGGTGGCCCCCAAAGTGCCTGAAAAAAAAAAATCTTTTTCTGTGTATATGACTTGTGTGCGCTGTAGCCACACGTGCATCAACAAAGTAGCACCAAGCGTGCGCCTGTGTCATAAGTAAAGGGCCTGCTGGCTCGTCTGTTGAAGGGTGGTATAACCCCCAAAGTGTGCTCCAAAAAAAATGTAAAAAATCTTTGTCTGTGTTTGTGACTTGTGTGCGCTGTAGTCGCAGGTGCATCAACAAAGTAGAGCCAAGCGTGCACCTGTGTCATAAGTAAAGGGACGGCTGGCTCGTCTGTTGAAGGATGGTGTAACCCCCAAAGTGCCTGAAAAAAAAATAAATATTTTTTTCTGTGTTTGTGTGTGCTTTAGCCGCACGTGCATCAATATCACATAAATGGAGGACAAAAATTTGTCTAATAAAAATAAAATAGGGAAAGATCAAGAATCACTTCCTCCTAGTGCTGAAGCTGCTGCCACTAGTCATGACATAGACGATGAAATGCCATCAACATTGTCTGCCAAGGCTAATGCCCAATGTCATAGTAGAAGGCATATAAAATCCCAAATGGCAAAGTTCAGGAAAATGACCTTAAAAAATTAATTTAAAACATCTGAGGAGAAATGTAAACTTGCCAATATGACATTTACGACATGGAGTGGCAAGGAACGTCTAAGGTCTTTCCCTATGTTCATGACTAGTGGTTCAGTTTCACATGACAATGGAAGCCCTCCTCTCGCTACAAAAATCAAACGAGTTAAGCTGGCAAAAGCACAGCAAAGAACTGCTTTCTAATTCTAAGAAGATATCACAAATCCCCATGGAGAGTCCAAGTGTGGTGACGGTTGCGATGCCTGACCTTCCCAACACTGGACGGGAAGAGGTGGCTCCTTCCACCATTTGCACGCCCTCTGCAAGTGCTGGAAGGAGCACCCACAGGCCACTTACTGATATTCAAATTGAAGATGTCACTGTTGAAGTACAACAGGATGAGGACATTGGTGTAACTGGCGCTGAGGAGGAAGTTGACGAGGAGGATTCTGATGGTGAGGTGGTTTGTTTAATTCAGGCACCGGGGGAGACAGTTATTGTCCGTGGGATGAAAAAGCCCATCACGGTCATGCCTGGGCAGAAGACCAAACATTCCACCTCTTTGGAAATATTTCTATCCAAATCTGGACAACAACTGTCTTGCCATATGTACCATAAGGTAGAATAAGCAGGGGTAGGGACGTTAACCATCTAGGAAAATCCTTCCTTATACGTCACCTGCAGCGCATTCATAAAAAGTTACTGTCAAATTCAGAAACTGTGGCAAAGACTGTAAGCAGTCCAGGAACACCTAAATCCCTTTTTTCTGTTGTTTCCAAGCACCTGCAAACCACATTGTCAACTCCCTCCTCGTCAATTTCCTCCTCAGTCAGGATCGGAAGTAGTCCTGCAGGCCATGTCACTGGCATGACTGACTCTCCTATCTGGGATTCCTCGTGAGGATCCTGCATTGCTACGCCTACTGCTGCCGCTGCTGCTGTTGCTGCTGGGAGTCGTTCATCATCCCAGAGAGGAAGTAGGAACACCGCTACTTTTACTAAACAATTGACCCTCCAACAGTGCTTAGCGAGGAGGATGAAGTATGACAGCAGTCATCCTGAAGCAAAGCGGATAACTGAGGCCTAGACCGCTATGTTGGTGTTAGACGTGCATCCGGTATCTGCCATTAGTGCAGTGGGATTTAGACAATTGATGGAGGTAGTGTGTCCCCGGTACCAAATCCCATCTAGATTCCACTTCACTAGGCAGGCGATACCGAGAATGTACAGAGACATCAGAAAAAGTGTCCTCCGTGTCCTAAACAATGCGGTTGTACCCAATGTCCATTTAACCACGGATATTTGGACAAGTGGAATAGGACAGACTAAGGACTACATGACTGTGACAGCCCACTGGGTAGATGTATCTCCTTTTGCAACAACAACAGCAGTGTCACCAGTAGCAGCATCTCAGAAATGCCAGCTCGTTCCAAGGCAGGCTACGCTGTGTATCACCGGTTTCAGTAAGAGGCACACCGCCGATAACCTCTTAGATAAACTGAGGGAAATCATCGCCCAATGCCTTACCCCACTTAGACTCTCCTGGGGTTTTGTGATATCTGACAACACCACCAATATTGTACGGGCATTACATCTGGCAAATTCCAGCACGTCCCATGTTTTGCTCACACAATAAATTTGGTGGTGCAGAACTTTCTAAAAAACGACAAGGGCATGCAGGGGACGCTTTGGGTGGCCTGAAAAATTTCTGGCCACTTTTGCCATTCAGCGACTGTGTGCCAAAGACTGGAGCACCAGCAAACACTCTGAACCTGCCCTGCCATCACCTGAAGCAAGAGGTTGTGATGCGGTTGAACTCAACCCTCTATATGCTTCAGAGGATGGAGGAGCAGCAAAAGGCCATTCAAGCCTATACATTCACCTATGACATAGGCAAAGGAGGGGGTATGCACCTGACTCAAGCACAGTGGAGAATGATTTCCGTGTTGTGCAAGGTTTTCCAGCCCTTCGAACTTGCCACATGTGAAGTCAGTTCAGACACTGCCACCTTGAGTCAGGTCATTCCCCTCATCAGGCTTTTGCAGAAGCAGCTGGAGAAAATGAAGGAGGAGCTAAGATGGAGCGATTCCGCTCGGTATGTGAGACTTGTGGATGAAGCCCTTCATTCGCTTTGCCAGGATTCGAGCGTGGTCAATCTGTTGAAAACAGACCACTACATTTTGGCCATGGTGCTCGATCCTAGGTTTAAAGCCTACATGGTGTCTCTCTTTCCGGCCGACACAAGCCTGCAGAGGTACAAAGACCTGCTGGTGGAAACACTGTCAGCTGAAGCAGATCGTGACATGTCAACAGCTCCTTCATTTTCTCCCGCAACTGGGGCTGCCAGGAAACAACTTAGGTATTCTAAGCAACCCACTGGTGGTGATGCAGGGCAAACAGGACCAAGTTTGGACATTTGGTCCGGACTGAAGGACCTGGCACCAATTTCTGACATGTCTACTGTCACTGCATATGATACTGTCACCATTGACAGAATGGTGGAGGATTACATCGGTGACAGCATCCAAGTAGGCATGTCAGACAGTCACTACCTGTACTGGCATGAAAAAGAGGCAAATTGGAGGCCCCTGTACAAACTGGCTCTTTTTTACCTTAGTTGCCCCCCCTCCAGTGTGTACTCCGAAAGAGTGTTTAATGCAGCCAGGAACCTTGGCAGCGAAAGGCGTAGGAGGTTGCTTCCACAAAATGTGGAGAAGATGATGTTCATCAAAATGAATGATCAATTCTACCAGGGAGACCAGCCTCAAGAAAGTACAGAGGGACCTGTGGTGGTGGTTTCCAGCGGGGATGAATTAATGCTCTGTAAGAATGAGGATATACACAACACTGAAGAGGGTGAGGAATCGGAGGATGAGGAGAATGAAGACGACATCTTGCCTCTCTAGAGCCAGTTTGTGCAGGGACAGATTAATTGCCAGCTTGTTTTGTGGGGGCCCAAACGAACCAATCATTTCAGCCACAGTCGTGTGGCAGACCCTGGCGCTGAAATGATTGGTTTGTTAAAGTGTGCATGTCCTGTTTTTTCAACATAAGGGTGGGTGGGAGGGCCCAAGGACAATTCCATCTTGCACTTCTTTTTTTTTGCATTATGTACTGTTTGAGGCCTACTTTTTCAAACTGCCATCCTATCTGCCACTGCAGTGTCACTCCTAGATGGGCCACGTGTTTGTGCCTGCCACTTGTGTCGCTTAGCATAGTCATCCAGCTACCTCGGTGCAACCTTTTGGCCTAAAAACAATATTGTGAGATGTTCAGAATAGACTGGAAATGAGTGGAAATTAATGTTATTGAGGTTAATAATAGCATAGGAACAGAAAAACCCACAAATTCTGTAATTTTAGCTGTTTATATGCCTTTTTTCCAAAAAAAATACAGATCCAAAACACAAAACCCAGAACCCAAAACACGGAAGGGTGGTTTTGGCAAAACCAATCCAGATCCAAAACATGAAGAAAGATCTAGATCCAAAACCAAAACACAAAACACGAAAAGTGGCCGGTGCACACCCCTAGGTAAGAATCACATAACCCGCTTTGGTGGTTTTAGTATACATATTAATGAGTATGGGCTGTATAAGTATTGGCATGGGTGTTTTTAGACACACTCACTCAGGAAATCCATCTGGGCAAAACGTGTCTGGGCGTGGCTAATGATGATGACGACGTGGTGACGTCATCGGTCTAGGAAGCACTGGTGAATACATATGAACTTGCCTTATTTACAAAGTAACACCAAAAACTGACGTGCATAAAAGGTATAGAAGTCCAGCCTTTTATGAAAGCCACATAGTGCGATCTTAAATATATCGTACACATCAGTATTTGCAGTTTAAAAGCCAAGTTCATCAGCTGCACCAAAAAAACGTATTTTCCATTTATTTTATGGGCAGTTGTATGGTCAGCAGTTCTTAAAATTTTCATAATTTGTAAAGTCAGCAATAATGATCTCAAATATAAAAACAGAGAGCAACCATAGTGCTGCTAAAGAAATAGTGCATAATTCTGCTAAAGAAAGAGTGAAACAATTGGATAGGAAAGACCTTTTATATGAGAAAATGATAAAACTAAAGGAAGACAAATTTGAGTGGTCTTTTATTGGTAATTTTAACTCTCATTTTAAAGAAATATTGGTATATTTACTAAAATGAGAGTTCTGAGAAGTGGAGAAGTTACCAATCAGATTCTATTTAACATTTAACTAGCACCTCCTAGAAGATAATAGCTAGATTCTGATTGGTTGCTATGGGCAACATCTCCACTATAGAGTCTGTTTTTAAGAAAAACTGGAAGATTTTAAAAAAGGAATCAGTTATAGGCAATAAATTGCCTGATCACCTCTCTTTTATATATAGAAAGTCATTTTTCCTGAAAGATACATTAGTGAGAAGTAGCCTGGAGGAATAAAAAAAAGAGTGTGTGCCACGGTTCTGGTATTCTGTAGATCTGGCACAGGGCCCAGGGTATTAAATGAAGAGTGCAGGAAACGGGGAGGCTTCAAGATACCACGACTGATAGGTAATACAGGTACTGGTAGGCTAGAGACACTAGGAATCATGGACCGGAGCAATACAAGGATGCTAGAATTGGAACAGGAACCCAAGCCACCTAATGATCCAAGGACCAATCAGGCCAGATAACTACTCCAGTGACAAGAAGAGCCTGAACTCAAAACAGTATAGTACAGACAGCCTGGACCTGGGAACCAAGTGAGGAATCGGAGTCTTACAGTATGTAACCAGGGAAGATCTAATGAAGCTATATCCCTGGTACAGCTCTGACGTTAGACCTGGACCATAATCCAGAGGGGGAACTCGGGATAGAGAGACACTTCAGGCACACACAGTACTGAACACCTCGATGCTAAAATACTGTGACCCGATCATGCCTTCCTGACCTGGAACCACAACGCTGACTGTCAGCCCAAGACAAGAGCACACAGTACAGGTTGACCAAAATAGTCAACCTAGATTATGCAGTAACCTATTATAGCCACAGAGTGTAGTGATACTTGCAACACAGTCCAGATGATGCCCGCACAATGCAGAGTGGAATCCACACACGTGATAAGATGATTGTTCAGGCAATGAGTCTTTCCTAGGCCTAGAAATATATAGGGAGTGGCAACAGGTAATTGGTCAGGCTGACCAGGTGAGCAGTAATCACTGGGATAGTCTGTTAGAGGTTTTAGATACTGCAATGAATGAATGTTTAACCCTGTGTGGGTGGCTAATGTTAAGTCTGTGACTTATACTTCAATAAGGGTTTCTTAATAACTTGGACACAGTGAGTGAGCATGCTTTTTTACTGTAAAACTGCAGGAAAACCAAAGAAAAAGACTAGAGATTCATACACCAACTAATACAAACAAATAATAAGATCTGTTGTAACCTTCCACTAGAATACATACACAGCAATGAGAACTATATACACCACAGCTAAGACCATGATTTGTGACAGCACTCCCTCCTTTACTAGTGATCACCAAACACTTAGGATGGGGCTTAGCCGGATACTTGCAATTAAATTTACTGATGAGATTAGAAGCATGAACGTCTGAAGCTCTGATCCAAATTCTCTCTTTGGGACCATAACCCTTCCAATCCACTAGATAATAAAAGTTACTTTTTTCAAAATCATGAGTCTACAATTTCTTTGACTTCATATTCCTCACCTTGTTCCGTTTGAATTGCAGGAGATGTCAATTTAGGAGAGTAAAATCAACTAAGGATCAGAGGTTTAAGCAGAGAAATATGGAACAAGTTGGGTATTCTGAGGCATGAAGGTAAACGGAGTTTGTATGATACAGGATTAATGACTTGAATGATTGGAAAAGGGCCAATAAATTGAGGTGCAAATTTCATGGAAGGTACTCTCAATCGAAGGTTGCGTGTGGATAGCCGGGATGCAGTTCAATTACCGACTTCCGGAATGTCTGCTGATGGCATCCAAGTGGCAGCTTCTCATTGGCTCGCACAACTGCACCAGCAATGTGGGACCCGGTGCTCCTGAGTCCTGGCAGCTCCGTTCCAGCAGCGCACTGAGCGCAGGACAGAGGTAAGTAGTGAGAGGGAATAGAGAGAGGGGAGGATGTGAGAGGGAATAGAGAGTGGGGCAGACAGAGGGAGGCAGGCAGTTAGTATTGTACGGGGTGACAGAGAGGGAATTAGTGAGAAGGGCAGGGAGTGAGAGAGGGGAGCAGGCAGGGAGAGTGGGGTGGGGGGGTGAGACGTACAATGGGGTGATATGGAAGCAGGGGCCCAAGGGGAGGGGGGGGAGAGATTCATTCGCCATACCCCCACCACTAAATTCCCACTTCGAGCACTGAGTTTTAGGGTTAGTCACCACTAAAGGATGGTTAGGGTTAGGGGGGAGGTTTAGGGTACTTACCTGCCCCAGTCGGAACTTCATGCTTCGGCCTTCCGGTGTTGGTATTTCATCTGCCACGAATATATCCGGTGACATTATATACTGTACCAATTCCGAATAGCCAGACTCTCTCTCCAATTTTCATGCTGGGAATATTTCTGCATTTTTTTGTCTTCTTGGATTTTGTACCGTTTAGAAGTTTCAATGGAGCAAAGCTTCTCTCACACGATGCCAAATATGTAAGAATTGTCGAATACTTTTTTCAGAAGCAGGAACTGCACTGGTAGGGAGTGGTGTGAATAATGGAACTCTGGGATGCAGACCAAAACTGTAAAAAATGGAGTAGAGTTAGATGATTCACAGTAGTGATAATTATGTGCAAATTCTGCCCATGGGACTAATTGAAGCCAGTCGTCTTGTGAACATGATATGAACATTCTCAGAAAGGTCTCCAAATCCTGGTTAATTTTAGGGATGTGCGCCGACCCCAGTGTTTTGGTTTTGATTTTGGTTCTTTATGTCCCTTCAAGGTTTTGGATCTGGCTTTGGTTTTGCAAAACCACCCTCAAGTGTTTTGGTTTTGGATCTGGATTAAAAAAAAAATAGATAAAAAGTTTTAAAAACAGCTAAAATTATGCAATGTATGCAATCCAAAACCCGAAATTCGGATTCAAAATCCGAATTTCCGAACCACAAAAAGATCAGAACCACCACCAGGATTTACCCAGATCTCCTCAGGAGATCAGAACCGCGACTTGGATTTACCTGGATTCCCGAAATTCGGGTGGATTCGGATTTCTGGAGAACCAAACCGCACATCTCTAGTTAATTCTCTCTGTTTGTCCATTGGACTGTGGGTGATAAGCATAGGAAAAGTAAAATTTTATTTGGAGAGCTTGACACAAAAACCAGAACTTGGCAACAAATTGCACACCTCAGTCTGACACGATATCTTCTGGATACCCATAAAGAGAGAAGATTTCTTTGACAAACAATTGGGCTAAAACAGGAGCAGAAAGAAGATCACGGAGAGGAACAAAATGTGCCATTTTAGAAAATCTGTCTACTATTACCCAAATAGTAGTGTATCCATCAGAGCTGGGTAAGTCTGTAACAAAATCCATAGATATATGGATCCATGGTTGATGAGGATTGGCAATGGAAGTAGTTCACCTGCAAAACCCAGTCGAGAGCTTTTATTTTGGGAATAGATGGCACAGGTGGATATAAATTGCTGGACATCTTGACAAAGTGAGGGCCACCAATAACTTCTGGAATTGAAGGTATAAGTTTTACGTTCCCCAGTATGTCCTGCAAATTTAGTGCAATGAGCCCATTGAAGGTTTGAGTCGAAGATCTTCTGCAACAAAAGTTTTACCAAGAGGTGGAGAATCTGCTGATTTGCTGACTGCTATGCTGAGGGGAGTAATGATGTGTTGTGATTCAAGGAACACGGAAGTCTCTTCTACCATCATAGAATGCGACAGAGCATCAGCTTTACAATTCTTGGTACCAGGCTGAAAAGTGACTTGCTAATCAAAACTTGAAAAGAATAATGACCATCTGGCTTGTCTTGGATTCATGCATTGGGCAGTTTTCAAATACAATAAGTTCTTGTGATCAGTGAGAACTGTAATAGGGTAGTGGGCACCCTCAAGTAGATGTCGCAATTCTTCTAAATAGAGTTTGATAGCTTGCAACTCTTGATCACCTATGTAACCAAGGAAGGGTATGGAAGTTACCCCAAAAGTGCATTTCTCTCTCTTGCAATAGAACTGACTTTGTCGAAGTCGCTTAAGAAACTCATTCGTGGGAATAATGAGTTTGATATCTGGAGAAAAAATTTGTATATCATCTAGATACACAACAAGAGTCTTGTACAAAAGGAATATTTCATTGACAAAGTTTTGAAATACTACAGGTGCATTACATAGTCCAAACGGCATTACAAGGTACTCATAATGACCGTCTCTGGTACTAACTGCGGTCTTCCTCTCATCACCCTTTCTTATCCGTATCAGGTTATATTCTCCACAAATGAGTGATGAGTGGCAACTGGTATCAGTTCTTAATAGTCATATCGTTTAGGTCTTGATAATCGATGCAAGGCCTTAATCCACCATCTTTCTTTTTCATGAAAAGAGAACCCTGTCCCAGCTGGTGATGAGGAGGGCCAAAAAAAGCCACGTTCCAAGTTATCTTTTATATAATCATCCATGGCTTGGGTCTCAGGAACAGATAGACCCTTCCACGAGGAGGAATTTTACCTGGGATTAGGTCGATTGGACTATCCCAAGGTCGATGTGCTGGTAAAGTCTCTGCAGCCTGTTTTCCTGAGCACATCCGCAAATTGCCTGTAAGGAACAGGTAATTATATGCCACCTCTTCTGTTGTGACACAGTGAGGTACAACAATCTTTAACCAAGCTTCGCTACACTTTAGGCCCCAGGCAAGAAATTGGTTTGAAGACCAGTCGGTGTGTGGGTTGTGGTATTGTAGTCATGGATATCCAAGAACAATTGGACTTATAGACTCTGGAATCACTAGAAAAGAAATTATTTTAGAGTGCAAAACTCCCACACACCCAAGGTCACAGGTTTGATTTAGAATGTAATTCGCCCTCCAGAAATATGACTACCATCTACAGCAGCTTTGGACACCTTGTTTACTGCTATTTCCAAACAGCAACTGCACATCTGGATTGTGCTTTCATTGTTGCCGGGAATTTTAATCAGGCTAATTAAATCTGTACTTCGAAGTTTGTACAGATTGTGAGAGTACTTATGCATGGTGATAACATACTTGACCACCTTTATACAAACATCATGTGTTTATACAACTGATTATAAAGGCTTAAATCAGAGGTGGGGAACCTTTTTTCTGCTGAGGGCCATTTTGATATATATAAAATTATTTGCAAGCCCAGTGTAGACCACGCCCCCTCCGTGTGACATCACATGTGGGTGGGGTAACAATCGCTGGGCAGTGGTGTGACCATCTGAAGCATCCTAAAGACGCTCCAGGCAGTACTGCTGCATAGATTCTGGCTGCAGGGTGCCATTCTAGGCAGCCAGATGAGGCTATCAGAAAATAGCTCTGAGGGCCAGACCAAATGATTCCGCGAGCCTTATATGGCCTGCGGCCTGAGGTTCCCCATCCCTGGTTTTTATACCTGCACCCATAAGAAAGATGGCCCTACTGCAGATGAGTTTAATTCATTTTATGAACGGTTTGAGGAGGCTAACTTGATCCCCGTCAGATAGTCCTTTGAATTTATCTAAGTCTGAAGTCATGCTTTGCCTACATAGTGTCACGACAATGGTTTCGTGGCGTGGAGGTTTGCGGTCTTACCGGTGAGGGCGCTGTGGCACGGACCTTCTGGCGGGGAGCTGGCGTGTGGAGACTGGAATTGCATGTACGCAGAGGTCTGCCAGCGTTGAGCCATCCTGGCAAGGGTAAGTCTAGTGGTGTCTCCATGTCACGGCTGTCTGGGTGCCACCATCTTGTCTTTGGCCATGTGACATAGCAGGCCAATCGTCTGTGGGTCACCTGCTCTCTCTGGCCTATCACGTTCCGTTACTGGGTACTTAAGGGTGTTTGGAGCACCCTGTAGTTGCCAGTGCAACGTGTTCACAGCATCAGCTGTGAGAGAGAGTTCTTTGCTCTCCTGAACCTGAGGGCCTGATTCAGAGCCGGACGCAAGTGGCCGTTCGCTCGTCCGCCGTACGAGCGAAAAAATGTTAATTCAAGCGCTCGCTCGTATGTTCGGTCACAGCTAATCTTCCGCCCCATAGTCTCCCAACCCCTCCTCTAGCTAGCGAACGTTCAAAATAACGACCGTCCGTCTCCTCTTTGGTTGCAGGGAACGCTTGCACAAGTCAATTCCGGGAAGTGGCCCTGTCAGTTTTCGATTGCCTGCTATTTCATTCAGCAAACATACTTGAATCGATTAATGGCAATCACTATATTAATTAGCTTAATTGTTATTCACATGTTTGCAATGCGTTTTTTTTTTTCAATGTCAATAAACTTTATTATTGTTAGTGTGTGTCATTTCTTCCGCAGAATACGTACGGTTGGACCAAGGGGATGGTTGATCAAAATTAAAAGTTTGTTTGAATGCTGCTATTGTTTTGCATTTTTTTATATACAGATTTTTCATCTTTTTCATTAATATTTAAATTAGCTTACGCATGTCACTGCATCAAGCCTATCATAACTCACAATATATTTGTGAGGGTGTAGGTCACATGACTCATACAATAACCAATAGAATGCTTTCTGTTAATTTACAAAGTACATTAGCCAATCAAATTTTTTCTAGGACCTTTATTAAAACAGTTTTTTGTAAAAAAAAGCATTGCCATCATGAGAGCCGCAGCTTTTTGTCGCCGTGAACTCCTGGTCCTCACTGATGTGATGGACCGGAGAATAACCAATTCCACGGGCCCCATCACTAACCTCCGCAAGCGGCTTGCCTACGCAGAAGTGCGGAGCCACCTGCGTACGATCGGCTACCGCAGAAACATCGGCCAACTCGAAAGAAGGTGGTCCGATCTCAGGCGCCGATCCCCACTCTTGTTGGCCAATTTGCGTCAGCAAATACAAGAAAGTAAGGTTTTTTTTTTATTTTATTTAAAATGTAACCATACCTGTGTGTGCATATTACCCATATAGCCCTGTTTCTTTCTTTTGGACATACCTGCGTGTGCATGTTTACCGTATAGCCCTGTGGTTTTTTTTGGAGTGTACATTTTGGAATCAAAATATTAAATATGTAATAATCTAAATTTTTCAACATCATTTAGGGGCTGAGCGCAGACTACGACGTCTCCAACGTCACCGACGTCGGGCTCGTCCCCTATCCCCCACTCCCACCCAAACCTCCTCTGCCCACTCTTCCCCAAATTCTCCCTCCACCCCAGAGCTTGCTGCCCATCAGTCCCCTCCCTCTCCTCACCTTACCATCCCTCCAACTTCCCCCTCCACTCAAACCCCCCCTCTCTTTTCCCCACCCTCCACTTCATCCCACATCACCCCTCCTCCTTCCCTGAGCCACTGGCCCCCCTCTGATGAGGAGGAATTCGGGGCTCCAGGCCCAGTCAGCAATGTTCCCGGTATGTTTACATTTTAAACTATGGTTTTTGTTTGTTTTATTTTGGTTGATGTTGTCCTTTTGCCTGTGCAGTTCTAAATAGTAAGGTAGTTCCAATGTTTTTTAAATATATCTTTGTGAAACAATGTCTAGGATGTTTTCCCCTTACACATATGACACATGTCCAAACACTCATACTTGTGTCTTTCTTGTTTACGGTACCAACAAATGTTGTATTTTTGTGTAGTTGTAACTCTCTTTTATGTTATTTGTTCAAAATATTTTTTGGCTTTGATTTTCGACAATATTTTCATTGGCATTCCTTTTGTTTTGTAGTTGTTTTTTCACATATAAATTAATGTGTCATTTTAGTCATCCGCACATTTTTTTTACCCACAGAGGACCAGAGGCATTTAGAAGACATTTATGCAGGCTTGCAGAATGTGGGGGGCCATGTAGTTGCCATGCTAGTGGCGTTGGATCACATTTTGGCGCACCTGCGCCACTCATTTTTTTGTTTTTCCCTCAAAAAATTTTGTAAAAAATAAAATTTATTTTGATTTATTTAAGTCTCATTCCTTGTCTGTAAATCTTAGATTGTTGAACCTTACATAAGTCTACTATTTTACCATGAGTTTTTAAGTAATGTAAATTGGATTGTAGAAAGCTCAAGTAAGTATGTAAGCTGGCACATTAAACACCTAACAATACCAATAGGTTTGTAGAATTAACGGCAAAAATAGTTTGTTCTTTTTTTGGGGTAATGTAAAAATTAAAACAAACCTGCTTAGGCCTACATTGGCAAACATACTGATTCACCATAATACCTTTGGTGTTTGTTTTTAGCCACAAAGCAGGGTAAAAATGTTTACAGTTTAAAAAATTACAGGATTAGCCATTAATCAAGTTTGAATTTTTTTAAACAGGTTACACTTGTTTGTAATTTATGATGGAAATGGTTTTTTAACGTAAAAAAAAACTTTAATCCACACAAATAATAAACACCAAGTGAAATGACACAATAAATACAAACATTGCAAACACACACACAAGTCAAAAAATCACCCAAACCCACAAAAAAACAAAATCAGGAACTGTTTGAAGAAGTAGCATGCCAACATGAATCCACAAATGAGGAGAAGAAATCATTGTTCCCGAAGTTATATCCAATGTGTCCACAGAAAGTCATTTGTTTTGATCAGGTAGTAGGCATGGATTTGTATGGTCATTTTAGGGAGTAAAAATAAAAAAAAGTTAAAAGTGAACAATAAAATATTACATGTCTACATTGGGGCAATTAAAAAATTTGGCTGGAAATAATTACCTAAAAAATCTGGCCACCACTTCATCACGTATGGCCCCCCCACATACTGACCTCCGACCAACCTCGGGGGGGCCATCGTCAGGCAAGGCATCCTCTGGCTGCATTGGGACACCACTCCTTATGGTGATGTTGTGAAATATCCCACACAGGACCACAATTTTCGAAACCATAGCCGGCAAATACATGAGGTCGCCACCAGAGCGGTGGAGGCATCTGAATCGGCCTTTTAAAAGGCCGATGCAGCGCTCCACCACCTACCTGGTGGCTGTAAGTGCGGAATTATACTCACTTTGTGGCCCTGGTGTGGGAACCAAATAAGTAGTGAGCAGCCAGGGCATGCAAGGGTAAACACTGTCTCCTGTGAAAATATAGAAAAAAACATCAGGACCATTGTGTAATGAGATTTGCATTGGTTTCAACAGAAGGTTTCAACTTACCCAGAAGCCACGCATCACCAGCTTGGAGGTTGTTTAATTTGTGCCAAATCCCTGATTGCCGGATGACGAAGGAATCATGTGCACTGCAGGGGAATTTGGCATTCAGGGACAAGATCTGGAGGGAGGCATCACATACCACCATTACATTAATCGAGTGAAAGTGCTTTAGGTTCCTAAATATAGCCTCCAGCCTTGCTGGAGGCTGAAGTGGTATGTGAGTGCCATCCACAACCCCTATGATGTGTGGGAAGCCAGCTACTTGGTAAAAATTAGCCTCCACCACAATAAGGGAACCCATATCCAATGGCATTTTAATAAAATGATGGAGGTGTTTAAAAAGGGCCTCCATCACTGCCCTCAGGATCCTTGAAAAGGAGAATTGTGAGATTCCAGCAACTATTCCCACAGTGGTTTGAAAGGATCCTGAGGCACAAAAATGTAACACCGACATTAATTGCGTAAGTGGTGGTATTGCTGTAGGACCGTCAATTTGCCGTTCAAGATCACTCTCTATTAATGAGAGAGTGTCTATGATGATTTGTGGAGGAAGACGGTATTGCCTTAATACCTCATCATCTGGCATTCCAAAAAGGGTGACACGTGTTCTATATATCTGGGGCCTTGCACACCTATGAGGCCTACGCCTGGGACGAAGTTGAGGTTGGTTGGGTTCTGGAACCATGGCCCATATACTACGACCAACATCAACCTGAAATGTTAAGCCAGGTAGTTATTGTTTTAGACAAATGTGTAAAGAAAAATATACTTATCTTTTCTAAGAAATCCAAAGATGCTTACAGGCCTGGGACTTGTCATGTGCAGAACAACCTACATTTCAAAAGTAGAAAATATTTTGAAGATTAATTTAATAAATTATGATTGCAAACAAATTTCTTTGGTGAAAAAATAGAAAAGGGAGCACACATTAGTTCGGAAAATAGTGCGCTACATTTAGTGGTAAAACATGATTTTACACTGAAAAATTCAAAAAACATTAGTTCACTAAATAGTACGCAACTTTTACAGTTAAATAAGGACACATTAGTGCGCTAAATAGTACGCAACTTTTACAGTTAAATATGGACACATTAGTGCGCTAAATAGTACGCAACTTTTACAGTTAAATAAGGATACATTAGTGCGCTAAATAGTACGCAACTTTTACAGTTAAATAAGGACACATTAGTGCGCTAAATAGAACGTTAATTTTAAATTTAAAACCACTCAAACATTAGTTCGCAAAAGAGTACGCTACATTTAGTGGTAAGACATGATTGTTCCCAGAAAATAAACAAGATTACATAGCGAAATATATGCTAAGACCAACACATCGAATTTGTAAATTCATGAAACCAAAAACACTTACCAAAAACAGACAAATATCCCAAAGTTCAAAAACGTAACTGGGGCAATGCCAAAATAACTGTAAAAAAAAAAATATATATATTACAAACATTTGTAAACTATTTACTATTATTTTTTACAGTGGTTTTTTAAAATACTTACTCAAAACTTCAAATAAAAATAGCCAAACAATAAAAAAAAGCGAACGGAAAAGAAAGAAGTATGAAAAAAAACAAAAAGATCACACCAAAAAATTTCTCCTTCTACTCCAAAATCAGCCAACAATCCACTCCAACGCAAAACCTCCAACAATCATAACATGCCACCTCGACTCGAGTCACACCAAGCCGTAAATAGTCTTTATTTTCCCGCTCAAATTAAGGACGGACAATAGGAGCGCACAATCAATGATGCGGCCGAATAATGCTGACGCATGTATAAAAACGTCACTGAAAACCCAAATCGGTCTGCTGTAGTGAGAACTGAAGGTTCAAAATGACTACAGAGCAGCAAAGCACTGGCCAAGAGGCGCCAGGTAAGTATTTGTCTTTTTTGGGCTAAAGGATTATGTTTAACAATAATTTTGGGAACATTTTACATTATAAATTTTAATTTCATTTTAAAAAAAGGTGTGGAGGATGCCATGGAAGAGGCTGCTAGGCCTAGTAGGCCAACTAAACAAAAAAAAAAAAAGGCAGCCACAATTCACAAGAAAGGAGATGGAGGTTTTGGTGCAAATGTGCAATGACAACCTGCTACAGGCACCAAGGAATATGGGTGCAAGCCAGAAATGGAAAATGTGGGATGACATAGTCAGTGGTGTCAATAGGGTGGGTGAGTTTGAACGTTCAACCCGGGAGGTCAAACGCCGGTACGTAAAAACTACATTTGGTAAAAAAGTATTTACAGGTCCAAATACTGCAGGAATAATGCCAACTTTTTAACCCACAGATGGAGCGACTTCAAATATCGGCTTAAGCAAAAACTGGCTGATAGGGCTAGGCATGCAGGGGGGACAGGTGGGGGTCCCACCCCTGTGTCACTGGAGCTCACAGATTTGGAGGAGATGGCCCAGGGGTGTGTGCAGGATGAGGAGGTGTTTGGCGTGTCGAACATGGATACCGACATGCCAGACTTTGCGGCTCCTCATGTTGCCCAAGGTAAATGTTGTAATGTTAACAACTCAGAAATGTGTTTGGGACAATATCTAGATTATAATGTTATTCTTTTATCTTTTTTATCACAGAGACACAGGCGGATGAGTCTGCTCCAGAGGGGAGCTTTGGCCGCAGAATTTCTGCTGGCTCTGTAGGGGAGGAAGCAGTAGATCTGGCTGGGGACTCTGTGGCAGACAGTCCAGGGCATTCCCCCTCGCAGGCACTGGCCCTCCTCACTGATCTCAATATTAAAACAGATCAGCACACCGAGATTCTGCTGAGGCTGGATGCCAGTCTGCTACGGGTGGCGGACACCCTGGAGCAAAGTGCTGCGGCCAACGTGACCATTGCTAAGGCCCTGGCGGAAAACACTGGGGCCAACGTGCGAATAGCAAATGCCCTGGAGCAGCTCATTCGCCAGCACATGTTGGAGCTGGCCTCCCTTCCTGCCGGAACATCAGGACCCTCCACCTCTGGCACAACAACAGCCATCCCTCCAAATGTGCCTAGCCCTGTGCCTAGTCCAGAGGCCACAACATCTGCCTCTGGCCAGGCCAGCCGAAGGACTTGCCAGACCCGTTCAGGCTCCCTCCCTACCCCGGCCAAACGGGCCAAAAGGCGATGACAGCACTGGCTAATTTTCCCACAATCCATCTCTGTGTTTGCCCCATATTCCTTAATGCCCAAAACCGCCCTCTCCTTTCTTGTGAATTGTTTTTAAATTGTGTTTGTTTGTGGATTTCAAATGCCACTTATTTTGTTTGTGTGTTGCTAAAATCATTTGTTATTTGTTTTTACGTTATCCAGATTTTATTATGGCAAAAAACAAACAAACAAAAAAAAACAAAGGTTGAAAATCTGCAAATTTCTATTGTTAGTTTATTCCAAAACTGGTTAAAAGGTAATCCCGGAAACAAAATTACAAACAATCCAACGGAAATATAATCATTATTTTTGACTAAAAAAACCAAGGGTTAAAAACAATTTAAGAGTTTTAATTAACACTTAGCAAAAAACAAAAGGACGATTGTTTTCTTGGCCCCCAAAAAATGAAGAAAAATAACAAACATGCGTACAATCTTGTTTCCCTAAAAATAAAAAATAAAAAATATTGAAAAAACACGCAAAATTAAAATAAATTTGGTATCTAATTGATTGTATTACCCAGAAATTAGCAGCTGAGTAGTTCACCTGCGTACGGTTTTTAGCTACTAAAAAATGTCTATTTGCTAAACACCTTACAAGCATTTTTGCAATTCAAAGCTGATTGTTTTTGTGGCCTCAATTGATAAATCGGAATCCCATCGATGTGCCTCGGGAAGGACGAAGAGACCATCGTCATTGCGGTAGAGTATACCAGACCACAAGCTGAGCGAGCAGTTTTAATGGAAAGTGGATCAGACAGTGACGTATCACTTTTTCCGTTCACATTGGCCGCTCGCATCAGATAATTTAGGTACGCCCAAAAAACGCCTCGACACGCCTGCGTTTTCCCATCTCCACCCCCGTCACCGCCCCAAAACGGACAGTTCTGTCAATCACATTTGACATGTCACTTTCTGTTCGCTGTTCGACGAACGACTGAAAAAATGATCGCTATCAGCCGTACGCATGTACGCACTGTTACACCGACGCATGCGTGGTTGGACAACATCGGACGACTACGAGCGTACGGCTGCTTACGAGCGGCTCTGAATGAGGGCCTGAGACTTGTGCTTGCCCTAGCTCCTTATCAGCCTCCAGCTCCCTGCATAGCCTGCACTGCTCTCCCCTGCCTTGCACTCCGCTGGAGATCAGCTCCGCACCTTCTACCAGACCCACTCCTGCCTGTGCCTGTCTACGCAGTTAAACCCATTCCTGCGCAGCCATCATCACGGCATTACCGGATTCTTCTTTCAGCCATCATCACAGCATTTCAGGATTCTCCTTTCAGCCATCATCACATCATTACCGAATTCTCCTTTCAGCCATCATCACAGCATTTCCAGATGCACTCTTACAGTCTATCTGGATTCACATCATTCATCTTTGTCACTGATCTGGACATTTGTTTAATCCCACTCACTACAGTTTCCTTCTGCCACATATATTAGTTTGTTATTACTGGACTTTAGTTTATCTTATTGTACATGTCTACCAACATTCACATTAAACAACCTAACTTTCAGTTTAAACCTTTTCCGGTGTCTACTCCTGTTACCACCCCGGGTCCTCAACAAACACAGGCCCTAACACATAGAACCAATGCTAGGAAGGCACCAGGTCCAGATTGTCTTTCGGGTAGAGTCTTACATGCGTGTGGCTGATCAGTTACCAGGTATTTTTACTAAGATTTTGGACCTCTCACTGGCTCAGTGTATCGTTCTGCAATGTTTTAAAGTTTGTACAATTGTTCCTGTCCCCAAATCTGCAGCAGTAACTGGTCTAAATGACTATTGCCCAATTGCTCTCACATCATTACTGATGAAGTGTTTTGGGTCACATTAGGAGTGGCATACCGGTGGGTTTTGAGTGACTTACACCAGTTTGCATACAGGTTAAATAGATCCACCAAGGATGCTGCTTTTATGGTTCTTGATAAGGTTCCCTGTCATTTAGAGAACAGGGACTCATATGTAAGATTGCTGTTTGTGGATTATAGTTCCGATTTTAACACCATTGTGCCAGCAGTGCTAATTGCCAAAGTCTGAGAGATTGGTTTCATATATTATTGGTTGTTAGATTTTTTGACTAATCGTCCACAGTCAGGATGGGTTCTACTATCTTGGCTGTACTGAACACAGGGGTCCCCCAGGGGTGTGTTTTAAGCCCCTTTTTATATTCATTATATACTTCTGATCTGATCGTACTACAGATACGGAATCCATTTTTATTGTAAAATTTGCGGACGACACTACGCTTGTGGGTTTGATTAGTAAGGGAGAGGAGTACGGTTATAAGAAGAAGGTGAGGCAGCTTGTTAAGTGGGGGAAGAATAATAATTTGTTGTTAAATAGTAAGAAAACTATGGATGTGGTGATAGATTTCAGAAGATCTAGAAAAACCACCTCACAGCCATTGGTTTTGAAAGGTGAGAAGGTAGAGATGGTTAGTGGGATTACGTTTTTAGGAATTAAGTTTACTGAGGATTTATCGTGGTCTTCTCTAATTTCAGCTGTGGTTGGATAGGCTTAGCAATGCCTTTTCTTCCTATGAAGACTTCGAACAGTTGGTTTACTGAAGCCCACGCTTGTAAATTTTTTACAGTTGAGTAATCGAGTCTTTTGATTTATGCTATTATGGTGTGGTATGGGAATTCCAAGCGTTCTGATTGCAGCTCTCTAGATATAGTAGTTAAAGCTGCTGAGAAAATCATCGGCCAATCCCTGGCTAAGTTGGATGACATCTTTTCCAGGAGGCGTATAGCAAAGGATAATAAAATCATCTCTGATCCTACTCATCATTATCACTCACTTTTCTCGTTGTTGCCCTCCAAGAAACGTTATAGGTGTTTTGGATGCCGTACCAGCAGGTTGCAGAACAGTTTCTTTCCTTCTGTAATTGTTAGTTTAAATCTTTATTGTATTTTAAACTTTTACGTGCCCTGTGAGTGTATTGCATTGTAATTTCACTTATGCACGTTGTAGTGACAATAAAAGATCATTTGAATTTGATTGCTGCATCCATGGACTCAGCTTGGATCAGTAATGCTGCTACGTGTGGATGGTATGTTTACTTTCTGTGCAACGCTGAATATAAAAATTTATCCATGGCAAATAATACAATATCTAGTTAAAGTAGATTGTCAATTATTCTATTAAATTACATGCTTGTAGTTTTGTGTTAAGCTGTTCTTTGTGTAGCCTGGCTTGTATTTGTGTGTGGTGTAATATTATACGATGTGACTGTATAAAATGAGCTCCACATCTTATTTTGGGAACTTCCTCTTGAAGTGCACATGGCAATGCTAGGAACATCAAGGTCATATTCTGGTCATGAGCTGAGAAAGCTGTGGGGCTCTTTGGTGATAAACTGTCCCATCCCTCTTCCCTGATGCTGAGCTCAAATCTTAGATTTAATTCTTTTCTTGTTGTGGTCTCAGTGTCTGATTCAGCAAGGAACGCAAATGTGTGCACGCATGCACTCGGCCGCTGTGTGTATATGCTAATCAGTGCAGACACCCAGCAATACATAATGCCGCCCACCTCACTTTACTCACAGACTGAGTAGTCTGCAAGATAGCGGAAACATCGGCAGTGGCGTAACTAGGGTATTTGGAGCCCAGGGCAAATTTGAAAAGGGAGCCCCCCCGCGATATGTGCGTGCACCGAAGGTGCGCGTGGAAAAAAATGGGCGTGGTCACTTAAAAATGGTGCGTGTCAACATGACACACCCCTTTATTTTCACGCTGAACATTCTTATCCATATGCACCTTAACCCCAGTAGTGCCCCTTATACAGTACCCCCAGTATGCAGTTGTGGTCCCTCTTAGGCACCCAGTAGTGATCCCCCCCTATCTAGTGCCCCCTGTAGTGGTCCCCCCAGTGCAGTGCCCCTAGCAGTAAACCCCTTACATAGTGCCCCCAGCAGTAGTCCCCCCCATGCAGTGCCCCCAGTAGTGGTCCCCCGGATGCAGGCCCCCAGTAGTGATCCCCCTATCCAGTGTCCCCTGTAGTGGTCTTTCCTATTATTGCCCCCAGTAATGGTCCCCCCAGTGCAGTGCCCCTAGTAGTAGGCCCCTTTTATAATGCCCCCAGTAGTAGTCCCCCCCCCAAGTAGTAGTTCCCAGTAAAGGTTCCCCCTCCCGATTAAGTGCCCCCAATAGTAGCCCCCCCAGTAGAGGTCCTCCCAGTAATGGTGCCCCCAGTAGTAGCCACCCCCAGTAGAGGTCCCCCCCAGTAGTAGCCACCCCCCTCCCCCGTTGTGCCCCCAGTAGTGCAGACAGGTTTAAAAAATATATATATACAAATATGGGTCATGACGTCTGTCCCATTACCCACTGCAGGAGCCGGACGGAAGCCCAGCTCTTGCAGTGGGTGCTGCAGCAGTCAAAGAGAGTCTATCTGACTCTCATTGGCTGCTGTTTAACACACGCATCGCCGCCAGCGCTGGCGGCGATACGTGTGTTATGCACAGTCTGAGCTCACCTCCTGGCGTTATTGGGCAAGCACTCAGGGGGAGGGAACAGGCTCAGCTGTGTAGCACAGGACCGGCGCTGGAAGCCTAGCGCCGGTCCTGCGTAAATGTGTAGCGCTGACTGCACTCACTGTGGTCGGCGCTACACTGGCTAACTAGGGCGGGCTGGTACCGTGGCCGGCGGCTCCCCCCCATGCCGCCGGTCCCACAGCACCCAGGGCACACACCCTGCTCGCCCTGCCCTAGTTACGCCACTGAACATCAGTAACATCGCAAACCATCTAAACCATATGCACAAGTAGTGGTTGAACTGACTCTCCCACAGACTTTGCTACATCTCATGCACGCAGTGAGAGCTCAAGCTGCGTAGGGTCTCGCAATGCCTAATTTATGCACGCCGCTGCAATTGCGTTTAAATGCACAGGCACGGCTGTGTTCGCAAGACCACACCCCGTCACCGCCCACAAACGGCACTTCTTGTCAATCACTGTTAGAGGGGTCTGCATGTACACTGCTTCTGCTCTGCGTACCCTTTCCTGATCGCACTGGTTGATTCGCATATGCACAGTAGGATGCATATGCAGTGCGAAAACATCGACCAAGTGCGTGTGTGTGCTCATTTGCGTTCCTTGCTGAATCAGGCCCTCATTTTCTCACTGGAATCTTGGTAACCTAACTAATGTAACCTACCTTGCTGCCTGGGGCAACCTCTGATTTTCAAACAAGGGGTCTGATTCAGCTTAGGATGGAATTGCAAAGCAGCACACAAGCAGCTTAGCAATTCTGTCCTTGCAATTTATGGTAATGCAGCAGGAGCAATCACGCCTCCTGCATGCATCACTTAACAGAGCTGCATTGTACAACGCAGCATCGGATAATCTGCGGGAACATCGGCCGGCTAAGTGACCCATGAGTTCACGCAAGCTGGCTGCCGCAGATGAGAGTAAGAGGCAAGGAAATCTCCAACAGCCGACGGAAATCCTGGCATGTTCCCTCCCCACCCATTTTGGGAAGTGAAGGCCGTCACCGCACCCTGCTCGCCCTCAAATGGCAGCAGACTGTCAATCACTGCCAGTCTGCTGCCCAGGGGCTGGCTGGCAACTTTTAGCCTGGGAGGCAAATGCATGCAGGCGGCCCTGGCAGAGGAGTTTCGTGTAGCCAGGGTGCCCGAAGAACGTGCGTGCTACGGCGCCCCCCCGCCTCAAGTGTTCCAGGGAGGAGGCTGGCCATATGAGATCAATGTAAAGTAAAAATAAAGATTAGGGACAGCCCCGTCATGGTGCCCATATGCAGTGCCCCCCTGTGCCCCAGGAGAGGACCCCCTTATGCAGGCCTCCAGTAGTGCCCCCAGTAGTGATCCCCCCCTATGCAGTGCCCCTTATACAGTGCCCCCAGTAGTGCTCCCCCTGTGCAGTGACCCTTGTGCCCCCAGTAGTAAGCCCCTTATATAGTGCCCCCAGTAGTGGTACCCCCTATGCAGTGCTCCTTATATAGTGCCCCCAGTAGCAGTCCACACCCCATGCAGTGCCCCCAATAGTGGTAACCTTTATGCAGTGCCACTTAAATAGTGGCCCCAGTTGTAATCTCCCCCCTATGCAGTACCCCCAGTATTGCCCTTTTTATAGAGCCCCCAGCAGTGGTCCCTCGATGCAGTGCCCCCAGTGGTAGTCCCCTCCCCCCTATGTAGTGCCCCTAGTAGTAGTCCCCTCCCCCCTATGCAGTGCCCCTAGTAGTTGTCCCATCCCCTTGTAGTGCCCATAGTAGTAGTAGTCCCCGCATTGTAGTGCCCCCAGTAGTAGCCCCCCCCTTGAAGTGCCCCCAGTAATAATCCCCAGTAGTGGTCCCCCCTTGTAGTGCCCCCCCTGTAGTGCCCCCAGTAGTGATCTCACCCTTGTAGTACCCCCAGTAGTGGTCTCCCTCTTGCAGTGCCCCCAGTAGTAGTCCCTCCATCTTGTAGTGCCCCCAGTAGTGGTTCCCCCTCTGTAGTGCCCCCAGTAGTAGTCCCTCCCTCTTGTAGTGCCCCCAGTAGTGGTTCCCCCTTTGTAGTGCCCCCAGTAGTCCTCCCCCTTGTAGTGCCCCATTAGTTGTAGTCCCCCTTTGCAGTGCCCCCAGTAGTGGTTCCCCCCTTGTGGTGCCCCAGTAGTGGTCTCCCCCCTTGTAGTGCCAGCCTCCCCCCCCCCCAGTAGACACACATAGTAAAAAAAAAACACTTGTCACAATCCTGGCTAGTTTTTACCTTTTGTGACTTACCTCTGCCAGCTGCTCCATGGATCTGTGTTTGTAATTCTCCTGGGACATCTGCTCTGGCTGAATCATGCTGGCTGTTACATCTCTGTGTGTGCAGAGCTCTCACCTCCCCACACTGATTAAACACCTGGACCCTGCTCTGTCTGTGAGCATTGCTAGTCTTAATTGGAATCACAGGTGTGGTCCTGATTCTCAAGGGCTGCAGAGATGAATACTCCCTCTGCATGCTGTGCCTTGCTCCACTCTGAATGCCACTGCCAGACCACCTGTCTGTATCCACCAATCGCTGCCAGACTCTAGGTATATAGATCCTCCTCTAATAGCACTCAGTGCTTGAACATCTTGTTACATTCCGTGGTGTACTGCTTGTGCTATAGCTGTACCTCTGTGTGCCAGTATGTCCCAGGCTCCTGCTGGTTCCTAGACCAGTGCTATCCGTAAGCCTGCTGCATTCAGCTATCCACGCTACCAGCCTCTCACCTACGGCTCCCAGGCCACTCCAAGTAGCTTCCATGCTACCAGCTTCTCCACACGGCTCCCAGGCCGCACCAAGTAGCTTCCACATTACCAGCGTCTACCCACGGCTATCCAGCCGCTCCACGTAGCCACCCAGCTACCAGCATCTACCCACGGCTATTCAGCCGCTCCACGTAGCTACCCAGCTACCAGCATCTACCCACGGCTATCCAGCCACTCCACGTAGCCACCCAGCTACCAGCGTCTACCCACGGCTATCCAGCCGCTCCAAGTAGCCACCCAGCTACCAGCGTCTACCCACGGCCATCCAGCCGCTCCACGTAGCCACGCAGCTACCAGCATCTACCCACAGCTATCCAGCCGCTCCACGTAGCCACCCAGCTACCAGCATCTACCCACGGCTATCCAGCCGCTCAAAGTAGCCACCCATCTACCAGTGTCTACCCACAGCTATCCAGCCGCTCCACGTAGCCACCCAGTTACCAGCATCTACCCATGGCTTTCCAGCCACTCCATGTAGCCACCCAGCTACAAGCATCTACCCACGGCTATCCAGCCGCTCCATGTAGCCACCCAGCTACCAGTGTCTACCCATGGCTATCCAGCCGCTCCACGTAGCCACCCAGTTACCAGCATCTACCCACGGCTTTCCAGCCACTCCACGTAGCCACCCAGCTACAAGCATCTACCCACGGCTATCCAGCCACTCCATGTAGCCACCCAGCTACCAGCATCTACCCACGGCTATCCAGCCGCTCCAAGTAGCCACCCAGCTACCAGTGTCTACCCACGGCTATCCAGCCACTCCAAGTAGCCACCCAGCTACCAGCGTCTACCCACGGCTATCCAGCCGCTCCACGTAGCCACCCAACTACCAGCATCTACCCACGGCTATCCGGCCACTCCACTTAGCCACCCAGCTACCATGTTCTACCCACGGCTATCCAGCCGCTCCACACAGCTACCCAGCTACCAGCATCTACCCACGGCTATCCTGCCACTCCACGTAGCTACCCAGATACCAGCGTCTACCCATGGCTATCCAGCCGCTCCACATAGCCACCCAGCTACCAACGTCTACCCACGGCTTCCCAAGCCACAGCAAGTAGCTTCCGTGCTACCATCCACCTGCAAGCCCATCTACTAGTAACCCGACCAGCTCAGTCAGCCTACCTGCCGGTCCCAGTCCGGTCCCTCCAAGTTCCTTCTGGTCTCATTCCAACGTCTCAAGTTTCCAGTTCCAATCACTCATCACCAAAGGCAGTTCTCACTGCTACCCACTTCTTATATTAAAAGAGCTATTCCTGTTACCCATGGTTCCAGTCCAGCCGGCCTCCAGTGATTCCAGTTCATCACCTGATACAGGTAACTCACAGTAACACTTACCTGAATCCCCGCTCCTGCCGTCGCCATCCGCTCCTCCGTCTGTCCTTCCCGGGACGGGCCGCTCTGCATTATGGGAGAGACGTCATATGACGTTATGACGCCTCTCCCATTGCCCACTGCAGGAGCCGGAAGATGGAGCGGCTCCTGCAGTGGGCGCAGCAGCAGCTAATGAGAGTCTGACAGACTCTCATTGGCTGCTGATCAAAACAAACACACAGCTGCCGGAGCCGGCGGCTGTGTGTTTGTCACTTGTGTAGGGCTGACCGAACTCCGTCCGGTCAGCGCTACACACGCGGTGCAGTCTGTGTCATGGTGACACAGACTGCCCGTGGCCCGCGTGACGCTGCGGCCCGGGGGGCACATGGCACCCTGCTTCCCGGCCCAGCCCGCCACTGCTGCTGCCAGTCTGCGAGCGGGATCACAGGACGCGTTCTGCACATGCGCAGAAGAGGTCAGGTGACTGCACAGATTCCTGACCATTGGGAATCTGTTTTCAGCAGTGCACTAGCTGAATCAGGCCCAAAGTGTGGGAACTTGGTAGGGTGTGTTAATTCTAAGTGCCTCCACCCAAGCCAATTATGAGGACAGGTTTATTCTTCTAGGCTTGCATCCTGGGTTTAATAAATATACAACAATAAAATAAATTTCATGCATACAGTTTATAATCAAAGCTATAAATAGACAAGCATGGCATGTATTATATATTTCTTTTACAAGAACATGCTGTCCTGGTGGCAGGGAATCCTATACAACTGGATGCTACAAGCAAGTATATACTCTAATACTACATGACAGAACTTACACACATACATACATATATAAATAGACTCCTAAACTCGAGATTTGGAAATGTTAACTCTCTATTAATAGGATTACCACCTTTACTTCCACATTTCCTGTATAAAATCACTTACACTAGAATGCAATAAAATACATTTATTAAGGTTCTCCAGAGCGATATAAATATAAGTTTATATTTTGTGGTCCATATATATATATATATTATATATATATATATATATATATATACAGTATACAGTGCATCCGGAAAGTATTCACAGCACTTCATTTTTTTCCAAATTTTGTTATGTTACGGTATTATTACAAAATGGAATAAAAGTTTGGAACCACCAGGGCTCTTCCTAGAGTTGGCCGGCCATCTAAACTGAGTGATCGTGGAAGAAGGGCCCTAGTTAGGGAGGTGACCAAGAACCCGATGGTCACTCTGTCAGAGCTACAGCATTCCTCTGTGGAGAGAGGAGAACCTTCCAGAAGGACAACCATCTCTGCAGCAATACACCAATCAGGCCTGTATGGTAGAGTGGCCAGATGGAAACCACTCCTTAGTAAAAAGCACATGGCAGCCCACCTGGAGTTTGCCAAAATGCACCTAAAGGACTCTCAGACCATGAGAAACAAAAGATTGAACTCTTTGACGTCAATGCCAGGCGTTATGTTTGGAGGAAACCAGGCACCGCTTATCACCAGGCCAATACCATCCCTACAGTGAAGCATGGTGGTGGCAGCATCATGCTGTGGGGATGTTTTTCAGCGGCAGGATTTGGGAGAGTAGTCAGGTTAGAGGGAAAGATGAATGCAGCAATGTACAGAGATATCCTGGATGAAAACCTGCTCCAGAGTGCTCTTGACCTCAGACTTGGGCGATTGTTCATCTTTTAGCAGGACAACGACCCTAAGCACACGGCCAAAATATCAAAGGAGTGGCTTCAGGACAACTCTGTGAATGTCCTTGAGTGGCCCAGCCAGAGCCCAGACTTGAATCCGATTGAACATCTCTCGAGAGATCTGAAAATGGCTGTGCACTGACGGTTCCCATCCATCCTGATGGATCTTGAGAGGTGCTGCAAAGCAGAATGGGCAAAACTGCCCAAAGAAAGGTGTGCCAAGCTTGTGGCATCATATTCAAAAAGACTTGAGGCTGTAATTGCTGCCAAAGGTGCATCAACAAAGTATTGAGCAAAGGCTGTGAATACTTATGTACATGTGATTTCTTAGTTTTTCTTTTTAATTAAATTTGCAAAAACTCAAAAAAACTTTTTACATGCTGTCATTATGGGGTATTGTGTGCAGAATTTTGAGTACAAAAATGAATTTATTCCATTTTGGAATAAGGCTGTAACATAACAAAATGTGGAAAAAGTGAAGCGCTGTGAATACTTTCTGGATGCACTGTGTATATATGTATATATATATATATATATATAAAATATTGATTCCTATAAGTCGCTATTTAGCTCTGCAAGTCGCTTAAGAAAGAATTGCTTTCCAGTCCAATCGTGTGGTTCCAAAGCACATGCAGTCCTTCAATCCTGAATCCCGCAGTCACCCAAAATGGAGAATGACTGAACACTGAGACCAGTACACAGCATATATACGGTACAGGTTACAAGGATAACAAAGGGACAAGTTGGCATGTTTTCATTGGTTCTTGCATCTGGTCAATCTGGTCATTGGTCAGTTCATACTGTGTCATCAGAGATATGGCTCAGTTTTCCAACAGCTTCTTTGTGTAGCTTCCCGCTGAAGAACTAGTTAAAACTGGCTACAGACACTGCATACAAGTAATAGCATTCTAACCAACAACTCCCTATAATCCATAACTAGCGAACGCAAGATGCGAATCCTTCGCCGATAGAAACGGATGTCTGCAAATAAACAGGGAATAAACACACCCGAACATAGTGGATCCAAGTAAGATCCGAGTCAGGCTTGGGTTTTCCCGCCTGACTCGGAATCCAAAATGAGGCAAAATTTCATCCTCCCATTGTCGGATTATCGCAAGTTTTGGATTGTATATAAGTCCCTACCCGCGGTGATGGGCACCATTTTCTTGCTGAGTCCTGGGCTGTCGGGCTGTGCTATGTTAAGTCCAGGGGAGGCTGTGTAGTGGTGTGCTGTGCTCTGTCCAGGGGGCTGTGTTGTCTATCCAGGGGTGTGCTGTGCTCTGTCCAGGGGGCTTTGTAGTCCAATCCAGGCGTGTGCTGTGCTGTCCATCAAGTGATATCCTGTCCAGATTTGTGCTGTACATCCAGGGGTGTGCTGGCCGTCCAGGGATGTGCTGTCCATCCACGGGCTGTAAAAAAAAATCAATAAAAGAAAACAATTTTTAAAAAATAGATTTATTTTGTGCTGTACCCCAGTGTATCAATATAAGCACTGTGACGCTGCATGCCGTACCCCCCAGTGTATCCATATAAGCACTGTGACGCTGCTGGCTCACTCTAGCTCTGGCTTCCGGCTCCTCCCACGGGGCTATGGGAGAGATGCCATGTAGCTTCCTCTTATTTTATCCCCAGCGTCTCCTGGCTTCCCCTATCTCTTCCCTGGCCCTTCCCCATGAGGCCATGGCCCTTTTTCGAGTGTTATATCGCTATTTAAAAAATAGGGGGGTGGGGCGTCAATGCTCATTCTGGCACAGGGCACCAAAAGTCTAGTTACGGCTCTGAGTCTTCCCATACATAATCCCAGAAGCACAATGATAACAGATGTTTATTACTAGACTTTTAAATCCCTCTGCCCCCTACCTGTTCAGAGCTTCCGTTTTGTGTGCTGCCACATTAATAGTACATCCACCCTCAAGAATCGAAATGGGCAGGTGCGACTCCGTCATTGCTTCCATCAGTGGGAGGTCCCAAGGACAATTCCATCTTGCACCTCTTTTCTTTGCATTTTGCGTTGTTTGGGGCATTGCGGACTGACTTTTTGTGTAGATGATAAACATTATTGTTATAGTTTATTAAACTGCTATCCTGTCTGCTATTGCAGTGCCATTCTTTTTCCTAGATGTGCCATGTTAGTAATTGAACTGCCACAACCGCTGAAGTCTTAGACGTGCAGTTGCTGAATGCCAAAAATGTTCAGAAATTTTTATGGCCACAGACAGCATCTCCTGCATGTCCCTTTCATTTAAAAAAAATGCTGAACCACCAAAGAGCTCAACTGGGGCAAGGACTAATGTGAATGAATAAAATTTTTTTGTTGTAAATGCCTCCCCTTTTCCCTCTTAAATTTGCTTCGGAATCCAAAGCTTAAATTAAATATACTATGAATTAGGGGTGTGCACCGGCCACTTTTCGTGTTTTGTGTTTTGGTTTTGGATCTGGATTGGTTTTGCCAAAACCACCCTTCCGTGTTTTGGGTTCTGGGTTTTGTGTTTTGGATCTGTATTTTTTTGAAAAAAAGCATAAAAACAGCTAAAATCACAGAATTTGTAGGTTTTTCTGCTCCTATGCTATTATTAACCTCAATAACCTTAATTTCCACTCATTTCCAGTCTATTCTGAACACCTCACACCTCACAATAGTGTTTTTATGTCCTAAAGGTTGCACCGAGGTAGCTGGATGACTATGCTAAGCGACACGAGTGGGCGGCACAAACACGTGACCCATCTAGGCGTGATACTGCAGTGGCAGACAGGATGGCAGTTTGAAAAACTAGGCCCCAAACTGTACATAATGCAAAGAAAAAAAAGAGGTGCAAGATGGAATTGTCCTTGGGCCCTCCCACCCACACTTATGTTGTATAAACACTTTACAAACCAATCATTTCAGCGCCAGGGTCTGCCACACGACTGTGGCTGAAATAATTGGTTCGTTTGGGCCCCCACAAAACAAGCTGGCAATTAATCTGTCCCTGCACAAACTGGCTCTATGGAGGCAAGATGTCCTCCTCATCCACCGATTTCTCACCCTCTTCAGTGTTGTGTACAACCTCATCCTCACAGGTCCCTCTGTACGTTCTGGAGGCTGGTCTCCCTGAAAGAGTTGATAATTCATTTTATGAACATCATCTTCTCCACATTTTGTGGAATCAACCTCCCACCCACCCTTGCATACATATCCTAACGCGCGATATGTATGCACAGACACGCGATGCATAGCGTGCTCTGTGCCCTGTAAACTTTATGTCTCCACACTAACTCCTGTAGTTGTATCACTAACGGGGTTGCCGTATATGCTGAGAGACGCTGTTGTACTGCATATGTTTAGAACTGCAGAGAATGACACTTACGTATGTTAAACAAAGCAGTACCAATATAGGCATAGTTACTATGTCAGTATCAGCGGCAGTGAAACAGTAATATAACTGCATTATGAGATTAATGATAGCGGAGTAACTAGTTGTATCAAGTGTTAATTGTTTGGGCAGAGTTACACTGCCCGTGAGAAAGAAATGTGTGTGTGGAATAACGAGAATTGTTAAATACTGGCAACATAATAGATACACTTACTCCTCAGTTGTTTTGACAACGAGTTTACCTTGTATACTGATCACTGTGGATGTACTGCATATGATGTGAGCTGCAGAGATAGATATTCGTGACTATTAAATATAGCAGTACCAGTATAGGTTGATTTATTATGTCAGCCACAGCGTTAATTAACTAATAAAAGAACCACACCATGAGAGCAGTGTTAATGGAGCAAAAGGCTTCATTAACTGCTTAATAATTGGGCAGAGTTACACTGCCTATGAGAAAGAATAAATGTGTGTGGCAAATAAAATTATATAATAACAGCACACAGAAGAATCCTGATAACAATTAATATTATACGGATACAATATTAGAGAGGGTTTGATATTTATGTAATAAAGGTGTCCCGGCTGCCCTGGCAAATATACTAATTACAATATAATTGGTAATAGTGGCAGCTGAATAACAGTGTGTTTCTACCTTATATGAGGGCAGTAATGTAAGAGTGGATATCTCTATAATATTTTGCCATTTGCCCTGGTTAGAAATAACACTGTAGACAAGAGTGTGCGTAGCAGTAATACTTGTAATATTAATTAGAGGTATAATATGAGAATAATACCTCTTGTTAACTAAGTTGATACTGTGTGGCTAGTGATACACACTGAGCGCTGTGCGGCGTCAGAGTAGGATCTATGAGCCCTAATAGATAGTTATCTCATAAGCAATTCCCTTATATGTATACTGACTGACGCACACCGTATGATGAATAGTGACACCAAATGATCTATAACTCATAATATAATTGAACAGGAGCCAGTTATAGTGGAGACATACGGCTACAATTTAACAACATAATTATTTTAAAAAGAGTGATTTTATTTTATTTCGCCTATTTATTTTATAAGTACTTAATAAAAGTTATATTTTATCAATTTTCAGATGGGTCAACAATATAATATTACTTCATTGTAATTAGTCCGAGTGTGCCCCATTATAGGAATACTTTGCTGTCTTTTGTTTTCTTATAATTAATCTGTCCCTGCACAAACTGGCTCTACGGAGGCAAGATGTCACCCTCATCCTCCTCATCCACCGATTCCTCACCCTCTTCAGTGTGTACATCCTCATCCTCACAAAGTATTAACTCGTCCCCACTTGAATCCACCACCACAGGTCCCTCTGTACGTTCTGGAGGCTGGTCTCCCTGGAAGAGCTGATAATTCATTTTGATGAACATCATCTTCTCCACATTCTGTGGAAGCAACCTCCTACGCCTTTCGCTGACAAGGTTCCCGGCTGCACTAAACACTCTTTCGGAGTACACACTGGAGGGGGGGCAACTCAGGTAAAATAGAGCCAGTTTGTACAGGGGCCTCCAAATTGCCTCTTTTTCCTGCCAGTACAGGTATGGACTGTCTGACATGCCTACTTGGATGCTGTCACCGATGTAATCCTTCACCATTCTGTCAATGGTGACAGTATCATATGCAGTGACAGTAGACATGTCAGAAATTGTTGCCAGGTCCTTCAGTCCGGACCAGATGTCCAAACTTGGTCCTGCCTGCCCTGCATCAACGCCAGCGGGTTGCTTAGGATACCTAAATTTTTTCCTGGCAGCCCCAGTTGCGGGAGAAAATGAAGAAGGAGCTGTTGAAGTGTCACGTTCCGCTTCAGCTGACAGTGTGTTCACCAGCAGGTCTTTGCACCTCTGCAGGCTTGTGTCGGCCGGAAAGAGAGACACCACATAGGCTTTAAACCTAGGATCGAGCACTGTGGCCAAAATGTAGTGGTCTGATTTCAACAGATTGACCACCCTGGAATACTGGCAAAGTGAATGAAGGGCTTCATCCACAAGTCCCACATGCCGAGCGGAATTGCTCCATCTTAGCTCCTCCTTCACTTTCTCCAGCTGCTTCTGCAAAAGCCTGATGAGGGGAATGACCTGACTCAAGCTGGCAGTGTCTGAACTGACTTCACGTGTGGCAAGTTCGAAGGGCTGGAGAACCTTTCACAACACGGAAATCATTCTCCACTGCGCTTGAGTCAGGTGCATACCCCCTCCTTTGCCTATGTCATAGGTGGATGTATAGGCTTGTATGGCCTTTTGCTGCTCCTCCATCCTCTGAAGCATATAGAGGGTTGAGTTCCACCGCGTCACAACCTCTTGCTTCAGGTGATGGTGGGGCAGGTTCAAGAGTGTTTGCTGGCGCTCCAGTCTTCGGCACGCAGTCGCTGAATGGCGAAAATGTCCAGAAATTTTTCGGGCCACCCAAAGCGTCTCCTGCACGCCCCTGTCGCTTTTCAGAAAATTCTGCACCACCAAGTTTATTGTGTGAGCAAAACATGGGACGTGCTGGAATTTGCCCAGATGTAATGCCCGCACAATATTGGTGGCGTTGTCAGATATCACAAATCCCCAGGAGAGTCTAAGTGGGGTAAGCCACTGGGCGATGATTTCCCTCAGTTTCTCTAAGAGGTTGTCGGCGGTGTGCCTCTTACTGAAACCGGTGATACACAGTGTAGCCTGCCTTGGAACGAGCTGGCGTTTCTGAGATGCTGCTACTGGTGACGCTGCTGCTGTTGCTGCGTAAGGTGATACATCTACCCAGTGGGCTGTCACAGTCATATAGTCCTTAGTCTGCCCTGTTCCACTTGTCCACATGTCCGTGGTTAAGTGGACATCGTACAACGGCATTTTTCAGGACACTGAGGACACTTTTTCTGACGTTTCTGTACAGTCTCGGTATCGCCTGCCTAGTGAAGTGGAATCTAGATGGGATTTGGAACCGGGGACACACTACCTCCATCAATTGTCTAAATCCCACTGCACTAATGGCGGATACCGGACACACATCTAACACCAACATAGCAGTCAAGGCCTCAGTTATACGTTTTTCTTCAGGATGATTGCTGTCGTACTTCATCCTCCTCGCTAAGGACTGTTGGAGGGTCAATTGTTTAGTAAAAGTTGTGGTGTTCCTACTTCCTCTCTGGGATGATGAACAACTCCCAGCAGCAGCAACAGCAGCGGCAGCAGTAGGCGTAGCAATGCAGGATCCTCCGGAGGAATCCCGGATAGGAGTCAGTCATGCCAGTGACATGGCCTGCAGGACTACTTCCGCTCCTGACTAAGGAGGAAATTGACGAGGAGGGAGTTGACGGTGTGGTTTGCAGGCGCTTGGATACAACAGGACAACGGGATTTAGGTGTCCCTGGACTGCTTATGGTCTTAGCCAAAGTTTCTGAACTTGACAGTAACTTTTTATGAACGCGCTGCAGGTGCCGTATAAGGGAGGATGTTCCTAGGTGGTTGACGTCCCTACCCCTACTTATTTCACCTTTACATATGGTACATATGGCAAGACAGTTGCTGTCCGGATTTGGATAGAAATATTGCCAGACCAAAGAGGTGGAATGTTTGGTCTTCTGCCCAGGCATGACCGTGATGGGCTTTTTCATCCCACGGACAACAACTGTCTCCCCCGGAGCCTGATTTAAACAAACCACATCACCATCAGAATCCTCCTCGCCAACTTCCTCCTCAGCGCCAGCTACACCAGTATCCTCATCCTGTTGTACTTCAACAGTGACATCTTCAATTGGCATATCAGCAAGTGGACTGTGGGTGCTCCTTTCAGCACTTGCAGGGGGCGTGCAAATGGTGGAAAGAGCCACCTCTTCCCATCCAGTGCTGGGAAGGTCAGGCATCGCAACCACCACCACACTTGGACTCTCCTTGGGGATTTGTGATATCATCTTAGAAAGCACAGTTCTTCACTGTGCTTTTGCCAGCTTAACTCTTTTGATTTTTTTAGTGGGAGGAGGGCTTCCATCGTCATGTGAAGCTGAACCACTAGTCATGAACATACTAGGGATCGACCTTAGCCATTCCTTGCCACTCCGTGTCGTAAATGGCATATTGGCAAGTTTACGTTTCTCTTCAGCTGATTTAAATGTTTTTTTCAAGGTCATTTTCCTGAACTTTGTCATTTGGGATTGCATGTGTCCTCTATTATGACATTGGGCATCGGCCTTGGCAGACGACGTTGATGGCATGTTATCATCTATGTCATGACAAGTGGCAGCAGCTTCAGCACTAGGAGGAAGTGGTTCTTGATCTTTCTCTTTTTTATTTTTATCGGAGAAAGTTTGGTCCTCCATTTATGTTATATCGATTTGATATATACGTGCGGCTAAACACAGAAAATATTTTTTTATTTTTGCTGGAGTAGTGCACTTTGTGGGTTACACCAGCCTTTAAGAAATGAGCCAGCTGGCTCTTTACTTATGGGACACAGGCGCACGCTTGGCACTGCTCCTTTGTTGATGCACGTGCGGTTACTGCGCACACAATTCACAAACACAGAAATTAATTTTTTTTTTGGTTTGGACTGGAGTGTACTTTGGGGGTTACAGCACCCTTTAACGGTCAAGCCAGCCGGCCCTTTACTTATGACACAGGCGCACGCTTGGCACTACTTTGTTGATGCACGTGCAGCTACTGCGCACACAATTCACAAACACAGAAAATCATTTTTTGTTTGGTTTGGACTGGAGTGTACTTTGGGGGTTACAGCACCCTTTAACGGTCAAGCCAGCCGGCCCATTACTTATGACACCGGCGCACGCTTGGCACTACTTTGTTGATGCACGTGCGGCTACTGCGCACACAATTCACAAACACAGAAAATAATTTTTTTTTTTGGTTTGGACTGGAGTGTACTTTGGGGGTTACAGCACCCTTTAACGGTCAAGCCAGCCGGCCTTTTACTTATGACACAGGCGCACGCTTGGCACTACTTTGTTGATGCACGTGCAGCTACTGCGCACACAATTCACAAACACAGAAAATCATTTTTTGTTTGGTTTGGACTGGAGTGTACTTTGGGGGTTACAGCACCCTTTAACGGTCAAGCCAGCCGGCCCTTTACTTATGACACAGGCGCACGCTTGGCACTACTTTGTTGATGCACGTGCGGCTACTGCGCACACAATTCACAAACACAGAAAATAATTTTTTTTTTTGGTTTGGACTGGAGTGTACTTTGGGGGTTACAGCACCCTTTAACGGTCAAACCAGCCGGCCTTTTACTTATGACACAGGCGCACGCTTGGCACTACTTTGTTGATGCATGTGCGGCTACTGCGCACACAATTCACAAACACAGAAAATAATTTTTCTTTTGGTTTGGACTGGAGTGTACTTTGGGGGTTACAGCACCCTTTAACGGTCAAGCCAGCTGGCCCTTTACTTATGACACAGGCGCACGCTTGGCACTACTTTATTGATGCACGTGCGGCTACTACGCACACAATTCACAAACACAGAAAATAATTTTTTTTTTGGTTTGGACTGGAGTGTATTTTGGGGGTTACAGCACCCTTTAACGGTCAAGCCAGCCGGCCCTTTACTTATGACACAGGCGCACGCTTGGCACTACTTTGTTGATGCACGTGCGGCTACTGCACACACAATTCACAAACACAGAAAATAATTTTTTTTTTGGTTTGGACTGGAGTGTATTTTGGGGGTTACAGCACCCTTTAACGGTCAAGCCAGCCGGCCCTTTACTTATGACACAGGCGCACGCTTGGCACTACTTTGTTGATGCGCACTACTTTGTTGATGCACGTGCGGCTACTGCGCACACAATTCACAAACACAGAAAATAATTTTTTTTTTTGGTTTGGACTGGAGTGTACTTTCGGGGTTACAGCACCCTTTAACGGTCAAGCCAGCCGGCCCTTTACTTATGACACAGGCGCACGCTTGGCACTACTTTGTTGATGCACGTGCGGCTACTGCACACACAATTCACAAACACAGAAAATAATTTTTTTTTTGGTTTGGACTGGAGTGTACTTTGGGGGTTACAGCACCCTTTAATGGTCAAGCCAGCCGGCCCTTTACTTATGACACAGGCGCACGCTTGGCACTACTTTGTTGATGCACGTGCGGCTACTGCGCACACAATTCACAAACACAGAAAATAATTTTTTTTTTGGTTTGGACTGGAGTGTACTTTGGGGGTTACAGCACCCTTTAACGGTCAAGCCAGCCGGCCCTTTACTTATGACACAGGCGCACGCTTGGCACTACTTTGTTGATGCACGTGCGGCTACTGCGCACACAATTCACAAACACAGAAAATATATTATTTTTTTAGCACTTGGGGGGAGCACCCCTGATGGACAGAGCACCCCCTGGACAACACTACAGCACCCCTTTAGGACTAGGACACTGCACAGGAGTTTGGAGTGGACACAGCCCCTATGGAGAACTGACTGCACAACACAGTCCAGCCAGCCCCTATGGACTTTGAAGTAGTGGACACAGCCCCTATTAACAACAGCAGCACAGCACAACACAGCCAGCCCCTATGGACTTTGAAGTAGTGGACAACAGCAGCACTACACTACACTACACTACACAGCCCAGCCAGCCCTAACTCCCACCCTCCCTCTTCACTGTCCACAGCCGAGTGAGAAAATGGCGCCGACGCGGGTACCTTATATAGGATCCAAAACCCGCGAGACTCGGAAGGCGGGATGATGACGTTTTGCCTCGATTTCAGATCCGAGTCAGGCGGGAAAAGTCGAGCCTGACTCGGATCGGACGCGGATCGGGGGGGCTCGGGGGGGTTCGGATTTCAGAAATCCGAACCCGCTCACCCCTACTATGAATCAACCCTTCCTTTCCCTGCCATCAACTACAGTACATACATATTCCAAGTCCATCAGGCCTCAGTCTTGATTAATAAAAAACATTTGTTTCCTGATGTGATATGTTGGAAGTTGAACTACCACAGCCACTGAAGTCTTCGACATGCAGTTGCTGAATTCCAAAAATGTTGAGAATTGTTTATGGTCACAGACAGCATCCCCTGTATGCCCCTTTAATTTTTAAAAAAAATTTCTGAACCACCAAGTTGACTGGGTGAGCAAAACATGGTAGATGTCCAAATTTTCCCTGTTTTTCCATTGCCCCCCCCCCCCAACCCCAACGTTGTTTCAGGACCCTGGTGAACTGATAGGCTGTTATAAATAACGGTTCAGCTCTATAAACGTCTGATTCCTTTGTATGTGGGTGACTCTAAACGGAATAACTGGAAAATGTAGATGGTGTGTGTCATGCGAGAGATCAGAAATATGATCAGGAGCACAGAGCATCTTCCAGCCAGGATGTGTGCTATAAAGTGCAAATTACAAAAATTGAGGTATGCCACCCGTTGTTGACAAACAACTTCCAGCAGGCCCGGCAAACACCATGGATGCTGTGAGTTGTAGTTCAGCCGGAGAGCTCCAGACTGCTTTCCTAAACATCTGTACAGTGGGCCTGATTCAGACCCGGTCGCAAGTGCTGAGCGCTCACAACTGGGTCAATGGTGGCCTAGAGCGCATGCGCACGATGGAGCTGGCTCCGTCGTGCGCATGCGCTAGACCCGGATAGCGACGGGCAATCCGTCGCTCCGGGTCTCTCACCAAAGGGGGCGTGCTGTCGATTTTGAGTGACAGCACGCCCCCTTTGGTGGGTGGGCCAGGGGGGTGGCTGCCCAGATGGAGGCGTTCCCATGAGAATGCCTACTGTCTGAGGGCGGCTCCACTGACATCACAAGTGATGTCAGTGGGAGAGCTTTCAGCTCTGTTTGAGCAGAAAGCTCTCTCAGGCTTGCGGCCACGAGACCCTACCACAAGGGTCTTGTCGCAAGCCCAATGGTCTCAATGCTCTTGACCATAGCGACCATCATCATGGCTTCTCGCTATAGCTGTGGGTGGTATGCGAGTGGCCAGGAGGCCGTTCTAAAAAATAAAAAGACCGGCCCTGATTCAGAGCAAGCGCTCTGTCAAAGCGACTGGCCCTGAATCAGGCCCAGTGTGTACTATTTAGCAGCACCTCCACAAGCAAGGCCACTGCATATCTATTAGATGTATAAAAAACCTCCAGATCAAAGATGTCTTTCAGGAACTGAAGAACTTAATCCTACATTGATCCTCCCTTACGAATCAAAACATTAAAATAAATAAATTTACAAACTAATCAATCCTTCCATCCTTTCCCTGTCTTCAGTCTTCATAAACATGCTTTAACTCCATTGGGCCTCTGACCTAGTTCTTGATTAATGAAAACATTCTTAGTTTTTAAACTTCCTATGGGGTCGTATAGTTAATGAAATGGCCATCCTGTCTACCACTGTAGTGCCATGTTGGAAGCTGATCTGCCACATGTTTGTGCCGCCCACTGCTGTTGCTTAGCTTAGTCCGCCAGCTAGCTTGATGCAACCTTTTGGCCTAAACTGGATGAAATCAATATTGTGAGGTGGTCAAAATTGACTGGAAATTAATGTTATTGAGATTAATAATACTGTAGGATCAAAAACAGGCTCAAATTATGTGGTCTCAGCTGTTTTTATGATAAAAAAAAAAATACAGATCCAAAACCTAAACCCGCAAGGGCGGTTTTGAAATAACCAAATCCAGATCCAAAACATGAAGGAGATACAGATCCAAAACTAAAACCAAAACATGGGGTCCGGCGCACATCTCTAATATAAACAACATAAATAGTGACTAGTGCTTAATCCTTATAATTTGATCCAGGGTGAGAAGCACTATGCCTTGGAGAGTGATAAAGTGGAGAGTGATAAAGTACCAACCAATCAGCTCCTGTCATTTTTCAGACAGCCTGTAAGCTGACTGTTAGGAGCTGATTGATAGGCACTTTGGACCTCATTCAGAGGCGGTCATTAGATGCAAGCGGTCGCATAGAATCAGGGCGGCCGCTTGCATCCTGAATGGCCACCTCCTTGTCGATCGTTAAGCTGTTGGTTACCACCAACAGCTTAACGACCGACCAGGTTGTTGGGGCTTACGACCAGACCCTAAGGTTGGGTCTGGGCACTCGTAAGCCCCAGGGAGCTTCCTGCTCTGATGGAGCAGGAAGCTCCCCACTGACATCACTGATGATGTCGAGGCGGCCGCCCACAAAATGGTAGGCATTCCTTAAGGAACGCCTCCATTTTGGAAACCACCCCCCCAGCCCGCCTGCCAAACGGGGTGAGCTGTCGATCAACATCGACAGCCGCCCCTTTAGTAGTGAGCTCCGGAGCGACAGAGTTTATCTGTCGCTCCGGGCTTGCGCACGCGCAGTGCGGCCGCTGCGCATGCGCAGGACTGACCATCGAGATGGTTACGAACGCATCGGTGCTCGTGACCGACTCTGAATAAGGTCCTTTATCTCTCTCCACTTTATCTATCTCCAAGGCTAGTGGGTACACATCTGACAGATATATCTGCAGATGATGGTCTTGCACACTGAACGGCAATCATCTGTATCTTGCTGCGGGGGGCGTGTCAGGGGCTTGTCCCGGTGGGAAGGGGCATGTCAGGGGCTTGTCCCGGTGGGCAGGGGCGTGTCCCACCCCCCATCCTCGCGGCTGCCACGGTGTGTATATGGGCGGACTGCAGTCCACCCGTACACTCCTGCTGATGGACAAATATGTCTGCAGACATATCTGTCGATCAGCTCTGCAGCACAGCCAATGCGATACGTTGGTAAATGCCGACATTCATCGACATATCGTGGGTACACACTGCCTGAAGGGCAGCAGATACATTGGCCAATCAATTGATCGGCCAATGTATCTGTCAGCGTGTACCCAGCTTTAGTGCATCTCCAATCTTTGGAAAGACCTCAAATGTGGTGAATACAGTCTATTTGGTCCACACCATATGCAAACACTTCCCCAGATAAGGATGGCAGCTTTTATTTCTCCAAAAAGGACCTTTGTTCAAGTAATCAAAAGGTAAGATATCTAATAGTGGGGGATCCCGATTATCTCAAAGTGAAACAACATCCAGAAAACAAAAAATATATATAAACATTAGAAAAAAATGTCCTTAGACAAATAACCTGTAAACTCTCTGTTGTCAGATGATGGATGTAACCATAAATTCTTTAAACCGTATTTGCTCAAAATAAAGACACGGACCAAGTTAATGCCATTCAAAATTATAGGTCAGCTTTATTTATTTACAATAATGTGTATGGTGGCAGAGGAAAGAACAGCAAGCTACCGGCGCCCACTTAACTTAAAGATGTCCAAAACTTATCAGGGCCAACTATCCCAATTAATGGTAAGTGGCATATAAAATACTTGCAAAGGCCAACTCTCCTTTTCTAAGCAAGTGAGGTGGTATCGAATACCCATGTCAATATAATATACTTGCAAGGGCCAACTCTCAACCTTTCTAAGCAAGTGATGCGGTATCCAACACCCATGCAAATGCACCATTTTGTCCCACCCGAATGAGAGGCGCCACTGACCCCAGAAGGGTGAAATCAGCCTAACTAGTGCATTGAAGGGGAGAGCACTGCTCCTTACTGCAGCAATATGGACGCTTTCCAGATTGCCGGTCTTTCCCGCCAGATATGGTTCCCAGTAAAGAACCAGGCCCACCACCATACTACCTAGCTCACTAAACCCCCCAATACTGAAAAATGCTCCTCAAGGAAGAAACAATTCCCCTCCTCCATGAGGCTAACCCCATCCCTGCAAAAAAGATGGGCATCCTGGACTCTGAGTAGTTGATAATGCCCCAACATCCCACCCTACTCCAAAAAACATGTCTGGCCACCCACTTGTGCACCATTTTCCAGGCCCTGTCAATCACAACCCCGCTGAACCTGCACCGCCAAGAAAGCCTGACAATTATGTTGGACAACTACAACAATCAGTCCACCGCCGTGCCACCTCCAAATCACGCACGATAGCATGACGCAAGTCTAGAGATTTTCACTGGCACAGATCATTCCCCCCTAACTGTAACACTAACACACAAGGGAACCCAACGGAATATGCTGCCGTATGTTGACCGTGCAACAAAACATCCCACAACATACCCCCTACGTCTTAACCACCGCACCATATCCCACCATGGGAAAATAGAGGAATTGCATGAAAAACAGGACTGTGCAGCCCAAAGATTGACCAACCAGTCAAATGGGCCTAGAATCCAGGAAATCACCTGCAGTACACATAAAGAAATGTATGAGAAACACATAACTATAGAAAGCATCACCAATGGAGGAGGGGGAGAGGGATAGGGGGGAGAGGTGCTTGACCCGAGGTAAAAACCTACAAAAAACCTGCTGATCTTTTTATTTTGATAGTAAAGCCATTCTCTTATTCTTTGCTCTTTATTTGTCTCCATTCATTCTTACTATTTTTTTTTTTTTAGCCAAACGTTGTCCTAAGCAGGGCAAAAAATAGGGCAAAATCCCTTGAGACCCCCACCAGAAAGATGGCAAGTTGGCTGAAGCACTCAAGTCCACAAACAATGTTACACATCATGATTCCACATGAATATATCTCTAATAGACATTGGACTCCCATCTTTACAGAGCCAGTATCTCCTGCCGAGCTTTGACTCTGCAAGAAAGTCTCTCACTGCTGTCATGAAGCCTGATAGGCAATCAAGGTCTGCGTGGTCAAGGACCGACATGCGAGACTCTCCATGCCAGCTCGACAATCGGAAGGTGTCCCGGCTGTACTTATAACTCCAGGCCTGGCAACAGGAGTGACACCATAGATCCTTGGGGTGGTGGTAGGAGTGACCATGGGGTGTTCGACCACACCAACGTCTGAAACAAAAAGAACACAGAGGTAGTATCTTGCAAACTCCCAGGATCCCCTGTAGTGAGGCTATGAACTGGCTACGCAGGCACAGCAGTGGAAGGAGCAACAGGCAAAGAAGAGAGAGACAGATCACAAATCCTACCTACCTGCTGAATGAGTGGACCCAAGTGCGCCAGCATGGCGGACTCTGGAGGTGCAGATGAGGACACCCCTTGTCGCAACAGCACCCCCAGACTGCTGTGACAGCAGGGGCATTGGAGCACCCCTACTGACACAAGCAGCGATGCGACGGCTCCAGTATGCAGGGACATAGTATTCCCCGATACTGGCAACCCATTA
Source organism: Taudactylus pleione (assembly GCA_031769625.1). Classification (NCBI taxonomy): domain Eukaryota; kingdom Metazoa; phylum Chordata; class Amphibia; order Anura; family Myobatrachidae; genus Taudactylus; species Taudactylus pleione. The sequence continues at coordinate 1,561,517 of JAUIMM010000225.1, read as the reverse complement.
AAGCTGCCACAAATAGCTTCCTCAGTTCCTCCAAGTCTGGAGGGACCCACAGCATCTGGCATGGGGGAACCCAAGCCAGGGTTATGCCCTGGTATTACAGAGGGCTGTATATAAGATATGGTGTGTTTTGAAGAATGTTGCATATGGGGTGGTGGACTCGGGTCAAACCTGGTTCTGTATGCAAGATATATAGATGATCTGTTCTATATTTGGGACGGGGATGAGACTTCAATTTAAATTTTGTAGCTCACCTAAATTCTAATGAACACATATTTGAACTATAAAAGCTGTCAACACAACAGGTGTAAAAATAAAACAATATTCCCAAAGGCCGGTTCCCGCATCTGAGGAGGCACTGTTCCAGTTAGGAGATGTTTGAACAATAATCCAAGCAGATGTATCAGTCCTTCATGTAACATGGATATCCCCATAATGTTTTAGACAAAGCACTCAAAATAGTCAGTGTTATAGAAAGACACCCTCTCATAAGAAAACCAATAAAAGGGCACAGGCTACAGGTAATAGGATCTAGCTTACATGCACTATTAAAGAAGGACCTTTTTTTGACACCTACCATAAGAGATGTGGATAAATTGGTATTCAGAAGGTCTAATAATCTGAAACAACTTTTAGCTCTGAGTGCTTCGAAAAGCAGAACAATGATAACAAAACTGTGGCAGTGCATGCTGGGATGTGGAGTTCCACAACAGATGGAGGGCTGAATTTTGTATACCCCTGGTCTACACACTAGTAAAAACAAACCCTTTAGAGCAGAGATCCCCAAATGCAGTCCTCAAGGCTCCCCAACAGTTCAGGCTTTGGAGATATCCAGGGTTGAGCACAGGTGGTTAAATCAAATTGACTGAGGTACTAATTAAGTCACCTGTGCACAACCATGGATATCTCTAAAACCAGAACTGTTGGGGAACCTTGAGGACGCGTTTGGGAACCTCTGCTTTACAGATATCCTTTACTGCAAAAGTAAATCTCACCTTGCACAGGTGAGAGATGTCTGCCATCTAGTGGCTGTTGTAGAGCAGTATCTGCAAGAGAAAAAAAATCAACCAACTTGTTATACAGCAAACAAACTGTGTAATCTTCAGCCTGACGGAGGGGCTCCATGGCCTGAAATATTATTTTCATGTTTGTAAAGCGTAAAAACTTTCTATTACATGAAACTATGGACAAATAACATTAGTTTTCTTAGATTACCACAGATTGGTGGATAGTGCCACAGTGTCATATGCCCATGGGCGCCGAGAGGGGGGGGGGAGCGGGTATAGTTTACCCGGCTTGCTAGAGGGGCCCGGCAGGGCCCGACGGGGCCCGGGTCCAGCATCACCCCCCCCTCACAGCAGCTGGTCTGCTGTGTGAGACTGCTCGCGGCTGCTGTAGCAGCCGAAGCAGTCTCTTATGGCTGTGGGGGGAAGTGATCACACTGATCACGCCCCCAATTTAGCGCCAGGCTGGGGGGCCCTCCGCGATAGGCCATGCCCCCTCCTTTACCGGGGTCTGGACGGGCTCTCTACGGCCCTGCAGTTGCCCACTAAATGATTCCAGCACTTTGGTAAATAACTGGTGCTATCCACTAAGCAGCAGTTATTTATGATTTTTTATTGTAAAACCAGCACTGCTTTATTAAGTTTGCATTGCATTGCCGTTACAGATTATGGGGCCTGCATTGTGTTATCACCCAACATTTGTGTAGTCACTGAAGATTTTGAGTCTGCATTGTGCCACTACTAATTTGAAAGGATGAATTTAGGGGTCTGTACTGTTAAACCAACTGTATTGTACTGTGAGGTTTGTACTATGAAACCATTAGATTTGACTTTTTTATTTTAAAGCCATTATAAATTTTTGGTTTTGATTGTGTCACCGCCAGTGTTTTGGGATCCTCATTGTATAGCCATCAGAGATTGGGATGATCTGCATTGAATAGCCACACCAATCACTGGTTTAAAGGAATATGAAATTACATAGTAACTTGTGATCTTACTTCGAAAGGGACTTTCCAATCAACAACCGAACATTATATTGTTTATGTAGTATAAGGGTCTCCAAACTCCAATCATAATGTTATGAATAGTCGTATGTAAATCTTAAATATTTGCATTTGAAACTAAAGAACGACTCTTGTTTAAATGTATGTGATTCTTCCAACCAAGCATTTTCAAAATCTGCATCTGCAACCTACTATTATTCCTCTGTTTAAATGTATGTGAATCTTTTATGACTTGCTAGCTATAGTCATTACCTGTGTTTTGATGGGGATCACTGAAGCATTGTTTATAGTATCATACTGCCTGTTTACTTAAACCCACAGTGCAATGTCTGTCCATTGATCAATCTGCATTTCAATCAGCTGACCAATTGGCTCAGATGTAGGCCAGTGTCTTAATCAACCATACTATTTCAAAAGGTGCATACACACACAACGATTTTTTGAACGATTATTGTTAATGATATCATTTATCATTCAATCGTTGAAAAAATCGTTCACTTTCTGAGTTAAAACGATGAACGATTATCGTTCATGCGCGTTCATGTTTGTAGTTCAGTCAGACTGACCAACTCAACGATTTTCAGTACGGGAATATGCAAAAATCGTTTGTAGTTCAAAAAAATCGTTCATTACATAAAATAGATGAACGATTTTAGTAAACGATTTTTGTTCATTTTTCCCTTGAAAAAATGAATGAAAATCGTTTACTAAAATCATTAATTTACTAAATCGTTGTGTGTGTATGCACTATGCAGCTTTAACAATCAGTCTTGAGAGCAGCTTGATGAGGGTTTACAGCTTGATGTAGTTATGCACAAAGTGTAGTTATAATTAAAGGTGCATGCACACATAACGATTTTGTAACCAATGATTTTCTGTCAGATTTTCCCTTGAAAAAGTGAACAATTTTTTGAAGTGTAATGAACGATTTTTACAACGATTAACGAAATATGTTCCTTCCCTTACTGAAAATTGTTATGTTGGACAGTCTGAAATGGACAATGAATGATAATTAAAAACTACAAATTGGAGCGCACTTGAACGATTATCGTTCATCGTTATAACTCAGAAACTGAATGATTGAACAATAACAACGTTGTTAACGACAAACCGTTCAAAAAATCGTTACGTGTGTATGCACCTTAAGTGTGATTTCTGAACAGTTAAAAAAACATTTAAACAAACACTGAACAACATCTAAAACCAGGTAATTACAATATAATTTCATTAAAGTACTTTGTGTATTATATATTTTTGAATGTTTGAAAAAACAATGTATCAAAAACTTCTTTTTATTATCTCACTCCATGGATTTATCTCTAAAAGCTGCATACACACACAACGATTTTGTTACCAACGATTTTATGAACGATTTTCTGTCAGATTATCTGTCAGATTTTTTAAAGTGTAATGAACGATTTTTTTGAACTACAAACAATTTTTGCATATTCCCTTACTGAAAATCATTCAGTTGACAAGTCTGACTGAACTACAAACTACAAAATACAAAAGTGAACGAGCATGAACAATAATCGTTCATCGTTTGACTCAGAAAGTGAACGATTTTTTCAAACAATTATCGTTAAAAGATATAGTTTAACGATAATCGTTCAAAAAATCGTTCTGTGTGTATGCAGCTTAAGGCTACTACATCCTTTACTCTCCCTGCAGCTCATCCTTCTGTACATATTGATGCCTCATTAATCTTCTCTCCTCTTACAAACACACACAAGCTTTTAACTTATCTATACACATTGGGGGTCATTCAGACCCACTCGCGAGCGGCAGTACGCTCGCAAGTGGGTCGATGTTCCCCACTGCGCATGCGCACGACAGAGGGAGCTCCGTCGTGCGCATGCGCAAGACCCTGGGAGCGACGGGCTTTCCATCGCTCCGGGTCTCGCACCAAAGGGGGCGTGCTGTCGATGTTGATTGACAGCACGCCCCCTTTGGTGGGCGTGCCGGGGGCGTGGCGGCCAGACCGAGGCGTTCCCATGGGAACGCCTACCGTCTGAAGCCGGCCCCACTGACATCACTAGTGATGTCAGTGGGAGTGATTTTGGCTTACTCTAGGGCTTGTGGCAGGGAGACCCTACCGCAGGGTCTCCGTCGCAAGTCCGATGGACGCAATGGTCAAGACCATCGCGACCATCTTTTTGGCCGCTCGCATATGCTGTGGGTTGTCACCCACAGCTATGCGAGCGGCCAGGAGGCCGCTCCATTTTCATGGAGGAGGGCCCTGATTCAGAGCGAGCGCTCTGGTCAGAGCGTTCAGCTCTGAATCAGGCCCATTGTCAATAACATCCACAACCTGTCGTCACAAAAATCTTTCATACAAATCCCACAAATATATTTATATCTCTTTCCTGCTGCTTCTATTAGCTGGTGACATATCACCAAATCCACATGCCACACCCACAACGAACTATAAATCCAGCTAACCTCATAAACATTGCGTGTTTCCCTTCACCCTCCAAGTCACTAAAATGTGCCTTATGGAATGCACGCTCTGTCTGCAATAAGCTAACATCCATCCATGACCTCTTTATTTCAACTGACCTCAACCTTCTGGCAATTACAGAAACATGGCTAACACAATCAGACACTGTCTCCCCTACTGCACTTTCACATGGTGATCTACACTTCTCACACACCTCCAGGACTGGTAATTGTAAAGGAGGTGGGGTAGGAATATCACTGTCCCAATATTTCACATACACAGTTCTCTCACAGGTACCCTCACTCACATTTACATCATTTGAAGTACATTCTATCAGGACTTTCACCCCTTTCTCTCTGAGTTGCTGTTATCTATCGCCCACCTGGGCCACCTCAACAATTCTGGAACATTTTTCTGTCTGGCTCCCTCACTTCCTATCCTCAGACATCTCCACCATAATTATGGGTGATTTCAATATCCCCATTGACAGTCCACAATCTCCTCATGCCTCCAAACTACTCTCTTTAACCTCCTCTCTTGGCCTCTCCCAATGGACCGAGGACCTCATTCAGAGTCGGTCGTAGCGGCCGCATGGTCGTACGCCACCGATGTTTGCTAAACTAAGCATGCGTAAAGTTCGCAATGCGCGTGCGCAAACTAGCTCTTACGATTAGAAATTTCTCTCTCCTTGAACACAGCCAGGTTGTTAGTTTGATTGACAGAATGAGGCGGTTGTGGGTGGTAACAGGGGAAGGTGCTTGAAAACGGGGAGTGGAGATCCGAACGCATATGTGCCTAATTATGCGAACAGCATTTTATGGGAGTGCATAATTAACAAAGTAGTGTCATAGCACACGTGACATGGGAGGTTTTTACACTGACATGATCGTAGTGCTTAAGAGAGGGTATGGTCAACCTTAAGCTATACGACCAGTTTCGATGGTTCCCGATGGTCTCGATTAATCCTTATATGCCCGGAGATGACGTGTAATGCGTACGAGAAGGGGGCGTATTTTTTGTCTTCCGGCCGCATCCTCCCCTTGGTCGGCCAGCTACTGATCCGATCTTAAGGACGCAACTTGCGAGTGCATCATTTGCATATCCGGCCCCTTTTCCCGTACGACCGTGCGGCCGCTACGACCGACTCTGAATGAGGTCCAGACTCCTCTACTCATCAGGATGGCAACTGTCTTGATCTTGTATTCACCAGACTATTCTCAGTTTCTGATTTCACTAATGCTCCTTTCCCTCTCTCAGATTACAACCTTATCACCTGCATGCTCTCCTCCATTACATCAACCTCAGTGTCATTGAAATCAACCAAACCTCCTAAAACCCGAAGAAATATTAATGCTATTAACTTTCAACAACTATCTACCTCTCTATAGCGACTCTCACCAATTTCTACATTCACTTCTCCTAAGACTCCTGCACCACACCTAAACCAGACTCTAGAAAAAGCCCTCGATGAAGTAGCTCCAGCTACCCTTCACACACCATGTAGAGTTAGACGTCAACCATGACACTCTAACTTAACAAGGCATCTACAAAAACTCTCACGTAAAGTAGACCGTCAGTGATGAAAGTCTCATACTCCAAGTGACTTCCTCATATATAAGACTATCTAAAACTCTTATCGTACTGCTCTGGACACTGCCAAACAAACATATTTCCAATCTCTAATCTCTGCTCAAGCCTCTAACCCCAAGCAACATTTTAATACAGATAAACTGCTTTTTACCCCTCCCTCACCCAAGCCACCTGCTACTTTCTGTGCACAAGCTCTTGCTTCCTATTTCAAGGACAAGATTGATAAGATCCGAAATGAAATGGTAAGCTCTTCCTTAGCTAAAGATCTGCTCAATTCCCTACCTGAACCCTCTGGCACATTCTCTTCATTTGACCCCACAAATGAAGATGAATTATCTACACTCTTCTCCTCCTCCTACTTTATTACCTCTCCTCTAGATCCTATACCCTCACAAATCAGTAAAGTTCTGTCTCCAGTGCTCATACCAACCCTAACTAAAACATGTAATCTCTCTCACTCTACTGGCATCTTTCCATCACTGTTCAAACATGCAATGATTACTCCCATTCTGAAAAAGCAAACTTCTGACCCTAACACTCTCACAAATTACCGTCCTATCTCCCAGCTCCTATGCCTCTCCAAGCTACTTGAGAGACTTGTTTACACCCGCCTCACACACTTTCTTAACTCACACAACTTATTGGACCCACTTCAGTCCGGCTTTCGTTCCCAACACTCCACAGAGACAGCACTGATTAAAGTAGTAAATGATCTGTTCACTGCCAAGGCTAAAGGCCATTACTCACTCCTAATTCTTCTAGATCTCTCTGCTGCTTTTGACACTGTTGACCACTCTTTTCTCATACAAACACTACAAACCCTATGTCTTAAGGACAAAGCTCTTTCTTGGTTCTCTTCCTACTTATCTGATCACTCATTTACTGCTCGTTTTTCTGATTCTGCCTCCTCTTCACTACCTCTATCAGTTGGAGTACTGCAAGGCTCTGGCTTAGGTCCTCTGCTATTCTCAATCTATACCACCTCTCTTGGCAAACTAATTTGCTCTTTTGAATTTCAGTACCATCTGTATGCAGATGATACTCAAATCTACATATCCTCCCCAGATGTATCACCATCTGTATTGGTCCGTGTTTTGCCATTTCATCTTGGATGTAATCTCACCACCTGAAACTTAATATTTCTAAAATAGAATTAATTATATTTCCACTGGCCAATAACAGTTACCAACCTGATCTCTCAACAATCCACCCTGCCCCACAAGCTCGCTGCCTAGGTGTCATCCTTGACTCTGAACTGTTCTTTGTTTCCCACATTTAATCTGTCTCAAAATCATGGTACATACATCTAAAAAACATATCCAAAATTCAACCATATCTCACACAAGACACTACAAAAACTCTAATCCATGCACTCATTATTTCCCGCATTGACTATTGCAATAGTTTCCTTACTGCTCTTCCAAAAAACAGGCTATCACCATAACAATCCATTATGAATGCAGCTATGAGGCTTATCTTCCTTGCCAAATGTTCATCGTCTGAGGCCCGGCTCTGTCAGTCCTTCCATTGGTTGCCGGTTTTCTACTGAATTCAATATAAAATACTTTTACTTACACATAAGGCTATTAACCAAACCACACCAATATACATCTCTTCACTCATCTCAAAATATCTCCCAACCTGACCTCTCCGATCAGCACAAGATCTGCGTTTCTCATCCCCACACATTACTTGCTCCCATTCACAGTTACAGGACTTTCCTCAGGCTGCACCCACTCTATAGAAAGCCTTACCATGCACAATAAGACATTCCTCTAGTCTCCAATCCATCAAGCGTTCCCTGAAAACTCACCTCTTCAGGCAAGCTTATCAGATCTCAGAACTGCTCACATAACCGTCAGAGCTTCCATATCTAATTACATCCCCTTTCACACTCCACACATAACCTCACACATTGTCTTTCTTTCACATACTCCTAATATTTGGCTGACATTCCTGTGTGACTGGATCATACAGCCACCAAGAAACTCTGCATTCTGGCTGGACCATATATAGCACCTATCCTTGTGTATCAGTCCCTATTTCCCTATAGATTGTAAACTTTCGAGAAGGGCCTTCCAACCTATATATCTGTTTGTTATTACTCAGTTTTGTTTTAGTATAGACAAATTTGAATCCCAAATTGTGCAAAAGACAAAAACAAGCAGCCTATTAGGAACCAAGGAATATTACCAATTCCTCATAAACATAGCATGAAAAAGACAATGGGTCCTAAAATGGCGCTAATTGTCATAAAGTTCGCTTACATTAGAATAAGTCAATAGTATCAAAGTCCGTCCAGTTCTGTAATGTAAAAAATCCCTGTTGTAGAAATGTGTTGGACCGGTGTTCTTATAAATCGAAAATTCTTCATTTAATCGTGCATTTCAAAGAAGAAAAGAGAAAAAAATCATAGTGCAACACTGTAATCCAGAAAATACATAGGAATTTATTAAAACATTACACTCACATGGTTTAAAAATTAAAACAGCATATAGCCACAAAAAGTGGTAACTCCAAAATAATGTCTGCTGACAAGAGATTTTTTCACCGTAATTGATACTCCAAATGTATCAGGTTCTCACCGGTCCCGGGCAGCCAGGGTCCCTGAATGTAATGGAGGATGGTAAATCAAATGGTGATCCAGCAGTACACATATTATTGTACTGCTGGATCACCATTTGATTTACCATCCTCCATTACATTCAGGGACCCTGGCTGCCCGGGACCGGTGAGAACCTGATACATTTGGAGTATCAATTACGGTGAAAAAATCTCTTGTCAGCAGACATTATTTTGGAGTTACCACTTTTTGTGGCTATATGCTGTTTTAATTTTTAAACCATGTGAGTGTAATGTTTGAATAAATTCCTATGTATTTTCTGGATTACAGTGTTGCACTATGATTTTTTTCTCTTTTCTTCTTTGAAATGCACGATTAAATGAAGAATTTTCGATTTATAAGAACACCGGTCCAACACATTTCTACAACAGGGATTTTTTACATTACAGAACTGGACGGACTTTGATACTATTGACTTATTCTAATGTAAGCGAACTTTATGACAATTAGCGCCATTTTAGGACCCATTGTCTTTTTCATGCTCAGTTTTGTTTTATTTATCTTTCTAATTGTACAGCGCAACGGAATATGATGCGCTATATAAGAAACTGTTAATAAATAAATACATAGCCATCAGAGATTGTGATGATCTGCATTGTATAGCATCAGAGATTGGGATGATATGCATTGCATAGCCATCAAAGATTGGGATGATATGCATTGTATAGCCATCACAGATTGGGATGATCTGCATTGTATAGCCATCAGAGATTGGGATCTGCATTGTATAGCCACCAGAGATTGGGATGATCTGCATTGTATAGCTATCAGATATTGGGATGATATGCATTGTATAGCCATCAGAGATTGGGATCGGCATTGTACAGCCATCAGAGAATGGGATGATATGCATTGTATAGCCATCAGAGATTGGAATCTGCATTGTATAGCCATCAGAGATTATGATGTTCTGCATTGTATAGACATCAGAGTTTGGGAATCTGCATTGTATAGCCATCAGAGATTGGGATGATCTGCATTGTATAGCCATAACAGATTGGGATGATCTGCATTGTATAGCCATCAGAGATTTGGATATGCATTGTATAGCCATCAGAGATTGGGATGACATGAATTGTATACCCATCAGAGATTGGGATGATATGCATTGTACAGTCATCAGAGATTGATATCTGCATTTTATAGCCATCAGAGGTTGGGATATCCATTGTAAAGCCATCAGAGATTAAGATCTTCATTGTATAGCCATCAGAGATTGGGATCTGTTTTGTATAGCCATTGGAGTTTTGCTATCTGCATTGTATAGCCATCAGAGATTGGGAAGTACATTGTATAACTATCAGAGATTAGGATCTCCATTGTATAGCCATCAGAGATTAGGATATCCATTTTATAGCCATCAGAGATTAATATCTGCATTGTATAGCCATCAGAGATTGGGATCTGCATTGAATAGACATCAGAGATTGGGATGTGCAGTGTATAACCATCAGAGATTGGGATATGCATTGTATAGCCATCAGAGATTGGGATGATCTGCATTGAATAGCCATCAGAGATTGGGATGTGCAGTGTATAGCCATCAGAGATTGGGATATGCATTGTATAGCCAAAGAAAAAATGATGTCCAGTGCTAGACAGGCAGTAGCCATCAGAGATTATGATGTTCTGCATTGTATAACCATCAGAGATTGGGATCTGCATTGAATAGCCATCAGAGATTGGGAATCTGCATTGTATAACCATCAGAGATTGGGATGATCTGCATTGTATAGCCATCAGATATTGGGATGATCTGCATTGTATAGCCATCAGAGATTGGGATTGGCATTGTACAGCCATCAGAGATTGGGATGATCTGCATTGTAAAGCCATCAGAGATTGGGATGATCTGCATTGAATAGCCATCAGAGATTGAGATCTGAATTTTATAGCCATCAGAGATTGGGATGATCTGCATTGTATAGCCATCAGAGATTGGGATGATCTGCATTGTATAGCCATCACAGATTGGGATGATCTGCATTGTATAGCCATCACAGATTGGGATGATCTGCATTGTATAGCCTTCACAGATTGGGATGATCTGCATTGTATAGCCATCAGAGATTTGGATATGCATTGTATAGCCATCAGAGATTGGGATGATATGAATTGTATACCCATCAGAGATTGGGATGATATGCATTGTATACCCATCAGAGATTGGGATGATATGCATTGTACAGTCATCAGAGATTGAGATCTGCATTTTATAGCCATCAGAGATTGGGATATCCATTGTAAAGCCATCAGAGATTAAGATCTTCATTGTATAGCCATCAGAGATTGGGATCTGTTTTGTATAGCAATCACTAGATAGGCTGAAGGGACGCCTGATTGCATGTCCAGCCATCCAGTCTGCACAATTGACAATCTATGGTGACGGGCTACTCTCCAGTATTTCTGATAATAATACAAAGGGAAGCTGGTGTGTGCTTTTGTGTGCAGAGTGAATCTCAAAGGAAATACCACTGAGTTAATTGCAACATTAGTAGTGATATGGATACAATTTAACCACCGTCTGGAATATCCATTACTAATAGCTACATTAGCTCAGATACAGCTGCTTTATACGGGACATATATTTTTACTTTCCACAATTCACAATCTATAGAGAGCCTGATCAACTCTCTGTGTTGATTGTAGTTTTTATTGTTTTTTATTATTGGATATTCACATCCCCACTCTAAGGAATATGTATTCCTTTTGCATTATTAGCTAGGTTTTTATGACAATAGACACATGTATTTTGTATTTTTTATTTTTCATATTTGCATGTTTATTATTTTTATAGTTCTCATCATTCAATACATGTACAATACATTTGTAATTAAGAATCATTATTTTTCTGATAATATTTGTGTTTACTAGTGTCCCAACATAAGTATTAGAGCGCAGTAATTCATTGTTTTATGCATTGTATAACCATCAGAGATTGGGATGATCTGCATTGTATAGCCATCAGAGATTGGGATCTGCATTGCATAGCCATCATAGTTTGGGATCTGCATTGAATAACCATCAGAGATTGGGATGATCTGCATTGTATAGCCATCAGAGATTGGAATGATCTGCATTGTATAGCCATCATAGTTTGGGATCTGCATTGTGTAGCCATCAGAGATTGAGATCTGCATTGTATAGCCATCAGAGATTGGGATCTGCATTGAATAGCCATCAGTGATTGGGTTATGAATTGTATAGCCATCAGAGATTGGGATCTGCATTGCATAGCCATCATAGTTTGGGATCTGCATTGTGTAGCCATCAGAGATTGAGATCTGCATTGTATAGCCATCAGAGATTGGGATCTGCATTGAATAGCCATCAGTGATTGGGTTATGAATTGTATAGCCATCAGAGATTGGGATCTTTATTGAATAGCCATCATAGTTTGGGATCTGCATTGAATAACCATCAGAGATTGGGATGATCTGCATTGTATAGCCATCAGAGATTGGAATGATCTGCATTGTATAGCCATCATAGTTTGGGATCTGCATTGTGTAGCCATCAGAGATTGAGATCTGCATTGTATAGCCATCAGAGATTGGGATCTGCATTGAATAGCCATCAGTGATTGGGTTATGAATTGTATAGCCATCAGAGATTGGGATCTTTATTAAATAGCCATCAGAGATTGGATTATGCATTGAATAGCCATCAGAGATTGGGTTATACATTGAATAGCTATCAGAGATTAGGATATGCATTGTATAGCCATTAGAGATTGGGCTGGTCTGCATTGTATAGCCATTAGAGATTAGGATGATCTGCATTGTATAGCCATTAGAGATTGGGATGATCTGCAATGCATTGTATAGCCATTAGAGATTGGGGATCAGGTTTTATGGGATTATTGCTGTAGAATGAGTTTGTTCATCATCCTTAGCATAATGAGGAGGGTATATACAATACCTGGTGGAAATGTTCTCCATATGAGTGACTAGTATGTGCTGTTTTTGGGAAGACACTTTTGGGATGATAATGGTCAAGATACTAAGGATAAAAAATGAACAAAGAGCAGACCAATTCCCTAATTTTGCTCAGAACCTATATATAGATCAAGCATTAAGAAAGGCCATCAACCATTTAACCATCGATGGTTTGCCACTGATGGTTGTAGGTTTTGCCATTGATGGGAAGATCTACTACTCATTGATGGCAAAGAGCCAAGTAATGTTTCTTAGTTTTCTCCCCACATATGGGGGCAAAGAGTTTAGCTATTCTCCTGATGCAATCCACGAAGCTCTGCCCTCTTCCCTGATTGGTCCGCTGCCTGTCTCCAGCCACTGCACAGATAGCAGTCAATGGTGTAAACTATCAATGGTTCACTGTTGATGGGTTCCTGCCATCGATGTAAACCATTGATGGAAGACCCATCAATGGTCATCCCTCTCTAACATAAAACCATGTATAGTGTATGCTCTCCCCTATGTTATATACACTAAAGCAAATAACATGTTTCAAGGTCACAGTTCCTTTAGTCTAATCAGATAACCCACTGTATAGTTGTAGGGCAGGATATCTCTATGTGTTATGGCAGAATCGGTATGTAATTCTGGCTGTCAGGATGCCTCCTATCAACATGCCGACAGCGGCATCCAGATGGTTGGTTTCCTGGCAGGGGTCGGGTAAGTATACTTACCCTCCCCCCTTTTCCCCCTAACCCTCCCTTTTTGTAGCCTAACTCTCCCCACCCTGCTCCCTAACTCACCAATTAATTCTTAAACTTAAGTCTCCCCCCTTTGTGCCTAACCCTAACCCTCCCCCCTTAGTGCCTAACCCTAACCGCTCCAGTGGTGCCTAACCATAACCCTCCCCCCTAGGGATGCCTATCCCTAATCTCCCCCCCCAAAACCTAACCCCGAACCCACTATGCTGCCTAAACCTAACCCTCCCCCCGCAGCTAACAGTAAGGGCGCCTCGAATTTACCTTGTTCAGGCTGGCAACCTTCTGGATTCTGGCGTCGGGATTAAGATAGGTGTCTGTATTTTGACACCTATCTTAAGTCCCTTGTCGGGCTTCCCCCATCTCGATTTAGCCTGGCAGCATTGACGGCGCCGGTCTCATAACTACATCCTGTTATGGCACACTAAACAATGCATGAAGGTTTTTTCTTAACTAGACTAGAGGGTTTTTGTATCAAGCAGTGAAAAGCATGGAGAAGTGGACCAGTGGAATAGTTGCCCATAGCAACCAATCAGCTTTGAAGTAGCATTTATCAAGTACATTATAGGTAGGAGTTGATTGGCTGCTATGGGCAGCTTCTCCATGCTTTTCACTGCTGGATACATAAATGGTTTAATATTTCCAGAAGGTCCATGTTATACTGTAGATAGAAATTATGGAATATGTTTTCCTTTCTCATACACACTCTCTTGCAGTTTCTCTAACGTTACCTGCAGATGCCTGACACCATTACATCATCCACCTGGGCATCAGCTGCAGCTTGAAAAGTTAATTGTATCAGTGTTTTTGGCATGAAAGTTATTTGTGTCAGTGATTACAGTCCCAAGGGATGTGAAAGCACAGGCAGGCAGGAGAGAGCCGTTACAGGAAGGAAAACTTCTCCATCACAATGCCAACTGTTTTAAATAATTATAAAGCTCTGAAATAATGAAGTATTTACCTTTCATAGGCTCTTCAAAAAACACTGAAAAGCTGTTTAGTCACATTTCACATGCAGAGTTAATGCTAATGGACTCTTTTGAATACAAAGAGCATCACTGTGGCTTCTAAACAATACAGGGAGCGTTCTAGTGACCGACTTACAATATAGAGAGCATTCTTTTTACCAATCTACTATATAAAAGTGAAAATTTGCCCTTCTGTCTTTCTATACAAATCCACAGTTTACAAGCCAAGATCATGAAATTTTACATACGAGCGTATTAAAACATGGCGGAAGCAACTAAAAAAATTTGAAATCTAAATTAATTACTGTTAATTTTTAATTAATTAAAAGGCACAATTTTTGCATAGCATTCGCTCTCTACAGGTCAGGTCAGGAATTGCAAAAGGATTTAGTTTATGTATTATTTTTTCTTTTCTATCTTCTCTACTATATAAAAGCGAAAATTTTTCCTTCTGTCTTTCTATACAAATCCACAGTTTACAAGCGAAGATCATGAAATTTTACATACGAGCGTATTAAAACACGATGGTTGAAACTAAAAATATTTGAAATCGAAATGAATCACTGTTCATTTTTAATTAATTGAAAACCACAATTTTTGCTGGACGCTCACTGTGGGGCCTCACGGCATATGGGTAGGGCCTCAGAGCAAGCGTTTTGTGTAGTCATGTTTTGTCATGATCTTAATGTTTATTAGCAAAGAGAGCTTTAGCAGGCTTTGCCAACATTCTCAGCTCTCTGACTATACCAAATTACGCAACAACATTGACTTCTTTCTTCGAACTGTGTCAAAATGATGACTTTGAAAGGACCCTGCTATACTGTGAGCTGCCAAAATATTACACATAGAATGCTTCTTGAAAAGTTTTTATGCGCAGAAAACAAGGAGTCGCTGTACATGGTCATCCTGGTATCAGAGCAACAGAAGCTCTTGGCCGTGCTTACACTGTACTGTACATCCGATAAATTTTGAATGCTTCTATCTTACAGGTCCTACTTCCTTCGAAGGGTATGCAGTCGGGAAACCGGCTGCCTTAATACTGACAGCCGGCTTCCCGGCTGCTTTATCCCGGCGTAGGATAAATGACCGGCATCTATATCTAGATGCCTGTCATTTACCCGATGCCGGTAGACCGGTGCCCGGCATCCCGATCGAAGGGATGCCGGGCGCCATGAGCGGACAGCCGCGCGGGAGGGGAGGGTTAGGTTTAGGGCACCCGGGGGGGATTTAGGGTTAGGCACCCCCCCGGGGGGTTAGGGTTAGGCACTTAGAGGGGGGATTAGGCTTAGGCACTTGGGGGGAGGTTAGGGTTAGGCACCCCTAAGGAGGTTTAGGGTTAGGGGGTTAGGTTAGGTTAGTTTATACTTACCTTAGGGACGATCGGGATTTCCAGCGCTGTCGGGCTTCCGCTGCTGGGCTCTGCTGATCTGTCAGACTGCCGCTGCCGGGAATCGAACTGCCGGCCATGCGGCAGCTGAGATTCCATACTGATTCCCTTCGAAGACAAATTGGAGGACAAGAATGGGGAAAGGGGAAGGAAGCCCACCGCACAAACAAGTAAATCACCAAATAATTTAAGAAAAATATCAAAGAATATATTCTTCTATATAGAAGATGGAGACGGGAGATTAGTTATTGTGGGAGGAAAGTGTCAGCTCGTTCGATGTAATGTGCTATTGGTAGCCGTTTTTTTCCTATAGAGATCTGTAGTGATCTCACCAGTGATGTTTTTATTTATTCTCAGATCGAGGAAAGTGATAGTATCATTACTTATTTCCCAAGTAAATTTTAGATTTAGTTGGTTATCATTGAGGGAATGTATGAAATCTAAGAAGTCTTGTTTATTACCTTTCCAAATGACAAGAATATCGTCAATGTAACGCAGCCACTGTACAATATGCTGCGTGTGTACATCATTGGCTCCAGCAAAAACGACTTCCCTTTCCCACCAACCTAAAAATAGGTTGGCATAAGTCGGAGCACATGTTGAGCCCATCGCTGTGCCCCTTGTCTGTAGATAGAACTTATTCTGGAAAATGAAGTAGTTTCTATGTAACACAAAGTACAGAAGGTCAGTTAGAAAATTAGAAAATTCTCCATCTCCTCTCATAGTCAAAAAGTATCGAGCTGCCTGTATCCCATCTTGATGTTGTATGGAGGTATACAGGGATTCAACATCCATTGATATCAAAAGGTGATGTTGCTCCATCCTAATATCATTTAGCTTCTGAAGAACATCTGTCATATCCCTCAGATATGAGGGTAACATCAGTACAAATTCTCTTAAGTGTATATCAATAAAACGACTTGCCTGTTCTGTAAGGCCATTGATCCCTGCCACAATGGGTCTACCAGGAGGATTCTTGTTGTCTTTATGTACTTTGGGAAGTACATAAAATGTAGGAACCTTTGGATTTTGTACTCTTAAAAATTCAAGTTCTTGTTTAGTAATGGCTCCTTTCTTAAAGCCATCATTTATGAGTCTGTCATAAAACCATAGAAAATTATCTGTAGGATTGAAGAGTAGGGGTTGGTAACAGGAAGTGTCCTGTAACTGTCTCATTACTTCTTTCAAATATAGTTCTTTGGGCCATAATACTATATTGCCTCCCTTGTTTTATATTTTTTTTGTGATACACCAATACTGGTTAGTATTGGGTATAATTGTTTTGTATTTATGCTGTATTGTCTTTAGTATATTTCGCCTTTATGGGATTATTCTCATTCTCAGCACTTTGCACCTTTTCCTTATTATTTTCTATGTCTGTATGTTATGTTAGTCTGTTTTAGCTTGAATTTATTAAAAGTTATACTTTAGTAACCATTACACACCTACTAGCTATTAAGAGTGCGCCGTTATAGAGTCTTGGATTTGGTCCTAGGACCTCTTCCCTTTTCCCTTTGTCCCTTCGAAGACCTTAGGACTGTTGATGGAGAAGTTTGTCACACTTTTCGTGAGGCCTGCCTAAAGAGAGGTTTGTTGGAGGATGATGTGTAAACAAACACTCTTAAAATCCCGGGCAACACAGGGTACTCCAGCTACTATGTCAATAAAAGCAGAATTATAATGATATAGAATACATGGAAAATTGTAATAACCAATATAGAATACAGAGAGAATTTTAGTGACTTACAGTATGTATAATAAAGAGAGCATTTTGGTAACCGGTGTACAATACAGGGACCATTCAATATTGGAGAATTCTAGTGATTAATATACTATACAGGGAGCATTCTAATAACTTATATAGATTACAGAGGGCATTCTAGTAACTAATATGAAATATATAGAGCATTATAGTGTCTAATACACAATACAGGGACTGATCTAGTGTCTGATACACAATACAGGAAACGTTCTAATGACCAATATACAATACAGATACTTTAACAACAAAATGCAATGCAGAGAGCATTTTCGTGATCTACAGTATATACCATAGAAGGACAATGTCCAATAAACATACAAGAAGTAATCTAATGACCAATATATAATACAAGGATTTTCTAGTGACCAATATACAATACAGGGAGACTTATATAGAATATAAGGGGCATTCTATTAACCAATAAATAATACACAGAGCAATCTAGTGACCTACTGTATATACAATACAGGAACATTCTAGTGACCTATATACAATACAGAAAGCATTATAGTGACTGATATATAATGCAGGACATATTATAGTGACTGATAAACAATACAAGAAGCTTTCAAGTGATCACTATACAATACAAGGAACATTCTAGTCACCTATATAAAATACTGACAGATTCTTTGCAGCTTTAAGTTGACTGTTACAATTATCACTCATATGCTTTGGATGGTAATATTCTCATCAGACATATGGGGCTAAATGTAATAGCCTGTGAGAGGGCACCCTCGCATGTATTCCTGCAGCAGTGCCAGCTCGCAGTCTATTACATTTAGCCCCTGGGGTTCAATTCAATTACAGGTGATGTGCCGCATGAGCCTCATCGCAATGCTTGGTTGCGCACACATGAGCCAGGTACTTTACATATGACATTGCAAAATTTTCTACGCATCTCAATGGCATTATGCAATGTAGATGAACGCAATGTGTCCTTCCAGAACAGCACATCACATACACCATGTGTAAATGAATCACCCCCATGGTATTCCATTACCAAAGATACTAAAAAGCCGCCTAGGGAAGGGTAGTAAATTATAACATGACACATACAGGCTGTTTGAATCTCAGCTTTTGCAGAATGAATGCAAAATAGATGCAACAAAGCGGTAAACTAGCAATACTCGCATATCTGGGAACATGTCATACTCATCAACCGTGCGGCCGCATGCTGCATGGATGTGACTAATACTTAACACAACTGAAGATTCCAAGGAACATCGCCTGCGGACCTCTCAGTCGCCAGGCATGTGCATATTCTTAAAGAGAAAGAAAGAAGACTCCCTTTGTGGCGCACTCTTGGATAAGAAATACTGTAATAAAAGTAATGTACAAGACTGAATATATGCACCTGTGGAAACAGGAAATCTATATTAATGCCGAAGCAGAAATGGGCACAACATACTGTATAAACACCAAAATGTTCCAATAGTGAAAAGAACCTGTCAAACATATATGTATTATTACAACAGCTCCCCAAATATCCACATGCTTAGAGACACATAAATAAACATCTGGATACACAAAGTTAATTAATGGTCCAGTATTATGATGGACACCACATATAGATACCAATGTGTTGGAAAATTCAAACTGATCTAACCACAGTATATATTCACTGTTGCTCCAGATGCCCAAGTAACCAAATGCTCAATAGAACACATAGAAGGCATCGTATACAAGTATGGATGTTTCACTATACATAACAGTTTTGTTAGCAGAAGAATATATGCACTGTTGTGTCAATCGCCAAGAGATGACTGTTAATTCTGGGACACATAAATTACAAGGCATATGTCATCATCAAGTTTAGTATTATTATTACATTCCCATAGGGGCTAACATGGCCCAATTCCACACTGCAAAAAAGGGTATTCAGAGCTAAGGGCCTGATTCAGACCCGGATGCTAAGCTGCGATCGCACTCTATGGCTGATAGTCGCCCGTATGCGCATGCGTATGCATAGCAGTGCGCGAGCCAGTCACTGCGATCGTGAATCGTGCGCTCATAGCACAAAGACTGAGCGCTACTTAGAGTGACAGATAGTGCCGTTTGTGGGTGGTGTCAGGGGAAGGTCTATATAATAGGGGGTGTGGTTGTGTGAATGCAGGTGTGCCAGTGTGTTCTAATGGCGTTTCATGGGCGTGCATAATTAGCATGGAGACATCATTGTACACGTCACCTGGTTGTATTTCAGCCTGTGATTGCGGCAGGGTAGGGTCTACGTCAGGGGCTAGGAGCAGCTCCGATGGCTCTCGATGTTACTGATATTACATACACTTCCTGGAGATGATGTGTGCTGCGAAGGAAAAGAGGGCGTCTTTAGACCGGCGTGCGTTTGCTCTGCCGTCACTCTCTAAGCTGTAGAGGGCATCCATAAGCCTTGCCATGCGATTGTGGAATTTGCATACCCTGCCCCTGATGGCAGCGAAAGTGCGCTGCTTTGCGTCCGGGTCTGAATCGCCCCCTATGTCTCTAATGAAAATTTTCTAGACAGAATTATCCTCCGTACATGGTGTTCCCTAATAAACATTAATATACACAGTGCTTGTCGAATAATGGTATACCTGGTTAAATAGATAGAGAAAAAGAGAAAAAAAAAGTATGATCAAGGTTACATGCAGATTACAACACTAATACTTCTCCCTTATTTTGCCCAAAAGGCATAGGACAAAGGGGTGAGTGTGTGTATGTATGATCTGCCCCTGGTACGGAAAGAAGATAAGTAAGTGGTTCTGCTGTTGGTGTTAGGCAAGAGAACATCCTGTTGGTGTAACTACCATTGCAGGTTTTGCATTTATTCACAATCACCAATGAGAGACCACACAATTGAAATGCATATAGCTTACCAAAGTATGTCAGCAATCAGAGAGAGTAGTATTATCTGGGTTATATATAGGCTTGGTACACTACTGCTACCCCCTTGTCTTACTTAAAGCATTGGACATGGGGGTGAGTGCGTGTTAATCAGTGATGTGCGGTGAGGTCAATGGCTGGGAGGCACACATGTATAAAAAAACACAATTTTTATTTCAAAACTCTGGAGTATGATAGGGGAGGGAGTATGGCAGGGGGAAGCTCTGCTTCACCTGCCTACCCTGGCTACATGTCCCTGGTGTTTATAGTCTGCCCCTGATATGGAAAATAGATGAAATAGTGGTTCTACTATAGGTGTTAGGCAGAGGAGTGTCCTATTGGTTTAATTAACATTGCAGGTTTTCCAGTTTACAGAATCACCAAAGAGAAATCACTTGAATTGAGGCGGGTATCAACTTGCCAATTAAAATGAGCGATTGAACGATAACGTTATCATTCAATTGCTCATTAATCGTGCACAAATCGAGCATAAATATTTCGGAAACGACCAGAGATGCGCACTTCTGCTGGTCGTTTCCGACATCAATCATCGCCTGAACATGCTGGTCAATCTGCAGATAACGACATAAGGGGAGAGTCCCTGCACTGAATGACATATCGTTCAGTGTAGGCACTGCAGGGGAAGAGGAACGACTGTACGATTACAATGCTGTAATCGTACTGTCGTTCCACTATCTGCTAGTGGATACGCACCATTAGAAGGGAAACAGTTGGGAAGTAGATGGACGGAATCCCGACCTCCGGCTTCCCGACTGTATAATCCTGGCAAGGGTTAAATGACAGGTGTCGAAATCCCAACGCCTGTCATTTTCCCTACGCCGGGAGCCCGACACCCAGCTTACCGATCGAAGGCAAGCCGGGCGACGGAAGCGGACAGCCGCGGAGGTTTAGGGTTCCCAGGGGGAATTAGGGTTAGGCACCTCCCCGGGAGGTTAGGTTTAGGCTAGGGGAAGGGGGGGTTAGGGTTAGGCACCCCCCTGGGGGACTTAGGTTTAGGCAGCAGGGAAGGTGGGGTTAAGTTTAGGCACTTAGAGGGGGGATTAGGGTTAGGCACTTAGGGGGGAGGTCAGGGTTAGGCACCCCTAAGGGAGGGTTAGGGGGTAGAATAGGTTAGAGAATACTTACCTGGGGATGATCGGGATTTTCAGTGCTGCCGGGATGCCGCTGTCGGGATGCGGCCGGCGGGAAATCATACTGAATGCTATTAGAATGCAGTATCAAATAGATATCACCATTAAAATCACATCAAGCATTTATAATTCTTACAGGTATGGTATGTATCCATGTGCACAATTCAAAACTCCTGTAAACACAGTGATTATTATGTAATCAATTTGTTACAAAATGCAAGTGCTACAGATGTCTTACCCAATTAGCACTTGTTAATACTCTAATATAATAGCATGTAAAGGGAAACAGCAGTGACATATCTCCTGAAAGCCTGTGTATGTCCCCTGTCAGCAGAATGTGGAGAAAAGCTCTGTGAGCCAGTGTGTAGATAAAGCAAGATAGCGGGAGCTGGTAGTACAGTGAAATACAATACCAGTGAGTTTAGATGCAGTCTCCAAATGATCTTCCAAGACAGGGTGGAATTCAATTCAACACAAATTGAATAGTGCCAAGAAGGAGCTCCTGAAGCTATTCAATTCAGTACGCTGTTATGTTGGAGAATGTCCGTTCTCGCGCCTTAAACATGGTGTATAGTCGCTAGAACCGGCAATCTCCGACATACTGTAAGGGTCTGGCGCGATGCTGTTTCCGCCGCGCTAAGGGCAGAAAACAGCATTGTGCCAGCAGTTTAGTTGGATTTCTGCTCGCACCCCTCCTGAAAATCCTTCAGTCTGGTTAACAGCGCGCTGAAATGAATAGCTCTGGGAGCTCCTTCCTGGCGCTATTTTCAGTTCTCTTTGAATTAAATTCCGCCCACAGAGTCTGTGGGGTACATTTACTAAAGTGAGAATTTTAGAAGTGGAGATGTTGCCCATAGCAACCAATCAGATTCTAACTAGAAAGTGCTAGTCAAATGTTGAGTAGAATCTGATTGATTGTGAGAGAGCTGGACCACCCTGTGTGTATGAATCAGCGTTTCACCCACGTGTTGGCAGGAAGTGAACAAGCTCAACACATGGGTGAAACTCTGCATTTTCTTCTGCTTCATACACGCAGGATGGTGTTTAAATCCTTTGCCAACTGTAGTTGATTCATACTTCTATTTACTGTATCTGTGGACTATGTAAATGGAACAGTCCGACTGAAACCGCACACGTTCCGGCAATTTCCATTAGAAATCATACACGAATCCCTTACAGTGCATGTGTTATATTCAAGAAGTGAAAAGAGTGTCCCCGCACAGGCTGAGAAATTCAAATTAGTATTGCCAAATGTTTACAGTTGTGTGGCAGTGAGTGATCAATCTCAAATTGTAGTTGGAAATGTCACTAATTCTGATGCCATCAACTTATATATACACGATTGGCGGTGCTCCCCTAGAGTTAAGATACAATGGAATCAAAAAAAGAAAGGAAAAGAAAACTCTTTTGGCTGGGGGCACAAACTTAATGTAATCTATTAAAACAAAGTTTATTACATAATCTTCAACTTACATACATAAAAGACATAACACCATATATAGACAGACAAATTACACAAAGGTTGTATATTTAAGTATCACACTGTTAATTAAACTATTGTTGGACAAATGTATCGTGTTCTGGTCACTTAGTAGTCATCTAAAATGCTTATTGTGATCCAGAATATGTCCTCCAAGTATGAACTGCCTTGTTCATATGTCAAGGCAAAAAATATTTCTAAAAAACATATAGGATGAAGTATCTGTAGGGAATGTCACCAGACTGCCCCCTTACAGTATGGGGTAATATCTGTCAATGATTTGGATTGCCGAAATGAAAGAAGGAAAGAAAGAATAGTGGGTATAAAAGAACTGCACACTTTGAGGAGTGAAATACTGCTGTTAATTCATCTGCATGCATCGAATGATATTAATGAGTGTTATCCTTCTCAGTGTCAGTTATAACAGTCAGAAAATTAAGATGAGTAATAGTCATACTGAAAGAAAGAATCAAGAATGCCATGCATCTGCTTTCAAATCTCTATGCTTCAGCGGTATCGTGCAGAGGAGATAATGATGAGAGTACATATATTGACAATAATTGATCCCTTTTAATAGTTGCATCTGCTTTCGGTCCTACTGTGCCCGGCTCCTGCGGGCCAGTACCGATGAGAGTGCGAAGAAAGATAGAAAAATTTGGCTAAAGTCTGTAGTATTCCACATGCATATTAAATAAAGTAATGTACAAATACATATGTGTACGTTTAGATACTTCAAAAAATATCGTTCCGTTCCGACGTGCCAGGTACCCAATAAGTGATTAAAGACATTTGCTAATGATATAATGCTCCATCCTCTATCATAGTATTCTCTATAGTTTGTGTCTAAACTCCTAGCCAATGATATGTGCTGTGAGTGTTTATCCTGCTATCTATCCTGTGACTAGTGTCTTTCACTTTACATAAAGTAGTAGGTGAGAGCTCATGCCTTGTCTTGTACAACTGAGAGTAAATATAATCACAGCATGTGTTACACAGAGTGCACGCACAAAGGTGCTATAGCGATGGAGATGGAAGGAATCAGTAATGTCCTGGAAAAGGGATGAGCATTCCTGGGCAGTTACTGGGAGGTGGCTTAGCACGTGCACGGAGATGGTCCGTCTTAGGGCCGTGTTGTAGGAGTGTCGCTGGTGTATTGGTGATAGTGGTTGCATACACAGACACTCGACTGGCAGGTGCAGGTTCTCGGTCTGTGTATGGCCTCCTACAGTATGTGAGCAGAGGGTTAGTACAAGTTTTGATGGTAGGACCGATGGTGTGTCTGTAGACTCACTGTGACCGGATAGCCTCACCAGGGGATCACATATTAATTTTTGATCCCACTGGATCTTGAAAAATTACAGCATGTGCAGTGGGTGTGTCATTATGCTACCACCATCAAGCTCCTCCTACCGGTACTTGCAACAGCTTACTTCCACCCAGGCTTCTACAATGACACCTGGAACCGCCTACTTCTGGGTCTGTGTGGACAAGCTGCTGCAACACTGTCACGGTTGGTGTTTGAGAGTTACCTGACTCAGGTGTTGAACTGGATTTAGCGGAGACCAGCTTGACTGGAACCATGGATGACATAAATGGCTCTATTTGCATATGAATTGTATGGCAGTGAGAACTGCCTTTGATGATAAATGACAAGAACAGGACACTTGTAATGTTGGAGTGAAACCAGTAGAATACTTGGTGGAACCGGACTGGGACCAGCAGGAAGGCTTACTGAGCTGGACGGGGTACCAGTAGGTAGGCTTGCAGAATCGGACTGGGAACTAGTCGAAAACTTGGAGGAACCGGACTGTGACTGGCAAGAAGGCTTGCTGAGCTGGTTGGGGTAACAGTAGGTGGGCTTCCAGAATTGGACTGAGAACCAGCAGGATTTCCGGATGCTCTAGCTATATCTATCAGCAGGATTACTGAATGAACTGGTCTGGGAACCAGCAGGATTTCTGGATGTGCCAGAATCCAAACAACAGTCCAGTGTATGGAAACGCGCGAATTCGCCTCTGCCCAAAAAATTCTGTGTGATTTCTTCAGCATATAAAGTCATGCTTCTGCTGTTTTTTGATGCGCACGGTATATTCCTACAGCACTGGGTTCCCTGTGGACACAAAATTATTGGTGACTCCTATGCAAATGTCCTGAAAACCCATTTGCATGGAGCCATGAGAAAGAAAAGACCACATGTTGCTGCTGTCGCATTGGCAGCACTGGCTGAAATTAATGGGACGGCACTGGAACACCCTCCATATAGCCCGGACTTAGCGCCCTGTGATTTCTGGGCATTCCCAACCCTGAAAAACAATTGCGCGGAAAGAAGTTCTCAATGGATGATGAAGTGAAAAATGCCACAGCTGCAATACCAAAAGTGTGGTCACAAAACAGTCTACTGCATAGACAAAGGATACCCAGAAAACCAAGTAGAAAAGGCATTCAAACAGGTAGAAATGGAGGAAAGAAACACACTGTTAGAATCTAAAAAAAAAAACCAAAGGGGACCGAAAGGATTTTAAGACAGCCTTCACACAATATAACAGGAACAATAGACAGATACGAGGAATTTTAAGGAAGCACTGGCATGTCCTGTTAGAAGATGAGATTCTGAATGACATCCTACCAGTAAACCCCACAGTCATATATAGGAAGGCTTCAGATATTAAAAAACATCTAGCTCATAGCTACAGCAAGAGTGGGGGACAAGTACAAACAACACTTACCAGCAATAAACTGATTACAGGTTTTTTCAATTGTGGAAACTGCCAGTATTGCAAATTAACTCCCAATACAACACGAAGAACTACCTCCTTCAAATCAAACAAAACGCAACAAGAATTTAATATAAGGGAACACATAACATGTAATAGCACTGGTGTTATTGATATCTTGAAATGCCCTTGCCAACTCCAATATATAAGCAGAACCACGAGTAAGTTAAAGGTGCAAATTTCTGAGCACATCAGAAACATCCACAGAGGCCTGGAAACACACAACCTATCTAGGTAATACAAAGAGGAATACAACAAAGATCCCAGCAGCCTGCATTTAATAGGGATACAGGAAAGTGCTCAAAGTGGAAATTTAGAGGTGGGGGTATGGTTATTGAATTTCCCCCCCCCCCCTTTGGCCCCTGCTTCCATATCACCCCATTGTACATCTCACCCCACCCCCACACTTCTCCCTGCCTGCTCCCCTCTCTCACACCCTGCCCTTCTCACTGATTCCCTCTCTTCCCTCACCCCCCACAATACTAACTGCCTGCCTCCCTCTGTCTGCCCCTCTCTCTACTTTCCTCTTACCTGCGCTGCTAGAATGGATCTGCCAGGAGCACCAGGTCTTCGTTGCTGCTGCAGTAGTGCGAGTCAATGAGAAGCAGCTTCTCATTGGCTGGTGGCCGCGAGCCCCAGAATTGGCTGGCAGCCGCAAGCCCCGTGATTGGCTGGCAGCCAGTGTGCGCTGCTTACAATGCAGCCGGGACCGGATGGCTGCTTTGTCCCGGCTACATGCCAGCCGCTGATCGAGATGTGTCCCCTGCGGAACACATCTCTACACATTGCCGCCGTGGTTCCAGTGCTGGGATGCCATACTGCATCCCAGCGCTGGTGCATTCTCTTCTGCAGCTAAAATGAAGTGGGGCCGGGAAGTGGCGGTATGTCATACCGCCGTATAACTCCTCACTTCGACCACTGATACAGGTAGTACTGACCAACTGGAGAGGGGGTAACTTCTCTAAAAAGATCAATAAAGAAGAACTCAGGTGGATGGTGACACTCAAAACCATCCCACCAGATGGCCTTCATTTAAACAATGAGGTGAAGTCAATAATTACAGGATGACCCACCTCCACAATTTCATAGATGTCGGAATAAGGTACCTACAACATACAATGACAACGAAAAAAATCTATCACCTACCCCTATAGGCATAACATAAGATTTCTCAGCATGGAGCTAATCAGTGTCTCCAGACTCCCATGCATGAAACACCATAGAAAAAAGATGTAAAGAAAGGCGACAAAACCGGATCTACAAATGGCTCACCTCACCCCACTGATGTCGCATAACAGTGCAGTGGGAACATTGGATGAGGTGGTGTAGTCCGGAGGTTCCTAAGAGTAAGGGTGCAGCAGTGGGATCCCTCCTGAACACATTGCTGATACTTTCTCCTTCTTCACCCTCCACCCTCCTCCATCCCTGTTTGCCGTTTGAACTGGATTTATTTTATGTCTGGCTAGCCCCTCTCACTGGTGATCTTCCCCGGAGGCACTGAAGACGCTAACCATATGCTGGAAAGTGTGCATCCACAGAGTAGAGTTCCCGTGGATCCTGTTCAATCCACTCATATTACATCGTCGGAACTCTCATCACCTCGGCTGCGGTTCCCGGTGAAACATTTGCCTGTTATTAGGGGCTGTGCTTTATTCATTTGTTATTATTATTTTTTTTGTGCTCCCTTCCCCCCTTAAACCAAGTCATAAATATCATGCATGCTACTGTTTAATGTGAGCTGACGTTTATCTGTAGAGTTGCGTTAGTTACTCTTATGTGCATTATAGATTTAAATATTTTGTTTTACCATTAAGCCATCTCCCACTGGGTTGATACAGTGGCAACAACTCCATCCTGTGGAATATTCAGGGTAGTGCATGCAGTCTTTTGTGACATTTTACAGATCCTGGAATGCACTCCTCCGGTCCGTGCCTGTTGCTCTGCTGATACACTGCAGTGATTTATGGCTCTGCTAATGAGTGGAGTTTAGTGCCGGCCAGGTGTTCTTCCCTCTTGGTAGAAACATTATAAAAACGTGGTAATAATAACCTCATATTGATATAGTAGCACCTTCACAGGTAATAGAGCTACTAAACTGTATGGTGATTATTGTGTGAGACACCCTATTTAGTTTTGAAAATATTGGTATTAGATATAAAAAGGTAACTGTCATATCTCTGGATGTTTATGAAGCAATAGATTTTTGTGTATTTTAGACTTTACCACGATTATACCACAACATATTGGTAGTGTCAAGGCTGCCACCTGCTGGCCGTTTCCTATAATTGTTGTACTTGTGAATGTACAGAACGTAATTTCTTGTTCAAGATCACGTAGTGACTGAGGGGCCCATTTATCAAAGGAAATTTGAGGTCAATTCCCTGAAAACACCTGTTTTCGGGGGTTTACCTCAAATACTAAGTATCCCCCGGATGTATGAAGGAGGGACCGCAGCAGGTATCTCCGATAGCGTTAGCCGCTGTAGCCTATGGGGACTTACCGCATATCAGCCGGTGGAGGGATCTGCCAGATCCCTCCGCCGGCAATGGGCGCCGCTCATGTGCAGTCCGCGGGACTGCGCATGCGCAGAAGCCCCGACTGCCCTCCGGAGACATCGCAGGGACGGGCTCTTTTCAGAGCCCGTCTCCCTGCATGTCCCGGATAATACATCCGGCAGATAGGATCGCATTTTGCAATGCGATCAGGGGCGGTACTGCATGCCCTGATCGCATTGCAAAATGCGATCATTAATAAATGGGCCCCCGAAACACAACAAATCTACTGCAATAGGATTGCCACCTGCTGGTCGTTTTCTTTAATTGTTGTATTCGTGAATATACAGTGGGTAATTTGTTGTTCAAGATCACGTAGTAACTGACCCACAGCATATCTACTGCAATAAGATTGCTACCTGCTGGTCGTTTTCTATGTAGATTTTTGTAATAATTGTGGGGTGCTACTTTTAGGAGCTATTGAAATGTTACATTAATTAATGATAATTCACACCCTTTCCAGGTGATCATTTACCAATAATTCGCTTAGGTGATCAGTACTAGTCGTTATTCTCTTGCAGTCCGAAGGGTATGGACAAATTTGTTGATAAAATCATGCCTCCCAAACAACCTAACGCACCAAATAAGATTGGTAAGGCAAAAGGCTCTTCCCAGAAATCAGGGCCACCTTCACCATCTCTCTCTGAATCTGGGTCCTCAGAAGTCCCGCCCGATAAGACCACCCCTTTGACGGCACGGGAAATATCAGATTTTATGATGCCTCTTATAGACAAGCGGTTTGAGGATCTCCAAATGCGCTTAGAATCTGGTCTAGCTAGAATAGATTCTCATTGTAGCATTGGAGATGAGAGTGAGTGATGCAGAGGACCATATGCAGGTCTGTCAGTCTGGAGTAGAGTCTCATGATAGATTAATTAAACAAATGCAAGATAAAATTGATGACCTTGAAAACCGGTCCAGACGCAACAACCTGCATTTTATAGGCATTCCAGAGTCAGTATCTGGAGCGGATTTAATGTCTTTTTTAACAACTGATCTCCCAAACGCTCTGGAATTAGATGCTGACATAGAAGTTCCGTATATTGAAAGAGCCCATAGATTAGGAGTCGAACAGGAGGGAGCAAGAAGGAGATCCCGACCAGTTTTGGCGAGATATATAGATTTTAGAACAAAAGAAAAAATTCTGGCCGCCTATCGTAAAAAGAAGGAACTGCTAATAAATTACAACAAAATTTTAATATTTCAAGATTTTTCGACTACTGTCACCCAAAAGCGAAAGGAATTTTCAGAGATTTGTACTTTTCTTTTTAATAAAAAGGTGAGATTTGCTCTGCTTTATCCGGCCAAGTTGAGAGTGGTGGAGGGTGGCACCACATTTTTTTTCACCGACCCAGAAAAGGCAAAGGTACATTTTATGGATCCGAGGTCACCTTCCAGATCCCCTCGCTGAGAATCTTATTACTGATTAATGCTAGCTCTATAAGTAGGGGTCACTACACCTGGATGGGGAGCGTTATGTCTTATACTCCTGGGGTTTAGCGGCCCCATTTCAATTAAACTATATTGAGTTATGTTTTTTGTTATATATGTGTGCGCACCTCTATTGATGGTGTCCACTTTCAGTTTATGTTTAGTAGGAAAAGTTGAAAATGGTGAATTGAGATGTTATGTATCAAACAAGTTATGTCTTCAACAATTGAGACGAAAAATAAGAGATAAACCTAACCAAGTTTTCAAAAATCTTTGTTTTATTGATGTATTTTGAATGTGATAATTTGAAGTCTGGAGAGAGAGAGAGAGAGGGCCAGTCTAATTGAGAGGGGAATTTTGTCGGATTCTTCCTGTATTTGCTGGATGAGTAGCCATGCCGTCAGTTTCAAGTGAACAAGTAGCCACGCTTCCCCCTAAACCCATGCAGTTTATTTCTTGTAGGTGGTTTAAATACCCCCGTTATGCGGAAAAGGGTCCTCACCCACCTTAAACGATTTAATCCAGATGTCATTTTCTTACAAGAAACTCACTGGCTTACATTTGCGGAACATATCTTAAAAGCTAATTGGTTGGGCTCTTGTTATTCAGCTTCTTACAAAAATAAGTCTAGAGGAGTGGCCATACTTTTTCGAAGGGATTTACCAATTTCTATATTGTCCCAAACTGCTGACCCAGAAGGAAGATATCTAATCCTAGATGTTGAAATATATCAGACCGCATATACTCTAGTGAATTTTTATGCCCCAAATGTTAATACCCATCTGTACATCCAGGACTTAGGCCATGTGCTTCAAAGTAGGCTTACTCATCCGCTCATAATGGGGGGGACTTCAATATGGTGGAAGACCCCTCACTTGACAAATCACCAGGGACACAGAGATCTCAGACGTCGAATAATCGACTACTCACTACATTTAGACATAATCTTAATATGTCAGACCCGTGGAAACTATTGAACCCCACTGACAAAACACATACTTATCTATCCATGGTTCATGGATCATTGTCAAGAATTGATAAAATATTGATCTCTGATGGCTTGATGTCTGAAATACAGGGTGTAGATATACATGATATACTTGTTTCAGATCATGCCCCTGTTACACTGGCTCTTTCTCATCCACACATGAAACAGGTGGATTATGTTTGGCGATTTCCACATTATCTGGCTCAGTCTGATGAGTTTAAAACATACCTTATTCACCACTGGACAAACTACATGGATGATAATTTGTCATCTTGGGACAACCCTATTCTTTTTTGGCGGGCCTCAAAGGTTGTAATGAGGGGTCATATTATAAGCTATGTGGCACGCAAGCGTCGAGAGGCTAGGGTGGAATACAGGGCCTTGAGAGATGTGGTAAAGGACACCTTTCAACAATATACTAATGATCCTTCACCTGAAAAAATGAATCAGTACAAACAAGCTAGGCAGATATTAGAAACCTATCTGCCAACACAGGCAAAACATTCAATAGATTACACTAAAAACAAATATTACCGTTGGGGGAACAAGGCAGGCAAACTGTTAGCAAATTTATCTAAACCCTTCAGACAACGTCATACAATTACTACACTGACAAATCCTACTACAGGAGACATAATTACTGATTCCAATGAAATTGTTAATCAATTTCAATCTTATGTTGAAGAGATGTTTCGCTCCGCATCTATGGAAGGGGTACTTCAGTCCTCCCTGCTTACTTACGTCTTACCAAAGTTAACAGTGGAGCAGAGGGAGGCGTTAGCGGGTAGCATAACTATGGAAGAAATTAATAAAGCCATAATGTTGCTCCCTACTGGCAAATCCCCTGGGCAGGATGGCTTTTCTGGCGAATACTATCGAATATTACAAACACACATTTCCCCAACATTGTTAGAATTATACAAAACAATACATGATAATAACACACCATATGATACCTTTAATGAGGCGCACACAATTCTGCTGCCAAAGCCGGACAAGGACACAAATTTGATGTCATCTTATAGGCCTATTAGTCTCCTGAATGTTGACTTTAAGCTTTTGGCTAAGATCATGGCGTTAAGACTCCAAACAATCTTACCTCACATAGTGACAGAACATCAAACAGGGTTCGTACAAGGGCGACATGCAGTAAAGGCTATAAGGACGGCAATTGCAGCAGTAGTGGCGTCGGCGGGAACGTCGGGAGTTGAGAATATGTTATTAAGTTTGGATATTCAAAGAGCCTTTGATATGGTCTTGTGGCCATACTTGTTTGAGGTGCTGGGGAGAAGAGCCTTTGGAACAAATTTTGTTGAGCTGATACGGTATTTTTATTTTAATCCTTCAACATCATTGCTAGTCAATGGCATAGTAGGTCCCCACTTTTACCTGGAAAGGGGCACCCATGTCCTCTTTCACCGTTGTTATTTAATTTGGCATTAGATCCTCTTCTTAGAACTCTTCAGACTTGGCGAGAACTTAAGGGTATCTCTGTGGGCAGACAAGAATTAAAAATTTCTGCATTCGCGGATGATATTCTTCTTTATATATATATGTAATCCTGAACAATCTTTGTCCCTTTTATTACATAAATTAGAACATTTTGGTCAAATATCTGGTCTATACATAAATATGACAATAGCTATGTCTTTTAAAAATTCTGCTAGACCCCCTAGGTGGGCCTCTCAATATCCCCTACAATGGTCTAAACAATATATACCATATCCAGGAATATTATTACCACACAATATCTATGATCTCTATAGACTGAATATCACAAGAGCGATAAACAGATTGAGTGTGGATATTAGGGGGTGGGAACGTCTTCCTTTATCATTTTTGGGACAAGCTAATTTATTAAAGATGGTGGCTATCCCCCATTTAATGTATCCTCTGCAGTCTCTCCCTGTTCTTTTAACAAAAGCTAACACACTCAAAATTAATAGGCTGATACGTCAATTTATTTGGAAGGGTGGCAGAGCTAGAATAGCCTCACGAAAACTATGCCAACCTAGAAGTAATGGGGGAATAAATTTTCCAGATATAACTGTATATAATCAGGTGGCACTTTTGCGACATTTACGTGATTGGTTGCATCAGTCCTCCATATATACTAATGTACAAGTGGAACAAATCTTCCTATTAGAAAGTGATCTAGTAAGTTTTCTTCATCAACATGAACAAGAGATATCTGACATATATAAATCAAAACTGTTACTATGGACAACTGGAAAGATGTGGCACATTTTACGGCATAAGGCTGGATTAAATGCTTACTACACTCTTCACCTTCCACTAATCTGTAATCCTAGTTTCCTTGGCGGCATGGCTGCTCACCCTTTCACATTATGGCGCCTGGCGGGTATAACCAATATAAAAACGCTGGTTTCAGTTGAGGAAAAACGTATGCTCACATACACGGAAGTCTCAAATAATTTCCCAATGATAAATCCTTTTCCATTGGCATTTCTGCAAGTGCGTTCATATCTTACACACGTTTTACAATATTTTTCCAATAAGGATTAGGACAATACGTTAGACACTTTTCTGTCTTATCAGGTACCACACCATAGAGCTATCTCAATCCATTATAATTTTTTAAGAGATATAATTGATCATGCTACAATTTCCGGAGGTGTGGCTAAATGGCTAACTTATTTCCCAAATTTGACGATTCCAAGGCTAGAAAAGGCATTGGAGTTCTCTAGAAGAACTTTGCCAGCCAGTATGTATACCGAACTCTTTATAAATGTTTATCATAATGTCTATCTTTCCCCCATTAGACGGTTCAAAATGGGTTCATCTAATAATCATTTATGTCCACGATGCCAACAGGCAGAAGAAGACAATTTTCATTGTCTATGGGCGTGCCCAATAGTTAAAAATTTTTGGCATCAGATAAGAAGATATGCAGAAAAATTTTTCATAAATTATGTTCCATTTACTCCTGAGTGGGCGATATTGGGGGTTTTCGATCCAGAACAGCGTATGACCTTAGATAGTAAGAAATTACTGTTGATTATGAGTGCGGCAGGTAGGAAAATCATACTGCAGGGTTGGTTGGATAACTCACCCCCCCCAATGGTCCTTGTTCATGATAAAATTATATTTTATTTTTAAAATGGATTGGGTAGAGACTTTGACACAAAAAGAAAAAAAGGTGGAACGTTTCTTTTTATTATGGGAAATATACATAGACACACTCCCAATTACTACAAGGAAACAAATACATCACAGTTTGAAAAATACCACATGGTATCTCACAAGACTGGCGGTAGATGATCCTCCTATTAATATCATTTAGAAAGAAGATTTGGTTTGCTCTCTCTCCGGTTCAATAATTTTGTAATGGTTTATCAAAATAGAAATATAAATGTAAAGGATAAAATTGAAGACTTGTTTATAAATTTGAAAGATGTACTTCACAAAATGATCAATGTGATCTTATGTTGGATGATGTAATACATATTGTCTCAATAAAAATTTATTGAAAAAAGTTAAGTTTTACAATAATATAGACAGCTTTTCTGTGCCCCAGAAACAAGAGAGTACTTTTCTCCCTTTCTTCTCGTTGTATATTTTGCTCTCATGGGTGCACCACCTTCCCTCAGAATTATTGGGTATGTTTCACCCTCTTATATGATCTCTTCAATATTGTAGGAGTTTTTGTCTGTCACATTAATACATTAATTACAGTTGGTACCAGTGCTTGGGGTCTCCCCTTTTCCTTTTTCCCTATATTTGCAATAAAATAAGATTAACAAGGTACTCCGATAAGGATAGCACCCACTCTCTCTCCTTTCATCAAACAACTTATACAGACTTGATCTCTAAACTGTCTATTAACTTGAACTAGAGCATTTATCATAATGGTTGAGTCTCCCATATACAAATATTCCGAAATACGGAATTTTTTTGGCTTAACTGAGATAATGAAACCTTTGATTTTTGATGGTTCAATGTACACAAACTTTGCCTAAGGCACAAATTATTAAAAATATTGTACAAAATTACCTTCATTACCTTCAGGCTGTGTGTATAGGGTGTATATGAAATATAACTGAATTTTATGTATGTACACAAACTTTGTTTGAGCCACAAAATTATTGAAAATATTGTATAAAATGACCTGCAGGCTGTGTGTATAAGGTGTATATAACACATAAATGCATTCTGTGTGTATATTTGGGTCCCATTCCCAAGATATTTCATTATGATATGCAATTATTCCAAAATACGGAATATTTCATTATCCAAAATACCCCTGGTCCAAGCATTTTGGATAATATCGGAGACTCAACCTGTATCAGATAATTAAGATAGACCTTATCCCTAAGCTGTCTATTTACTGCAACTAGAGTTTTTTGTCACAATAGATAATAAAGTTACCCCTACCCAAATTAGAATGCTGACATATCCACACAGGACAACACTTGCAGCAGTCTCTTGACAATTTTATATTCCCTTGCTAACTTTGAGAATGGAACATGTAAGGGTATACAAGAAATAGGAGAGTTTTAGATCTTAAATACGCCCTCTAGTCTGTCTGCAATGAGATCGATCACTAAACACACCCCCTAACAACTGAATAACATAACAACGAACAGGCCAATAATTAGAGAGGTGACGTCACGACCAGCATGACTTATAACCACACAAAAAATGGCCACCATTCACTCTCTCCCTGAGGAAGGCCAGCAGGCCGACATGCGGTGGAGAACACCTATTAATTAATTTAATCAAAGACACAAGGACAGATCGAAGTCTAGCGGCGGCGAGTGGAGCCCGCAGTGTAGCCTCCAGAACCCAATCTACCCCGACTGCATCCAGGTGACCCTGGGAACGAAAGACTCGGGCACCCAGAAGCGTAAGTATCACTGCAGGGACCACGCTGGAAAGCTGGCTGCTCGTCCGGAATATAGTCCAGACACATCCAGAAGACCAGAAGAGGACAGCACATGGACCAGGTGAGGCCTCACCAAGACTATACCTACTGTCGAGACTGAACTTAAACTTTGATTCATGACGTCACCCCACATTATACACGGCGACTAGTGGAAGTGAGGGACGCCCACCTACCACCTATGTTTAGAACTAATTAATTTTGAATATTAATCTCTAAACTTATTATATCCCACCTGACCCTTTTAAGGAAGATAACAATACGCTAACCCTAATAACATTTTACCTTACATTTCACCTCTAATACTGACAAGTAACTACAGATATCTGCGTAATGAGATACATTACACAGCCTCTTATATAGATGCCTTAAAGCCACTGAAAATACATATCCAGGACCTGGGCAGTAGGGTGGGTAGGTGTCATTGGGATAGATTTCCTTAGGTACATACCACTTGTATCTTTTGTTCCTTATGGGTCCAGTGTTGGCTACAATGCGCCCCGTAAAATAATTTGTATGGACTGGCAACTCTGGGCGAAGGAGCTGGTGGACCAGAAAATCCACATTAAGGAAGATGTCATTGTCTGCTTTCACAACGTAGCTGGCCGCGAGGCAGAATTTGGCCACCCATTCCATGCCCATTACAGATTTTAGGGTCAAGTTATAATAGGTGTCCAAGAAGTCTTGCTGTACAATGTCACCAAAGGCTACACTTTCCTCCTCAAGCATTGATTGGACCTTTTCAGTTGCAAGTGCAGATAGACCAACCAGAAAAATCCTTACCACGTCAACATCATAATTACTTTCATTGCCCCATGTGTCCCGGATAGCGTGCCTAGATGACATATCCCAGCTCTCACTAAACACCAGCATAATTAGGAATGGGTTTCTGTTCTTGCACTTCTCCGGTTGGTTAATGAGGAACTGGTAGGGATATGGGTATGGTGGGGCCAGAGGGTGTTTAAAGGCTGCATGGGTCAAGTTATTTACAGGTCTCTTGTTTGCCTGGAATTTTAAGAGACCTTCACTAAAATGTTTATAGGATAAGTATCCAAAAGTAAACATAAAAATCAGTGCAAGTAAGATAAACTTCCTGAAACAGTACCATACCCGCATTATGTCTTCTCACCAAGATTCCTGCACAAAACAAAGAAATTGATAGATATAAAATGAAAGGAATGGTTTGATGAATGGTTTGATTTCAACTGGTCTCTCTCAAATTCCCTGAAGCCTCCATAGATTGTTGGAATAATCTGAACACTATTAAGCCCAAAAACCAAGATAAATGTGATCTTCACAGAAATATTTGGACAGTAGTATCTCACTAAAACAATGAAAAAGGTTAAGGAAAGGCTCAATAAGCAGGCAAAGCCACTATTTGAAATTAACATGTATTAGGCAGTGGGGAAGATTTACCTGGTTTAGCACTGATTCCTATTGCCATTTGAAAACTGAAATCTTCAGGAAGATGGCGCCGCATAGTAACTGCAGACTCTGGTATTGTGCCAGAGCTTTTGCTCTCTTGTGCGCATGCGCCATCTTCCCAAATATCACTGGGAAGATGGCACCACGAAGGAGGAGGGACTCACTTGCGAGTACACAATAAGATGCAGAACTTTGTAAGGGGCTTTTGCAGAGCACACGGGTCCCCTTGGGCATTAAAACGCCCCTGTAAGTAAACTATGCATAAACAAATCAGAGTGCTTATGTATATCTAATTATCATTGCTGAGTTCTTCGCACTATGCTCTTCCCAAGTTTGTTCTTACAGTATATGTTTACATGTAACAATTATCTGTTTTATTGAACTATTTAAAAATACTGTGAACAAGCCCTAGCCACTCTTCTAGGCACTCTATATCAAGCAAACATTCCACTAAACTACCTTTCACTTAGCCCTTGCAGAGAACAACCATTACAATTGAAGGTATTGTGACTCTCTGCTTTAATGGTCGGTCACTAAAAACTAAAGTGTCAGCCAGTCAGGGGTGCCGAGAGGGGGGGAGCAGGTAATAATTACCCAGGCCTGGGCTTGCTGGAAGGGCCCGATGGGTGCCCGGGTCCAAGACTGCCCCCCTCCCTCTTTCCTGTCAGCAGCCCAGCACACAGCAGTGGGAGACTACTCACTGCAGTCTCCTCAGCCCCCATGGATTTGTGCCAGCCCTAGGAGCTCACAGCATCCCCATTCCCAGCATGCATTAGGCCATGCCCCCTTATCCCTGGCCCAGGCTGGCACTTAATGCCCTTGCAGCCAGCACACAGCTCCCAAAAGCCTTCAATTACATTTAACTCTGGGAGGGGTCTACTACTCAGTCTTATCTGTGTTTAAGACCCTTTATGGAACAAGGTTGATGCCTGTCATTTTGTCAGAGCCATGAGGGTGTAGTGCTGGGCAACGACCATCTAAGAGGTCCAATCTTTCTCTGCCATCAATGGCTGATCCCCAATGGTGACTTAGCACTTTATTTATTTATTTATTTTAAATTGCTTAGCTACACCTTCCTGTTGGGTGCATCTTAACCCTGTCTACCACTTCTGATTGGCCCACCGTGGTCATAATATTGCACCATTACCAGACACTGAAATTCAAACCATCAATGGTTTTCCATTGATGGTTTTATACCATCAATGGTAGGTTTAGATGGCGCCATAAATGTAATCTTTCATTTGTCCACCTGGGAGACCTATAATTTTGGGAATCTAATCTATGACTAGCAATCTTTCTTGTTTTGTTAATAGTTTTCTGCAGAAATATGTAAAGAATTTGAATCTTATATTAAAGATGCAAAATGTTTCCTGAAATTGATTAACAATAATCAATGGAAATCTTCATATGTATTTATTACTTGTGATGTGGAATAACTTTATTCAAATATTGATCACGAGCTAGGGATTAAAGCTGTTGAGTATTATCTATTATTAGATTATTCTATTACAGAGGATATGAGAAAGTTTGTCCTCCGAGCTATAAGATTCATATTGTATCATAATTATTTTGTATTTGATCAACAATTCTTTTTACAAGTTTGGGGTACAGCAATGGGGACCAGCTTCACCCCCAGTTATTCATGGTAGGTTTGAGGACCAACATGTGTGGGGTAGCAGACTGGGGTGGGGCTGGTCCTTTTCTGTCAATATATTGAAGATTTATTCTTTATTTGGGACCAGGCACTTTCATCTAATCACCAATTTCTAGAAACACTGAATAATAATCACTTTGGTATCAAGTTTACAAGCACAGTGCAGCCGGTTAAAATTAAGTTTCTGGATATTGCACTCACTGCCAGAGAAAATATCATTATGACCAAAACATAGATGAAGAAGGTTGACCAAAATAGGTATATAAATTATAAAAGCAGTCACCTTAAACAATAAAAAAACTGTACCTAAGGGTCAATTCAATTAGGTTGAAAGGAAATGTTCTACACTGGAATCTCTTTTAGAACAAAGAACAAATACATATCAGTCATTTAAGGAACAGGGATATCCGATGAAGGTGTTAGACAAAAAGCATTAGAGGAGATTGAAGACATATGGGCATATTAAATTGGTGCAAGAATAGCAAAAATCCAGCACCTGCAAGTTTTTTCCAGCAGGTGCGGGTTTTTTGCCATTCAAATAGCTGCAGATTATTTCTTTTTTTACGCACCGGGAGGTTTTTTTCACGCACCTCTACACCAAGTGTGATTTTTCCTAAACTCTATATTTTTAGGAAAAATCACCGGGACTTGCTCTGGCACCCCGGTGGAACCCCCCCTGAGGACTAATTAAGCAATTGGAAGTGACCAGTTATCTTAATTAGTCCTTAATGACTTACTTTCTGAAGCAGTGTCTTCTTCATCCAGCGTCGGAAGCCTGGTCTTCTGCATGTCAGTGTATGTGAGTGTTTATTACTGTTTGTAAGTACGTAAGAGTGTGTGTGTGTGTATGTATGAGCGTGTGTGACCCCCAGTTTGTGTGAGACCCAGTGTCTGTGTGACCCCCCTGGAATGGGTGCTGGGAGAACTACATCTCCCAGCAGCCCTTGCCCCTCCCACCAGCCCCTGAAGCCTCCCAGCAACCCCTGGGACTCCCAGCAGCTCCCTTTCCAGTGAGAAGACAGAGGGGAGGCCACTGGGAGCCATAGAGACCACCGGAGACCCAGGGGAGGTAAGTGCTGAATTCTTTCTTTTTTGATTTTTACGTGACATGGGGTTTTCAGAGCTGAAAACCCTGCAACCACTTTTTTAAAATTGGATACCTCAGGAATTGGGAATGCGCATACCCGTGGTATTCCAAAAATGGGCATGAGGGGCGTGATGTTTTTTACCTCACTAAACCTCACGCCCAATTGAAAATGCCCAATAGGCAGAGGTTTATTGTTAAGTGAGAATAGGTTGAAAAAATAGGGGGAGAAGGACAGAGCTATGATGTTTGTGACAAAATATAATAGTGAAGCCTATAGGATTAAGAAAATAATTAAGAGAAATGTTCCTTTGTTGAAACTGGATGAGACTCTGTACAATATCTCTGAAGTAATTGATAAGGTTATCTGATTTTTTAAACACTACTTGTATGTATAAATTAGCTCCAAGTTTCTATAATAATAATATAAAATCTAAGATATCAGAACAAAAAGGTACTTGGATATCCCAAATAACCACAGGGTTTTCTCAAATACATTAAAGACAACTGTGATACCTGTAACCATAGCAAAAGTAAAGTAATAGAGTTTGAATCCCATGTATTCTTCAAAAGATTCCAAATAAATACCTTCATTAACTGTAGATCTACATTCATAATATACTGTATGTATTAACTTGTGGCTGCAATGTGTAGTATATAGGCCGAACCGCAAGAAATTTACATATCAGGTTTATGGAACACCTATGAAATATTGTAAAAAAAACTGGTAAATAATACATTGTATAAACATATTACAGAATGTCCACAAGGAGGTATTGAGAAAGTTAACATAAAAGCAATAGAACATATAAAAAGCACATTGAGTGCGAATTGTAGTAAATAGGGGCCTAACGAGCCTATGTATCAAAGCTGGGGGAGAGATAAAATTGTGAGAGATAAAGTACTAACCAATCAGCTCCCAATTTACATTTTTCCGGCTGTGTTTAAAAAATGATAGTTAGGAGTTGATTGGTTGCTAATTTATTTGTTATAATTTTAACTCTCTCCCAGCTTTGACACATAGGCCGTGTAGAAAAGAGAGGGGGGTTTTAACCCCCTATTGTTCCTCAGCACACTGAATTGTACTAGCAACAACATATGAACACTATATGGTAATAGAAATCAGAGATATTGGTTGCATGCATTTGCAAATACATGGGAAGTTGCTAGGCCTCTTCACGGCTTCTCTGTCACTAGCAGTCCCTAACATTAAGAGGTTCATGTCCGGGGCGCAGTGCACCCCAAAAAACATCCAGCCCAGGACCCCCCCAGGGCATCACATGAAAATGGAAAAAGAGTGATAGTGCAGTGTAAAGTATAGATGTGTGCGAGTAATCAATAAGTGTGGAATGAGAGGGTAACATATATGTGAAAAAATACATGAATAATAAACAAACATAAAATGTGATGTGAAAAGTAACTATGTGTATTAAGTGGTGATGCCCTGAGGAGGCCCAGCCAGAGTAGCCCAAATGCTCACACCAAATGTAATATATACCAATTAAAGCCTCATAATAAAGACATATATATTTTATAATATTTGGCAAATGTAAGGCCTCATGATAAAGGCACATGCCTAAATGCATCCAAATTGAGAGCCAGCTTACCTGGGAGTCACCCCTGGGAACTCCAACTAGCACTACTAGAACCAGCATGCCCTACTAATGCTGGCTCCTTCATGCATCTCATGACCACAAACAAAAAAATGGCAGCTGCTCAATCAATCTGATAGTACTATCAGATTGATTGAGCAGCTGTCATTTTTTTGTTTGATACATAGGCCCCAAAGTATCTATTTTAAAGAGATACACTAAATTAGACTAGCTACAAATGTTTCCACTTTAAGCATATATTCAGTAGCAGTCCTCCATGTGAGCTGGTATATTAAAGCATCAATGCATTACATTCATATATTTCCAAATATTAATATAACATGAGATTGGAAAGCTCTGGTAGAATAAATATAGCCCAATTTGGTAAAGATAAATAGTTCCAATCCTCACTATTGTGCCTCCCAATTCTGATAAATCTGTTATTTCTCCCCCAACTCCTCCCTGTGCATGCTGTTAGTCCAAGATCTCTTTTGCTGTGGAGCAGTGGAGCTGACAGGCTGGGCTACCATAACAACCCTCCGACTTCTGTTATGATGATCCACAATACACTGAACGTATTATAGGGCATATGTATCAAAGCTTGGTATGAGATAAAATTGTGAGATATATATCACCAACCAATCAGCTTCTAACTTACATTTTGCAGGCTGTGTTTAAGAAATGATAGTTTGGAGCTGATTGGTTGGTGATATATATTTCACAATTTTATCTCACATCAAGCTTTGATACATATGCCCTTATATTTCTATATCAGTGTGCTAATATCACTGTTGTATATGTGGTGCACATGCAGTTTACTCACTAACATCCCTAGGCAGTGCTCACCACCTCCTGTAGGATGTTTAAATACTGCCGCTGACAGAGCACTGCTGACAGATCATACCCACCGGACCAGGACACCACCGAAGGCTCCCTTACATCAGCTTACTAGACCGGCCGCCCCGCCTCCTGGCTACTGGTCACCGGCA
This sequence comes from Taudactylus pleione, assembly GCA_031769625.1. Lineage (NCBI taxonomy): Eukaryota > Metazoa > Chordata > Amphibia > Anura > Myobatrachidae > Taudactylus > Taudactylus pleione. The sequence goes on along the minus strand of JAUIMM010000225.1, from coordinate 1,519,182 downwards.
ATATGAACTGTCCCGCCTGTCCTTCTCTGTGCTGCTGGCCACCTTGTCTCAGACAGGGTGAGTACCCCTGCCCACCGCCCTCCACAGCTCCGGCTGTGGCTACCCTTCTACTAGTTCTACCCCCCTGCGCCCGGTAGCACATCATTACTCACTGGGACACAGGGAGGGCATGCACTAATGGGAGGGATCAGCAGATAAAGCCATTCTATTTATACTTCTGTCTTAGGGTGCTACGTGACCCTCACCTTCCCGTCTGCAGCATGAACCCTTGTCCTCGCGCTGCTTCTAGAACTTTCTCAGGCAGCCTGCGCGCCTTGTGCTACCCTAAGTTTACTATGGGGCTTTCCCCATTATTGCGGTTGTTTGTGCCACATTTACCTCAGGCAAAATATAGTGAATCACATACCGTATACCACCAATTACAATGACATGCCCTACATATTACAAATTCCATTAAATATATATAAATATATGTAAATATGTATGTATATGTAAAATAAATAAATATGTCATTGAATTACAAAACACGTTTTTAAATATTTTATATATTATTTATTAACTTTAAATAATTCCCTTTGTGTGTAAAGATATGAATGACCAAATAAATTATATTTTTATTAATGCAGTATTTTCTGTAATCCTTAACCAGGGTTACACTAAAGTCATATTTTTAATTGCAAATGTTTTGAATACCATTTGCTGAAAGAAAGAATAAGTTTCTTTATTGTAACCATTCAAACCCATATATTTTCTGTTAAAATGCATAGGGGTGGGGTGGGGGGAATTCAATTAGGTGAGGGGGTTTGCCTCATGGGGAATAGCTCCGGGTTTCACAGCCGAAGCTATTCAATTAATCAGCATTTACCACGTGCGGTAAACCAGGGGTTGACGTGCGCTAACCTATATATTCCGTGCAAAGTGCTGGAGCCTATGAGTTTCTCCACACATTAAAATGCAGAGTATTTTAACTTAGCTCCTGAGCAGGGGCTGACTGGCAACTTTTAGCCTGGGGGGAAAATGCATTCAGGTGGCCCTGGCAGAGGAGTAGCCTATAGCCAGGGTGCCCGGAGCACGTTCGTGCTAAGGCACCCCCCCCTCAAGTGTTCCAGGGAGGAGGTGGATCCATATGGAATTAATGTAAAGTAAAAATAAAGATTAGGGGAAGCCCCTTGTAGTGGTGCCCATATGCAGTGCCCCCTGTGCCCCAGTAGAGGACTCCCTTATGCAGGGCTCCAGTAGTGATCCTCCTATGCAGTGCCCTTCATACAGTGCCCCCAGTAGTGGTCCCCCCTGTGCAGTGCCCCTTGTGCCCCCAGTAGTAAGCCCGTTATATAGTGCCCCCAGTAGTGGCCCCCCCTGTGCAGTGCCCCTTGTGCCCCCAGTAGTAAGCCCGTTATATAGTGCCCCCAGTAGTGGTCCCCCTGTGCAGTGCTCCTTGTGCCCCCAGTAGTAAGCCCCTTATATAGTGCCCCCAGTAGTGGTAACCCCTATGCAGTGCCCCCAGTAGTAGTCCCCACCTTGTAGTGCCCCCGGTAGTAGTCCCCCCTTTGTTGTGCCTCCAGTAGTAATCCCCCTTGTAGTGCCCAGTAGTGCTCTCCCCCTTGTAGTGCCCCCAGTAGTGCTCTCCCCCTTGTAGTGCCCCCAGTAGTGGTCTCCCCCTTGTAGTGCCCCCAGTAGTGCTCTCCCCCTTGTAGTGCCCCCAGTAGTGCTCTCCCCCTTATAGTGACCCCAGTAGTGCTCTCCCCCTTTTAGTGCCCCCAGTAGTGCTCTCCCCCTTTTAGTGCCCCCAGTAGTGCCCTCCCCCTTGTAGTGCCACACGTAATAATAATAAAAAACCCACTTACCTGAATCCCCGCTCCAGCCACCGCCATCCGCTCCTCCGTTCATCCTCCTGGGCCGGGCCGCTCTGCATTATGGGAGAGCCGTCATGACATCTCTCCCATTACCCACTGCAGGAGGCGGAAGATGGAGCGGCTCCTGCAGTGGGCGCAGCGGTATTCAGTGAGAAGTCTGACAGACTCTCATTGGCTGCCACTCAAAACAAACACACAGCTGCCGGCGCCGGCAGCTGTGTGTTAGTCACTGTGTAGCGCTGACTGAACTCCGTCCGGTTAGTGCTACACACAAGGTGCAGCCTGTGTCACAGAGACACAGACTGCCTGCAGCCAGCGGCCCGCATGGCACCCTGCCCCCCGGCCCAGCCGCCACTGCTCCTGAGGCTGTTAGAAAAAAAATCCACTCTCAGGGGCTTAGTGTGTGGGGTTCCTGCAGCTAAATAAATTGGTCAGCTGCGAGGTAAGCCCATTAGCTACTTACATTTCCCCCATACATTTTTCACATGCTACCAGAAGTATTCTCCATCCTAAACATAAATACAGAACACATGGGTTTAATTAGTAATCATTTTCTTATATTTAAATTCACAAAGATCTGTCATTAACCTCGAAGATGTAGAGCTAATATTTGAAAAGGAAAGTAAGCCAAATAATAAAGCACATCCTTTACAATAAAAATGGGGCCTTGGAATTTTCTTAATATCTTTATGCTATGTTATAAATTTGCAAAGTGCTTGAAGTGGGAATTTAGAAGTAGGGGTATGGAAATTTTGAATCGAAGACCCCTCCACCACCATTTTAGGGATGATTTTGATAATATTAAATACTTTTAGCACTATGTAGTATAATATAAAACACATTGGGCTCTATTTATTAACATTATTTTTACTAAAATAAAGTGAAAAAGGGTGTTTTCACACCCTTTTCACATTATTTTAGTTTCACCTGTATTTATTACAGGGCAATTGGAGTAGAATTAGTAAAATTCTACTCCAACCCCCAGTATCACTTATTTTTAGTAAAGGAAATGTGATCTGTGTGCAAGTTACTAAAAATAAATTGTAAAAAAATACCGGGGGAAGCCCTGTGATAATAACGCCACCTGGAGGTGGCGTTATCCAGGGTCTCCCCCGGTTACCGGGCTCCCACTCAGCTCTAACGGGGAGAGCAGAGGCGGGAGCCGGTACCAGTAATCAGCTATGTGGTCTAAAGAGACCGCAAGCTGATTGCTGTAAAAAAAAGAAAAAAAAATTAAACATTTTTTTTTTCACTTACCTGAATCCAGGGACCGGTGATCGGGCCTCCGGTGATGGCTCCTCTCCGGTCAGCTGGTCTCCCACAGTGCACTGGGGCCCGGTCATCAGGTGATCGGGCCCCAGTGCAGTATGGGAGATCACCTGGTCGGGAAGCCCGGAGAAGACAACCGGAGGCCAGGAGGATGCAGGTAAGTGCAATGAAGGGAGGGGGGGTCGCGGGGGTCCGCGATCGCGGGGGGGGGGGGCTTAGCGCCGGGGGGCGGGGCTTAGCATTGGTGGGGGGTAGTAGCGGTGGTCGGTCGGCGCATGCGCGTGCTCTTAGTCGCGGTATTTTTTTCGAAAATACCGCGACTAGAGTGCGGATGGGATCCGCAGGGACAGAGCTTTATCGCAAGCTCTGTCCCTGCAAGGGATTTATAGTAAATCCCTGTGATATTACCTGAATTCGCAATGCGAATTCACTCGGTAATATCACACTACAATCCGCATTCAATATGCGGATTGTAGTAAATAGAGCCCATTATGAGAGTAAGGCAATTCACCCGATGTTTACCTTTTCTTAATGTCTCACGTGTTCCTACATATCTCTCTCTTATGGATATATTTACTAAAGTGCAGGTTTTTAGAAGTGGAGATGTTGCCCATAGCAACCAATCAGATTCTACTTAACATTTATCTGGCACCTTCTAGAACAGGGGTGGCCAAACTCTGTCCTAGAGAGCTACCAACAGGTCATGTTTTCCAGGTCACCCAGCAGTAATGACTGCACAGGTGTAGTTATTACTCACTGACACATTTTGAAAGATCCACAGGTGGAGCTAATTATTTCGCTTGTGATTCTGTGAGGAGACCTGGAAAATGTGACCTGTTGGTAGCTCTCGAGGACCGAGTTTGGCCACCCCTGTTCTAGAAGATAATAGCTAGAATCTGATTGGTTGCTATAGGCGACATCTCCACTTAAAAAACCCCGTACTTTAGTAAATATACCCTTTACAGTATGTTTTCCCTGGGTCTGTTGAACAAACTTTGCTCACTTCTTCTATGTCTTCCATGTGTCCCTTCAGCTTTCTCTCACCTGTTACCTTTGTCTGTCACTCTCCTCATGTGATTATATTTTCATTCCTTTGTGTCTGATCACCGGCAACTCTCTCTCCATTTCTTACCCCCTGCACCTCTCACTTGCTATTACCCTTTCACCCCCTGCCCCTCTATCTGCATGCTTCCCTCTTTTGCCATCTGCACCTCTTGCTAACTGCTTCCCTGTCTCACCCCCTGTATCTCTAAAGGGACATACACACTACACGATTCGCTTCATGAGCGACATAATCTAGTGTGTCCCCAGCAGGGGTGTGCTCCGTGTCGTTAAAGACATTGAGCACAAACACTGAACGATATCATGAATGACATTGTTCAGTGCCGGGCTCCCTCCCTCATTCTCGAACATGCAACAGTATCGTCAGGTTAGCCTGCATGTTCTGGCGATGAACAACAAAGACCAACGACCTGCGGGAGCGCGCTTCGTTGGTCATTATCATTCATCATTTTTGCGTACAAACTAGGGATGTGCAGGCTCGGATTTACTCGGATTTACTCGGATCTCTAAATGGCATTTTATTGGCTATCGCCTATCATGTGTTTTGGATAGCCAATATAATAAATCCGAATTTGCGGTAAAGTGGCGATAAGAACCGAGTAAATCCGAGTAAAACCGAGCCTGCACATCCCTACAAACTGGACGAAATAGTGAACGACTGAACGATAACAATCGTTCAGGGGTGGGGCTTAATGACGCGATCTGGCCGGCAAGTGTGTACGCACCTTAACTCCATGCAGCAACAGCGCCTTCTTTATGTATAGATGTGTCCCGCTAGGGACATATCTCTGATCAGCACTGGGACAGAGCATCAGGTTTTGGCACCAGGGCATACAGTATATGGCGGCAGTATAACCTTGGCTCACGGGCGGCACCAAATGTATAAAAAACGCAGACGTTTCTTTTAATAGGAAACCAGTCTGCGAGCCATGATTGGCTCACGGACGGTGCCATGTTTAATCTACCGCTGCATCTGTCCCCTGAGATATGCGCCCTGTTGCTGCTCTTTAGTGGACGAATGTCTAACGCCATATCTTCCAGCACTGTATTTACATTATATTAAAGTAGTGAGGCGGTATATGGCAGTATGAGAAAAGCAGTCAGGCTTTTACCTACTATACCAGAACACAACAGGGTTAATTATTTTGATGCTGTCATTCTGTTTCCCTGCTTGGCATCCAGCTTGTTTTATGTTGACCTGTTCCACTTTATTGTCTGGGTCAGGTCATGTATGTGGTAGGGTTTGTGTATTTCAGCCTGCACCTTCTAAACTTGTTGGACTAGTAAATATATCTGCAGAGTAGTCCAGACCCTCCTCCAGTTGTGCTTAGTTGTGTGAGTAGAAAATGAAACTTCAACACTGATCAGACCACCATTATGTTTGAGTATCACTTGCAGCTTGCTGCAGCAGCATGCCCCACACACAGGGGAGGGTGGGAGAGAACACTCTATAGATCAGGGGTCTTCAACCTTTAAGACAATGTGGGCCACATTTAAAAATTCAATGAAGCCCGAGGGCCACTAAGCTATACTGTGATATTTAGACTCTGCCCCCTCCTCACACAATTATGTCCCATAACTGCCCCCTCCTACAATTTTAATTAGGTCCCAGAATGTACCCCCTCCTTCCACAATTATAATTATGCCTAGGAACTGTCCCTCGTCCTCCATTAATTATGTCAGATAGTTGTCCCCATCCTCAAACAATTATGTCCCATAACTGCCCCCCTCTGCAGTGCCCACTGTAGTGCCCCTTATACAGTGCCCCCAGTAGTAGTCCCCTATGCAGTGCCCCCAGTAGTGGTCCCCCTGTGCAGTGCTCCTTGTGCCCCCAGTAGTAAGCCCCTTATATAGTGCCCCCAGTAGTGGTAACCCCTATGCAGTGCCCCCAGTAGTAGTCCCCACCTTGTAGTGCCCCCGGTAGTAGTCCCCCCTTTGTTGTGCCTCCAGTAGTAATCCCCCTTGTAGTGCCCAGTAGTGCTCTCCCCCTTGTAGTGCCCCCAGTAGTGCTCTCCCCCTTGTAGTGCCCCCAGTAGTGGTCTCCCCCTTGTAGTGCCCCCAGTAGTGCTCTCCCCCTTGTAGTGCCCCCAGTAGTGCTCTCCCCCTTATAGTGACCCCAGTAGTGCTCTCCCCCTTTTAGTGCCCCCAGTAGTGCTCTCCCCCTTTTAGTGCCCCCAGTAGTGCCCTCCCCCTTGTAGTGCCACACGTAATAATAATAAAAAACCCACTTACCTGAATCCCCGCTCCAGCCACCGCCATCCGCTCCTCCGTTCATCCTCCTGGGCCGGGCCGCTCTGCATTATGGGAGAGCCGTCATGACATCTCTCCCATTACCCACTGCAGGAGGCGGAAGATGGAGCGGCTCCTGCAGTGGGCGCAGCGGTATTCAGTGAGAAGTCTGACAGACTCTCATTGGCTGCCACTCAAAACAAACACACAGCTGCCGGCGCCGGCAGCTGTGTGTTAGTCACTGTGTAGCGCTGACTGAACTCCGTCCGGTTAGTGCTACACACAAGGTGCAGCCTGTGTCACAGAGACACAGACTGCCTGCAGCCAGCGGCCCGCATGGCGCTGCGGCCCGGGAGCCACATGGCACCCTGCCCCCCGGCCCAGCCGCCACTGCTCCTGAGGCTGTTAGAAAAAAAATCCACTCTCAGGGGCTTAGTGTGTGGGGTTCCTGCAGCTAAATAAATTGGTCAGCTGCGAGGTAAGCCCATTAGCTACTTACATTTCCCCCATACATTTTTCACATGCTACCAGAAGTATTCTCCATCCTAAACATAAATACAGAACACATGGGTTTAATTAGTAATCATTTTCTTATATTTAAATTCACAAAGATCTGTCATTAACCTCGAAGATGTAGAGCTAATATTTGAAAAGGAAAGTAAGCCAAATAATAAAGCACATCCTTTACAATAAAAATGGGGCCTTGGAATTTTCTTAATATCTTTATGTTATGTTATAAATTTGCAAAGTGCTTGAAGTGGGAATTTAGAAGTAGGGGTATGGAAATTTTGAATCGAAGACCCCTCCACCACCATTTTAGGGATGATTTTGATAATATTAAATACTTTTAGCACTATGTAGTATAATATAAAACACATTGGGCTCTATTTATTAACATTATTTTTACTAAAATAAAGTGAAAAAGGGTGTTTTCACACCCTTTTCACATTATTTTAGTTTCACCTGTATTTATTACAGGGCAATTGGAGTAGAATTAGTAAAATTCTACTCCAACCCCCAGTATCACTTATTTTTAGTAAAGCAGATCGCATTTCCCATAATTGTAATGGGAAATGTGATCTGTGTGCAAGTTACTAAAAATAAATTGTAAAAAAATACCGGGGGAAGCCCTGTGATAATAACGCCACCTGGAGGTGGCGTTATCCAGGGTCTCCCCCGGTTACCGGGCTCCCACTCAGCTCTAACGGGGAGAGCAGAGGCGGGAGCCGGTACCAGTAATCAGCTATGTGGTCTAAAGAGACCGCAAGCTGATTGCTGTAAAAAAAAGAAAAAAAAATTAAACATTTTTTTTTTCACTTACCTGAATCCAGGGACCGGTGATCGGGCCTCCGGTGATGGCTCCTCTCCGGTCAGCTGGTCTCCCACAGTGCACTGGGGCCCGGTCATCAGGTGATCGGGCCCCAGTGCAGTATGGGAGATCACCTGGTCGGGAAGCCCGGAGAAGACAACCGGAGGCCAGGAGGATGCAGGTAAGTGCAATGAAGGGAGGGGGGGTCGCAGGGATTTCTTACCCCCTGCACCTCTCACTTGCTATTACCCTTTCACCCCCTGCCCCTCTATCTGCATGCTTCCCTCTTTTGCCATCTGCACCTCTTGCTAACTGCTTCCCTGTCTCACCCCCTGTATCTCTAAAGGGACATACACACTACACGATTCGCTTCATGAGCGACATAATCTAGTGTGTCCCCAGCAGGGGTGTGCTCCGTGTCGTTAAAGACATTGAGCACAAACACTGAACGATATCATGAATGACATTGTTCAGTGCCGGGCTCCCTCCCTCATTCTCGAACATGCAACAGTATCGTCAGGTTAGCCTGCATGTTCTGGCGATGAACAACAAAGACCAACGACCTGCGGGAGCGCGCTTCGTTGGTCATTATCATTCATCATTTTTGCGTACAAACTAGGGATGTGCAGGCTCGGATTTACTCGGATTTACTCGGATCTCTAAATGGCATTTTATTGGCTATCGCCTATCATGTGTTTTGGATAGCCAATATAATAAATCCGAATTTGCGGTAAAGTGGCGATAAGAACCGAGTAAATCCGAGTAAAACCGAGCCTGCACATCCCTACAAACTGGACGAAATAGTGAACGACTGAACGATAACAATCGTTCAGGGGTGGGGCTTAATGACGCGATCTGGCCGGCAAGTGTGTACGCACCTTAACTCCATGCAGCAACAGCGCCTTCTTTATGTATAGATGTGTCCCGCTAGGGACATATCTCTGATCAGCACTGGGACAGAGCATCAGGTTTTGGCACCAGGGCATACAGTATATGGCGGCAGTATAACCTTGGCTCACGGGCGGCACCAAATGTATAAAAAACGCAGACGTTTCTTTTAATAGGAAACCAGTCTGCGAGCCATGATTGGCTCACGGACGGTGCCATGTTTAATCTACCGCTGCATCTGTCCCCTGAGATATGCGCCCTGTTGCTGCTCTTTAGTGGACGAATGTCTAACGCCATATCTTCCAGCACTGTATTTACATTATATTAAAGTAGTGAGGCGGTATATGGCAGTATGAGAAAAGCAGTCAGGCTTTTACCTACTATACCAGAACACAACAGGGTTAATTATTTTGATGCTGTCATTCTGTTTCCCTGCTTGGCATCCAGCTTGTTTTATGTTGACCTGTTCCACTTTATTGTCTGGGTCAGGTCATGTATGTGGTAGGGTTTGTGTATTTCAGCCTGCACCTTCTAAACTTGTTGGACTAGTAAATATATCTGCAGAGTAGTCCAGACCCTCCTCCAGTTGTGCTTAGTTGTGTGAGTAGAAAATGAAACTTCAACACTGATCAGACCACCATTATGTTTGAGTATCACTTGCAGCTTGCTGCAGCAGCATGCCCCACACACAGGGGAGGGTGGGAGAGAACACTCTATAGATCAGGGGTCTTCAACCTTTAAGACAATGTGGGCCACATTTAAAAATTCAATGAAGCCCGAGGGCCACTAAGCTATACTGTGATATTTAGACTCTGCCCCCTCCTCACACAATTATGTCCCATAACTGCCCCCTCCTACAATTTTAATTAGGTCCCAGAATGTACCCCCTCCTTCCACAATTATAATTATGCCTAGGAACTGTCCCTCGTCCTCCATTAATTATGTCAGATAGTTGTCCCCATCCTCAAACAATTATGTCCCATAACTGCCCCCCTCTGCAGTGCCCACTGTAGTGCCCCTTATACAGTGCCCCCAGTAGTAGTCCCCTATGCAGTGCCCCCAGTAGTGGTCCCCCTGTGCAGTGCTCCTTGTGCCCCCAGTAGTAAGCCCCTTATATAGTGCCCCCAGTAGTGGTAACCCCTATGCAGTGCCCCCAGTAGTAGTCCCCACCTTGTAGTGCCCCCGGTAGTAGTCCCCCCTTTGTTGTGCCTCCAGTAGTAATCCCCCTTGTAGTGCCCAGTAGTGCTCTCCCCCTTGTAGTGCCCCCAGTAGTGCTCTCCCCCTTGTAGTGCCCCCAGTAGTGGTCTCCCCCTTGTAGTGCCCCCAGTAGTGCTCTCCCCCTTGTAGTGCCCCCAGTAGTGCTCTCCCCCTTATAGTGACCCCAGTAGTGCTCTCCCCCTTTTAGTGCCCCCAGTAGTGCTCTCCCCCTTTTAGTGCCCCCAGTAGTGCCCTCCCCCTTGTAGTGCCACACGTAATAATAATAAAAAACCCACTTACCTGAATCCCCGCTCCAGCCACCGCCATCCGCTCCTCCGTTCATCCTCCTGGGCCGGGCCGCTCTGCATTATGGGAGAGCCGTCATGACATCTCTCCCATTACCCACTGCAGGAGGCGGAAGATGGAGCGGCTCCTGCAGTGGGCGCAGCGGTATTCAGTGAGAAGTCTGACAGACTCTCATTGGCTGCCACTCAAAACAAACACACAGCTGCCGGCGCCGGCAGCTGTGTGTTAGTCACTGTGTAGCGCTGACTGAACTCCGTCCGGTTAGTGCTACACACAAGGTGCAGCCTGTGTCACAGAGACACAGACTGCCTGCAGCCAGCGGCCCGCATGGCGCTGCGGCCCGGGAGCCACATGGCACCCTGCCCCCCGGCCCAGCCGCCACTGCTCCTGAGGCTGTTAGAAAAAAAATCCACTCTCAGGGGCTTAGTGTGTGGGGTTCCTGCAGCTAAATAAATTGGTCAGCTGCGAGGTAAGCCCATTAGCTACTTACATTTCCCCCATACATTTTTCACATGCTACCAGAAGTATTCTCCATCCTAAACATAAATACAGAACACATGGGTTTAATTAGTAATCATTTTCTTATATTTAAATTCACAAAGATCTGTCATTAACCTCGAAGATGTAGAGCTAATATTTGAAAAGGAAAGTAAGCCAAATAATAAAGCACATCCTTTACAATAAAAATGGGGCCTTGGAATTTTCTTAATATCTTTATGTTATGTTATAAATTTGCAAAGTGCTTGAAGTGGGAATTTAGAAGTAGGGGTATGGAAATTTTGAATCGAAGACCCCTCCACCACCATTTTAGGGATGATTTTGATAATATTAAATACTTTTAGCACTATGTAGTATAATATAAAACACATTGGGCTCTATTTATTAACATTATTTTTACTAAAATAAAGTGAAAAAGGGTGTTTTCACACCCTTTTCACATTATTTTAGTTTCACCTGTATTTATTACAGGGCAATTGGAGTAGAATTAGTAAAATTCTACTCCAACCCCCAGTATCACTTATTTTTAGTAAAGCAGATCGCATTTCCCATAATTGTAATGGGAAATGTGATCTGTGTGCAAGTTACTAAAAATAAATTGTAAAAAAATACCGGGGGAAGCCCTGTGATAATAACGCCACCTGGAGGTGGCGTTATCCAGGGTCTCCCCCGGTTACCGGGCTCCCACTCAGCTCTAACGGGGAGAGCAGAGGCGGGAGCCGGTACCAGTAATCAGCTATGTGGTCTAAAGAGACCGCAAGCTGATTGCTGTAAAAAAAAGAAAAAAAAATTAAACATTTTTTTTTTCACTTACCTGAATCCAGGGACCGGTGATCGGGCCTCCGGTGATGGCTCCTCTCCGGTCAGCTGGTCTCCCACAGTGCACTGGGGCCCGGTCATCAGGTGATCGGGCCCCAGTGCAGTATGGGAGATCACCTGGTCGGGAAGCCCGGAGAAGACAACCGGAGGCCAGGAGGATGCAGGTAAGTGCAATGAAGGGAGGGGGGGTCGCGGGGGTCCGCGATCGCGGGGGGGGGGGCTTAGCGCCGGGGGGCGGGGCTTAGCATTGGTGGGGGGTAGTAGCGGTGGTCGGTCGGCGCATGCGCGTGCTCTTAGTCGCGGTATTTTTTTCGAAAATACCGCGACTAGAGTGCGGATGGGATCCGCAGGGACAGAGCTTTATCGCAAGCTCTGTCCCTGCAAGGGATTTATAGTAAATCCCTGTGATATTACCTGAATTCGCAATGCGAATTCACTCGGTAATATCACACTACAATCCGCATTCAATATGCGGATTGTAGTAAATAGAGCCCATTATGAGAGTAAGGCAATTCACCCGATGTTTACCTTTTCTTAATGTCTCACGTGTTCCTACATATCTCTCTCTTATGGATATATTTACTAAAGTGCAGGTTTTTAGAAGTGGAGATGTTGCCCATAGCAACCAATCAGATTCTACTTAACATTTATCTGGCACCTTCTAGAACAGGGGTGGCCAAACTCTGTCCTAGAGAGCTACCAACAGGTCATGTTTTCCAGGTCACCCAGCAGTAATGACTGCACAGGTGTAGTTATTACTCACTGACACATTTTGAAAGATCCACAGGTGGAGCTAATTATTTCGCTTGTGATTCTGTGAGGAGACCTGGAAAATGTGACCTGTTGGTAGCTCTCGAGGACCGAGTTTGGCCACCCCTGTTCTAGAAGATAATAGCTAGAATCTGATTGGTTGCTATAGGCGACATCTCCACTTAAAAAACCCCGTACTTTAGTAAATATACCCTTTACAGTATGTTTTCCCTGGGTCTGTTGAACAAACTTTGCTCACTTCTTCTATGTCTTCCATGTGTCCCTTCAGCTTTCTCTCACCTGTTACCTTTGTCTGTCACTCTCCTCATGTGATTATATTTTCATTCCTTTGTGTCTGATCACCGGCAACTCTCTCTCCATTTCTTACCCCCTGCACCTCTCACTTGCTATTACCCTTTCACCCCCTGCCCCTCTATCTGCATGCTTCCCTCTTTTGCCATCTGCACCTCTTGCTAACTGCTTCCCTGTCTCACCCCCTGTATCTCTAAAGGGACATACACACTACACGATTCGCTTCATGAGCGACATAATCTAGTGTGTCCCCAGCAGGGGTGTGCTCCGTGTCGTTAAAGACATTGAGCACAAACACTGAACGATATCATGAATGACATTGTTCAGTGCCGGGCTCCCTCCCTCATTCTCGAACATGCAACAGTATCGTCAGGTTAGCCTGCATGTTCTGGCGATGAACAACAAAGACCAACGACCTGCGGGAGCGCGCTTCGTTGGTCATTATCATTCATCATTTTTGCGTACAAACTAGGGATGTGCAGGCTCGGATTTACTCGGATTTACTCGGATCTCTAAATGGCATTTTATTGGCTATCGCCTATCATGTGTTTTGGATAGCCAATATAATAAATCCGAATTTGCGGTAAAGTGGCGATAAGAACCGAGTAAATCCGAGTAAAACCGAGCCTGCACATCCCTACAAACTGGACGAAATAGTGAACGACTGAACGATAACAATCGTTCAGGGGTGGGGCTTAATGACGCGATCTGGCCGGCAAGTGTGTACGCACCTTAACTCCATGCAGCAACAGCGCCTTCTTTATGTATAGATGTGTCCCGCTAGGGACATATCTCTGATCAGCACTGGGACAGAGCATCAGGTTTTGGCACCAGGGCATACAGTATATGGCGGCAGTATAACCTTGGCTCACGGGCGGCACCAAATGTATAAAAAACGCAGACGTTTCTTTTAATAGGAAACCAGTCTGCGAGCCATGATTGGCTCACGGACGGTGCCATGTTTAATCTACCGCTGCATCTGTCCCCTGAGATATGCGCCCTGTTGCTGCTCTTTAGTGGACGAATGTCTAACGCCATATCTTCCAGCACTGTATTTACATTATATTAAAGTAGTGAGGCGGTATATGGCAGTATGAGAAAAGCAGTCAGGCTTTTACCTACTATACCAGAACACAACAGGGTTAATTATTTTGATGCTGTCATTCTGTTTCCCTGCTTGGCATCCAGCTTGTTTTATGTTGACCTGTTCCACTTTATTGTCTGGGTCAGGTCATGTATGTGGTAGGGTTTGTGTATTTCAGCCTGCACCTTCTAAACTTGTTGGACTAGTAAATATATCTGCAGAGTAGTCCAGACCCTCCTCCAGTTGTGCTTAGTTGTGTGAGTAGAAAATGAAACTTCAACACTGATCAGACCACCATTATGTTTGAGTATCACTTGCAGCTTGCTGCAGCAGCATGCCCCACACACAGGGGAGGGTGGGAGAGAACACTCTATAGATCAGGGGTCTTCAACCTTTAAGACAATGTGGGCCACATTTAAAAATTCAATGAAGCCCGAGGGCCACTAAGCTATACTGTGATATTTAGACTCTGCCCCCTCCTCACACAATTATGTCCCATAACTGCCCCCTCCTACAATTTTAATTAGGTCCCAGAATGTACCCCCTCCTTCCACAATTATAATTATGCCTAGGAACTGTCCCTCGTCCTCCATTAATTATGTCAGATAGTTGTCCCCATCCTCAAACAATTATGTCCCATAACTGCCCCCCTCTGCAGTGCCCACTGTAGTGCCCCTTATACAGTGCCCCCAGTAGTAGTCCCCTATGCAGTGCCCCCAGTAGTGCCCCTTATATCATGCCCCCAGTAGTAGTCCCCGCATACAGTGCCCCCAGTAGTGCCCATTATATAATAATGTCCCTAGTAGTAGTGTAACACCCCATATTTATGGTGTATAGCTAATGATAGGTGTAGTAATCCCTAGTTCTTCCTTCTTTACAGAGAGGTAAGGAGGTACGCACACTGCACTTTGGTAAGCTGTATTGATAGGTTTATTTAAGGTTATTGCAAAGATCATTTACTGTAAATCTTCCTTTACATTTACTTTCACAATATACATAACATCAAATCACATTACAATAACATTTGTATTTTTATTTTACAGGAACTCAGCAGCTCGTGGAATCACTGGATGCACCTATATCCCTCTGGAATCCCAAAGGTTAATATATTTGTCAATTCCTCCAATCACATCAAACAGAGCATTTACTCAATGTAATATTACTATTCTATATATTCTGACTTAACCATTAACATTGTACTCTAACTTAGTATTACACTGCACTAATGACAATCAGGTAAGTACAGTTCCCCCAATAAAAGTCTAGCGCTTTATTGTTGGTGCACAATTAGTTACCGGAAAGTCGGGTTGGTATACGTTGGTGATCACTTACTCTTACTCCTTTCTGTATTTGTTCACTAACTAGTAACGTCCCATAAGTTTAAGTCTGATTTCCACTGCCGGTGACTTTTACTGTGGCTTAGTTCTGTTTGTGTCAGCTTTCTACCAGCTCCCGACTGTCCATGGCTTTTGGACCTTCAGCAGGATGACGCGCCTCTCTTCCTGTCAAGCTTGCCTCTGGAACTGCGCAGTAGCCCTGCATACAGGTCCATAAAACTGCCTCCCTTCACTGTTGTCCAGAAGGCAGCAGGTCTCACTGGGCAGCCTCTCCCAGCTCTGTTACTGGCAACTCAGAGCCGACCATCGTTGTTCCGCTAGGTCACCCAGCGCAGCTTTCACCAGGCCAAACGCTGCCTCGGCACTGTTCAATGGCCAGTGAGTCTCTATGCATGTCCTGGATCCTTTCAGTTCGGACCGTGAGCTCGAGCAGCCAACTGTCATTTTCTGTCAACTGTCCGTTCTGCCCGCATGCCCACCTCTGCAGCCATCCTCAATGTCCACTGTCACCAATGCCAAACAGTGCAGAGCCGCATGCATATACATTACATTATATTTAGACACTATATTTAGACACTAGGGCATACTAGCATAAGTGGTACTTTCAGTTTCTGGGGTACCACAGTAGTCCCCCCTATACAGTCCCCCCAGTAGTAGTCGCCCCCAGTAGTGCCCCATATAGTGCCCCCAGTAATAGTCCCCCATAGGCAGTGCCCCCAGTAGTGCCCCTTACATAGTGCCCCCAGTAGTAGTCCTCAGAGCCGTAACTAGACTTTTTGGTGCCCTGTGCCAGAGAGAGCATTGGCGCCCCCTCCCATTTGTAACTAGGAAAATAGTATACCATACTATACCATATAGGAAAATTGACAGGCCCAAAGTGCGCCCCCTGCCCTGCGGTGCCCTGTGCCATGGCACAGTTCACACTACCCTAGTTACGGCACTGGTAGTCCCGCCCATTACATATATAGTACACTTACCTGAATCCCCGCGCCTGCCGCTTTCCGCTCCTCTGTCCTCCTGGCCCGCTCTGCACTTTTGGGAGTCATGATGTCTCTCCCATCACCCACTGCGGGAGCAAGAAGGTGGAGCTCATGAGTGAGTTACAGCCCAGCTCCAGCTGTGGGTTCAGCAGCCAATTAAAGTCTGTCTGACTCTCATTGGCTGCTTAAACAAACACACTGCCGCCAGGTAGTATGAGTGTACTACCCAGCGCCGGTGGTGGTGTTTTTTTCTGTGTAGTGCGGACCGCACTCACTGCTCTAGACCATACATGCCTACCCTCCCGGAATTCGTTTGAGGCTCCCAATTTTACGGGTAACCCCAGCGCACCCCCGGAAGGATAAAAACTTCTCCTGCATTCTGACCACTTCCTAGTGGGCAGAATGTGGAAAAAATTTGCGGGGATCGACGGTTCTGAGCATTAGGGGGCGGGGCCTAATGACGAGAATGTTTTAGAATTGCGTCAATTAGCCCCGCCCCTATTTTAAATATGCACAATTGGGGTGAATTCTAGTGAGGGGGTGGGGCTTAATGACATGATCCGGCCGGCCCCGCCCCCAACTCTGCCCACCTGTTTCACCTCCCCAGGCTTCTCCCGGGAAGGAAATTTAATAGTCGGTACGTATGCTCTAGAGACTCTCTTCCTCACCCTCTGATGTGAACTGAAGCATCAGGCTGATTGACAGTGGAAGAAGCACCGCTCATTGTTTCCAGCAGCCACTGTAATGTAATAATCATGTTATTGTGGGTACAGAGGAGGTGAGCCCCGGAAGCATGTGATCTCCCCTGCACCCATAAAAGCTACGCTCCTGACCATATCCATACTTCTGTGCAGCCTACTGACAGCATACCTCCCAACTGTCCCCCATTCAGCGGGACAGTCCCAATTAAAGATGGATTGTTCAATATGGATGGCAGAACAGCAGAAGCAGAAAGCTAAAACTACACTGACTGACAAATAAGTGGAGTGAAACTTTTAAAACAACAGTAACTCACCTGACCCACAGCTGGCACATCGGCACATAACAAGTAATGGAAACTGAACTCAAATTGAATCATATAGAGACAATCTGTTTTGCAGATAGCAATAGCACCAATTGGGCACAGTCTGTGCTCCAGTGAAAACGGTAGTAATCTGGCAGCACCAATAAAAGATGTGCTATGGGTTCCTATGTTGTTAGACAGCCTCTTCTCTGTAAGGTGCATGGGGTAACCCTTGCATCCTCCAGGATGGTAGAAAGGTGATAGCCACAGCATAACAGCACCTGTATAGTATCAGCCCTGCAAAGCAGCAAGTGAGACTAAGCACATACAGACACAGGGCCTGATTCAGAGGTGGAAAATTCTGTTCCCACTGCGCAACCCTACACAGCGCTACTGCAAATATATGCAAATGCCACAACCACCAGCACTTGTACAGAGATGGCCACCGGCGCCATCTATGATCAGCTGCTTGCAAATACAAAGACGTGCCATTGGTCGTGCCATCAAACATCTGAGCAACCTTATAGCTGTTCGGAATGTCTGTTGGAAGTAAGTCGCCGGAGCAAATGCAACTGCATACACAGGGTAGATGTACTAAGTCTTGGAGAGAGATAAAGTGGAGAGTGATAATGTACCAACCAATCAGCTCCTAACTGTCATTTTCAAACACAGACTGTAAGCTGACTGTTAGGAGCTGATTGGTTGTCATTTTATCTCTCTCCACTTTACCTATCTCCAAGGCTTAAAGTGGGTACACACCTGACAGATATATCTGCAGATGATGTCGTTCATACACACTGAATGGCCATCATCTGTGTCTTGCTGTGGGGGACGGCAACCAGGGGGTGTGTCGGGGGTGTGTCCCACCCCCCTCCTCGCAGCTGCAGCTGTGTGTGTACGGGCGGTCTGCAGACCGCCCGTACACACCTGCCGATAGACAGATATGTCTGCTGACATATCTGTCCATCGGCTGTGCAGCACAGCCAATGCGATATGTCGGTGAACGCCGATGTTCACCAACATATCGCGGGTACACACTACCTGACATCTCCCCAACAGACACAGTCGCAGGCTGAGATGCCCCAGTATCAGTCTGGACATTAGGCATTTCCCTGTTACCTCCCATAAACACTCAGTGACTGTCACTCACCCTGCGTCTAGATTCTCCCTGCATCTGCCATCAGTAATCAATCCTGGCTCACATGCGCAGTGCTACTCATAGGCATGTGCAAAGTCATCTCTGAACTCTGCAAACATGAGCATTGTGTCCACCAGCTGAAGATGGCATTAGCCGCTGTAGCCTATGTGCTACACCGTGCATAATTAGCCAGCAGAGGGCCCCTCTGGAACCCCTACCAGGCAATTGCGGCCATGCATGTGCAGTCCACGTGACTGTGCATGCGAAGCAGCCCCAGCACTGGCCGGCAGGTCTCCAGGCCTGTGTCCATGCATGTCCTGGATGATACATCCGGCCGATATGATTGCATATTGCAATGAGATTATGGGCAGTAATGTCATGCCCAGATAACATTGCAATAGCAATCATTAATAAATGGGGGCCAGAGGGATAGAGATACGTTTGAGAGAGACAGAGGGTCCCATTTATTAATGATTGCTATTCTAATGTGATCTGGGCATGACATTACTGCCCATGATCGCATTGCAAGATGAGATCCTTTTGCTGGAATGTATCATTCGGCACATGCAGGAACAGGGGCTCTGAAAGTAGCCCGTCCCTACGATGTGCCCAGAGAGCTGCTGGGGCTACTGCACATTTGCAGTAGGGGTGTGCACCGGCCACTTGGTTTTGGACAAAACACAAAATCTTTCTTCGTGTTTTGGATCTGGATTGGTTTTGCAAAAACCACCCTTCCGTGTTTTGGGTTCTGGGTTTTGTGTTTTGGATCTGTATTTTTTTTTAAAAAAGCATAAAAACAGCTAAAATCACAGAATTTGTGGGTTTTTCTGCTCCTATGCTATTATTAACCTCAATAACCTTAATTTCCACTAATTTCCAGTCTATTCTGAACACCTCACACCTCACAATAGTGTTTTTATGTCCAAATGGTTGCACCGAGGTAGCTGGATGACTATGCTAAGCGACATGAGTGGGCGGCACAAACACGTGACCCGTCTAGGAGTGATACTGCAGTGGCAGACAGGATGGCAGTTTGAAAAACTAGGCCCCAAACTGTACATAATGCAAAGAAAAAAAAGAGGTGCAAGATGGAATTGTCCTTGGGCCCTCCCACCCACCCTTATGTTGTATAAACAGGACATGCACACTTTAACAAACCAATCATTTCAGCGCCAGGATCTGCCACACAACTGTGGCTGAAATTATTGGTTCGTTTGGGCCCCCACAAAACAAGCTGGCAAATAATCTGTCCCTGCACAAACTGGCTCTACGGAGGCAAGATGTTGTCCTCATCCTCCTCATCCACCGATTCCTCACCCTCTTCAGTGTTGTGTACATCCTCATCCTCACAGAGTATTAACTCGTCCCCACTGGAATCCACCACCACAGGTCCCTCTGTACGTTCTGGAGGCTGGTCTCCCTGGAAGAGTTGATAATTCATTTTTATGAACATCATCTTCTCCACATTTTGTGGAAGCAACCTCCTACGCCTTTCGCTGACAAGGTTCCCGGCTGCAATAAACACTCTTTCGGAGTACACACTGGAGGGGGGGCAACTCAGGTAAAATAGAGCCAGTTTGTACAGGGGCCTCCAAATTGCCTCTTTTTCCTGCCAGTACAGGTATGGACTGTCTGACATGCCTACTTGGATGCTGTCACCGATGTAATCCTCCACCATTCTGTCAATGGTGACAGTATCATATGTAGTGACAGTAGACATGTCAAAAATTGTTGCCAGGTCCTTCAGTCCAGACCAGATGTCCAAACTTGGTCCTGCCTGCCCTGCATCACCGCCAGTGGGTTGCTTAGGATACCTAAGTTTTTTCCTGGCAGCCCCAGTTGCGGGAGAAAATGAAGAAGGAGCTGTTGACGTGTCACGTTCTGCTTCAGCTGACAGTGTTTTCACCAGCAGGTCTTTGCACCTCTGCAAGCTTGTGTCAGCCGGAAAGAGAGACACCACATAGGCTTTAAACCTAGGATCGAGCACGGTGGCCAAAATGTAGTGGTCTGATTTCAACAGATTGACCACCCTGGAATCCTGGCAAAGCGAATGAAGGGCTTCATCCACAAGTCCCACATGCCGAGCGGAATCGCTCTGTCTTAGCTCCTCCTTCACTTTCTCCAGCTGCTTCTGCAAAAGCCTAATGAGGGGAATGACCTGACTCAAGCTGGCAGTGTCTGAACTGACTTCATGTGTGGCAAGTTCGAAGGGCTGGAGAACCTTGCACAACACGGGGCTCATTCTCCACTGCGCTTGAGTCAGGTGCATACCCCCTCCTTTGCCTATGTCATAGGTGGATGTATAGGCTTGAATGGCCTTATGCTGCTCCTCCATCCTCTGAAGCATATAGAGGGTTGAGTTCCACCGTGTCACAACCTCTTGCTTCAGGTGATGGCGGGGCAGGTTCAAGAATGTTTGCTGGCGCTCCAGTCTTCGGCACACAGTTGCTGAATGGTGAAAGTGGCCAGAAATTTTTCGGACCACCCAAAGTGTCTCCTGCATGCCCCTGTCGCTTTTCAGAAAATTCTGCACCACCAAGTTTATTGTGTGAGCAAAACATGGGACGTGCTGGAATTTGCCCAGATGTAATGCCTGCACAATATTGGTGGCGTTGTCAGATATCACAAATCTCCAGTAGAGTCTAAGTGGGGTAAGCCACTGGGCGATGATTTCCTTCAGTTTCTCTAAGAGGTTGTCGGTGGTGTGCCTCTAACTGAAACCGGTGATACACAGCGTAGCCTGCCTTGGAACGAGCTGGCATTTCTGAGATGCTGCTACTGGTGACGCTGCTGCTGTTGCTGCGTAAGGTGATACATCTACCCAGTGGGCTGTCACAGTCATATAGTCCTTAGTCTGCCCTGTTCCACTTGTCCACATGTCCGTGGTTAAGTGGACATTGGGTACAACGGCATTTTTCAGGACACTGAGGACACTTTTTCTGACGTTTCTGTACAGTCTCGGTATCGCCTGCCTAGTGAAGTGGAATCTAGACGGGATTTGGAACCGGGGACACACTACCTCCATCAATTGTCTAAATCCCACTGCACTAATGGCGGATACCGGACGCACGTCTAACACCAACATAGCAGTCAAGGCCTCAGTTATACGTTTTGCTTCAGGATGACTGCTGTCGTACTTCATCCTCCTCGCTAAGGACTGTTGGAGGGTCAATTGTTTAGTAAAAGTAGTGGTGTTCCTACTTCCTCTCTGGGATGATGAATGACTCCCAACAGCAGCAGCGGCAGCAGGAGGCGTAGCAATGCAGGATCCTCCGGAGGAATCCCGGATAGGAGAGTAAGTCATGTCAGTGACATGGCCTGCAGGACTACTTCCGATCCTGACTAAGGAGGAAATTGACGAGGAGGGAGTTGACGGTGTGGTTTGTAGGCGCTTGGATACAACAGGACAACGGGATTTAGGTGTCCCTGGACTGCTTACGGTCTTAGCCAAAGTTTCTGAACTTGACAGTAACTTTTTATGAACGCGCTGCAGGTGCCGTATAAAGGAGGATGTTCCTAGGTGGTTAACATCCCTACCCCTACTTATTTCACCTTTACATATGGTACATATGGCAAGACAGTTGTTGTCCGGATTTGGATAGAAATATTGCCAGACCAAAGAGGTGGAATGTTTGGTCTTCTGCCCAGGCATGACCGTGATGGGCTTTTTCATCCTACGGACAACAACTGTCTCCCCCAGAGCCTGATTTAAACAAACCACATCACCAGCAGAATCCTCCTCGCCAACTTACTCCTCAGCACCAGCTACACCAGTATCCTCATCCTGTTGTACTTCAACAGTGACATCTTCAATTTTCATATCAGCAAGTGGACTGTGGGTGCTCCTTTTAGCACTTGCAGGGGGCTTGCAAATGGTGGAAAGAGCCACCTCTTCCCGTCCAGTGCTGGGAAGGTCAGGCATCGCAACCACCACCACACTTGGACTCTCCTAGGGGATTTGTGATATCTTCTTAGAATGCACAGTTCTTCGCTGTGCTTTTGCCAGCTTAACTCTTTTGATTTTTTTAGTGGGAGGAGGGCTTCCATCGTCATGTGAAGCTAAACCACTAGTCATGAACATAGGGAAAGACCTTAGCCATTCCTTGCCACTCCATGTCGTAAATGGCATATTGGCAAGTTTACGTTTCTCTTCAGATGATTTAAATGTTTTTTTCAAGGTCATTTTCCTGAACTTTGCCATTTGGGATTGTATGTGCCCTCTACTATGACATTGGGCATCGGCCTTGGCAGATGACGTTGATGGCATGTTATCGTCTATGTCATGACTAGTGGCAGCAGCTTCAGCACTAGGAGGAAGTGGTTCTTGATCTTTCCCTATTTTATTTTTATCGGAGAAAGTTTGGTCCTCCATTTATGTTATATTGATATATACGTGCGGCTAAGGCGCACCCAAACACAGAAAATAATTTTTTATTTTTGTTGGAGACTAGTGCACTTTGTGGGTTACACCACCCTTTAAGAAATGAGCCAGCCGGCCCTTTACTTATGGGACACAGGCGCACGCTTGGCGCTGCTCCTTTGTTGATGCACGTGCAGCCACAAACACAGAATTTTTTTTTTATTTTGTTTGGAGTGTACTTTGGGGGTTACAGCACCCTTTAACGGTCAAGCCAGCCGGCCCTTTACTTATGACACAGGCGCACGCTTGGCACTACTTTGTTGATGCACGTGCGGCTACTGCGCACAAAATTCACAAACACAGAAAATATTTTTTTATTTTGTTTGGAGTGTACTTTGGGGGTTACAGCACCCTTTAACGGTCAAGCCAGCCGGCCCTTTACTTATGACACAGGCGCATGCTTGGCACTACTTTGTTGATGCACGTGCGGCTACTGCGCACATTATTCACAAACACAGAAAATATTTTTTTATTTTGTTTGGAGTGTACTTTGGGGGTTACAGCACCCTTTAACGGTCAAGCCAGCCGGCCCTTTTCTTATGACCCAGGCGCACGCTTGGCACTACTTTGTTGATGCACGTGCGGTTACTGCGCACACAATTCACAAACACAGAAAATATTTTTTTATTTTGTTTGGAGTGTACTTTGGGGGTTACAGCACCCTTTAATGGTCAAGCCAGCCGGCCCTTTACTTATGACACAGGCGCATGCTTGGCACTACTTTGTTGATGCACGTGCGGCTACTGCGCACATTATTCACAAACACACAAAATATTTTTTTATTTTGTTTGGAGTGTACTTTGGGGGTTACAGCACCCTTTAACGGTCAAGCCAGCTGGCCCTTTACTTATGACACAGGCGCACGCTTGGCACTACTTTGTTGATGCACGTGCCGCCACAGTGCACAAAATTCACAAACACAGATTTTTTATTTTTATTTTGTTTGGAGTGTACTTTGGGGGTTACAGCACCCTTTAATGGTCAAGCCAGCTGGCCCTTTACTTATGACACAGGCGCACGCTTGGCACTACTTTGTTGATGCACGTGCGGCTACTGCGCACACAATTCACAAACACAGAAAATATTTTTTTATTTTGTTTGGAGTGTACTTTGGGGGTTACAGCACCCTTTAACGGTCAAGCCAGCCGGCCCTTTACTTATGACACAGGCGCACGCTTGGCACTACTTTGTTGATGCACGTGCGGCTACTGCGCACACAATTCACAAACAGAAAATATTTTTTTATTTTGTTTGGAGTGTACTTTGGGGGTTACAGCACCCTTTAACGGTCAAGCCAGCCGGCCCTTTACTTATGACACAGGCGCACGCTTGGCACTACTTTGTTGATGCACGTGCGGCTACTGCGCACACAATTCACAAACACAGAAAATATTTTTTTATTTTGTTTGGAGTGTACTTTGGGGGTTACAGCACCCTTTAACGGTCAAGCCAGCCGGCCCTTTACTTATGACACAGGCGCACGCTTGGCACTACTTTGTTGATGCACGTGCGGCTACTGCGCACACAATTCACAAACACAGAAAATATTTTTTTATTTTGTTTGGAGTGTACTTTGGGGGTTACAGCACCCTTTAATGGTCAAGCCAGCCGGCCCTTTACTTATGACACAGGCGCACGCTTGGCACTACTTTGTTGATTCACGTGCGGCTACTGTGCACACATTTCACAAACATAGAAAATATTATTTTTTTTTTGCACTTGGGGGGAGCACCCCTGATGGACAGAGCACCCCCTGGCCAACACTACAGCACCCCTTTAGGACTGGGACTCTGCACAGGACTTTGGAGTGGACACAGCCCCTATGGACAACTAACTGCACAACACAGTCCAGCCAGCCCCTATGGACTTTGGAGGAGTGGACACAGCCCCTATGGACAACAGCAGCACAGCACAACACAGCCAGCCCCTATGGACTTTGGAGGAGTGGACACAGCCCTTATGGACAACAGCAGCACAGCGCAGCACAGCCAGCCGTACACTACACTACACAGCCCAGCCAGCCCTAACTCCCACCCTCCCTCTTCACTGTCCACAGCCGAGTGAGAAAATGGCGCCGACGCGGGTACCTTATATAGGATCCAAAACCTGCGAGACCCGGAAGGCGGGATGATGACGTTTTGCCTCAATTTCAGATCCGAGTCAGGCGGGAAAAGTCGAGCCTGACTCAGATCTGCCTCGGATCGGGGGGGCTCGGGGGGGTTCGGATTTCAGAAATCTGAACCCGCTCACCCCTAATTTGCAGTCACCCTGACTGCACATGCACGGCCGCCATATCATTCCAGCAATAATGGACGGATCGCAGCAGGTCCCTCATACATCTGGCTAAAACGTAATATTTGTGGTTAATATATAGCCGCAAATATACAATGATAAATGGAGCATACTTGCCTACTTCTGAAAAAGCATTTCAAGGAGATTGTGAAAGCAACACCTATGAGAGCTGTAGTAAAGTGGACGTGTACTGCTACATCTGAGGGGCGTGTCAAAAAAAATGAAAATGAAAACACACTGATACTTTTCAGGGTTTGTTAATTTATTGTCTTTTACAAGGGGAGAGAGAGAGAAAGAGGGAGAGAGAAGTGATAGGGAGAGGGAGAGAGAGAAGTGATGGGGTGAAAGAGAGAGAAGTGATGGGGAGACAGAAGTGATGGGGAGAGCAAGAGAAGTGATGGCGAGAGCAAGAGAGAGAAGTGATGGGGAGAGAGAAGTGATGGGGAGAGAGGGAGAGAGAGAAGTGATGGGGAGAGAGAAGTGATGGGGAGAGAGGGAGAGAGAGAAGTGATGGGGAGAGAGAGAAGTGATGGGGAGAGAAAGAGAGAGAAGTGATGGGGAGAGAGTGCAGTGATAGGTAGAGAAAGAGAGAGAAGTGATGGGGAGAGAGAGAAGTGATGGGGAGAGAAAGAGAGAGAAGTGATGGGGAGAGAGAAGTGATAGGGAGTGAAAGAGAGAGAAGTGATGGAGAGAGAGAGAAGTGATGGGGAGAGAAAGAGAGAGAAGTGATGGGGAGAGAGAGAAGTGATGGGGAGAGAAAGAGAGAGAAGTGATGCGGAGAGAGAGAAGTGATGGGGAGAGAAAGAGAGAGAAGTGATGGTGAGAGAAAAAGCGAGAAGTGATGGGGAGAGAGAGAGAGAGAAGTGATGGGGAGAGAGAAAAGTGATGGGGAGAGGGAGAGAGAGAGAAGTGATGGGGAGAGAGAGAGAGAGAGAAGTGATGGAGAGAGAGAGAGAAGTGATGGGGAGAGAAAAAGCGAGAAGTGATGGGAGAGAGAGAGAGAAGTGATGGGGAGAGGGAGAGAGAGAGAAGTGATGGGGAGAGAGAGAGAGAGAAGTGATGGAGAGAGAAAGATAAGTGATAGGGAGAGAAAGAGAGAAGTGATGGGGAGAGAGAGGGAGAGAGAGAGAAAAGTGATGGGGAGAGAAAGAGATAACTGATGGGAAGAAAGAGAGAGAGAGAGAAGTGATGGGGAGAGAGAGAGAGAGAGAGAGAGAAGTGATGGGGAGAGAGAGGTGATGGGCAGAGGGAGAGAGAGAGAAGTGATGGGGAGAGAGGAAGAGAGAGAAGTGATGGGGAGAGAGAGAGAAGTGATGTGGAGAGAAAGAGAAGTGATGGGGAGAGAAAGAGAGAGAACTGATGGGGAGAGAGGGAGAGAGAGAGAAGTGATGGGGAGAGAGAGAAGTGATGGGGAGAGAGAGAAGTGATGGGGAGAGAGGGAGAGAGAGAGAAGTGATGGGGAGAGAGAGAAGTGATGGGGAGAGAGAGAAGTGATGGGGAGAGAGGGAGAGAGAGAGAAGTGATGGGGAGAGAAAGAGAGAGAAGTGATGGGGAGAGAGAGAAGTGATGGGGAGAGAGAGAAGTGATAGGGAGAGAAAGAGAGAAATGATGGAGAGAGAGAGAAGTGATAGGGAGAGAAGAGAGAAATGATGGAGAGAGAGAGAAGTGATAGGGAGAGAAAGAGAAGTGATGGAGAGAGAGAGAAGTGATAGGGAGAGAAAGAGAAGTGATGGAGAGAGAGAGAAGTGATAGAGAGAGAAAGAGAAGTGATGGAGAGAGAGAGAAGTGATGGAGAGCGAAAGAGAAGTGATGGAGAGAGAGAGAAGTGATAGGGAGAGAAAGAGAGAGAAGTGATGGGGAGAGTGAGCCAGAAAAATGATGGGGAGAGAGAGAGAAGTGATGGGGAGAGAAAGAGAGAGAAGTGATGGGGAGAGAGAGAGAACTGATGGGGAGAAAGAGAGAGAGAATTTATGGGGAGAGAAAGAGAGAGAAGTGATGGGGGAGAGAGAGAGAGAGAGAGAGAGAGACAGAAGTGATGGGGAGAGAGAGAAGTGATGGGGAGAGAGAGAGAAGTGATGGGGAGAGAGAGAAGTGATAGGGAGAGAAAGAGAAGTGATGGAGAGAGAGAGAAGTGATAGGGAGAGAAAGAGAAGTAATGGAGAGAGAGAGAAGTGATAGGGAGAGAAAGAGAAGTGATGGAGAGAGAGAGAAGTGATAGGGAGAGAAAGAGAGAGAAGTGATGGGGAGAGTGAGACAGAAAAATGATGGGGAGAGAGAGAGAGAGAAGTGATGGGGAGAGAAAGAGAGAGAAGTGATGGGGAGAGTGACAGAAAAATGATGGGTAGAGAGAGAGAGAGAAGTGATGGGGAGAGAAAGAGAGAGAAGTGATGGGGAGAGAGAGAGAACTGATGGGGAGAAAGAGAGAGAGAAGTTATGGGGAGAGAAAGAGAGAGAAGTGATGGGGGAGAGAGAGAGAGAGACAGAAGTGATGGGGAGAGAGAGAGAAGTGATGGGGAGAGAGAGAGAAGTGATGTGGAGAGAAAAAGAGAAGTGATGGGGAGAGAAAGAGAGAGAAGTGATGGGGAGAGAGAGAAGTGATGGAGATAGAGATGTGATGGGGAGAGAAAAAGCGAGAAGTGATGGGGAGAAAGAGAGAAGTGATGGGGAGAGATAGAGAAGTAATGGGGAGAGAGAGAGAGAAGTGATGGGGAGAGAGAAGTGATGGGGAGAGGGAGAGAGAGACAGAAGTGATGGGGAGAGAAAGAGAGAAGTGATGGAGAGAGAGAGATAAGTGATAGGGAGAGAAAGAGAGAGAAGTGATGGGGAGAGAGAGAGAGAGAGATAATTGATGGGGAGAGAAAAAGAGAGAAGTGATGGGGAGAGAGAGAGATAACTGATGGGGAGAAAGAGAGAGAGAGAGAAGTGATGGGGAGAGAGAGGTGATGGGGAGAGGGAGAGAGAGAGAGAAGTGATGGGGAGAGAGGGAGAAGTGATGGTGAGAGAGAGAGAGAGAAGTGATGGGGAGAGAGAGAGGTGATGGGGAGAGGGATAGAAAGAAGTGATGGTGAGAGAGATAGAAGTGATGGGGAGAGAGAGAGAGTTGATGGGGAGAGGGATAGAAAGAAGTGATGGGGAGAGAGAGAGAAGTGATGGGGAGAGAGAGAGAGAAGTGATGGGGAGAGAAAGAGAGAAGTGATGGAGAGAGAGAGAGAGAGAGAGAGAGAGAGAGAGAGAGAGAGAGAGAGAGATAAGTGATGGGGAGAAAGAGAGAGAAGTGATGGGGAGAGGAGAGAAAGAGAGAAGTGATGGAGAGAGAGAGAGAGAGAGAGAGATAAGTGATGGGGAGAAAGAGAGAGAAAAGTGATGGGAAGAGAAAGAGGATCTGATTCAGGCCAGCTCGCTAGGAAGAGTTCGCACGCAGGCAGCCGATGTTTGCATTCTGCGCATGTGTATGCATTGCAGTGCGCATCCACGAACCAGTGCAAGTGATCGGGAAGCGTACTCTTGCCGCGCATAGACTGCCCTGTAAACTGAGTGACAGGAGAGGCCGTTTGTGGGTGGTGACATGGGCTGGCCATTAAAAATGGGGGAGTGGAGGTGCGAACACAGGCGTGCCTGAGCATTTCAGAGGCGTGCATAATTAACAAGCAGCATCTTAGTATAAGTCACCTGGTTGAATTTTACATTGAAGTGCTTGTGGTAGGGTATAGTCAACCTCAAGCGCTGCGTTCGCTTCCGATGGTACCCGATGTACGGAGGGTTGCATACACTTCCTGGAGATGACGTGCGCAAGTGGGTGTCTTAAGACAGGCTGGTGGGCATCTACATACACAAAGCGATCGCACGCCAAGACATAGTGGGCGTGCTTATGCCTTGACGTGCGATCGCCTGCCCTGCTGGGTGTGTGCCGGATTTGCATACGCTGGGTGCGAGCGTACGCATCTAGCAAGCAGGTCTGAATCAGGTCCAGAGAGAGAATTGATAGAGAGAGAGAGAGAAAGAAGTGATAGAGAGAGAGAGAGAGAAGTGATAGAGAGAGAGAGAGAGAGAGAGAAGTGATGGAGAGAGAGAGATAAGTGATGGGGTGAAAGAGAGAAGAAAGAAAAAGAGAGAGTGTGAGAGATAAGTGATTGGGGAGAGAAAGAGAGAGTGAAGGAGGAAAACTAGATAATGCTGAGAGAGGGAGAGACTGATGAGGGTAATGGTGCATACACACGATCAGATTTTTTCTTCAGATATGGACGATAACGATTTAAAAATCGTTCAGTCGTTCATATCTGATGGAAAATCGTTCATATCTGACATGCCTGAACGATGGACGATCAACGATGCGCGTTCCCGTTTGTCAGATAACGATATCTGACATCTGATGTGTTTGCAGTCAGACTTGGACGATTCCATTAATTTTAATGCAGTCAAAAATCGTTCAATCGTTCAAATCGTCCAAATCGTTCAAAACTTTGGTCAAATCGTTCAAATCGTTCAAATCGTTTAGTCGTTCAGTCGTTCATCTGACAAATCTGACAAGTCTGACAAATCTGACCGTGTGTACGCTCCATTAGAGTGTATTGGGAGTGATAACTAGTAAATATACAAGGGAAAGTCACACCACAACAGTAACAAGTTTCAGAGTTAATAGTAAGTATTTTCCTACCTGCTGAGCAGATGTCTCCTGTCTGTGAGGAGAAAAGAGAGAATAAGCCTCGTACTGAGCTGGAGAGAGGACCTGGGAGTGTTCTGGGAGTGTTCTGCAAGGTTGGGCATATGAGTAGAGTATACTGAACATCACACACACACGTTTATGTTTGCACAAGGATTACACAAGGATAGATACTGTCTAGATCAGCATTTTTCAACCACTGTGCCATGGCACACTAGTGTGCCGCGAGCAGTTGTCAGGTGTGCCACGAGGTCAGCAAAGTCAGAGCCGACTTTACTTGTACTGCTGGCCTGGGCAGTTCTGGGCTCTTCTGGGAGGGACAGGACAGGGATGACAGTGAGCCTTCTCAGCTGGTTATTTTATTTTATTCTGTGGGGGCTAATGTATTTTTTTTTCTCCCTGTGGAGAGCAATGTGATTGTTTTTTTTTCTGTGTGGACTATTTTGTTTTATATTTTTTCTGTGGGGCCCAATGTGTTTGTTTTTGTTCTGTGGGGGCCATTGTATTTTTTTGTGGGGGCCAATGTGTGTATTTATCTGTAGGGGCCAATGTCTGTTCTTTTTCCTGTGCGGGACCAATTTGTGAGTGAGTTTTCCAGTGGGTGCCAATGTGTGTGTTTTTTTTTCCTGTGGGGAACTGATAGTGTGCCTTAGCAATTTTAAAATCTTGCTTGGTGTGCTGTGGGCTTATAAAGGTTGAAAATCACTAGTCGAGATATAGATTTAATAAATACAGACAGATGTGGAAATAGAAAACAGACCGATAAATGCCAGAAATACATAGAGATGAACGCTAGTTGGTTTTGCAGTCATATCTTGCATGTCTATATCTATACATGCTCCAGAGACGATTCAGAGTCATTTGCAACTTAGTCACCCCTCCACTTGCGGCTGAAGGGGCATATATGTGGGTGATATTGGGGCGTTTATACATAGGCTAAGTTCATTGGGGGTGTTATGGTGGACTTAAGGGCTATGCAGCGCTGTGTGTAAATGTAATAATTACACGTTTTTTTCAGCCATATCACTGGCCCTATCTCTGATGCAAGCGCTGGGCTTTTTGCAAATAAAGGTTAAACCAATCTGACATCCCCTCTTGCCCTGAAATTTAATAATTGCTTTATAATATGAATTGCAATGATGTGTTTTGGTGTGCATTATTTTACATGTCCTTAAATGTTGCAGGGTGGGCTATGTAGGGATTACTAACTTCTCTTACTTGTCCTATCAGAGACTCATTTTTTTCTGTGTTCATTAGGGCAACCAGTCCCTCAAAAGTAACCAGAAGAAGCACTGGTCCCTAGCAAAAGGCATTGTGGGACCACATACACTAGCAGTCGGCCATTTTGTGCAGGAAGTGCAGGGTGGCTGGGCCACCACTTTTGCCCAGAAAGATACTCATGGGTTAATTCTGGGATGTGACATGGGCTTAAGTGACTTATCCTTTATGACCAGACAAGTGGTTGCCTTTTGTTCTCTCCCCTGCTCATGTAGACTTCCTGGAGCCATCCTCACATTGTAACCAGAGGATTTAGGGTAGGCTCAGTGAATGACCTCTGTCAGAAGATACACAATACAGCAGGGAATTGCTATCTAATTTCAGCTCTGCTGAGGCTACGCCACTGTACCAGGCTAAAAAGCGTCCCAGGCGCCAGCCATACAGGACGTGCTCAACTTTTGCTTTGGACAGGCTTAGTAGGGGTTACAGCTCTTTTTGGAATGGTTTCTGATTGTCCAAGGATTCAGACTTTGCTATTTTATGGGAATGCCGAAAGCAGGAGGGCATTGGGCTCAGTTCTTGACTTGCTGACAGAGGAGTAAATGATGAGGCTTGGTCAGTATAGTGCTACAGAGGGGCAGTGTGTCAGGATGTGGCCTGGGATCGGCCACTACTAACCTCTGCACTGATGTCCTTGGGCTTAGGTGTCCAGATGCTCGGAGTGGAGGTGAGTGGTGACTGAGTATTCTCCCTGGGGTCCGCTAGGGCTTCCATGCATGTATCCTGGTTTCCGGGGTGCCTGGCATGGGCGCAGCCATTTTGGTTCATATCACCTGACTAGTCTCTCCCAATGGTAGTCCTGTGATCACTCAGCTGATCCTCTGATCCAATGATCAGCTACCCAGGGGTATTTTAGTCTGACTCCAGGAACAGGAAAGTGCTGTTCAACTTCGCTGTTCCAGTGATTTGTGATTCTCACCAGTGTTTCTCTGTGTTTTCCCTTCAGAGTGTTGCTTCAGCCCACTTACAGTCCTCTAGAGTTCCTGCATTGGCTTCCATGCTACTTTCAGTCTGAGACTTAGGACCTCATTCAGAGTCGGTCGTTGCGGCCGCACGGTCGTACGGGAAAAGGGGCCGGATATGCAAATGATGCACTCGCATGTTGCGTCCCTAAGTTCGGATCGTTAGCTGGCCGACCAAGGAGAGGAAGCGGTCGGAAGACAATAAATACGCCCCCTTCTCGTACGCATTACACATCATCTCCAGCCATATAAGGATTAATCGAGACCATCGGGAACCATCGGAACTGGTCATAGAGCTTAAGGTTGACCATACCCTCTCTTAAGTACTACGATCAGGTCAGTGTAAAAACCTCCCATGTCACGTGTGCCATGACACTACTTTGTTAATTATGCACTCCCATAAAACATTGTTCGCATAGTTAGGCACGCCTGCGTTCGGATCTCCCCTCCCCCGTTTTCAAGCACCTTCTCCTGTTACCACCCACTAACGCCTCATCCTGTCACTCAAACTACCGACCAGGCTGTGTTCAAAGAGAGAGAAATTTCTGATCGTAGTGGCTAGTTTGCGCACGCGCATTGCAAACTTTACGCATGCGCAGTTTAGCGAACATCGGTGGCGTATGACCATGCGGCCGCAATGACCGACTCTGAATGAGGTCCTTAGTTCTCTCCCAGTGCTCCTGTCTTTTGTGTTTCTATGCCTGTGTGTCTTGTTATGTTCTGCTATTTCCTGTGTTACTGAGGTGTCAGATCACCTGCTATTGCTGATTAGCTCTCAGCTGCATCTCTTAGCATTCTCAGTACATGTCTGTGTCCACTCTGCTCTGTTTGTCTGTGCAAATCAGCACCTGCATATCTAGCAATCCCCAGTATATGCCTGTGTCCACATCTCTCTGTGCAAATCAGCACCTGGATTTCTAGTAATTCCCAGTACATTTTCCATTATTCTCTAGCCAGGGCCGCAACTAGGGGGGGGGGCTGGGGGGTCATGTGCACCGGGCGCCATCCTCCAGCGGCACCGGCCACACACACTTCTCTGTGCCGGAGGTCTGCAGAGAGAGACCTCTAGGCAGTGGTGCGCACCGGACGATCCCGCCCTCCCTCCTCCCCTCGGAAGTTAGGGTAAGAGCTCAGGGGGGGGAGGAGGGGGCGGAGAGGGAGTGAGAGGGGCGGCAGTGCTGCACAGGGCGCACTGCCGCCTAGCTATGACGCTGCTCTAGCAAGCCTGTGATTAGGATCTCTAACAGGGTTCTAGCATTTATTTCATTAAATATAGTTTCCGGTCTTCTGCCATTCCCAGGTACCTGTCCAGTGGGCCGCGACCTGCTCACTTGGTGCGGCGAAAACCAGATCCCAATTGGAGGGGTCACTGGAGAAAACCACCAAGTGAGTTAGACTCCGTGCCTCTGGGCAGGTCTAGCCAAACCTGGGTTCAGCCGCAGCAAGGAGACCTAGTTACAGTCACTTCCCTACTCCCCTGAACCCCCCGGCTCACCATCCTCCACAGAGGAACACTTGCACTGGATCATGACACAGTGGCTATAGCCCCATCGGGTAGGTTAGTGTAATAGGCTTTCTACAGTAAACAGAGAACCCCCTGGTTGTTATTTACCTGTATTCAGATGCAATATGATTTTTTTTCGGGCATTGACCTGTATCCTGGAATACAAAAAGTTCACAGATTTACAACATTGGAGTTAGTATAACATGGTAACAAAACAACACAACAGGAATTAGACCCACCATATCCATAAACTTTTGGGAGTGCCCATGCCTGTGCCTTGGCATTGAAGTTCTTACTCTCTCTTCCATCATGCACTTCAGCCACAGTGTAAGAGGCTTGTGTCTGGCTTGTGTCTCCTTAGCCGCCTTTCCACCTTCTTTGGAGTCTGACACAATATTTTCCCACCAAAGCAAGGTTCCTAACCTCAGGAACTACAGCTCGCAACCATAGCTGTGACCCATTACAATCTATGCAGAACTCCCAGTAGTTACACAGCTCCAGGATTAAATTTAATAAACATGGATTTTAAATAATAAAAACAATTACCTATCTTCTGGCACTGCACTCCAAAGTAGAGATGTGCACCGACCCCCGTTTTTTTATTTTGGATCTGGATTAACTTTTTGTTTTTGTTTTGGTTCTAATTTTTCACAACCACCCTCACGTGTTTTAGTTTTAGATCTGTATTTTTTTTCAAAAATCAATAAAGTTAATTTCCAAGCATTTCCAGTAAATTTTGACCACCTCGCAGCTCACAGTATTGTTCACCAACATAGGCCACAGGCTGACTGGCTAAGCTAAGCAACCAACAGAGCAGCGGCACACACACATGGCAGTTATTTCTATTTACAAATGTTTTGCAAATTAGTAATGTCTGAGCAATAACCAATCAAAGTAACTCGCAAGTACGTTCAATAGAAAACAACACAACACAGAAATTTACTAAAAATCGTGCGTGGAATATCCTTGCTCAAAATAGGTAGTCGTAGTTAACAAGCAGCAAACAAAAAAACCTAAACCATATGTAAATTGCAAGAGCAGATGTGAATGCCCCCTACACAGGTGCACATGCCCTCAGCACATGCCTATTCTCAGTGTCCAATCTGTATTTCCCTCCTGGGGTGCTGGGCCACTGATGACTGGCACTCTGAGCCCACGTAAAGCCCCGATCAGTCAGCCTTTTTGTTAAGCAGTTCCCCAAAATCTCCCCAATCTCTATAAAAACAGTGTTCCATACCTGTGGGTCAGAAACAGTGCGGGTCAGATACAGTGCAGGATACAGTGCGGGTCAGATACAGTGCAGGTCACATGCAGTGTGGGTTGGATACAGTACAGGTTAGATACAGTGCGGGTCGGATACAGTGTGAGTCGGTTACAGCGGGGTACAGTGTGGGTCGGATACAGTGCAGTTTACAGCAAAGGTCAGATACAGTGCAGGATACAGTGCAGGTTGAATACAGTGCAGGATACAGTGTGAGTCGGTAACAATGCGGGATACAGTGCGGGTCGGCAGAGTTGTAGCGTGGTGTCCTGGCACCTGGAGCTAGTACGTGCTATGGCCCCTTGTCCCCCCACGAGTCCCCCCCCCACATGGCCAGCAAGTTAGGGCAAGCATTAGGCTTGGGCATAAAAGGGTTAGTAGGAGAAGTACAATGGTAAGGGACCAGGAAGGGGCATGGGCAGAAGCAAGAGGGAATGTGGTTACTGATTTGTCTTGTAGAGAGCATCCGAGATTTTGGACTTTCATTTCCACGAAAGTGGAAAACAGGTTTTTTTTTTGATAAGTTAAAAAATAGATATGTTTATTTAAAAAAATAAAATTAAATATTTAATAATAAAATGCTTTATTCAAGGAATAAAGCATATTTATAAATTATTTTTAATTTATTAACTAGAATATGTACCACCATAATACAGCAGTTGTGGAATCATTTGCAATTGATAGCCAGTGACTCTTACCACCATTAGGGTTATTGCTGGCATTAGAAGGATTATAGGGCAACAAGCTTCAAATCAGAAAACTGTGCTTAAGGTGGGTACACACTGAAAAGATATATCGGCAGATCGAATGATCTACAAATATATCTATAGATGGTGGTCGTTCATATACACTGTGTGACCACCATCTTCAAGGCAGCCACGCGTCCCGCTAGCCAGGGGTCACGCCGCGACCAACTCCCTACGGTTGACGCTACATGTGTATGGGTGGTCGGCTGATCACCCGTATACACTTGCTGATGGACAGATATATTTGCAGATATATCTGTCCATCAGCTGTGCAGCAGAGCTGACGCGATGTCTGTGAACGATGTTGTTCACAGATATATCGCTGGTACACAATGGCCGACGGGCACCAGATATATTGGACGATCAATTGATCGGCCAATATATCTGTCAGTGTGTACCCAGCTTTACCTGCAATTTTCAGATTTATGCACTTTGCTTCTTATTAGGGATGTGCAGGCTCGGATAGGTTCGAATTTGCACTCCGAGTTCGTATTTTTCCCTCCAAAAATCGGGTCTCAGAGAGAGGCAAAACATCATCTTTCATTTACAAACATCATCTTCCATGGACTTTTGTCCAGGAATGATGATGTTTGTCCATGAATGATGACATTTTTTTGCCTTTTTCTGAGACCCGATTTTTGGAGGGAAAAATACGAACTCTGTGTGCAAATTCGAACCTGTCTGAGCCTGCACATCCCTACTTCTTATCGGTATCCAGCTGACTCCAGTGACTTCATCAGAAAAGGAGGAGTGAAGAGCCACTAGGGCAGCGGTGGCCAACCTGTGGCTCTTGAGCCACATGTGGCTTTTACATTGTTCTGATGCTGCTCCCCTGACTGCCTCCACTGATAGGCATGCAGCTATTCAGAGGAGGCTCATCCTTTGCTGTAGCAGTCTGCTCCACTCCAGAGGCATGTATGGGCGATATGGTGATGTCACGCTGCAAACAGGAGGCAGAGCTGAACTTGTAACTGAATCTGCAGCCACAAGGAAGATGGGGTCACAGACACCAGAGCCTACCTATGTGACACAGACAGTCTGCAACAAAGTAAGAGCAGTGTTTTTTTTTTTCATTTTATTTGTGACATGTGGGGGACTGCAGTGGCCCGTGGAGTGGGCTGGAGTGGCCCGGGGAGAGAGAGGGTAGGCTTGAGTGGCACATAAGGGTCTGCTGGAGTGACTCATGAAGGGTTGCTAAAGTGACACATGGGGAGTTGCTGGATTGCCAAATGGGGGGCTGAAATGACACGAGAGGCTGCTGAAGTGACAGATGAGGGGGACTGGAGTGACACATGGAGGGCTGGAGTGACACATGAAGGGGCTGGAGTGACACATGGGTTGTCTGGATTGTATTATGCTAATCTGTTGGGGGGTTTTTTTTCAATGTATTTTTTGTGGATGTGCCTTTTTCAGTGTATTTTATGTGGATCTGTTTTTTTCAAAGTTTTTTTTATATTGTTCTGGCTTTTTTTCCCCTTTAATAGTTACCTCCACAGTGATTGTGTACATACACTTTTACATGCTCCTACAAAAATCATATCAGGGGCGTGGCCTAGCTGGCTTTAGGCGCACACATGATCTTGGCTCTTTGACATACCTACAGATATTTTTGGGCTCTTTGCCTCTGACTAGTTGGCCGCCCCTGCACTAGCGGGTGGTGTAAAAAGATGAAAAAGTGTGCGCAGGGAAAAGCTATGTAATTAGGGCTAATTGTAGAAGAAGGTGGGGCATAGATATAATAAGGAGTAAAGGGAGAGAGTCAGTGGGGAGAAAGAGAGCATAATGTAGGTACGAATCATAAGGAAACAGAGACATGAGAAAGGAGGTGATAGAAGAATGCACACTGGGGGAGGGGAGAATGAATGAAACAGGGGGAGGATAGGAAGAGGTGCTCAAGAGCTGAGTACCAAAGAGGAGCTGCAGTATATAAACTTATGAATAACTTTTAAAGGCATACACCATCTTGTTACAAAATGGAATGTCATGTGGGTAGTCTAAGATCAACTTTCTCAATTCCCATCTTTTATTCATAACTTATCCTAAACTATCTACCTAATAAGGATCATGCTCTTGCTAAACTAAGAACAGGTGCATATACATATAAGCCTTTCTACAGGAACTTATACATAGGATCACCCACCCTCCTGGGAGCATTGACTCACCCCCTGTAGGGCAAATCCATGGTCCTCAGTCTCTAATTATCTTTTATCTTTGCCATCTTGTCATGAATATTCAGGGAAATGATGATAGCCTTGCACTGTCCACATGTCTGATTGTCATCTTCAGTTAGGCTCTTCCCACAGATGGTGCAGCTTGGAATGTTATCTTGGGCATAGATGTTATCATAGACTCGAGTCATCATCAAGGCCTGTGGTGTAGCTTTCTTGGAGAAACAACATTTAAGTGTAAACAACTTCTTAACCAGAAAAATAGCAAGTTTTACTGCAATATAAATGATTATAAACAAAGCTAAGCCTTTATCAATAAGTGAAAGAATTCTTGATATCCACCAAATCCCTTACACCAATTAGCTGGGTTTAACCAGGAAAACCATTCATTATCAACAAGATCATACTCTGGATCATTATGCCAGAAAACCAGAAAATCAGAATGGCGCTATCAATAAGCTGCTGGTTCAAAGGAGTATGTCACTCTCCTAACATATAAGATATACAGAAAAAAATGAAAGAACCTGCACTAAAATACCAGAATAGAAATAGTATATCTGATCTCATAGATCTAATTTAGGTCATTTATATGGACAATTGTAGGCAATAAATAACAAATAAATAACATATCATAACAATGACTATATTGAAATTAGGTAGAAAGGGTGTACGGCTTGGATTGAAGAATAATCATTTAATATTGTATAGCACAACATGCAGCATATGTACTCAATAAAAACATCAAAATGGCAAAAGAAGTCAAATGTATAAAAAGTTTCATGAGGTGAATGTAATAAGGTGACTGAATCCAAAGGAAGATAGTCAATAGTTGGATATTGATCACTAATCCTTAATGGTAAGTCCCAGAATAATGTCCAGCAAGTATAGTTACCAGCTTGTAAAAGCAGCAGTCACATCCCACTGGGTAGAAGTCTCCAATTGATGTGGAGATGGAATAAGGCGCTGGAATTCGGTGAAAGGGTGCCGGTCCAGAGAACCACAATAAAGTTCCCAATGGAGCAGATGTTGATAGTCAGGTGTTAGACGCATTTCGCTGTGCAAAGTTCACAGCTTCCTCAATAGCATAATCCTTCTTAGTAAGAGTGAAGGGTTTAAATACCTCTGTCCTGATAAAACAAGCGGCAGCTGTGCCTTAAATGATTAGCTAATCAATCCAGCCGTATACCAAAACAAATAACCTTTTAATCTTATCATACAATCATACATGTATTTATCATAATATTAATTTAAAGTTAAAAAACATAAAAATTAAAAGAAATAAATGCTCAATCGGTACATCTAATCTTTATCATCTGGTCACGTGATATGTGTATCTGTCATGTGTTTAGAGATCACGTGACTAGATCCAATCCGTCACTATATGACGTATCTTGTCCATCACATGGTCTAAGCCCAATGAACAGTATGACCCTCATTCACATGTTTTATTGTGCACAATGAGTCTCACATAGTGTGAACAACAATAGTCACATGGTATAAATAAAACCACGTGTATAGTAATTAACATACAGTGTTTATGTCATTTAGACACATGATGTAATAATAACCACGTGGTTATGTAAATCCTCTCAATACTTAGATCTTTATTGCAATATACGCATTATGTCTTATAGATACGGGTATATAACCTATACGTTTGTTCAAAATACACTCATTCACAAGAACTAGTGGATAAATTAATCATGGTACACTAGTTCTGTTGTGCATTATGAGTTTTACATAATTTATCACATAATACAAATAAGTTTATGTGTATATTGGTTGTCACATGATGTATAAATTATTTAAACACGTGATATGAACAAAGTTGTGTGATTATGTAAATCCTCATAGTATTAGGATCCAGTCAACACAGTCAAATGACCAAATAAATGCTATCATTTGGATATATACTGAAGATGTATAGCTCACAGGTTTAGCATCGACATTATATAGTTCTTTTATAGCGAATTTACAATATCTTCCCAATTGAGTATAAAGATAAAAAATAAGAAATAAAAAATAATAAAAACACAAACAAAAATGAAAAACATCAAAGATATATCCTAACAAAAAAAATTGAAATAATAAATTTCCTGATGTAAATAAAGTCAAAAATTTCTACATGGTCATATTAAAAACAGAAACAAAGAAACAAAAATTAGGGCGCTAGTCTCTATGGTGACAATAATTGGTAAAACTGCTTCCTTCTACAGGGTATTGCTCCCTTCTATAGTATAAACAAAAAACACTTCAATAAAGAAGAGAAGGTGCTGTGTAAACCAATAGGAATAATTATTACTTTAATACTAAATAAAATAAATAATACACATTACATATAAAAAATTCACAATTTGTATAAAATTACACTGTATATCTGTACTATGCCCTTATTTTTCACACAACACTTTCAGTATTATTACCTTACACAATAGTTATCATTAAATTCATGTAAGTACTTTCCCAGAAACCTATAAATATTGTGGCTGCATAATACTCAGTTCTGAAATTAGCATGCTTGTAATATTGCAAACAATATAAAAAAGGAAAAAAGAAGAAAAAATTGTTGTTTAAACAAAGGCCTTTACTTATATTAAAAAATAGTCACTGTATATCTGTGAATTCATTACTCCTTTAAATCCGGTTTAATTATTCATATGAATCTCATTCAGAAGACTGCACTCAGCGACTCAAACACCATTTATTTTCTTAGCAGGTTCCAATTGATATATAGGAGCACTGCTTCTACTCCCAGAGAGTATATTGCAAAGTCGTTTTATACTTCCTGTTGGTTTAAAGTGCACAGCCAGCCTGGAGTGAATCAAAAAAAATATACTTCTCTCCTGGGTTTTGGGTTGTCTGCTTATTCATCTAGAGTGTGCAGCCTCCTGTGAAGTGGGGTTCAATAACGCGTTTCTCCACCTCTCTTTAGTATCAGCGGCTTCCTCAGATGTACATATAATCCCCTGCACCTCCGGTATTTATACCGGGCATCCGTCCTTCCTCATTGTGAGGTCGCGCATGTGCTGACTCGCGCCATGCGTTCCAAGCCTCACTTTGGCTATGATCTTGTATGGACTCCTGCGGCCAACTTTAGCGAGCATTCCAAGCCTCGCTTTGGTTATGTCTTTGAGTAAACTCCGGCAGCCATCTTTAATAAGCATTCCAAGCCTCGTTTTGCGGCTCCGGTGGCCATTTTACAGGATCCCCGGTGATCATTAAAATGTTTTCTAAGCCTCTTTTTTTATAATGCTCCAGTGGCCATTTTTCATACACCCGGTGGCCATCTCTGAAATGCATTCCAAGTCTCCTTTTTAATATATATGTATATATATATATATATATATATATATATACACACATTCCGGTGGCCCTTAATTGCAATACAAATTCCCAGTTTTAATTTCAGAGCACCGGAGGCTATCTATTCAGAGCCTATATTATGCTCTGCCGGCCATCTTTCAGAATATTCATATTTCCATATACTAAAATGCAGCCATCTTTTTTCACCTAACATCCTATAGATCAACAGACCATACATTGCAATATATATATCAAATACTGACTTAGTAATCTAAATCCCTTATATAGCTACTCTATACCATTTACTGATATACAATTTTTATTTTTGTTTATTGTCACCAGTATATATTATATTATTACTATAACACCGGATTGACCCAATAGAATATATATCCCTAAGAATACACTTACATACATACATATACACATACACAAATATATTCACATATAGTGTACCCATATACTAACACATCTATATATACAAAGAAAGAAAGAGATATCACAAGATCCAGAGAAACAGGCTAGTCAGAGATCATACTGCATTTAATTCGATGGTGTCGTTTAAGCCGTACGGGACCAATGTTTGTATCCTAAATATCCAGTATGCCTCTCTCCTACATAGTCTAGCATATCTATCGCCTTCCCTTATGGTGCTCTCTATTTGTTCGATGGCTACAATACTGATATTATTCATCCCTCCTTTAGAACACTCAGAAATATGTTTATACAATACATTGTTTTTCATTTTCTTCATGATGTTCCGCCTGTGTTCCATAAATTTAATATTCAGAGTTCTTGTGGTTCGGCCCACATATTGTAGGCCGCAACCACAAGTCAATACGTATATTACAAAAGTAGATTTACAATTCAAAAAGGTTTTAATTTTAAATTTATCTAAGGATACAAATGATCCAATTTCCACTGTTTTCCTTTCTGTGTGTTTACAAGTATTACAATTAAGTCTTCCACATCTGTGGAAGCCTTGTGGCATCCATGTATTAATTTGTTTGAGGGGTTTCTTGCTAAAGAAACTAGGGGCTAGTTGATTTTT
This sequence comes from Taudactylus pleione, assembly GCA_031769625.1. Taxonomy (NCBI): domain Eukaryota; kingdom Metazoa; phylum Chordata; class Amphibia; order Anura; family Myobatrachidae; genus Taudactylus; species Taudactylus pleione. Next base: position 1,477,503 of record JAUIMM010000225.1, on the reverse strand, counting down.
AAGGTTATCTGATCTCCTGAAAATTACTTGATCACTTAAGTCTGGAATCCTATTCAAAGTCTCATCAAGAAAATGAAAAACAATGTATTGTATAAACATATTGCTGAGTGTTCTAAAGGAGGGATGAATAATATCAGTATTGTAGCCATCGAACAAATAGAGAGCACCATAAGGGAAGGCGATAGATATGCTAGACTATGTAGGAGAGAGGCATACTGGATATTTAGGATACAAACATTGGTCCCGTACGGCTTAAACAACACCATCGAATTAAATGCAGTATGATCTCTGACTAGCCTGTTTCTCTGGATCTTGTGATATCTCTTTCTTTCTTTGTATATATAGATGTGTTAGTATATGGGTACACTATATGTGAATATATTTGTGTATGTGTATATGTATGTATGTAAGTGTATTCTTAGGGATATATTCTATTGGGTCAATAATGGTAGAAATCCAGTGTTATAGTAATAATATAATATATACTGGTGACAATATACAAATATAAAAATTGTATATCGGTAAATGGTATAGAGTAGCTATTTAAGGGATTTAGATTACTAAGTCAGTACTTGATATATATATTGCAATGTATGGTCTGTTGATCTATAGGATGTTAGGTGAAAAAAGATGGCTGCATTTTAGTATATGGAAATATAAATATTCTGAAAGATGGCCGGCAGAGCATAATATAGGCTCTGAATAGATAGCCTCCGATGCTCTGAAATTAAAACTGGGAATTTGTATTGCAATTAAGGGCCACCGGAATGTGTGTGTATATATATATATATATATATATATATATATTAAAAAGGAGACTTGGAATGCATTTCAAAGATGGCCACCACAGCGTATGAAAAATGGCCACTGGAGCATTATAAAAAGATGCTTAGAACACATTTTAATGATCACCGGGGATCCTGTAAAATGGCCACCGGAGCCACAAAACGAGGCTTGGAACGCTTATTAAAGATGGCCGCCGGAGTTTAACTCAAAGACATAACCAAAGCGAGGCTTGGAACGCTCGCTAAAGATGGCCGCAGGAGTCTATATAAGATCATAGCCAAACTGAGGCTTGGAACGCATGGTGCGAGTCAGCACATGCGCGACCTCACAATGAGGAAGGACGGATGCCCGGTATAGATACTGGAGGTGCAGGGGATTATATGTACATCTGAGGAAGCCGCTGATACTAAAGAGAGGCGGAGAAATGCGTTATTGAACCCCACTTCACAGGAGGCTGCACACTCTAGATGAATAAGCAGACAACCCAAAACCCAGGAGAGAAGTATATTTTCTTTGATTCACTCCAGGCTGGCTGTGCACTTTAAACCAACAGGAAGTGTAAAACGACTTTGCAATATACTCTCTGGGAGTAGAAGCAGTGCTCCTATATATCAATTGGAACCTGCTAAGAAAATAAATGGTGCTTGAGTCGCTGAGTGCAGTCTTCTGAATGAGATTCATATGAATAATTAAACCGGATTTAAAGGAGTAATGAATTCACAGATATACAGTGACTATTTTTTAATATAAGTAAAGGCCTTTTTATAAACAACTATTTTTTCTTCTTTTTTCTCCTTTTTTATATTGTTTGCAATATTACAAGCATGCTAATTTCAGAACTGAGTATTATGCAGCCACAATGTTTATAGGTTTCTTGGAAAGTACTTACATGAATTTAATGATAATTATTGTGTAAGGTATCAATACTGAAAGTGTTGTGTGAAAAATAAGGGCATAGTACAGATATACAGTGTAATTTTATACAAATTGTGAATTTTTTATATGTAATGTGTATTATTTATTTTATTTAGTATTAAAGTAATAATTATTCCTATTGGTTTACACAGCGCCTTCTCTTCTTTATTGAAGTGTTTTTTGTACATATTAAAAACAGCCTAGTGTTGTGTAAACATTGACAAAAATGATAGTTGGCTAAATAATGTTCAATTATAATTCCAAAGTTAAATTCTACTTAAAGAATATTAGCCCATCTTTCAACAGTATATAGTTGGGATTTGTTATCCATATAGGGATAAATATCCATATCAAATATCACAAACATATATTGTATCATATGATACATATTTAGACACAATTGGGTAATACTAATCAAACAGTAGAGGAATAGAACATCCTAAGTGGATGTGATGATCATGTATGGAACAGATAGGTGATGGGGACCCTACCTCCCTATCTATCTAAAATGGCCATCATGTTAATAGGAATAAATTTAGTTCTACTGATTCATTAAGGCCTTCAGGGTACAGAGAATTCATTTTAAACATCCAAAAAACTTCTTGACGACATAGATTTTTATATCTACCTCCACCTCTTTGAGTCAGCTGAACTTGTTCGATACCTACAATGGTGAATGACTTTGGATCACTATCATGTATCTTAAGATAATGTAGGGACAGGCTATGTGCAGTAACTTTGTTTATGACATTACATCGATGTTCCATGAAATGTCTTTTTAACGGTCTTGTGGTGTGACCAACATAATGGAGGCCGCACCCACATGTTATCAAGTAGATGACATAAGTTGAGTCACAATTTAGAAAGTTAGTTATTGCATGTATATCACTCTCATTGATATCTATTTTCACAGTTTTCTTGGGTATATAGTGACACATAGTACAGTGACACATAGTACATCTGGTTTTCCCACAATGGTGAAAACCAGGTGGTCTACATGGTAACCATTGTGTATTTTCTGCAAGTATATCTACAGTAGTTGGTTTCATACATGTTTTAAGATGGCTCGGAGCTAATATAGATTTTATAGATCTATTTTTACGATATATCACTCTTGGTTAGTAAGTAAAATGTTTCGTAAGATATTATCTTGTTTTAAAATTCTGTAGTTTTTGCAAATAATCTCTCTGATTTCTTTATGGCATGAATTATATTTGCAAATAAAAGAGAGATGTCTATCCGGTTGTTGTGTGGGAGTCTCATTTTTATCTTTATTTTTATCTCCATTTCTATTCCTATCTTCACTACTAACCAGTAAATCAGATCTATCCATATGAGAGACTTCATCAAAAGCTTTACATAGGAGGTATTCAGGGTAGCCTCTTCTCCTAAAAGAAACTAACATATCCTGAGCTTGTATTTGGAATGTATCTAAAGAGGAACAGTTCCTTCATAACCTCATTAGTTGGCCCTTAGGAATATTGGATTTCCAAGGGTAATAATGAGCACTTTTGTAGTGCAAGTAAGATTGAGTGCTAACCGATTTGATGTAATTGGATGAATGTATAACACCATCCTTAATGTCAAGGACTATATCCAAGAATTCTATATGATCTGTACTATATTGATGGGTAAATGATAAATTGAATGAATTGTGACTGAGAGAAGAAACAAACTGTGTGGAAAGATCACCATCCCAAATAAAAAATAGATCATCAATGTAGCGGCCATAGAAGACCAGGTTCACACCGAACATGCTCCCCCACACATGGGAGTCTTCGAACTCCCCCATGTATAGGTTCACATAGCTCGGCGCAAACCTGGTTCCCATGGCTGTCCCCATGACTTGGAGATAAAAGGTGTCAGAAAAAAGAAAATAATTGTGAGTATGAAAGAAATACAATCAAGAATGAAGTCCCTATGTTCCCATTTGAGATTCTCATCTCGGGACAACTGAGAGGCAATGCTCTGTACTCCAAATTCATGAGGAATATGGGTATATAAAGAGACTACATCGAGTGTAAGAAATGCATACGATGGTTTCCATTCTATGCATTCAATACATTGTAAAAAATGCGTAATGTCCCTGAGATGAGACCTCAGAGTGGAAACATAGGGCTGAAGAAAAGTGTCAACATAATGGGAAAGATTGGATGTGAGGGAATTGATACCAGATATTATGGGGCGCCCAGGAGGTGAAGAAAGGGATTTGTGATTTTTGGGGAGATGGTAATAGATAGGTGTAGTGGAATAGGGATTGTACAAGAATTGCCAAGTATTCTTGCATATAACCCCTTCCTGCAATATATGTTTGTGATATTTGATATGGATATTTATCCCTATATGGATAACAAATCCCAACTATATACCGTTGAAAGATGGGCTAATGTTCTTTAAGTAGAATTGAACTTTGGAATTATAATTGAACATTATTTAGCCAACTATCATTTTTTGTCAATGTTTACACAACACTAGGCTGTTTTTAATATGACCATGTAGACATTTTTGACTTTATTTACATCAGGATATTTATTATGTCCAATTGTATTTGTTAGGATATATCTTTGATGTTTTTTCATTTTTGTTTGTGGTTTTTATTATTTTTTATTTCTTATATTTTATCTTTATACTTAACTGGGAAGATATTTTAAATTCGCTATAAAAGAACTATATAATGTCAATGCTAAACCTGTGAGCTATACATCTTCAGTAAAAATCCAAATGATAGCATTTATTTGGTCATTTGACTGTGTTCACTGGATCCTAATACTATGAGGATTTACATAATCATGCAACTTTGTTCATATCATGTGTTTAAATAATTTATACATCATGTGACAACCAATACACATGTAACTTATTTGTATTATGTGATAAATTATGTAACACTCATAATGCACAACAGAACTAGTGTACCATGATTACTTTATCCACTAGTTCTTGTAAATGAGTGTACTTTGAACGAACTTATAGGTTATATACCCGTATCTATAAGACATAATGCGTATATTGCAATAAAGTTCTAAGTATTGGGAGGATTTACATAACCACGTGGTTCTGTTTACATCATGTGTCTAAATGACATGCACGCTGTATGTTAATTACTATACATGTGGTTTTATTTATACCATGTGACTATTGTTGTTCACACTACGTGAGACTCATTATGCACAATAAAACATTTGACTGAGGGTCATACTGTTCACTGGGCTTAGACCATGTGATGGACAAGAGACGTCATATAGTGACGGATTGAATCTAGTCACGTGATCTCTAAACACATGACAGATACACATATCACGTGACCAGATGATAAAGATTAGACGTACCGATTGAGTATGTATTTCTTTAAATTTTTATGTTTTTTAACTTTAAATGAATATTATGATTAATACATGTATGATTGTATGATAAGATTAAAAGGTTATTTGTTTTGGTATACGGCTGGATTGATTAGCTAATCATTTAAGGCACAGCTGCCACTTGTTTTATCAGGACAGAGGTATTTAAACCCTTCACTCTTACTAAGAAGGATTATGCTATTGAGGAAGCTGTGAACTTTGCACAGCGAAATGCGTCTAACACCTGACTATCAACGTCTGCTCCATTGGGAACTTTATTGTGGTTCTCTGGACCGGCACCTTTTCACCGAATTCCAGCACCTTATTCCATCTCCACATCAATTGGAGACTTCTACCCAGTGGGATGTGACTGCTGCTTTTAAAAGCTGGTAACTATACTTGCTGGACATTATTCTGGGACTTACCATTAAGGATTAGTGATCAATATCCAACAATTGACTATCTTCCTTTGGATTCAGTCACCTTATTACATTCACCTCATGAAACTTTTTATACATTTGACTTCATTTGCCATTTTGATGTTTTTATTGAGTACATATGCTGCATGTTGTGCTATACAATATTAAATGATTATTCTTCAATCCAAGCCGTACACCCTTTCTACCTAATTTCAACATAGTCATTGTTATATGTTATTTATTTGTTATTTATTGCCTTCAATTGTCCATATATATGACCTAAATTAGATCTGGATCATTATGCGTTTTTCTAAATTGGTCCTCTATTTCCTTGATTTTTTAGTATTGGGAAATTGTGCTAGAACATGATGAATGCAAATAAATTTGTTATCCCATACCTCATTTAGATGAAAGTGCAACTCTCTCCTGTCTCTTAATATACTACTATTTGTACAGTTACTCAGCTTAGTGCTTGTGAAATCAAGCAAAGTTTAAAGCTAAAATTAAAACTATAACAAAAGGTAAGCAAAGTATGCATTCCCACAAGCCTTTGTCTGGCTTTAGGGTTAACAACATATATCTGTTCATAATTTCAAATTACTCCTACTCCACTTTGGTGAAGATTTTGCAATGGGAGGCATGTATCCAGGTGTCCTTTCCTTGAAGCTTCATCGAAGTAGGTGTAGTCAACAGGATTTTGAATGGACTTTCAAATCTGGGCTTAAAAGCTTTCCTTTCAAATTACCACCCAGTCTCCTGGTTGTAAACGGTGGGTACCTGTATCAAGGTTAGGATCTGGGATAGAAGAAAACACCTGACCATGTATTTTAGTTCATTGTTTCTGTAGGATAGATACATTGTGCACCATATCTGCAGATGACCTCAGTCATGATTTTCTTGGCTACTGTCTTTGCATCTGCCTGTGAGGTTCTGGTTTTGTTGTGGGCCTGGGGTGGTGATAGGAGCAGACACTGAAGCAGGTTTAAATGAAAATGTGGAACTTTTAATGAGTGGTTTGGTAGACATGAATATGACAAAAAACTAAAGTCCAGATATAGCATTAAGTGCACTTGGGAGCAGTGGTGAAGTAATGGGAGAAAGTCCAGTTAGTGACTGGCAATGGAAAATGTCCAGGTAGTGACTGGTTAATAGAAAATGTCCAGGTAGTGGCAGACAATGGGAACTGTCCAGATAATGACTGGTTAATAGAGGAAATGTCCAAGTAATGACAGGCAGGGAAAATCTGGTGTAGTGGTTGAAATGAAGAATGCAGGCTGAGGAAGAATCATCCAGCAGAGTGTCAGTGGAGGCAAGGTACAGGGTGAACAGCAGACTCAGGTACTCAGGCAAGGGGAAGGTAATGGAGGATGCAGTGTACTCCAGCGGGGTTGGAGCAGACAAGCAGGCAGGCAGGTAGCATTTCACAGGAACAGGTATTGAGCACAGGGAACTCTCTCTCAGCTATGCTGAGAAACACATTGCACTGGCAATGAAGTGAGGCTCTGAACCTCCCTAAATACCAAGTGCAATGCTGTGACTGGCCAGAGAGAGCATGTGACAAACCAGGATTGGGCGATTAGGTCACGTGACTGGAGGCAAGATGGCGGCGCCCATGCCAGAGCGGAACGGAAGCACCACCAGGCCTCACCAGCCCAAAGTGACAACATGCCTGCACAGAACCATGCACAGCCAACGCCCCTCGCCAAACAGCAGTGCCACTGCCAGACGCCCCCCACCATAGTGACGTCACAGGTAATACCCATTGACCACCATGCCGAGAAACTCTGGTCGTGACAGTACCCCCCCACCTTATGGGTGGCCTCAGGACACTCACGAGGCTTTTCCGGATGAGCAGTATGCAATCTCCTGACCAGGTCGGGAGTATGGATATCTCGGGTATTGGTCCAACAGCGTTCTTCCAGGCTGTACCCCTTCCAATCCAGAAGATATTGAAGTCGCCCCCTGCGGATGCGAGAGTCCAGAACCTGAGAGACTTCAAATTCCACACCTCTTTCAGTCTGAATCCGAGGAGGAACAGGAAGAACTTTATGAAATTTGTTCAGGATCAAGGGTTTGAACAGGGAAATATGAAAAGAATTGGGGACTTTTAGGTAAGGTACCTTCCTACATTTCCTGTCCTCAAGAGGACACCTTCTCCAAGTCAGTAAGTACTTGAGTCCATATAGATACAAATCTCTGTATAGTATCTTCCACGGCAGGCACATTAAAAACAGACAGGCTTTGAAACTGGGGAACCCGAGGATGAAGACCATAGACTACTTGGAATGGAGTTTGATTTGTAGACGAATGGTAAGAGGCGTTATGCGCAAATTCAGCCCAGGGCAGTAGAAGGATGTCGTGAAGATCCTTAGGAAAGTCTCAATGTCCTGATTAACCCTCTCTGTAGATCCGTTGCTTTGTGGATGATAGGCTGTGGAAAAGTTTAGTTTAATTTGCAGAACAGAACATAGTAGCGCTCTCCATAATTTTGCCACAAATTGAGCACCACGATCTGAGACTATTTCGGCAGGAAGTCCATGGAGACGAAATATATGTTGGACGAACAAGTGAGCCAAATTAGGAGCAGTCGGCAGCTTCTTTAAAGGTACATAATGGACCATTTTTGAGAATCGGTCTACCACAACCCAGATGGTGGTGTAGCTTTGAGAATTTGGTAAATCTGTAACGAAATCCATGAATAGATGTGTCCAAGGACGTGATGGAATAGGCAGGGGTAGCAACTCACCAGCTGGGGCCTGATGCGAAGATTTGAGAGGTACATGAAGAAATGAATTCCATCACATCAGACTTCATAGATGGCCACCAGTAGCCCCTTCTTAGAAGTTCCAGAGTCTTCAGAGTACCTGAGTGACCTGCAAAATGAGAGGCATGAGCCCAAGTGAGGAGCTGCTTCCTTAACTCCGGGGCCACGAAGGTTTTCTCAGTAGGAGGTTGTAGTTGCATGCTGGCAAACACTCTTGATTCCAGTACCGGGGCACTACGTATGGTCTCTGAATTGTCGCTACAGAGGAGGGACCTGGACAGAGCATCTGCTTTCTGGTTTAGAGCTCCCGCTCGGAAAGTCAGGTTAAACTGGAATTGAGTGAAGAAGATTGCCCATCAGGCTAGACGGGGGCTCACACACTGGATATTCTTAAGGAAGAGGAGATTCCTATGGTCTGTGAAGATGGTAAAGGGAAATTTGGCCCCTTCCAGCAGGTATCTCCACTCTTTTAATGCCAGCTTTACTGCCAGGAGTTCTTGTTCACCTATAGCATAGTTTCTTTTGCCGGGAGTAAACTTCTTGTTGAAAAAGCCACAAGGGTGGATTCGGTTGTCTTCATACCACTGGGACAGAACTGCTCCCACAGCTTCAGATGATGCATCTACCTTCAACAGGAAGGGCCTATCCAGATCTGGTTGTCTTAGAACCAGAGCTGAAATAAATGCTTGTTTCAGAAGTTGGAAGGCAGTCTCTACTTCTGGTGACCATAGGGCTGGATTAGCACCTTTATGGGTCAGGGCCGTAATTGGAGCCATCAAAGAAGAAAATCCCTTGATAAAACGCCTGTAGTAGTTGGCGAATCCAAGTAGACTCTGGATGGCTTTCAGGGATTGAGGTCGAGACCAGTCCAAGATTGCCTGTACCTTTTTAGGGTCCATTTCTAGACGTGAGCCAGAAATGACATAGCCAAGGAATGGCACACTGGGTACATCAAAAACCCATTTCTCCAATTTACAATAGAGGCGATTCCTCCGCCAATGGGACAGTACTTCTTTCACATGCTTGCGATGTTCTTCTACCGAAGATGAAAAATTAATATATCGTCCAGATAGACAACAACTGATACATAAAGTAAGTCCCGGAAAATTTCATTAACAAAACCTTGAAAGACAGCAGGGGCATTGCACAATCCGAAAGGCATCACGAGATATTCAAAATGTCCATCTCTGGAATTAAAAGCGGTCTTCCATTCATCACCTGTGCGAATATGAATGAGGTTATAGGACCCTCTCAGATCTAATTTAGAGAATATGATGGATCACTTGACTATCGAATAGCTCTGTGATTAGCGGAAGCGGATATCGATTTTTTGACTGTTATGTCGTTGAGGCCCCGATAATCAATACAAGGTCTTAGACCACCATCTTTTTTGGCCACAAGATGGAGGGGCGAATAAATCCTTTCTCTAAATTCTCCTGGATGTATTCAGACATTGCTTTGGTCTCAGGCAAGGAAAGAGGATAGGTGCGGCCAAGGGGTGGCATCTTGTCAGACAATAAATCAGTTGGACAATCCCATTCTCTGTGATGAGGTAAGATATTAGCCTGTTGCTCAGAAAAGACATCAGTGTACTCCTGGTACTGTCTAGGGATAGCTGGAGGAACTAATGAAACTGTTTTCCTTACAGGTCGAATCATGGGAAGACAGGATTTCTGGCAATCAACCCCCCATGCATAGAACACCAGTCTATTTTGTGATTGTGCTGACGTAACCAGGGTTGTCCTAAAATAATTTCTTGGGAGGCCTCGGGTATCAGCAGGAATTTCAGAGACTCGGAATGGAGTGCTCCAATATGGACTAGTATTGGTTGAGTTTTGTGGGTGATGATTCCGTTAGCCAGAGGACGACCATCTATAGCTGTCAGGGAAATATCATGATTGAGGGATTTGCATGGGATCTGAAATTTGTTAATTAAACTGGAAGTCATTAAATTTCCGGCTGCTCCCGAATCCAATCAGCAGAAGCGAGGACAGGTTTAGGCTTGAGATCTAGGGCTAAGATTAATACAAAATCTTTAGAGTTTGAGGACGGGGTCATTACTCCTAACTTGCAGTCCTCAGTTGCAGTTAGGATTGGGCGTTTCCCGATTTACGGGAACAGGAGGCCACCAGGTGACCCGAATCTCCACAGTATAGGCAGAGGTTTTACGATATCCTTCTCTGATGTTCCTCTTTGGAGAGATGGGTATCATTCACCTGCATAGGCTCTTCTTCCATAGGAGGAGGGGATGGATGGGTGGGTAAGGAAGGGGTAGATGACCTTTGTCAGCCGGTTCTGTGCTTTTCAGCCTGACGTTCTCTGAAGCGTAGATCAATCTTGTTACAGAGTGAAATTATATTGTTTAGATTGGTGGGAAGCTCACGGGTGACTAAATCATTCTTTAGTTGGTCAGACAGTCCATGCCAGAAGGTTGCAGTAAGGGCTTCCTCATTCCACTTGAGTGCTGATGCTAAAATCTGAAATTGTATGGCATACTGGCTGACAGGATGAATTCCTTGTCTCAGAGTCATAATACCAGATGAAGCTGATACAGTACGTCCGGGCTCATCAAAGATCCTCCTGAATGATTTATTTATTAACAATTTCTTATATAGCGCAGCATATTCCATTGTGCTTTACAATTGGAACATTAATAGAACTAAACTGGGTAATAACAGACAGATATATAGGTAGGAAGGCCATGCTTGAAAGCTTACAATCTATAAGGAAATAGGCATTGATACACAAGGATAGGTGCTATGTATTGCAATTTGGTCCAGCCAGACTGCAGAGTTTCTTGGTGGGCTGCATGATCCAGTCACACAGGAATGTCGGCCAAATGTCATGAGTATGTGAAAGAAAGACAGTGTGTGCGGTTATGTGTGGACTGTGAAAGGGGATGTAATTAGACATGGAAGCTATGAAGTTTATGTGTGCGGTTCTGGAATCTGATAAGCTTGCCTGAAGAGGTGGGTTTTCAGGGAACGCTTGAAGGATTGGAGACTAGATGTAAGTCTTATTGTGCATTGTAAGGCATTCCACAGAGTGGGTGCTGCCCGAAGAAAGTCCTGTAACCGTGAATGGGAGCAAGTAATGCGTGCGGATAAGAGACGCAGATATTGTGCTGAGCGGAGAGGTCGGGTTGGGAGATATTTTGAGATGAGTGAAGAGATGTATATGTATGTTGGTGTGGTTTGGTTAATGGCCTTATCTGTAAGTAAAAGTATTTTGTATTGAATACGGTAAAAGACCGGCAACCAATGGAGGGACTGACAGAGCGGAGCAGCAGATGATGAACATTTGGTAAGGAAGATAAGCCTTGCAGCTGCATTAATAATGGATTGTAATGGCGATAGCCTGTTTTTGGGAAGACCAGTAAGGAGACTATTGCAATAGTCAATGCGGGAAATAATGAGTGCATGGATCAGAGTTTTTGCAGTGTCTTGTGTGAGATATGGTCGAATTTTGGATATGTTTTTTAGATGTATGAAACATGATTTTGAGATGGATTGAATGTGGGGAGCAAAAGACAGTTCAGAGTCAAGGATGACACCTAGACAGTGAGCTTGTGGAGCAGGATAGATTGTCGAGTTATCAACCGTGATCGAGAGATCATGTTGGTAGCTGTTCTTGGGCAGTGAAGATATAATTAATTCTGTTTTAGAAATATTAAGTTTCAGGTGGCGAGATGACATCCAAGATGAAATAGCAGAAAGACATTCAGTGACACGGACCAATACAGATGGTGATAAATCTGGGGAGGATAGGTAGATTGAGTATCATCCGCATACAGATGGTACTGAAATCCAAAAGAGCGGATTAGTTTGCCAAGAGAGGTGGTATAGATTGAGAATAGCAGAGGACCTAAGACAGAGCCTTGCGGTACTCCAACTGATAGAGGTAGCGAAGAGGAGGCAGAGCCAGAAAAATGAACAGTAAAAGAGCGATCAGATAGGTAGGAAGAGAACCATGAAAGAGCTGTGTCCTTAAGACCTAGGAATTGTAGTGTTTGTATAAGGAGAGAGTGGTCAACAGTGTCAAAAGCAGCAGAGAGATCTAGAAGAATTAGGAGTGAGTAATGGCCTTTAGCCTTGGCAGTGACCAGATCATTTACTACCTTAGTCAGTGCTGTCTCTGTGGAGTGTTGTGAATGAAAGCCAGACTGAAATGGGTCCAATAAGTTGTGTGAGTTTAGAAAGTGTGTGAGGAAGGTGTAGACAAGTCTCTCAAGCAGCTTGGAGAGGCATGGGAGCTGGGAGATAGGATGGTAATTTGAGAGTGTTGGGGTCAGAATTTTTTTTTTTCAGAATGGGAGTATTCACTGCATGCTTGAACAGTGATGGAAAGATGCCAGTAGCGAGAGACAGATTGCAGATTTTAGTTAGGGTTGGGATGAGCACAGGAGACAGAGCTTTACTGAGTTGTGAGGGTATAGGATCTAGAGGAGAGGTAATAGAGTAGGAAGATGAGAAGAGTGTAAATATTTAATCTTCGTTTGTGAGGTCAAATGAAGAGAATGAGCCAGAGGGTTCAGGTAGGGAATTGAGCAGGTTACTAGCTGAGGAAGAGCATACCATTTCTTTTTGGATCTTATCAATCTTGTCCTTAAAATAGGAAGCAAGGTCATGCGCACTGATAATAGCAGGTGGGTTGGGAGAGGGATGGGTAAGAAGCAGTTTTAATGTTAAATAATCGCTTGGGTTTAGAGGCTTGAGCAGAGATAAGGGATTGGAAATATGTCTGTTTGGCAGCGTCCAGAGCAGCATGATAAGAGTTGTAGATAGTCTTATATGTGAGGAAGTCACTTGGAGTACAAGACTTTCGCCACTGACGTTCTACTGTACGTGAGAGTTTTTGTAAATGCCTTGTTAAGTTAGAATGCCACGGTTGATGTCTAAGTCTACGTGGTGTGTGATGAGTAGCTGGAGCTACTTCATCGAGGGCTTTTTCTAGAATCTGGTTTAGGTGTGATGCAGCAGTTTCAGGAGAAGTGAATGCAGAAATTAGAGAGGTAGATAGTTGTTGAAAGTTAATAGCATTAATATTTCTATGGGTTTTAGGAGGTTTGGGTGATTTCAATGACATAGAGGTTAATGTAATGGAGGAGAGTGTGCAGGTGATAAGGTTGTGATCTGAGAGAGGGAAAGGAGAATTAGTGAAATCAGAAACTGAGCATTGTCAGGTAAATACAAGATCAAGGCAGTGACCCTCCTGATGACTAGAGGAGTCAGTCCATTGGGAGAGGCCAAGGGAGGAGGTTATAGAGAGTAGTCTGGAGGCATGAGGCGATTGTGGACAGTCAATGGGGATATTGAAGTCCCCCATAATGATGGTGGAGATGTATGGGGATAGGAAGTGAGGGAGCCAGGCAGAAAAATGTTCCAGAAATTGTTGAGGTGGCCCAGGTGGGCGATAGATAGCAGCAACTCGTAGAGAGAAAGGGGTGAAAGTCCTGATAGAATGTACTTCAAAAGATGTAAATGTGAGTGACGGTACCTGTGGGAGAACTGTGTATGTGAAAGATTGGGAGAGTAATATTCCTACCCCACCTCCTTTACAATTACCAAGCCTGGAGGTGTGTGAGAAGTGTAGGTCACCATGTGAAAGTGCAGCAGGGGAGACAGTGTCTGATTGTGTGAGCCATGTTTCTGTAATTGCCAGAAGGTTGAGGTTAGTTGAAATAAAGAGGTCATGGATGGATGTTAGCTTATTGCAGACAGAGCGTGCATTCCATAAAGCACATTTTAGTGACTTGGAGGGTACAGGGAGGCATGCAATGTTTATGAGGTTAGCTGGATTTATAGTTCATTGTGGGTGTGGCATATGGGTTGGGCCTGGATTTGGTGATATGTCACCAGCTAATAGAAGCAGCAGGAGAGAAATATAAATATAATTGTGGGATTTGTCTGAAAGTTTTTTATGCTGACAGGTTGTGGATGTTATAGTCAGTGTGTATAGATAAGTTAAAAGCTCATGTGTGTTTGTAAGAGGAGAATAGATTACTGAGGCAGCAATATGTACAGACAGTGGCAGAACTCCCGGAGACAATGGAGTCATTTGCCGCCGGGCGCCAGCCCTGAAGGGGGCACCTGGCTCCATTGTCCCCGGGAGCTGTATGGAGAAGGAGCGCCGCTGATCAGCGCTCCAACTCCATTGGCGTAACTATGGAGGGTGCAGGGGTGCAGTCACACCCCCTGCACCCTCCATTTGCCGGGCGGCCGCTGAGTGTGTTACCAGCGGGCACCCGGCTCCTATTCAAACCCCCGGTGGCAGCCGGAGGACGGAGTTCCCTCCGTCTTCCGGGTCCCGCAGTGTACTATGGAAGTGACATCATGACGTCACTCCCATAGTGCCGGGGCCGGAGCTCATGAGTGAGCTCCGTCTTCCGGGTCCCGCAGTGCACTATGGGGGTGATGTCATGACGTCACTCCCATAGTGCCGAGGAGCGGATGCCGGGGATGGACGGTAACAGCACTGGAGCGGGGATAAAAGTGTGTTTTGGGGTTTTTTTTTGTGTGTGTGTGTGTGCATGCACAGGGAGGCACTCACTACTGGGGGCAACTACAGGGGGCTCACTACTGGGGGAAATTACAGGGGGCTCACTACTGGGGGCAACTACAGGGGGCTGCTACAGGATGCTCAATACAGGGCCATCACTACTGGGGGCAACTACAGGGGCCTCACTACTGGGGGCAACTACAGGGGCCTCATTACTGGGGGCAACTACAGGGGGCTCACTACAGGGGGCAACTACAGGGGGCTCACTACTGGGGGCAACTACAGGGGGCTCACTACTGGGGGCAACTACCGGGGGCTCACTACTGGAGGTACTGCATAGGGGGACCATTACTGGGGGGCACTACATAGGTGGGCACTGCATAGGGGGACCACTACTGGGGGCATTGTATAAAAGGAACTGCATAAGGGGGGCGGCGGCAGCTGGGGCTGGCATAGGTGCTGGGTGGGTGGTACATTTTAGTTTGGGGGGGGCACCAACATTTATCTTGCCTCCGGGCACCTGGGATGAAGTTACACCACTGTGTACAGAAGGATGAGCTGCAGGGAGAGTACAGGATGTAGTAGTCTTCAAGATGATTCCATGGAGTGAAATTATTAAAAGAAGTTTTCGATACATTGTTTTTTCTCAAAACATTCGAAAATATACAAAACACAAACTAATGTTAAGTAATGATATTGTAATTACCTGGTCTTAGATGTTGTTCAACGTTTGTTCAACTTAGTGCTTATAATACACGGCTGCCATCGTCATCCACGGCTGCCGCAATAGTGATTTTAAACTTAAGCTGGCCTACACTAGACCAACTTACATACAACCAGCCAACTTGTTGATTGGTTGGAATGAAAATCTGGTAAGGAATGGGAGTAAATGATGATCAGCAATTTGCTCCCAAATGCCAGAAAACAGATGAAAATGGTCGTCAGACAAATTTGTTTGATCTAAACAATTTGTTCAAACAACTGTTTTTGTCCATTTTCCGGCGTTTGGGAGCAAATTGCTGATTGTTATTTGCTTTCATACTTTACCAGATTTTCATTCCAACCAATCAACTGGTTGGCTGGTTGGACAGATAATCTTTAGATGTGTGGCCAGCTTTAAAGTAAGTCTGATTGAGACACGGTACAGCTGAGGACAAATGCTCACTAATCAATGGATAAATTTATCACTGGGTTTGAGTAAACACAAGCACTATCCTACAATAAACTAGGCACCACTGAACAACATCCCCCACCCAGGTAATACCAATTACAATCAAGTCATTACATCTAAGGGCCGTATTCAATTTGAGGCGTTAAGTCCGGATTCGTGGTAATTTACCGCCCATGATGTAATTATCGCCTGTTTTAGTTTTCCCCCGTATTCAATTTGAAAGACTTTCCGCCTAGGCGTTAAGTCAATGCAATGTAATAGGCGGTAAAGTATCGCCTATGAATGGCAGGCGTTAAAAAGTGCAGAATTGGGGTTTTGGGGTGCAACATTTCGGGAACCCCCATGCAGCCTTCAGACAGTCCCCCAAAAGGTAATCTATGTAAAAAAAAGTATAAAAAAAAATTAAGGGCACCCCAAAAATTGGCTTTGAAAAAGGGGGTTAAAAAAAAAGTTGGGGTACAAATGTAAAAAAATAGCGAACTTGACTCTGGGGGGGTCCCCAAGTATGCCCCAAGTGTTTTTTGTGTGCAGGTGTTTGCAGAAGGTGGGTTTTTCACGATTTTTTAAAGTCACTTTAGCAACTTTAAAATATGCTGAACCCCATTTTCAAGTACCCCAAATTTGATGGCCATAGTTGTTTTGCCATAAAAAAACTTCTAAATGCTCTTCTGCATCACCTTATTCAAAGCCACATTTATGCACCTGCCGCTGCTATTAGAAACCCTGACTTCCTTCAGTAGTTAAAAATGGGGGTACCCATAGTGATCCCCCATGTCTGGACATCTTTAGGGGGGTCCCAGGCATATTTCCCGAAAATTCCCATTTTTTTCGTAAATGGAGTCAAGGGTCATTTTTAAAAAACAGGGATAATTTTTTAATTAACTATAGCAAGTGAAATAAAGTTTAGATTTGGGGTTTAGGGGTGCAGGCTTATAAAAAAATAGCCTGTACTTTTGGGAATGCCCCCTTAAAACAAAATGTTCCAAAAAAAGTTTAAAAAAAAAAAAAATCGGGACACCCGAAAAAAAATAAATAATAATTTTGGGGTGACAAAAAAAAAAATTGTCAAACAAAAAGCCAAACTAATGAAATTAATACTGGTGGGGTCCCCAAGTATGTGGCAGGTGTTTTTTTTATTGCGCAGAGTAGTGGCAGGTGTATTTTTGCAGAATTTATAAAATTACCTTTAGGGACTTAAAAATATGCTAGTTCCCATTTTCATGTACCCCAAATTTGATGGGACCACTTTTAAAAATGAAAAAAAAAAGCTAAATGCTCTTCTGCATCACTTCTTCAAAGTCGGGGAAAAAACACCAGCCGCGGCTATTTAAAAACCCTGACTTTCTTCTGCAGGCAAAAACGGGGGTACCCATAGTGGGTCCTGAGGTCTGGACATCTTTAGGGGGGTCCTACAATTATTTCCCAAAAATTCCCATTTGTTTTCGCCGATTCAAGTATCGCCGGGTGCCGTTTTCGCCTACTTTCAAATTGAATATGGGGATACGCGGGCACGCGCGCGATACTTTGACACCTGCAAAACAGGCGAAGCTGGCGGAAAGTCCGAGCCGCGTTAACTTAACGCGATTCGGCTCAAATTGAATACGGGCCTAAATGTTTGCTAACAGAGATAAATTCCATGAGGCAGAAATGTAAGTAAGAATATGCAGCTTGAGACTGGAATTACATACGTTTTTAAAAACACAGCTGATCTCAGTGTTTGCAAGCAGTAGTATGAATATGCAGCTTGAGACTGGAATTACATCAGAGTTGCCTACCTTTGTAAACCTCTTCCCGGGAGAAGCCCGGGTAAGAGAAGCAGGAGGGGGACGATGGGGGCGGGGCCTGATGATTCACGTCATTAAGCCCCGCCCCCCTCACTGGAAATTGTCGCGATTGGCAAGAATTTGCATAGGGGGTGGGGCCAAATGGCGTGATCCATTTAGAATCACGATTTAAGCCCCGCCCCCTACACGGAGACCCGCGATCGCCGCTGGTATTCTCCTCATTCTGCCCACTTCACTAGGAAGTGGGCAGAATGCAGGAGAAATGCCTACCCTTCCGGGGGTGCGGGGGGTTACCTGAAAAATCGGGAGCCTCCCGCGAAAACCGGGAGGGTAGGCATGTATGAATTACATACCTGCAGGGATGAAAATAAATAGTTGTTCAGTCCAGTATATGCAGATAACTAACTGTTGTATAACTGCTACATAAATTACACTTGGTGTTCTAATACACTTGGGACCTCATTCAGAGTCGGTCGTAGCAGCCGCACGGTCGTACACCACCGATGTTCGCTAAAATGCGCATGCATAAAGTTCACAATGCGCGTGCGCAAACTAGCTGCATGCAAAGAGATGCAGCTGAGAGCTAATCAGCAATAGCAGGTGATCTGACACCTCAGTAACACAGGAAATAGCAGAACATAAGACACACAGGCATAGAAACACAAAAGACAGGAGCACTGGGAGAGAACTAAGGACCTCATTCAGAGTCGGTCGTTGCGGCCGCACGATGTTCGCTAAACTGCGCATGCGTAAAGTTCGCAATGCACGTGCGCAAACTAGCCACTACGATCAGAAATTTCTCTCTCCTTGAACACAGCCAGGTCGGTAGTTTGAGTGACAGATTGAGGCGTTTGTGGGTGGTAACAGGGGAAGGTGCTTGAAAACGGGGGAGGGGAGATCCAAACGCAGGCGTGCCTAATTATGCGAATGGCGTTTTATGGGAGTGCATACGGTTTATGGGAGTGCATAATTAACAAAGTAGTGTCATGGCACACGTGACATGGGAGGTTTGTACACTGACCTGATCGTAGTGCTTAAGAGAGGGTATGGTCAACCTTAAGCTCTACGACCAGCTCCGATGGTTACCGATGGTCTCGATTAATCCTTATATGCCCAGACATGACGTGTAATGCGTACGAGAAGGTGGCGTATTTTTTGTCTTACGGCCGCATCCTCCCCTTGGCCGGCCAGCTAACGATCCGATCTTAAGGACGCAACTTGCGAGTGCACCATTTGCATATCCGGCCCCTTTTCCCTTACGACCGTGCGGCCGCTATGACCGACTCTGAATGAGGTCCTTAGTGCTTATAATACACGGCTGCCATTATCATCCACGGCTGCCGCAATAGTGATTCTAAACTTAAAGTAAGTCTGATTAAGACATGCTACAGCTGAGGACAAATGCTCACAATGATGACACAAAGGCTGTATAGTTATCCAGCAGAGAATCTGGATGCTCCCAGAGTTGGGAAGCCCAATCCAAGGCTGAGCCAGACAACAGAGACACTATGTAGGCCACTTTAGTTTTTGCAGTGGGAAAGTTATCAGGCTGTAAGGTGAAATGTATATCGCACTGAGGCCCTGATTCAGAGCCGGATGCTCTGACCAGAGCGCTCGCTCTGAATCAGGGCCCTCCTACCTAAAAATGGAGCGGCCTCTTGGACGCTCGCATAGCTGTGGGTTACCACCCACAGCTATAGCGAGCGTCCATGATGATGGTCGTGATGGTCAAGACCATCGCGACCATCGGGCTTGCAACAAGACCCTGCGGTAGGGTCTCGCTGCTGCAAGCCCAGGAGTGATTTTGGCTCTATCAGAGCCCAAATCACTCCCACTGACATCACTACTGATGTCAGTGGGGCCGGACTCAGATGGTAGGTGTTCCCATGGGAACGCCTCCGTCTGGCAGCCATGCCCCTGGCACGCCCACCAAAGGGGGCGTGCTGTCACTCACCATCGACAGCACGCCCCCTTTGGTGCGAGACCCAGAGCGATGGATTCTCCGTCGCTCGCCAGATCTTGCGCATGCCCACGACGGAGCTCCCTCCATCGTGTGCATGCGCATTAGGGCACCATTGACCCACTTGCGAGCGTCCTTTGCTCGCGAGCGGGTCTGAATTAGTCCCTGAGGCCCTGATTCAGAGCTGGACGCTCTGACAGAGCGCTCTCTCTGAATCAGGGCCGTCCTTCCTAATTTTAGAGCGGCCTCCTGGCTGCTCGCATAGCTGTGGGTGACCACCCACAGCAATAGCGAGCGGCCAAAAAGATGGTCGCGATGGTCAAGACCATCGCGATCATCGGGCTTGCGACAAAACCCTTGCGGCATTGTCTCGTTGCCGCAAGCCCAGGAGTGCTTTTGGCTCTATCAGAGCCAAAAGCATTCCCACTGACATCACTTGTGATGTCAGTGGGGCCAGCCCCAGATGGTAGGCATTCCCATGGAAACGCCTCCGTCTGGGCAGCAACGCCCCCGGCACGCCCACCAAATGGGGCGTGCTGTCACTCACCATCGACAGCACGCCCCCTTTGGTGCGAGACCCATAGCGACGGCTTGCCCGGCTCCCTCGTGCGCATGCACACTGGTCCAACATCGACCCGCTTGCGAGTGCTCAGCGCTCGTGAGTGGGTCTGAATTAGGTGCTGATTCCAAAACCTGTGGCAGAGTTTAGGGTTGCCGTCAAATTTGCTTGGCATAGGAAGGTGTAAGCGAGGAGATGTCCTGTTACCAGTATTCCCAGATGCAGGAGAGAGCATAGGGACTGTTACCCCAGGGGAGGATAAGGAGGTTTGCAGATTATCCTGTTTTTTAGACATTTCCTGTAAAAACTGAGCCATTTGGTGCTGCATGGTTTCCAGGTTTTCCAAACGCCCAGCAATGCATCAGAATAAATCTACTCCAGACTCCTGTTCCATGGCCTGGTCCATGGAGCCAGTGCAAACTGTGAGGTTCTAGTTTTGTTGTGGGCCTGGGGTGGTGATAGGAGCAGACACTGAAGCAGGTTTAAATGAAAATGTGGAACTTTTAATGAGTAGTTTGGTAGACATGAATATGACAAAAAACTAAAGTCCAGATATAGCACTAAGTGCACTTGGGAGCAGTGGTGAAGTAATGGGAGAAAGTCCAGTTAGTGACCGGCAATGGAAAATGTCCAGGTAGTGGCAGACAATGGGAACTGTTCAGGTAATGACTGGTTAATAGAGAAAATGTCCAGGTAATGACAGGCAGGGAAAATCAGGTGTAATGGATGAAATGAAGAATGCAAGCTGAGGAAGAATCATCCAGCAGAGTGTCAGTGGATGCAAGGTGCAGGGTGAATAGCAGACTCAGGTACTCAGGCAAGGGGAAGGTAATGGTCGATGCAGTGTAGTCCAGTGGGGTTGGAGAAGACAAACAGGCAGGCAGGTAGCATTTCACAGGAATAGGTGGTGAGCACAGGGAACTCTCTCAGCTATGCTGAGAAACACGTTGCACTGGCAATGAAGTGAGGCTCTGAACCTCCCTAAATACCAAGTGCTGTGCTGTGACTGGCCAGAGAGAGCATGTGACAAACCAGGATTGGGCGATTAGGTCATGTGACCGGAGGCAAGATGGCGGCGCCCATGCTGGAGCAGAACGGAAGCACCACCAGGCCTCGCCAGCCCAAAGTGACAACATGCCCGCACAGAACCATGCACAGCCAACGCCCCTCACCAAACACAAGCACCACCGCCAGACGCCCCCTGCTATAGTGACCTCACAGGTAATACCCGTTGACCACCATGCCGAGAAACTCTTTTCGTGACACTGCCCTCCAACACGCTCACCCTCCATGCCAGTGATTGAAGAGGCCCGTACAAGAGGACATCACATCCGAAGCATTTGGGCAGTTGTATAAATTCAATTTGTATCATCTAAAAGGAGTACTGAGTCTGGGGAGTACTTTTCAAAGGGGTTGGGACAGACTTACTTGGATTGTTCAATGCACATATTAGACACCCTGTTACAAAGGCCTGCCCTGTCTGTTCTGATAATGCAATGTGTTCTGGATTACTTATAAACCTTACTTGTTATAAAAGATAATGAAACAATTCACACAAATACATAAATGACATATTTTTATCTAAAATAAAATGACAATGCATTTACTTAAAGACAGCTTAATTATACATGTATTTTGCCAGTGCAGACTCAAAACAAAAAAATATAGGTTATATCAGCAGCAGTAGTTAATACTTGTAAAATAAATTTGTGACACCCAGTGCAGAATACCAGTCAGCCAATCTCATACATACGTACGGCAATGGCACCGGCACCCCCAGACCCTCGTTGCATGCTCTCTCCTCTGTACTCCGACTGCCCCCCCTCCTTCCTTCTCTGGTGAGTTTTATACTATAATTTTGGCTTTACCTCCAGTTAACCCAATGGGGAATATTAATTTAATTAATATTCATACGTGCTAGGACTTAATTGGTTATGTATGTCTTAACCATAATATTGACACTATTCTGTGCTATCTTTTTGTTCCCATGTAGAATTCTAACATAATTGCTCATTTAGCCTTCACCTCTGACTATTGCAGACAAATGCTATCTTGATTTAACTCTTTTTGTTTATAAAATTCCTGAGACTTGCTGTCTACTATTCTGCACACACTAAAACTGACACATTTTAAACCCATAGTTCTTATTGCTAAAACACTGTATATCGCAGTTTTACCTATACATGTCTCCGCAGTTAATCACACCTGCATAGAAATAAAACACTAATCTCTATACTTTTTATCATTTAACATACCTTTAGCTAAAATATTAAACAAAATGGCTGCTGCATCAGACACACACTTGTTTACTTTAGAGAGAAAAGGAAGGCCTTATCCTCTCTAGGCCTGAGGCCATTCGACAAATGCGGTCTTCTGCAACTCACACAACTAATTTATATATACTTAATTATTTCTATATACTCTAAATTGCAGTGTAAGAAAATAAAGTAACATAAGCATGCATATATTTGTGAATTGCTGAAGGAATATGAATGTCCCCATAATCCTGTTTTATCAGCTCCATCCTCTGAACATTCTGAACATAACTCAGAAGAAAGTTCATATCTCTCATAAATTGCATCGTCTGATTTCTTCTTAATGCATTGGAAAATCTTCTTGAAGCATTCCACTAATATATGGATTTTGTCAAGGGGAAGGGAACAAGGAAAAGATTATTTACACAATAGTGACATCTATTGGCCAAATATATGGTTGCACAATTTGACTTGGGGAGACTAGCATTGCAACATTGTTTAATTACTAGAGAACTGCTGTACAGTGGATACTTTTTTGCAGCACAGCAATTATAAGTTACGACTTTTGGATACATTATTCTATACAGGCTGAAATGTTTGCCTGTCTTACTGTCAGGATCTCAGTGTAAAGTGAAGGTACAATAACAATGAGGATCTTTGGTTAACTACACCTTTAGTATTATTGGGATAATAATGACACACACATTTATTTAATATCATTTTATTATTTTTAATATTCACACTTTTTCATATTTCACATTAGAAGTTTATGTATATTTTATTTCAATGAATTAAAAGTTATATTTAATATACATTTATTCTCAGTGCGCCAACAAAGAGGACATTCTTTCCTTTTTCTTTTTATACACTAATATATGGAAAATTAACAACATTATCATGACAAAAAAATATATATTAAACTTCCCAAGGTGTACATAATATTGATTAACCAATTTCCGACCCATGCGAACCAGCTGTCGGGAATCGCACCATCACGTTTATTTGTTCAGCAAATTCATTTTAATTAAATCGGAGTCATTTCACTTAACCTTTATTTTATTATTTCTTCTACGTCAGAAGAATTTGTGATGTATGTACAACACTGTAACCCATATACTGTTTGTAGTATGACACAATACACAATACTTTTATGAATATTACACTGTGGTATGAATGACCGACAGCGTCACAATACTTGTATGAATATTACACTGCGGTATGATGAACTTACAGCATCACAATACTTGTATGAATTTTACACTGCTGTACGGATGGCATCGTCACAATACTTGTATGAATTTTACACTGCGGTACGGATGGCATCGTCACAATACTTGTATGAATTTTACACTGCGGTACGGATGGCATCGTCACAATACTTGTATGAATTTTACACTGCTGTACGGATGGCATCGTCACAATACTTGTATGAATTTTACACTGTGGTATGATGAACCTACAGCATCACTCACAATACTTGTATGAATTTTACCCTGTGGTATGATGAACCTACAGTGCCACAATACTTGTATAAATTTCACACTATGGTACGGATGGCAGCGTCAGAATCAGTGGTGTAACTAGGGCAGGGCGAGCAGGGTGTGTGCCCTGGGCGCCATGGGACCGGCGGTGCGGGGGGCGCCGCTGGCCACGGTACCGGCTCGCCCTAGTTAGCCAGTGTAGCGCCGACTGCAGTGAGTGCGGTCAGCACTACACATTTACACAGGACCGGCGCTAGGCTTCCAGCACCGGTCCTGTGCTGCACAGCTGAGCCCGTTCCCTTCCCCTGAGTGCTTGCCCTATAGCGCCAGGAGGCGGGCTCAGGCTGTGCATAACACACACATCGCCGCCAGTGCTGGCGGCGATGCGTGTGTAAAACAGCAGCCAATGAGAGTCAGATAGACTCTCATTGACTGCTGCAGCACCCACTGCAAGAGCTGGGCTTCCGTCCAGCTCCTGCAGTGGGTAATGGGACAGACGTCATGACATCATGACGTCTCTCCCATTATGCTGAGCGCGCCAGCCCGGGAGGACTGGCGGCGGCGGTGGGAGCGGTGTCGTGGTCTGGACCAGCAGCGTGGATTCAGGTAAGTATATTTTTATATATATATTTTTTAAACCTGTCTGCACTACTGGGGGCACAATGGGGGAGGGGGGTGGCTACTACTGGGGAGACCTCTACTGGGGGTGGGGGCACAATGGGGGAGGTGGGGGGGGTGGCTGCTACTACTACTGGGGGCACCATTACTGGGAGTACCTCTACTGGGGGAGGGCTACTACTGGGAGCACTTAATCGGGAGGGGAACCTCTACTGGGGACTACTACTTGGGGGGGGAACTACTACTGGGGGCATTATAAAAGGGGCCTACTACTAGGGGCACTGCACTGGGGGGACCACTACTGGGGGCAATAATAGGAAGGACCACTACAGGGGACACTAGATAGAGGGGGATCACTACTGGGTGCTTGCATAAGGGGGACCACTACTGGGAAAACTGCATGGGGAGGACTACTGCTGGGGGAACTATATAAAGGGCACTGCATAAGGGGGGGACTACTACTGGGGGCACCATATAAAGAGCACTGCATAAGGGAATACCACTACTGGGCACACTGCATTGTGGGGACTGCTACTGGGGGCACTGCATAAGGGGGAACACTACATGGGGCACTGCATTTGGGGAGCCCACTACTGGGGGCACTGAATAAGGGGAACTAATTGGGGGCTGTATAAGGGGGACCACTATTGGGGATACTGTATAAGGAGTACTACTATGGGCCTGCATAAGAGGGACCACAACTGCATACTGGGGGTACTGTATAAGGGGCACTACTGGGGTTAAGGTGCATATGGATAGGAATGTTCAGCGTGAAAATAAAGGGGTGTGTCATGTTGACATGCCCCATTTTTAAGTGACCACGCCCATTTAATTTGCCTTCGGCGCGCGCACATATCGGGGGTGGGGGGGTCCCTTTTCAAATTTGCCCTGGGCTCCAAATACCCTAGTTACGCCACTGGTCACAATACTTGTATGAATTTTACACTGTGGTTTGATGAACCTGCAGCGTACGGACGGCAGTGTCACTATTTTTATGAATATTACACTGCAATAGGAATGACCAACAGTGTCACAATATTTTTATGAATATTACACAGCGGTATGGCCAGCAGCTTCACAGTGCTTATACTGTATATGGATACATTGAGGGGGGGGGGTAAGGGCATACAGCGTTAGAGTGCTTACATGGATACACTGGGGTA
Source organism: Taudactylus pleione (assembly GCA_031769625.1). Classification (NCBI taxonomy): domain Eukaryota; kingdom Metazoa; phylum Chordata; class Amphibia; order Anura; family Myobatrachidae; genus Taudactylus; species Taudactylus pleione. The sequence continues at coordinate 1,451,789 of JAUIMM010000225.1, read as the reverse complement.
CAGCACAAAAAAAATCTTTTAACTTTTTCTTTACTTTTTATTTACATTTTTTTTTTTTTTACATTTAGTTCCTCTTTTTTTTTTTACAGCCGGTGGATGGATAGCACACTGGATGGACAGCACACTGGATGGACAGCACAACCCTGGACAGCACACCCCTTGATGAACAGCAAACCCCGGGATTAGAATACACAGCCCCCTGGATAGAGCACAGCACACCCCTGGATGGGCAAAACAGCCCCCTAGGACAGAGTACAGCACACCTATGGATTGGACAACATAACCCCTGGACGGAGCACAGCACACCCCCGGATGGGCAACATAGCCACCCTCCTTGACAGAGCACAGCACACCCCTGGATTAGACAACACAGCCCCCTGGATGGAGCACAGCACCCCCCTGGATGGGCAACACAGTCCCCTGGACAGAGTACAGCACACCTATGGATTGGACAACATAACCCCCTGGACAGAGCACAGAACACCTCTGGATTGAACAACACAGCCCCCTGGATGGAGCACAGCACACCCCTGGATGGACAACACAGCCCCTACTGGACGGGGCACAGCACAGCCCTACAGCCCGGGACTCAGCAAGGAAATGGCGCCAATCACCGCTGGGAAGAACTTGTATACAATCCAAGACCTGCGTGAATCCGACAGCGAGAGTATGAGGTTTTGCCTAGTTTTGGATTCCTACTCGGATCCTCTATGTTTGGGTGGGTCTGGTTCTCAGAGAACTGGACCCAGTCATCTCTAGTAAAGAGCAGCATAGTTAGCAACTACAGTATAGAGAAACTGTCATTCATCCTCCCTCTTATCAGTCCCAATATAATAATAGGCAAGTGACTGTGACCAGATGACCTTGCTCCCACGGCCACAGATTAGTTTGATCCCACTAGCCCTTGGGGTATTAGGGATTCCTTCTTACTTTCAGTAACTGCCTATAACTAACTCAGGGCCTAATTCAGACCTGCTGGCGAGTGCTGAGCACTCACAAGCGGGTCGATGTTGGCCAAGTGCGTATGCGCATGATGGAGGCGGCTCTGTCGTGTGCATGCGCGAGACCCGAATAACGACGGCCAAGCCATCGCTATGGGTCTCGCACCAAAGGGGGCGTGCTGTCGATGGTGAGTGACAGCACGCCCCCTTTGGTGGGCGTGCCGGGAGCATGGCTGCCCAGACGGAGGCGTTCCCATGGGAACGCGTTCCGTCTGGGGCCGGCCCCACTGACATCACAAGTGATGTCAGTGGAAGTGCTTTTGGCTCTGATAGAGCCAAAATCACTCCAGGGCTTGCGGCAATGAGACCCTACCGCAAGGGTCTTGTCGCATGCCCAATGGTCACCATGGTCTTGACCATCGCGACCATCTTTTTGGCCGCTCGCTATAGGTGTGGGTGGTCACCCACAGCTATGCGAGCGGCCAGGAGGCCGCTCTAAAAACTAATAGGGACGGCCCTGATTCAGAGCGAGCGCTCTGTCAGAGCATCCGGCTCTGAATCAGGGCCTCAGCCCACTGTGCCATGGATGGGTAACATGCTGCTACCATCAAACTCCTACAATCGGTGCCTGAAACCACTTATGTACATCCAGGCCCCTACCACCATTTCCCCCAGGGGTGTGGGACAGTTCATCCTCAGATGTCCGATTTTCCCACAGCTGTAGCACTTTTGGTTCAGTTGGGGCACCTGTGGACTCTGATAACTTGCAGGGACAGGACAGGACAGTTGCTGGCCAAGAGCACCCGGGTTGGAGGATGTTATCTTTAGGGGGCGATGAGCAGAACATGGGTGTATTTCTGGTTGCACAGTCTTTTGGGGTTGGCTGCTGGTTGTGTGCTTCTTCCCTTTGGCCGAATTGCCACATATTTGTTGGCTAGCTGGACCACCATCTTCAAGCTGGGTGGCTTCCGGTCTAGCCCCCATTTTTTCACCTCTGGGGCATATCTGCAATAGAACTGTTCTTGGCACATCAGGTCAACCAGTGTGTCCCTGGTAGTGGTACCAGATCCCTTCACCCACTTCACCACGTACTGGCTCAGCTGGGTGGTGAACTGCTCATAAGGTTCTTTGGTAAGTCCCAGAACTTTTTCCTGTAGGACTCAGGAGTCATGAAATATTGCTGTAGGAGGGCTCTTATGAATTCATCATAGTCACCACAGTCCTCAGTGGCCACGCATTGAAAGTCCTCCAGTGCCTCTCCATGCAGAGTGGGTACTAGGTGTCTGACCTACTCCTGCTTAATACTTTCAAATACTTGTTAGTGTCCAACAATGTCCCCATCACTGTCTGCAAATTTGTCAAACTTTATGCATCCTGACTGGGGTACAGCAGTCAGCCATGATTTTTTGGGGTACCACAGCCAGTGGTGCCCACTTGCCATGTCACATCCGGACGATGAGCATGTGTTCCTGTTCCATTGCCCTTTCCCCCAATTCCACTAGCCTGATCCACTAGAGTATCCATTCTGCCCCCCCTGGGACATTGGAATTCCTGCCATGCTGTGGAATTTTGGGAACCATGGCTGCTGTGAGAGAGGGCAGGGCTTGTAGCTCTCACCAGGTTCAGAGGGGCATCCGCTGTTAAACCATCCTTGTGGATGCTTTTGTCGCCAGTGTTTCCCACCTCCCTCTGTTGTGACTCCTTTCTACTGTAGTCAGCCATCCTTTGCTTTCTCCTGAACTGCAGTTACTCCTCTGAATAAATTGGCTACTCCAATCGGGTGGTCAAAAAGCCTCCAGTAATTATCCCAATGCTATGTCACCAATCTCTGTGACCATATGACCTTGCTTCTGCCAAGCAGATTATTTTGATCCCACTGGCCCTTGGGTTATTAGGGATTCCCTCTTACGATCAGTAACTGACTGTTGCTGACTCTGCCCACTGTGTCGTGGATAGGTAACAGGCTGCCACCACCAAACTCCTACAATTGGCGACTGGAACTACTTACATACACCCAAGCTCCTACCACCGGCACTTGGAACTGCTTCTCCTGCATATGCGTAGCCAAACTGCGGCCACAGTTCACTGATTGGTGGCGGCTGACATGCATTGATCCCTCGCAATGGATCAGGTTCTGCATGGTAGCTGGCAGAGGGCTTGAGCTTGGAGACAATGGGCTCAAACCAGAGCAGCCAAGAATGGAATAGCGTTTGGCACAATTCTGGTGTCGCAGGCTTCAGAGGCAGTCGTAAAAAGCAAAAAGATGTTTATTGCTCAAATAGTCTTCAAAAAGACTCTTTCCCTTGGCTTAGGGGGTTCAGCATCCAGATGTTCACAGCAGTACAATCCAACTTGATGTTCAAAAAGTTACACCCAAAACAGGCTTTTATCATAATCCAATACACATTACCATAGGGGGTAAAGCTGGGTACACACCTGAAAGATATATCTGCAGATCGAGTGATCTGCAGATATATCTGCAGATGGTGGTTGTTCATACACACTGACCAACCATCACTGCCATCTAAAGATATATCTGTTGTGAAATTGCCGAATCTTCTTGCAATTTACATAATGGGCTGGCCTTCCATAGAGCCAACAGTACATTGCACAGAAAGGTCCAAAGGGATTTCTTTTTACAATGACAGTGAAAGTTTTATGTTGACTGTGGCTCCCGCTTTCATCTCCTTCTGACCAGGCCTCCTAACGTTCACAACATCAACCTCCCCAGCTCACAGATCCAATACTCTCTCGCACACACATCCCCAAGTCATAGCTCAGACAGCAGCATTTAACACCCGCACCCCCTCCCCAAGTCACAGCTCTAACAGCAGCACCCACACCCCCCTCCTCAAGTCACAGCTCTAACAGCAGCACACACACCCCCCTCCCAAAGTCACAGCTCTGACAGTAGCACCCACATCCCCCTCTCCAAGTCATAGCTCTGACAGTGACATATAACGCCTGCACCCTCCACCCCAAGTCACAGCTCTGACAGCAGACCCCCCACCCCAAGTCATAGCTCTGACAGCAGCTCCCTCTCTGAATGGAGGCTCTCTGAGGATTAAATAACAGCTGCCGATCTGCTGAATTAGCAGAGCATGACTTATAAGAGGCTACCGGGAGAGCAATTACATACACTGTTCTGAGGAAGCCACTGAAGGATTGAAAGAGGCAGAGAAACGCGTTAACAAACTATCTTTATCGGTGTGGTGAGCAATACAAGCCGGGAAAAGGAGTTACTTTGTATATATATCCAATAATATCACTGCAACATTATAACTTATGATCGTGGCATAGGACACGCAGGAATAGACGGACATCTGCTGCCTGCTGAGTGAGGTGAGGTGGATTTACCACTATTGATAAACACCTCAAGCACTGAGGTCAAGAAGCTGCTAGAGTCTGGCATTGTAATATGCACACCAGTCAGAGGCAAGGAGCAGAGCCGCGAACCAACATATGAGTTGCACGCTGATAAGGTGGATGCACTTTGGATCACGTAAGCCTTCAAACAAAATCAAGAGAAGGACACAGGTTATTATAACCTTCTTATTGCATGCATGCATGTTGCTCCGTTTCTCCACTATTATAATATAATCACCATTCACCATACCGATATCCGCAAAAAACATATGGGGTATAATCTTTTTTTCTGTGTAATATGGAATTGCAATATTAATTGTGACGAATGCTGGAACTATACAGACTGGACCATATGTGTATATTTGTTTTTACACAATTTTTCTGGACTAAGAAAAACGTTCTAACTAAATTTTATGAAACGTTAATATCTGTGGCTCTCAGCACAACTTGCTGGTTATTTTGTCTTGACAGTGTTTTATAACAACGTACGCAATCCCTGATGTGGGTTTAACATCCCAAAGGCATTTTTTTACACCGATGACAATATCAATGGTTTTAACTTCTTTAGCAATATTGTTTTTTATCTGAACATTTGTCATTACTGTACTCTAACTACTTATAACACATTTTTCCTTTATAACACATTTTAACCCTTCACTGTTTATTTATTATATATGTATTTCACTTTTTATTTTCATTCTTTATATGCAGCCTGGCTGCTCTTAGCTATCTCTTTTACACTGCACTTTTCTTACTATGGTGGTGCCCTGGGGCGGCTTGGCTGGGCCAGTTTGGGGGTGTCCTGCACTCTGGATCTGAATCTGAGTATGTTAGGGACCTACCCGACAGAGGTTTCCCGGATGCGGTGGGTAGGCCCATAACCTTGGCAAAGATTATGCCAAAAACCTCTATTCATTGCAAAAATTTATTTATTTATAATCAGTTAATGTGGAGTTGAGCACCTGCACGTCCATTTTTTGTGCATATCCCTGGTAGTGGCACCAGATCCCTTCACCCACTTCACCACGTACTGGCTCAGCTGGGTGGTGAACTGCTCATAAGGTTCTTGGGTAAGTCCCAGAACTTTTTCCTGTAGGACTCAGGAGTCATCAAATATCGTTGTAGGAGGGCTCTTATGAATTCGTCATAGTCACCGCAGTCCTCAGTGGCCACGCATTGATAGTCTTCCAGTGCCTCTCCATGCAGAGTGGGTACTAGGTGTCTGACCTACTCCTGCTTAATACTTTCAAATACTTGTTAGTGTCCAACAATGTCCCCATCACTGTCTGCAAATTTGTCAAACTTTATGCATCCTGACTGGGGTACAGCAGTCGGCCATGGTTTTTTGGGGTACCACAGCCAGTGGTGCCCACTTGCCATGTGACATCCGGACGATGAGCATGTGTTCCTGTTCCGTTGCCCTTTCCCCCAATTCCACTAGCCTGATCCACTAGAGTATCCATTCTGCCCCCCCTGGGACATTGGAATTCCTGCCATGCTGTGGAATTTTGGGAACCATGGCTGCTGTGAGAGAGGGCAGGGCTTGTAGCTCTCACCAGGTTCAGAGGGGCATCCGCTGTTAAACCATCCTTGTGGATGCTTTCGCCACCAGCGCTTCCCACCTCCCTCTGGGACTCCTTTCTACTGTAGTCAGCCATCCTGTGCTTTCTCCTGAACTGCAGTTACTCCTCTGAATAAATTGGCTACTCCAATCGGGTGGTCAAAAAGCCTCCAGGGATTATCCCAACGCTATGTCACCAATCTCTGTGACCATATGACCTTGCTTCTGCCAAGCAGATTAGTTTGATCCCACTGGCCATTGGGATATTAGGGATTCCCTCTTACCATCAGTAGCTGGCTGTTGCTGACTTTGCCCACTGTGTCGTGGATAGGTAACATGCTGCCACCACCAAACTCCTACAATCGGCGATTGGAACCACTTACATACACCCAAGCTCCTACCACCGGCACTTGGAACCGCTTCTGCTGCACATGCGTAGACAAACTGCGGCCACAGGCCCTGATTCAGAGCCAGACTCTCTGACAGAGCGCTCGCTCTGAATCAGGGCCGGTCTTTTTTTTAGAACGGCCTCCTGGCCGCTCGCATATCTGTGGGTGACCAGGAAGATGGTCACAATGGTCAAGACCATTGCAACCATTGGGCTTGCGACGAGACCCTTGTGGTAGGGTCTCATTGCCGCAAGCCCCAGAGAGATTTCGGCTCTAATAGAGCCGAAATCTCTCCCACTGACATTACTCGTGATGTCAGTGGGGCCGCCCCCAAATGGAGGCGTTCACATGGGAACGCCTCTGTTTAGGCAGCCACCTCCCCGGCCCGCCCACCAAAGGGTGCGTGCTGTCACTCAACATCGACAGCACGCCCCCTTTGGTACGAGACCCAGGGCGACGGTTTGCCCATTGCTATCCGGGTCTCGCGCATGTGCACTACGGAGCTGGCTCCATCGTTCGCATGCGCACTGGGCAAACAGCGACCTGCTTGCGAGCGCATAGCGCTCGCGAGCGGGTCTGAATCAGACTCACAGTTCACTGATTGGTGGCGACTGACACGCATTGATCCCTCGCAATGGATCAGGCTCTGCATGGTAGTGGCAGAGGGCTTGAGCTTGAAGACAATGGGCTCAAACCAGAACAGCCAAGAATGGAATAGCATTTGGCACAATTCTGGTGTCGCAGGATTCAGAGGCAGTCGTAAAAAGCAAAAAGACGTTTATTGCTCAAATAGTCTTCAAAACGACTCTGGCCCTCATTCAGAGGCGGTCGGAGGATGCAAGCGGTCGCTCAGAAACTGGGCGGCCGCTTGCATCCTGACTGCCCGCCTCTGTTTCGGTCGTTAGGCTGTGGGTTTACACCCACAGCTCTAATGACCGCTAGGGTGATGGTCGCGATGATGACCATCGCGACCATCGGGGCTTATGACGAGACCCTAGGGTAGGGTCTCACTTTTTGTATGCCCCGGAGAGCTTCTGGCTCTGTCAGAGCCGGAAGCTCTCCACTGACATCACTAGGAATGCCTCCATTTGGGCTGCCACCCCCCCGGCCCGCATTCCAAACGGGGCGAGCTGTCAATCAACATCGACAGCTCGCCCCCTTTGGAAAGAGACCCGCTACGACTGGCGCTGTCGGTCATAGCGGGTCTCACGCATGCTCACGAAGGAGCCGGCTCCCTCGTGCGCATGCGCACCAGACTAACATCGAGGCGGCCGTGCGGTCGTAAACCGTACGGCCGCCTCTGAATAAAGCCCTCTTTCCCTTGGCTTAGGGGGTTCAGCATCCAGATGTTCACAGCAGTACAATCCAACTTGATGTTCAAAAACTTACACCCAAAACAGGCTTTTATCATAATCCAATACACATTACCACAGGGGGTAAAGCTGGGTACACACCTGAAAGATATATCTGCATATCGAGTGATCTGCAGATGGTGGTTGTTCATACACACTGACCAACCATCACTGCATCTAAAAATATATCTGTTGTGAAATTGCCGAATCTTCTTGCAATTTACATAATGGACTGGCCTTTCATAGAGCCAACAGTACATTGCACAGAAAGGTCCGAAGGGATTTCTTTTTACAATGACAGTGAAAGTTTAATGTTGACTGTGGCTCCCACTTTCATCTCCCCCTGACCAGGCCTCCTAACGTTCACAACATCAACCTCCCCAGCTCACAAATCCAATACTCTCTCGCACACACATCCCCAAGTCACAGCTCAGACAGCGGCATTTAACACCCGCACCCTCTCCCCAAGTCATAGCTCTGACAGCAGCACCCATACCCCCTCCCCAAGTCACAGCTCAGACAGCAGCATATAATGCCTGCACCCCCCTCCCCAAGTCACAGCTCTGACAGCAGCACCCACACCCCCCTCCTCAAGTCACAGCTCTAACAGCAGCACCCGCACCCCCCTCCCCAAGTCACAGCTCTGACAGTAGCACCCACACCCCCCTCTCCAAGTCATAGCTCTGACAGTGGCATATAATGCCTGCACCCCCAACCCAAGTCACAGCTCTGACAGCAGACCCCCCACCCTAAGTCATAGCTCTGACAGCAGCACCCACACCCCCCTCCCCAAGTCATAGCTCTGACAGCAGCACCCACAACCCTTCCCGTGTCTTAGCTCAGACACCTGCACCCAACACCCCTCCCAAAGTTATAGCTCAGTCAGCAGCACCCACAACCTCCTCCCCAAGTCACAGATCTGACAGCATCACCCGCACCCCTCCCCCCTTCCACAAAGTCCACAACTCACTCAAATACCTGCACCCCACACCCTTCCCCCGGATCACGGGCGTCTACTGCACATCAATCACCGCTCCCGAGTCTCGCTGGTCTGGACTCTTAATGTCGGTTCCATTTTACCCAGCTTCCCACCTATCCCACAGGTCCTGTCACATCTGCCCCCGCCTGTAATCTACTTGCCTACAGCTCTGGTGGACCACACTGAAACTTCTATCCCACGCCACCGCACACTGCTGCTCCCACACAGACTTCAGGATCTGCACTCCCGTCGGCTCCCTCTTACCCAGCCTTCCTTCTAGCCCACAGGTCCTGTCACATGCTGGCAGGGGCTCCTGTTGACAGCTAGCTTCAGCCTTAGATCTGCCTCACCTCCAACACTGTCCCGTCCCCCCTCCCTGCTGGTCATCTACTTACCTGACACAGCTCAGGTTGACTATGCCGACACTCCTGTCCCACGCTGCCGCGCACTGCTGCTCCCATGCGAACTTCAGAGAACTGCCCATCCAGGTGACAAGCTGAACGGCCAACCTATCGGGCATTGGCGGGTCGGCCATGCACACAGAACGATGTACCAATATATCTACAGATATATTGGGCATCGGCTGTGCAGCAGAGCCGACTCGATATATCTGTGAACGACGTCGTTCACAGACATATCATTAGTACACACCAGCTGATCAAGTAACGATATATTGGCCGATCAATTGATCGTCCAATATATCGGCCAGTGTGTACCCAGCTTAAGTCTGCCTTGTGATTTTTAACCAATTAAGCTATCTCACAAAATATAAATAAATATAACTTACATTTCAAAGGAGCTAACCAATTTCCTCCTGTCTAATATCTACCAGTTGGCTTCCTAAAACACAAACTGATTTAGCATATAGTGTAACTGTCTCTTAAAATGTAAATATAACATTTCACAGACACTGATAAATTGCCTTCATCCTTTTAAATACGAGTATCTATGCATCAAATCAGTTTGGCTTTTCCAGTCTTAACACTTTCAGTTCTTAGGAAGTTCTACAATAAGGAAATTCATAAAAACAAACAAATTGTTTTCCACCAAAACTGCTGGACAGTTTACACAGAGACACACAGGAGCCTTCCTAGTGTGCATTTCAAAGAAAAGGCTTGTTCAGTCAACACCAACCCTCCACTGCCAAGCTAGGACAATTACCATATCAATCTTTAGGTGAGGATGTCTTTAGAGCAGTTTGTCTCCAAATGTCAATACCTTTTAGAACAAAATACCTTATACATTCCTCATAAGTGCATAGTCTGTACATTCAAACATGTTTCCCCAATTTCACAACTGCACACAGCAATTCAAATACAACATGGTGAAATACATTACTACCTATACATTTACAGGCACCCTGTGCGTACCTTGTCCCTTTTAAAAATGGCACAGCAGCACAAGGGTTAACCCCTTCAATGCCAATGTGGCCATTTTAGCCATGTGTGGTCGGCTCCAGCCACAGTGACATTCTGTTTGAGATTGTATGCAGACAGGTTAGGACAATTTGCTTCATTTATGCAACCTGGGCAATGATAAGTGCACCACCTCTACAGAGAGTGCTGAATTTTATATCTGACAATCATTACATACATTATAAGATATATCTTAGTGGAAGGAAATTCTACTTGCTCTGATACAGTAGTTTAACATGTAGAGCAAAATTTAGTAAGCGTTGTGTTCTAAACCCTGGCGGTTTGGTGGCGGGTTTGGCGGTGGTTTTGCTATCCGCAGATTTACTAAGGCCAAAACCGCCACAAAACCGCAATCAAAATACATTTTAGAATAGAATAGAACAGGGCTACCATGTTCTGATTGATCCACGGGCCAGTCAGTTGAGAAACAGGGATAACCATCTGTTGGGGAAACCATTGATGGTCATCCATAGAATAGTTTGTAACCATCAATAGCTACTTGCTATTTTGTCATCGATGGTAACACCACTGATGGCCATCCCAATTATAAACCCATTGCTAAGCTGTTATAGGCTGGAATAAATCATCTGGCCTGTTGTGGCTCAGCCATTGGCTAAAACAAAATCAGGTAACTAGGACAACATGACGGTGTCTATAGACCGGGCTGACCCAGAGGCCCAAGGACCTGCCGTGCAGAGACACAGCGTAGATCTGGAAGAAGCCAGCCACCGAACGTAAGGAGGAAAACCGCCGGGAGCCGTGATGTGTAGCGGGTGACTGCCATGGCCAGGGGCCAGGAAGTACAGCAGGTGACTGCCACAGGCGGTAGGTACAGCAGGTGACTGCCACAGGCGGTAGGTACAGCAGGTGACTGCCGGGACCTGACAAGCTCTATATAACTTTTCACCTTGTTGCAACAGTGTGATCAGCCATACTGTATGTATAACTCTTTGTTTTCTTTGAATATTACCAATTTGACTTTACCTCATTGTTCCATTTTAGACCTCTGGATTTTCAGGCCACTGAAACTGCAGCTACCATGACATTTTACCATTAAAATAACAATTTCCTTAGATACCACTAATAATTCAATAATGATAGATTCACAAAATAAAAAAATAAAAAAATTGCAAAACCTGCTGTAAAGAGCACAACCACATTGTCACGAAGATAAGTCCAGTCCATGGCTCTATGCCACTCCAAAATTTGTTTCACACCACAATGTCCCACTTTTGGTTTTATGACTATTACACTTTTGTATATTATATTAAATTTTTATTATATTCAGTGCACTAAATCTAAAATGTTATAATTTTGTCCTTGTTACGATAACAAATCCATAGTCTTTTTCTGAAGTGAAACACTACTTGACTGTGCTAACCCCGTGGTAGCTTGAAAACATTAGTGCTTTGCATACTATGGAAAGCTGGTGTGAGAGTGTGTGCCAGCAGGTTCATTTGTTTGCTTTGTGGTATCTTATTGCAGCAAATACAATAGGTGATGACAGAAGCTAGGTTTCAGCTATATCCAAATCCTCAGTGAAAGGTGAGGAGCTAAAGTGCTGATACAGGCGTATCCCCTGGCATTAACACCGAAGATTCATGGATGCTTGCAGTGTGCTTGTTGGGAGGCACTGTGATTATTAAATGTAAGCGCTCTGCTAAAGTGAGGGACATTAGGTCCCTCCACTCTGACAGAGGGAATAATTTTGTTTAGTTAGAACCGGACATGCCAGGTTTTACTTGTGTTTATTTTTGTGCTGCTCATAAAACTAGCTGCACATATTTGCACCAATGCCCTGGACTGGTGTACTACTACATGGCTGCCGCATGACAAGTGCAACTTTTACCCCCAGGAGACAGCACCCTTATAGGGCCCATACACCTACACGACCAGCATAAGATCAGATCAATCTTATGTTTTCCCTACGATTCTCACGGAGCTCCCTGGCAGTCCCGGCAGCATGTTTGTTGTTTTTCTAGCACAGGATCAGTCGTAAGATTGATCCTTTGTCTCACAGGCTCATCAGGCAAACAGTCATTGAAATGACTTGAAATGCCACACGATGGATCATATGAACAAAAAAAACGTCACGCTCCTCACACGGATACGACGGGCAAGATGTGCTGCACATATGATCAGAAGACACGATGGTACGAACATCAGGAGTGAGCATCGGATCGTAAGTTACTAAAAAAACACACTATTTTCACAAGATCCATCTTATGATTGTGTGAAAATCATGTAATCGGCCAGAAATCGCGTAGGTGTATAAGGGTCTTATCAGTACCTTGCCACAAGATTTTTAAAAGTGAATATATATTCTATGAACATTAAACTGTGCTTACAAAAATACATCCACAACTGCAATGCATCTATTTATACTATGGTTGGTTTTATTACAGTACAAATGGATATGTACTGACAAAGCTATCATTAGATGCATGGTTGATAAGAACAAATCTGAGTAGATGACGTCTCTGGATAGTGTATCCTGGAGAGGTGGCAGGAAGTTGCACAATGGGAGTGTGAGTTTTTTTTATAACGAGGTGAACGTACTGTTGAATGTGAGTTTTTTTATCCAAAGACTGGAAGAAATAACACACAAACGTTTAGGGTTTGCCAGTTGTAGATAATCTCTAGCTTCTTCCCCCAGTTCTCTTCAGCCTTATCCCCTCTTGTGTCTCTCCACCCCTTGTCTCTCCAGCCTCATTCCCCCATTTGTCTCTAGCTCCCTTCTGTCTTTTCATCCCCAGACCCCTTCTGTCTCTGCATCCCCAGCCCCATTCTGTCTTTCCAGCCCCAGACCCCTTCTGTCTTTCCATCCCAGTATCTCTCGAACCCCCACAGTATCTCTCCAGACTCCGGAGAGCCTCTCCAGCCCCAGCCTTTAGTGTCACTCCAGCCCCCACTGTGTCCCTCCAGCCTCAGACACAGGCCACAGTGTCTCTCCAGCCCCCACACTTTCCTTCTTCTAGATCTTCTGGCTGCCCACCACAACTCCTCTGCTCTGTTGTCGTGATGTGGACGCAGCATTGCTGTCACACGCTGTGCACCGCAATAAACTAAAATAACTATTGCACTGGCCTTCCACTGGTGCAATAAAGCTATAGCGGCTCCTCGGACGAATCTTCTACATGTCTGCCAGCATTCTGCTGATCACTGCAGCTGCACAGGCAGTAACTACAGCTAGGTTTATCTGTGGGTTCATAAAGGGCCCCCTAGAACCTTTGGTGCCCAGTACAGCTGTGCCCCTAGTCCCCCCATATTGCCGGGCCTGATTAGCAGGACATACTTCCTTATGTCCCGAATCTGCACTCTGGGAGATCAGGGGAGGGCGGGGGTCCAGATAGGAGGGGTGTGGAAATACGATATGAATCACGTCAGCACAATTGCACTTCCTGCAATTCACAGCATCATGTCACTTGGAGAGGTGTGATCATGCTGCTGCCAACTTCACCGGAAAAGTTGCAGGTATGCACATTCCCATGACCTGGGAGAAGTCCACCAACATCCGGAGTCTACCAGAAATTCCAGGAGATAGAGCAGTAATGCAGCAGGTGCGTAGGTCATATTTTTTTCAGGTACTCCCCTGCAACCCCAGAAGAGTGGGTGGATCGCCCGCATCCTGCCTACTTCCCAATGAAATGGGCAGGACAGGGAGATAATACCAGGAAGCACTGAGCCATATGGAGGGGGAGGGGCAAAAAATTACGTGTTTCACGTGATTTTAGACTTGCCCCTTCCCCATCTACGATTGATTAACTGCATTTTATCGCAACTGGTGGCAGAACATAATGATGCGAAGAGCCAGAATACGCTCCCTGATATGGTCATCTGCATTTCCTCATCGTTCTTCTGCCAGAGAGGAGCAACTACAGGTTGGCTAGTATGGCATAGATTTCTTTGTAAAATCAGCAGGTTACCTTGAGAATCCTGCTTTTAATTCCATAGTTAGTAAAGGAGTTTACCATGAAGATTGGTTAGAAACTATTCAAATTTAAAACCAGGTATGAAGAAATACTACAAAATAACAACAATCATTCCTTCACTATTCTACAAGTACTTTAATCTTATTACGTATATATAAACACTTTCTGACTTTTAATTCCTCGTCTCCAAGAGAATCCCAGAGCGGAGATTCATCTGACAAATTTTAGGGGCGTGGTTGGGCTCTTCGCATCATTAGGCCCTGCCACATTTGCGGCAAAATGCAGTTAACTGTGAGTCCGTGGGGAAGAAGTGGGCCTAAAATTATACGAATTGCTAATTATTTAAAAGTACAGTATATTGAATTCACCATCAACTATAAGATCCCACATTGTTTTGAGAAATTAGTTAATCTAATATATGAAGAATGCAAGTTTTGAATAGGAGCATACACGGGTTTGGTATAAAAGATCTACATGAAAAAGCTAGACAATGTCTAGATAGAGCCCACAAGTAGACAATCAATAGGTCGACAGAGACAAAAAGTAGACACACAAAAGGTCGACATGGATGAAGATAGACACGTACAAAAGGTCAGCAGAGTCAAAAGGTCTACACAAAAATGGTCGATACATGGCTTTTTTTCTAACGTTAATCTTCAACCCCTCCGCTTGGGGCCTTACCCTAACCCTCCCTCCTGGTGCCTAGCCCTAACCATCAGGGTAAGTTTCTAACCCTCCCTCCTGGTGCCTAACCATCAGGGTAAGTGCCTAACCCTAAAGCTGGGTACACACTGAGCGACGTGTACACAGTTGTACTCAGTAATGAAGGATGGAACGATACCTTGTTCTGTCCTTCATTACCTACAATGGGGCCACTTGCAATATTGTACGGTTGGACGTGCAGCACAGTCGACCTGATGATGTATCAAGCGTCTGCGGGAGCGCACATATTGGCCATACACACTGAGCGATGCAGCCTATATGTTGTTCCTATTCAGCCGGAAACTACATATCATGTCAACATTGCTCCAGTGTGTACCCGACATAGGCCCTCATTCAGAGCCGTACGCTCTGAGCAGAGCGCACGCTCTGAATGAGGGCCGCCCTCCATAAAAATGTAGCGTCCTCCTGGACGCACGTATAGCTGTGGGTCACCACCCACAGCCTATACGAGCGTGCAGTTTGATGGCCGCGATGGTCTTGACCATCGCGACCATCGAAACTGCGAGCCGGAGCCTGCGGTTGAGGTTTTCAACCGCAAGCCCCGAAGTGATTTTGGCTCTATCAGAGCCAAAATCACTCCCACTGACATCACTAGTGATGTCAGTGGGCCAGCTTCTGACGGGAGGCGCTCCCGTGGGAACGCCCCCGTCAGGGAGGCACGCCCCCGGCACGCCCACCAAAGGGGGCGTGCTGTCAATCAACATCGACAGCACGCCCCCTTTGATCAGACACAACGAGCGAAGGACTTTCCTTCGCTCGTCGCGTCTGGCGCATGCGCACGACAGAGCTCCCTCCATCGTGCACATGCTCAGTGCAGACCATCGACCCACTTGCGAGCGGACAGCCGCTTGCGAGTGGGTCTGAATCAGGGCCATAATCTGGACTTTGTTGCAAGTATCACTACATTCTGTGGCTATAGTGGGTTACTGCATAATCTAGGTTGACTATTTTGGTTATCCGGGACTGTTTGCTCTTGTCTTGGGCTGACTGTCAGCATTGGGTTTCCAGGTCTGGAGGGCATGATCAAGACAAAGTGTTTTAGCATCGAGGTGTTCAGTACTTTGTGTGCCTGAAGTGTGCCTCTATCCTGAGTTCCCCTACTGGATTATGGTCCAGGTCTAGCTGTACCAGGGATATAGCTTTATTAATTCTTTCCTGGTTACATACTGTAAGACTCTGATTCCTGGCTTGGGTCCCAGGTCCAGGCTGTCAGTACTATACTGTTTTGAGTTCAGGTTCTAACTGTCACTGGAGTAGTTCTCTGGCCTGATTGGTCCTTGGACCATTAGGTGAGAGGCTGCCTGGTGGCTTGGGTTCCTGTTCCAATTCTAGTATCCTTGCATTGCTCCGGTCCATGATTCCTAATGTCTCTAGCCTGCCAGTACCTGTATTTCCTATGAGTTGTGGTATCTTGAAGCCTCCCCATTTCCTGCACTCCTCAGTTAATACAGAATACCAGAACCATGAAGCCTAGAGCCTAACTTTCCAATAAGTGCCTAATCCTAACCCTAAAAAAAAAAACCTGTCAACCTTTTGTACCTGTCTATCTTTACCTATGTCAACCTTTTGTGTGTTGATCTTCTTTCCATTCAACCTTTTGTCCCTGTCGAACTATTGACTATGGGGGTCATTCAGACCCACTCGCGAGCGGCAGTACGCTCGCAAGTTGGTCGATGTTCCCCACTGCGCATGCGCACGACGGAGGGAGCTCCGTCGTGCGCATGCGCGAGACCCGACGAGCGAAGGACTTTCCTTCGCTCGGAGTGTCTCATCAAAGGGGGCGTGCTGTCGAGGGTGACTGACAGCACACTCCCTTTGGTGGGCGTGCCGGGGGCGTGCCTGCCAGATGGAGGCGTTCCCAAGGGAACGCCTACCGTCTGAAGCCGGCCCCACTGACATCACTAGTGATGTCAGTGGGAGTGATTTTGGCTCTGATAGAGCCAAAATCACTCCTGGCCTTGCGGTTGAGAAACCCAACCGCAGGCTTTCACTCGCAGTTCCGATGGTCGCGATGGTCAAGACCATCACGACCATCATTTTGCACGCTCGTATATGCTGTGGGTGGTGACCCACAGCTATACGAGCGTCCAGGAGGACGCTCCATATTAATGGAGGTGGGCCCTGATTCAGAGCGAGCGCTCTGGTCAGAGCGTCCGGCTCTGAATCAGGGCCTGTGTACCATGTGGTGTTTACTGTATCTAGACATTTGTCGACTTTCTTAATAACTGGAACCCACATACACATTGACAATATTACATTATTATTTGCCTATCAGGAGATTAGGAAGCAACTCTCTATATATTTATTCATCCTTTCATATATATATATATATATATATATATATATATATATATACACATATGTTATAATGCAGGTATTATCTTTTTTCTGCAACAGTCTTGAGGGCTGGAATACTTGGCTAGCTGCAGCCGTGGAGCAGCCTTGAGGGCTGGTCAGTCTTTGACTAGTCGGGACCCGAGGATAATGAGATAAGATGCAGCCTTTGGGTAAGCCTTGGCTTATTGTGGCCTGTGGGCCATAGAACAAGATGTGGCCTTTGGGCCATGTAGCAGTCTTGGCAGGCTGTGGCATGTGGGCAGTAGAACAAGATGCTGCCTTTGACACAAGTGGTGGTACGCTGGATTGCATACTTTGGACGCTGGATTGCAGCCTGTGCCGCCGGGTTGACACAAGCAACTGGACGCTGGAGTGCGGCCTGTGCCGCCGGGTTGACACAAGCAGCTGGATGCTGAAGTGTGGCCTGTGCCGCCGGGTTGACACAAGCAGCTGGATGCTGAACTGCGCACTCTGGACACTCATTCAGAGTTGGTCGTTGCGGCCACACGGTAGTAAGGGAAAAGGGGCCGGATATGCAAATGATGCACTCGCAAGTTGCGTCCCTAAGATCGGATCGTTAGCTGGTCGACCAAGGGGAGGATGCGGCCGTAAGACAAAAAAAATGCCCCCTTCTCGTACGCATTACACGTCATCTCCGGGCATATAAGGATTAATCGAGACCATCGGGAACCATCGGAACTGGTCATAGAGCTTAAGGTTGACGATACCCTCTCTTAAGCACTACGATCAGGTCAGTGTATAAACCTCCCATGTCACATGTGCCATGATACTACTTTGTTAATTATGCACTCCCATAAAACGCCGCTCACATAATTAGGCACGCCTGCGTTCGGATCTCCACACCCCCGTTTTCAAGCACCTTCCCCTGTTACCACCCACAAACGCCTCATTCTGTCACTCAAACTACCGACCTGGCTGTGTTCAAGGAGAGCGAAATTTTAAATCGTAGCAGCTAGTTTGCACATGCGCATTGCGAACTTTACGCATGCGCAGTTTAGCGAACATCGATGGCGTACGACCGTGCGGCCGCAACGACCGACTCTGAATGAGGTCCCGAGTGCTGTCTGTGCCGCCTGGATGACAGAAATGGCAGAGCATGGATATGCGGACCTTGCCGCCTAGATGACACAAACGGCAGGTAGTAGATATGCGGACCATGTCGCCTAGACGACACAAATGGCAGGTAACAAGCTAACAGGAGGACTGGGTACTCAACTGGATAGCAGGACATAACACCAAAACCGGAAACACATGAAACGCTATCACCGGCATCGGAGCAGCGTTCGAACCAGAAGGAAATAGCTGCAGGAACCAATCCAGAACAGAGCAGGGATGATGGACAGTTGATGGGAGGAGTTCAGTGAACGGTCCCCCAGCGTTCGCATGATTGGCTTGTGACAATATATTTATTATGTTTACTTAATCAAGTCAGATATTATATGCCGAGCAAGCAGGATTACTACTCCTATCTTTTTTTGTATTTCTGGCAGGAGTCAAGGCATGCTTTAGATCATAACTCTGGGTGGATGCCATCAGCAAAATGGGTCTCCTAAAGGAAGATGAGCCAAAAAGTTTTCCTCTTTTTTTTTGAGGGTTATGATTAGGCCTCATGAAGGGATCTATACATCTGCCCCTGACTCTAAATCAAGACAGGAACAGGGTAACCCCACTGATACTTGATATTGCCTTGTTGCAATAATGTGGTAAAATGCATCTTTGATAAGCCAAGGTAATAGGCTAGATGTTTTGCAAAATTTACAGGTTGGTGTTGTTGAATGTACTCTTTAGAAGTTTGCATGATTCTCAGGATGACATCTCTGGGCTGAGATGGTTCCTGAGCCAGGTTTCAGTGTAAGAAGGGCACATTCAAGGAGTATATGGTCCTACAGCTTCATGGTAGAGAGTTACATATAGAGATTTTTGGGATGGATAACCAGGTGGGTGGGTTTGATTTACTCAGGGATCCCCTTAATAATTCTCAGATCATTCACCTCTCTTTGTTGACCTGATCTACCTTACCTTCTTGTAGCTGTGTGATGTCTTGTCGCATTTGCTGGAAGTTGGACTCAAATGACTGCTGGAAGGTCACCACCTCTTCAACCCATAGTTTTAATTGGTCAGTTATTCCTCCTATTGCTGAAAAGATGCTCATAAAATGTAGAGCTTGCACACATCATTAAATTCTTCAAACAGCTCAAGAGAATCTCAGTGTGTCACATGGGTAAGATCATCCTCTTTAGACTCAGTGGAAGATGTATCAAACCTTCAAGAGAGGTAAAATGGAGAAGTAGTCTATAGCAACCAACCAGGAATGCGATCACTTTAATTCCTTGTTCGGACTTGGGCCCTGATTCAGACCCGCATGCAGCCACTGGCCGATCGTTGGGTCTGTTGGCTGTTTTTCTTTTCTCCGGCTGCTCACAAAGCTGTGGGAGACCAACCACAGCTTGTGCGAGTGCCAGGAGACCATCACGATAATCGCGACCATCGGCCTTGTGACAAGACCCTGCGGTAGGATCTAGGCTGCCGCAAGGCCCAGTGGACTTCCTGCTCTAATAGAACAGGAAGTCCACTACTGACCTCAGTAGTGATGTCAGCTTGCCCGCCCAACAAACACCAGGCGTTCCTAAGGGAATGCCTGCGTTTGTCCAGCCACCCCCCTACCCGACCACAAAACGGGGCGAGCTGTCACTCACCATCAACAGCTGCCCCATCTTGTTGTGAGCCCCGTAGTGACTGAACTTCAGTCGTTCAGCGGGGCTCACGCACACATACGCCGGGCACAGCGCATTCGCAGTGCGCAAACATCGGGGCGCGCTTGCGAGCGGCTCTGAATGAGCTCCTTGGGGTGGACTACTGCACAGGCAAGGCTTTTTTGCTGTAAAACTACAGGTACCAGTGGGCCCGTAATCCTCATATGCTAGTATTTGTGGTTCTCCAAGTACCAGCATGCAGGAGAGGCTTGCCGGGAACTGTAGTTCCACAGCAAAAGACAATATTTTAACTCTTTACTTGCACCACACTTTACATAATCAACCCGGCACTCACCTGCCAGGGGTGCCAAGGGTAGCCCTGGGCTCCCCAGGGATCCCCGGCCTGGGCTGACTTGTGGTCAGGGGTGATGCTTCGGCTTGGGGCCCCCTACTAGAAAGGGTCCGGTGCTGGTTCTGATAAATACAGGGGGACCCTATGCATTTTTTCCCCTGTATTCCAGAACAAGGACTGGTTCAGAGCCCAGTGCTGGTTGCATTGAATACGGGCTATACCTATGTCATTTGTCCCCATATTCTGGCAACCAGGACTGGTTCTGAAAAGCCTGGTGCTGGCTCTGCTTAATATGGGGGACCCCTACATCATTTGTCACCTGTTTTAGCACAACCAGTAATGGGTTTCCAAAACCCGGTGATAGTTGTTTTTTTTGAGGGTTGGGCACGCAATTTTTTATTTATTTTTACACAGGTTTTCTTTTCTTTTTTAAACACAGAAGCACAGATGGGTCCCGCTGATCCCTTCCTAGTTCTTTGTTTGTTTATTTATGCACAGAAGAAGGTGTCACAGATCTTTCAGATTCAAATCTGCATCTGTCTGCTGCTACCTCCACTGGGTCCTGCCCCTGCATCACCGCCACCCGCACTGCTGTTGCTGCCACACCACTGCTGCACTGCTGCCACTAACGCCGACTACCATCCCTGTGTCCCTGCTGCAGCTAACACCCGCTACCCCCCCTTCCATGGGTCTCGGCCACAGCAAACACTCGCCGCTGCCCTCCCCCCCAGGACTCGGCAGCAGCTAATGGCTGCTTTCTTCCACCCAGCCTACCACCGCTTCCGCCCACACTGGCCAGCCATCTTGGTGCACCCAAGTGAAGCCACAGTGAGTACACCTGCTGGAGGCTCCTACTGAGGCTACACAACAAGTTGAAACTTACTATCTCTATAATGGAGGATTCGTGAGGTAATAGTTTAGAGACTGTAACTTTCTCAATTACCTAAACCCCCAAAGCACCTAACCTGGAAATATAGCTACCTTATAAAACTGAACCCAAGTCTAAAATCGCCCCCTACCCTGAGTTATGCCTTCCCAAAAATCCCCCATAGAGAACAGCAGAAAAGTGGTCCTAATTGAGAAAACACTGACAGTTGGAAATTTAGATTATTTCCAAATCCTAATTTTTTATGTTTTTGCCCTGAAATTTTGCATGCAGCACCAAACAACAGTTCTACCCGCCTGTGCCAAATTTCAGCTCGGTATCGCCAATAGCTTTTGAGGTGTAGCCCCTTAAACACTATGACCTCCCTCAGAAGTTCTCTATGGGAGAATTCAGTTTCTCTGGATTCAACCTTAATATAAGGGCATGACTGTGCCCTTATAATTTTTTTTAAAAAACATTTAAAATTCCATATGTATTCATTTAATAAAATGCTTTGAGAAAAATGTGACGGAGAGCTATCAATAATGAATAAGCATGCAAGAAAAAATGTCTAATAACCCATCTCTACTGTTAACAGTGTGCCCCTATCTACATATGTAGAAAATCGCTATACTGTATAATCATACATATTTCTAACAATAAGGAAACTATTAAAAAGCATTCTGTCCATTTTTTCTATCACTAATTAGATATTTATATTCATATAGGGATTATAAATCTTAATCGACACATATGTTTATCTTTCAGTAATTAATTTATTTTGTTAATTTGGGAAAGCATCTTATACATAGGTTTATAAGGGAGCATATAACAACATAAAACTCAGGAAGACAAGGTACTAGAGTCTATATATGTTTTTGTTGTTAATTGAGGCAGACATGTGTAGAGAGGAAAGTATATTTCTCATAATCACTATCGGTCTCTAAGTTTTTAATTTAAGCAGGTGGTTAGCTAGATGAATAAAATGAATAACTGTCTCTATCTCTATCGAGATTTTTATTCAAGTCCCCTTCTCTGCATATCTTGGTACCCATGTTACCTCTAGATAGTTAACAATAGAAATTTGTAATTGTTGTAGTGTAGAATAAGGGCCTGATTCAGACCCGCTCGCGAGCGCACAGCGAGACTCGTACTGCGACTGCAGCTCCATTGCAACGGGTCTCGCTACAAGACGGGACGGTTGTCGATGTTGATTGACAGCTTGCCCCGTTTTGTAGGTGGGGAGGCGGGGTGGCTGCACAAACGCAGGCATTCCCTTAGGAATGCCTGGCGTTTGTGGGCGGCCCTACTGACATCACTCATGATGTCAGTAGTGGACTTCCTGCTCTACTAGAGCAGGAAGTCCACTCAGGTTTGCGAGAGCTGAGACCCTACTACAGGGTCTCCTCGCAAGCCCGATTGTCATGATAATCGTGACCATCGCCAGGCCGCTTGCAAAAGCTGTGGGTGGTCACACACAGCTTAGCGAGCTGCCTGGAGGCCAAAACAAAAAAACAAAAAAATAAAAATCCCCGCCCTGATTCAGAGTGAGCGCTCGCAATCAGGCCATAAGTACCTAAAAGGATGCATAACAGGGTGACTGGGAGAGAAAGTGTCCGCTCAATTAACCAGTCAGTACATATAGAGAGGTGACATCCTCTCCCAGTCCTGAGCCTAGTCAATGAATTCCAAAGCTTCATTAAGTCCTTCAGGGCATAAAGTTTGTAATTTGAAGATCCACTCAGATTCGGCGCGGCATAGATTTTTATAGTTATCGCCTCCCCTAATCATTTTATATATAATATCTACTCCCACAAATGTAAGATTTTTGATGGACCTCAAGAAAATTACAAGATACACTATGTGTATGTAGTTCCTTCTCAATATTTACTCTATGTTCTCAAAATCTTTCCTTGAGGGTTCTGGTCATCTGACCTACGTACCGCTTAGAACACGGACAACTCAGAACATAAATGACATATGTTGACTGTCAATTAATAAAATGTCTAATATCAAAATGGGTCCTGATGCTAGTAGATGTAACAGTTTTCTTTTTATTGTCAATGTAACCACAGGTGAGAAATCTAGTGTGATCACTCCTAAATCACCTGTTAGGGTATTATATACTGTAGTGCAACTTTGGTTCATTTTTGGGGCGTGGGTCCCCCTGGATTGCCTTTGTTGATCTGTTTCAGGGCACCGCAATATAACACATTTTTCTTTTATAACACATTTTAACCCTTCACTGTTTGTTTATTATATATGTACCTCACCTTTTATTTTCATTCTTTATATGCAGCAGTAGCTGCTCCTAACTATCTCTTTCACACTGCACTTTTCTTACCTGGTGGTGCCCTGGGGTGGCTTAGCTGGGCTAGTTTGGGGTGTCCTGCGCTCTGGATTTGAATCGTAGTATGTTAGGGACCTACCCTAAAGAGGTTACCTGGATATGGTGGGTAGGCCCATAACCTTGGCCAAGATTATGCTAAAAACCTCTATTGATTGCAAAATTTAATTGCATTTATATATTATTAAAAATTTGGAGTTGTGCACCTGAGATTTGTCTGTTTTTGTCTCATCAGGTAGCACCTCCCATTATATATATATATATATATATATATATATATTCAGGGTGTGCAGTCCAGAAATCATTCCTATATAGGGCATTCTGGTAACCAAGCCCCTCCAATTTCATCTGTTTGTTTGTTCACTTTAAGTATATTTGGTGCAAGAAGACTTTTTACATTTATGTTGGTTTTTTTTTAATTTGAGGTTTAGGGTCAATTATTTGGGAGATGGGGTCATTATCTAGCATCTTGTAATTTCTATCAATAGTTGATTTGATCTGATTTGCACTGTATTTATACTGTGTTATGTATAACAGAGCGGGATTCTATTTTTCTCTTTTCAGTATTTTATAATCTACTTTATCTAAATCTTTATAACTAGTCAATTTATCTATTTTATTATTTTTCTATATTAACACTGCATGTCCCCTAGCTCTTTCTAACAAATCTTTTGAGTATCCTCTTTCAATAAAGTTAGCTTTCATCCTGTCCACATGGAGATGGAAATCTGCATCCTCAGTACAGTTACTGCGGGTCCTGCCTATTTGACTGTTGGTTATATTATCCACCCAAGCATGGTAGTGTCAACTATTATAATGTAAATAGGTACTACAATCTACTGTTTTCATGAATAAAAAAGATTTAATTTTATTATCCACAGAAAGAGTGATATCTAAATATTTAAACAACACCGAACAAAATTGTGAAGTGAAATGTAAATTCATTGTGTTTTTATTTTAAAAAATGTGTGAATTCAGTGGCTGAGGTTTGATCCCCATCCCAAATAATAATCAAGTTATCATAGAACACCAGACTCGCTCCAGCTTGGCCATTCCAAACATATTGATCTTCAAATTGGCCCAGATATATGTTGGCATGGCTTGGAGTGAATCTGGTGCCCATGGCTGCACCATGAATCTTTAAATAGTGGCTGAAGTTAAATAAAAAATGATTGTGTGTCAAAATAAATTTCATGGAATCAATAAGAAAGACACAGTGTTTCTCTCAGGTGTCCACATCATTAGCAAGAGTATTTTGAACAGACAAATGTCAGTATATTGTTGGGTCTGTACAATAGGGTGGGTCGAAAAATCTAAATTGTGAGTTCGAAATTCCAATAGTGTGGAAAAGTTGTGGGTCCATAACAGTAACTTGTGTGCAAAATATCAGCTCGGTCGAATAAGTTTTACTATCCCCAGCAGGCACTTGAAGTTTTGAAAATTTGGCACAAATTAGAATATTTTGTAATCAGGTTGAAGCACAGTTTTGGGGCACATATTTTGGCAATGAAGATGCTTTTAGGTGAAAATTCTTCAGTTGTACTCATTTGGATACAAACTTTCGGGGTAGACATTTAATAGGGAGTCCATACCCCCTGAAAAAAAGGTAAAAATATTGCAATTTTCCACAAAATGCCATCTTTGCACCATGTGCTCCTGAGATTGACTGGCACCATTTTCGGGTATTCTGACTTATAAAATATTTTTTCTAGGAGGTAGGGACTAGACACGGACATTGGAAGCCCTCCATCAAATGCTGGCTAGACTTCCACCATTGGAACTTTCGATGCAATGGTAACTAACATTGCATCAAAAGTATTGGATGGTAAAAACTATATGATTTGCACACGTGCAAAAAACCCTGCAGTGCTTAAAATCATCCTCTCTGGTGTCTGAATCACTTTTAGATTCCCTAGAAGAATGTGGTTTGATATTGCAGCTTGTCAGCCTGTGGAATCTTGCACTTGCGACAAGTCAAGAAAGGTTCCTCCTTTTAAACGGGAATTTTTGAATGACCAATGAACTTCCAGGCTTATGTTTATAGGAGGAATAGATGTTAAGGTGACTGAAGCATTGGGAAATCATTTAAACAGGAAAGACACACATGTGCCAGCAAAGACTGGTGACTTAGCTCCTCGTCCTTCGCCACATTCATCTGTTCTTCAACCTGCACATGCACACATAGGCTATGTCACACAACAATCTTCTAGTGAATCTAAAAGTGATTCAGATGATGGCAAAGATGATTTTAAGCCATCAAAGCTTGAAAGCTCCTCATCGCAAATGTGCATTAGTATTCTAAACACTGCTCTCGTTAGTGATCGATATGGTTTGTCAAATAGGGAAACTGCTGCTATATTAACTGCAGTTTTGCAAGACTTAGGGGGTCATTCAGACCCACTCGCGAGCGGCAGTATGCTCGCAAGTGGGTCGATGTTCCCCACTGCGCATGCGCACGATGGAGGGAGCTCCGTTGTGCGCATGCGAGAGACCTGGGGAGCGACGGGCTTTCCATCGCTCCGGGTCTAGCACCAAAGGGGGCGTACTGTTGATGTTGATTGACAGCACGCTCCCTTTGGTGGGCGTGCCGGGGGCATGCCTGCCAGACGGAGGCGTTCCCATGGGAATGCCTACCGTCTGAAGTCAGCCCCACTGACATCACTAGTGAGGTCACTGGGAGTGATTTTGGCTCTGATAGAGCCAAAATCACTCCAGGGCTCGCGGCAGGGAGACCCTACCGCAGGGTCTGCATCGCAAGTCCGATGGTCGCGATGGTCAAGACCATCGCGACCATCTTTTTGGCCGCTCTCATATGCTGTGGGTGGTCACCCACAGCTATACGAGCGGCCAGGAGGCCGCTCCATTTTCATGGAGGAGGGCCCTGATTCAGAGCAAGCGCTCTGGACAGAGCGTTCGGCTCTGAATCAGGCCCTTAGATCTCATCACTCCCAATGACACCTCATCAGTCATTGATAACTCCAAAGTGAAGAAAACTTAAAAACTGTCTCAGTGAGCCAATCCGAGCACAGCCCTCGCCCATCAGCAGTCACTCACACAGCACGGAGACACACTGTCAGTGTCAGCTGTGTCTCTGCTCCTCACTGCCTGGCTGTAACACACTGGACTCACTTCAGTGGCCTCTCCAGCAGTGCTGGGCATGATGGACTCTGGAGCCAGACTGTACAGTATATGTAAGTATATTGTAACCTCCAGTCCCCACAGAACAGCAGTGCTGCTAGCTACATTAGAGAGGACACAATATGTATGTTGCTCCAAGCCCCACCCCTAGCCACTCCACTGACCTCTTTCTTCTTCAAGTTCCATAGGGTCCACAGGAACTACCTTGGGGTATGTGGTTGGAGTGATCCAGGCACCAAACAGTCAAAGTTTTAGCTCCCAGAATGCCCTGGTCCTCCTCCATATATACCCTGCCCCCAGCCACAGGCATTCAGTTTTTTGTTTGGTGCTCAGCAGGATTAGATGCACCTTTTTAACAGGGAACTGCTCAGACACCCCCAAGCTTTAAATATTTTATTTTGGGATAGCAGTGCTGAGCACTGCAGCTCCTTCTACTTCTGCCAGTGGCACAACACCAGTAATGTCTCTGGTGATTTTGGCGGGTCTCAGTGGAACTTAGCAGCGACACTGGGGCCCGAACTGCAATCGGACACACGGAGATGTCAGGTAAGGCAATTCCTCATATACAGGGAATCACGCGTGGAAGTTCTTACTATTGGTGCCGGAGATGCACTGGAAACCACTGCGGTGAGGGCCCGAGACAGTCAGCATCCTCACTAGACCACCGGTGCCTTATTGCCTGATGCCGGGGTTTGGCAGTAGATGCATCTACTGCCATGTGGCCAGCATTCCCAGCCAGTTGATACAGCCTAGGGCAGGTAGGATTTCCCCCTGCATCCCCGACCCAGATCCTACAAAAGTTTCCCGCATCTGGGTTGCTCCTCCTACCCACCTCATGTATATGAAATGCTCACAGTCCACCATCGGTGCTTGGCTGAAGCTGTTCTTAGAAAATTTGGGGTTGTCTCCCTGTATACATCTCCCCTGGGTCAGGTATATAGTGCTCTTTATCCCACCAAGGCTTGGGTTTTGGTCAGTTGATTCAGAGCCCATTGCGATTAAATTACAGATGCATTGTATGTGATTTATGCTAGCTGCTGTATTGAAACTGCATTTTATTTCTGACTGTCAGTTATAACTATCACTGTGTTTCTCCTCATCCATCTGTACAAGGTGTGTGGGGTTTTCTGTGTACTGTACAAATACTGGTACTTGTGAAGACTGTCACATTGCATTGCATTTATACCTTGTACCTTTTATACATTGATATGTCAAAGTTAAAGGGAAGCAAGAGGTTGAGGCTCCTGTGCTGTTATAAAGAGCCACCTCTCCAATCTGGTATTCCAGCTCCTGTGCAAGAGCCATCCTGTGTGTCCTCTTGGTCTGAGGTTATGTCACATTTAGTGGACCAGGCAGCAGCTCTGGTACTGCCTCCCACTATGGGGTACCCACAACAGTTTTATCCTGCTATGTATATGCCCCCATGCATCCTTTCTGGATGGATGCCTATGCTCACTGAAGTCAGAGTATGATTCAACTGTCTACATCTGATGCTCAGCAAGTGGTGCAAGTGAAGAGACCAGTTACCATTAAGCATAGGCATAAGAGAGTATCCCATCAGGAGCAACTGGGGACTCTAACACATCATCAGATGAGGATACACATGTTTTCTCTTCTAGGTCTCTCTCGGCTGGGGAAGACCACCAATCCTCCGTGGATGTCCCCTATCTGGTGAGCAGTTAATTCCATCCTTAGTATAGAGGAAGAGGAGGTCCCACCTAAATCTAAGTCTTTAGGCATCAGAAAGTGGTAAAGGATTACTTTCCTCAGTATGAGCAGCTGACGTACCTCATGGCTGAAGCATGAGAATTCCAGATAGATGTTTCCATGCTACAAGGAAGTTAACATCTCTGTACCCATTTTCATCTGGTGAATGTACTAAGTGGGAAGACCATCCGACTGTAGATGCTCATGTGACATGATTGATCAGGAGCTCTACATTACCTATTCCATCCAAATCCTCACTCAAGGATGTTACAGATAGAAAACTTGAAACATGTTTGAAATCAGTTTTCTCATTATCTGGAGCTATTACCTGGCCAGCTATGGCTGTAGCCTGGGTAGCCAAGGCTATGGAGGAGTGGACGAAAGCACTGGAAGACAGTATGCCACAGGCTACCAGAGAACAACAGTCCTATCTCAACCAAATGCAAAAAGCAGCTGCTTATGTGGGAGAAGCGGTAATTGATGCAGGACTTCTGACTTCTAGAGTATCGGCAACTTCAATTGTTGCTCACAGAATCTTTTGGTTAAGGTCCTGGAAGGCAGATGCGGGATCCAAGAAAGCTCTAAAATTTTTGCCTTTTGCTGGAAAAACACTGTTTGGACCAGAATTGCATAACAAAGTGTCTACTTTGGCAGTATCAAAATCTGCCGGATTACCATCTGTGACTACAGTATCTCTAAATATAGGCAGCCTTTGTTTCAGACCATTCACCCGAAAGGAATGGCAAAGGGACACAGTAATAAATCCTGCAGGAAGGCCTAACTGCAAATAAAAAAATCATGGTTTGTCAGATGTCCAGCTTCCAAGCTGGATGATAAGCCTTCTGCTTGATGGGACAGGCCTCCCCCTGGGGGCTATCAAATTGGGAGGTCAACTCCAGTTTTCTTACTCCTGGCATCAAACAACAACAGATGCTTTGGTTCAAGAAGTGGTCTCTCAAGGATATGCCCTCACGTTTCTCCCTCAGAAGTTTTTTTGTACAGCTCCTACATCAGACCTGGTCAAGGCCCTGGCCCTCCAAGAGGCTATTCATGCCCTGCTGAGTTCAGGGGTTATAATCCCTATACCTTTGGCCCATCAAGGAAGGGGCTTTTATTCAAATGTATTCTTGATTCAGAAGCCAAATGGGTCTCATCACCCTATTCTGAATCTGAAATCTCTCAACAGATTCAGAATAAACAGGTTTATCCATGTGCCCAAATTCTGTATGGAAACCCTATGATCATTTATGCTGGCAATGGAGCCTCACCAAATGTTTCTGAGGTTTGCTATTCATCAGCAACATTACCAGTTTCAGGCTGTGCCCTTTGGTCTGTCCACAGCCCCTCAGGTGTTTACCAAGATAATGGCAGTCATGAAGGCTCAACTCAGAAGACAAGGAGTCAGGATACTGCCATACTTGGATGACCTCATGATATTGGTGCAGTCTCCAGAGATTTTACAATGTCATCTCCAGCTAACCATTGTCTGTCTACAGGAGCACGGCTGGATAATCAATTGGAAAAAGTCTTCTCTTTCTCCAACACAACAGATGGTACATCTAGGGGCGTTACTGGATTCCCTGCCACAAAGGATCTTTCTATCAGGGAACAAGATTTCTGCTCTACAATTGTGGGTGCGCAAATTCCTCCGCAATTGAAGAGTATCAGTTCACTCAGCAATGCAGGTCCTGGGGTCCATGGTATCCATCTTCGACATGGTGGCATATGCCCAGTTCCATTCCAGGCCCCTGCAGTGATGGATTCTGTCTCAATGGGATGGTAGGTATCATCTGGTCTCAAATGATCCTCATCTCGCCAGAGGTACAGCTCTCCCTCTTATGGAGGCTGCTGACAGCTCATCTGAACAAGGGTCACCCATTATGGATACCAAATTGGGTTATCCTCACCACGGATGCAAGTCTTCAAGGATAGGGTCTGGCTTTGATGGCATAGCTCTTGAGTTTTCTTTCTTTAAAGCAAAGGTTTGTCTACTTTTTTTCAATGGTGTTTCCATAGAGAGTATGACCCTGAAGTTTTCAGGGTCTCCCTTAGTTCTCTGTTTTTGCCTGGCTACCTTGAGAGTTCAGATTTCTAAATTGTCAATTTGGTTCCAGCGCACAATCGCTCCCCTGACGGTTATTAGAACATTTTTGCAGGATGTTCTCGACCTTCAACCACCGCTTGTCCCTCCGGTGGCATTGTGGGATTTATCCTTGGTTCTTAGGGTGCTGCAGGCTCCTCCCTTTGTGCCCTTGGACACAGTGGACCTCAAATGGTTTACAGTGAAGACACTTTTTCTCTTCGCTATCTCCTTTGAGTTTCTGATTTGGCAGCGCTTTCATGTCGTTACCCATTTTTGATTTTTCACCACAACAGAGCTGTCCCCGTACATGGATGGGTTACCTTCTGCAGGTGGTATCCCGTTATCATATGAATGATGAAATTGTAGTTCCAGCCTTTCAGTCTTTTGACCTTTCTGTAGGTGAAGCTTTCCTGGATGTGGTTCGTGCCTTTTGTATCTACATGGATCATACCAACTCCAACAGGAAATAAGATGCGCTTTTGTGTTGTATGGTTTTTACAAGTGAGGCTGGCCAGCTAGCAAGCAGACTTTGGCTCGGTGGCTGCATATGACTATATCTCAGGTTTATACACAGGCTGATCTCCCTGTTCCTAATACAGTGACAGCACATTCTGTGGGACCATAGTAGGTGTATAGACATGGTGCCTCTGTGGAACAGTTGTACAAGGAAGACACTTCTTCTGTCCACATTTTCATCAAATCTTATACATTTGATACTTTTGCCTCCCAGGATGCTTCCTTTGGGCAGCGGATTCTCCTCTCTGCTTAGGAGCATCCCCACATTTAAGGGAACTGTTTGGTAGACATACCTTTGTTAACTCTTTATCTTCTAGGTCCATAGGGTCCACAGGGCACTCACCCTGATGCACCTGGCCTCAGTTGGGATGTGTTGTTTCTTGTTACTGATTCCCTCATCTTTGTGAGAGTGTTTCTTGTGTAATTTGTACTTCTCCACTTTCCTTCTCCTGCCATTGTGCTTGTTTACAAACTGAAAACTGAATGCCTGTGGCTGGGGGCAGGGTATATATGGAGGAGGACCATGTCATTCTGGGTGCTAAAGCTTTGACTGTTTGGTGCCTGGATCACTCCAACCACATACCCCAAGGTAGTTCCTGTAGACCCTATGGACCTCAGAGAGAAAAAGAGTTAACAAAGGTAAATCTACCATAACTCTTATTTTTTCAGAGGGAAGGGGGGCACAGAGCCCCTTTTAAACTACTACCCCGATGGCTTATATCTGGCTAAGTTCAACTGAAGTGTTTTCACCTAAAGACAAATTATCAAAACCCCCAAAACCGTGCCTTGACCTGATTACAAAATATCCTAATTTGTGTCAAATTTTCAAGCAATAATTTGGAAATGGTGGACCTGCACAAATCGTGTAAATGGAAACCTCCTTAGGTGTGCTGCTGCACTAGGGGATGTCTGACTGCATCCAGTAATAAATTAGAGGAAAAATCTAGATGCTGCTCACAACCTACTCCCTATTCTAAATATGATATGGAGCCTGTTCGCAAATATGGGTCTTATGCACAAATGTATGAATAAAAAAGCAATTTACTAGTAGCAGTAGTACATTAATACATACATATATTGACACACATAATGATAGATAGGGAACTGTATCCCAACAAGGTGGTGTATATCAAAGTCAATTGTTACAGATAAAAATTGCACTATCATAGGTCATATAAAACAGCAATTCGATGTAAATGGTGGATCAAATCCACTGATGAATACTAATAAACGTTTTGTCCTTATAACACCCTTGGTAAAGAAATGTCAAACAGGAAAAATATAAAAAAATATGAGACTCAGTCACTGGGTATAGATGCTGTAAAGAGACTGCAGAGTCCCGCTAGTCTCGGTGGTAAGTGTACCTGTGAGAGGTATGGAAAGTGTTACTCTCTGTGCTGCGGTGTTTCCAGTGGCGCGGGTGACGGACAGTGCTCCTGCAACCAGGGGCAAGCCCATGTCCATGCGTCAAGGTGCACCTGCAGTCGTGGGAGGGGGTACCAGCGATCGAAGCTCCTGGGAACTGGAGGCCGTGGACACCCCTCCACTCCAGAGGATACTTACCCGGGAAGTCCAGCTGCCATTCTCTGTTGCCCTCTTGGTAGTTGTGTCAGTGCGCTTGCAGGGGACTTCTGGTTTTTGGTCTTCTTGTGATGCGGATGAGGTCTCTAGTGGCCTGGTGGCGTGGACAAGGTGGATCAGGTACAGGATGATAGTGCAAAGAAAATAAGGGGGTCTGTGTACTCCAACACGTTTCAACCTGGGTGGTCTTCTTCTGGGAGCATAAAATATCAGTTTGTGTCACCGGAAACTCTTTAAACGGTCTCGCCCTCTTTGATTGGTTATGCAGTGATGTTTATTCTGATTGGTTCTTGGTTGTTATGGTGATTGTAAACATAGAGTTCTTTCCTTATGCAAAGTCTAGTGAAGACAATTCGGTATTATGAGCTTCAATGATGGCCCTATATTGTCTCCAAACTTTATAGAGCAGATAATAGTGGGCTTAATGAGTTGAAGTATATAACCCTACCATCAAAACACATGTATATTGAGGGTTATTGTATTAGGTTATCCTTTATGAAAAAATATTATTTTTATTTTTATTTGGTGTGAGTTAATTATCTCCAGATATTTCAGTTAACTGTGTTATTATGATGTATTTTATTTGTGAAATACTTTTGTCATAGGTGTCAAAATCAAAGACTGTGTGTATTGACCATGAATTATTAACACACAGGGTCAGGTATCAGTTCAGGGATACAGGTACATTCTAACATTTTGTATAGAATGAAATGTTAATAGTTTGTTAGGGTCTAGTTGTGATATTGGCATCATATATTGATGGTTGTTTGGATTATGATTTCACTTTTTGCATATTATGGATTTTATCTCATTATCTCGGTTTAGGCCCTTCGGGTGAAATGTTTGTAACTTGTACATCTATTGTAGTTCTAATTTGTTTATATGGTAGTCAAAATTGCTCCCTCTCCAATTGGGATTTACAGATTGTATAGCCATGAAGCTTAGGTCCTTTGGATTGCTGTTATGATATTCACTGAAATGCTTGGATAGGTTGTGACTATCCAAACTCTTGTTGATATTTCTAATGTGTTCTGCAACCCTAATTTTCAATGGTCTAGTTGTTCTGCCTACATACTGTTTTGGACAGGTACATTGTAGGAGGTAGATGACATTCTTGTGGTTGCATGTGAGTGTTTCTTTCACCTTATGTACCTCTCCTGTAGTGCATGATACGAATGTATTGTTGGGCTTAGTGCTTGTAACACCAGTGCCTTTGCATCCAGAACATGAGTTGCACTGAAAAAAACCTGTGTGTGGTTTGCTTAAAGTGGTCTATTGTAGTTGTTTGGGGGGGATGTGATTCCTGACTATTTTGGACCTGATGTCCGGTGCTTTCCTATATGTCATTCTGAGTTTGTTAGGCAAGATTCCTGATAACATGTCATCTTCCTGAAGTATCTGCCAGTGTCTTTTCAATATTTTCTCCAGCTCTGTACTCTGTTTGGAATATTGTGTGATAAATCTGACTTCATCATTCTGTTTTTCATTGGTTCTGGTATCTTTGTGGACCAATAGGTCCTCTCTGTTTTGATGTTGTACTACCTCAAGTGATTGTTGTACTAGGTTATGTGCATAGTTTTTTTCTTGGAATTGTGAGGAGAGTTCTTCACTTTGTTTGAGAAAGTCTGTATGTCTGGAACAGTTCCTTTTTAATTGCAGGAACTGTCCTTTAGGTATGGCACTCAGCCAATTAGGGTGGTGCCAGCTGGTCAAGAGGATGAAGCTGTTAACATCCACTAATTTCTTGTGAGTGTTGGTGTGTATCTGTCCATTGTGTACAAAAATGTTAAGATCAAGAAAGATGACTTTGGTTTTACTGTAGTGAGCTGTAAAAATCAGATTATTGGAATTTATGTTAATGTTAGTTAGAAAGCTTTTGAGGGCATTTTCGTCTCCTTTCCATATAAAGAATACGTCGTCTATATATTGCCCTAAGTTCCTGAGTGTGGCAGATGTTGTGCTCCTCCCACCAACTCATGAAGAGGTTGGCATAACTAGGGGCAAATCTCATGCCCATTGCTGTGCCAGTGATTTGTAGAAATAATTTGTTATTGTACCAGACGTAATTGTGCTTTAGGATAAATTCTATATATTGTAACATGAAATCAAGTTGTTGTTGAGGTAGATTGGGGTCTTTATCTAGGTGAAAACGGATACCACTTATCCCTTGTTCATGATCTATGATGGAGTATAATGAAGTCACATCTGTTGTGACTAGCCAGTAGGCTTCGTGCCATTGAACATCTTGTAGTTGAGGATCTGTGTGGTGTCTTTGAGATATGCTTTTTGTTTGTGAACATATGGTTGAAGCATGGAGTCCAGATATTCTGACAGATTGGAAGTTAATGATCTTATCCCAGAAATGATAGGTCTGCCTGGGGGGTTAGTCAGATTTTTATTTATTTTAGGTAGGTAGTAAAATACCGGAATAATCGGATGCTCGGTTTTAATGAATTTGTGCTCTGATTTTGTGAGAATTCCGATTATAAGGCCTTTATGTATGTGTTTTTCTAATTTCTTTTTAAATATTTCTGTGGGGTCATGATTCAGTTTTCTGTATGTAGTGGTGTCTCCTAGTATTCTGGTAGCTTCAGTGTCATAATCCTCTTGGTTTAAGATCACTACCCCCCCTCCCTTGCTGGCTGGTTTGATGATGATGGAATGTTCTGTAGGTCTTCTAATGTATCACATTTTTTTTAGTGAGGTTATTGGTTCTTGTTTTGTCAATGTTTAGTCTTTCAATGTCCCTCTCTACAATATGTGTGAAAGTTTCTATTTGGGTTCCCTTCAGATGGCTTGGGTAGAAGTTGGATTGTGGTTTAAGATTGGTGTGTTTGAAGGGATCTGTTTTGGGTTCAGCTGAATTCCTGATTTCTACCGGAGTGGTGAACATAAAATATTTCTTTAAAGTGAGTTTATGTACAAACCTATGGAGGTCTAAGTAAGTATTGAATTTACTGATGTTATTGGTGGGGGTGAATTTCAACCCTTTGTCTAGTAATTGTAAGTGGTCATCTGTGAGTGTGGTATCGCTCAAATTGAATACTCCTTGTCCTGGTTTTCCTTGTTTATCTATGATTTTCATCTTGTTTTTTTCCCCTCCCTTACATCCCCTTCTGTTTTTTTCTAATTTTCTTTTTGTTGCTTTGAGAGTTGTGGGGCATCATTCCATCATCAAGGTAGTTGGTGCAGTTGGAGCCTGATCAAAAAAAAAGTTCCTGTTCCTGTGAAGCACATGACTGAGAGGAAACATATATGTTTCTGTAGGTTATCTTGTCCGTGGGTTGCGTGAGTATTGTGCAATTTTCTTGCTTTATCAGAGAGTCTAAATCATCTGCCGGAGCTGGCCTGTTCTTTGTTAAAAAGAAAGATGGAGGCTTGAGACCATGTATTTTCTACCGGGGTCTGAATGCAATCACCATTAAGGACCGGTACCCCCTACCACTGATTTCTGAGCTTTTTGACCGAATAAAAGGGGCAAAGATTTTCACTAAGCTGGATCTCCATGAGGCCTACAACCTGATCAGAATCCAGTCTGGGGATGAGTGGAAGACAGTCTTTAATACTCGTGACAGCTTTTGCCCTTCTGCTCCACGGGAGGTTTCTGTCCTCCCTGAGCTCGCCTTAAGACACCTGCGTTACGATTTGACAGGTGTACCGCCCCTTCGGATGAATCATTTTCTGGGACTTGTTGTATAAATATGTTGTGCTATACCTGGACGATATACTAATATTTTCTGAGGATATAGCAAGTCATCGCCAACATGTTCGTGAAGTACTGTCATGGCTCCAGGTTAATCAGCTTTTCTGCACACTGGAGAAATGCTCTTTTGAGCAAAACAAACTATCATTTCTGGGGTACATCATCTCGGGTTCCTGCCTTCGAATGGATCCAGAGAAGCTTGCCGCTATTGTCAATTGGTCCTGTCCAGTTGGGTTGAAAGCAATACAATGTTTCCTGGGTTTTTGCAACTTCTACCGCCAGTTCATCAGGAACTACTCTTCCATTGCTGCTCCCATCACTGCTCTTACCAGAAAGGGTCAGGACACTCATGTGTGGTCAACTGAGGCAGAGGAAGCTTTCATTCATTTGAAACAGCACTTCCTTTCAGCTCCCATCCTGAGACAACCCAATTGTGACCAACCTTTTTTTTTGGAGGAGAACGCTTCCACAGTCGGTGTTGGGCAGTTCTGTTGCAGAAAGATAAAGAAAATAAGTGGTACGCTTGTGGGTTCTTTTCCCGAAAGTTCACTGCATTGGAGAGGAACTATGCTGTTGGTGATAAAGAACTACTTGCCATTAAATTGGTTCTACAAGAATGGCGATACTTGTTGGAAGGAGCTAAATTTCTGGTAACTGTCTATAACGATCATAAGAATTTGACGTACCTCAGGACAGCTCACTGTCTAAATTATCGGCAGTTCAGATGGTCTTTATTCTATGATCGATTTAATCTAGTGATTACTTACCGGCCAGGTAATAATAATATCAAAGCCGACGCCCTGTCTCGAGCATTTAGTTCTGCTGAAATGGAAGAAGTAAGGGACAAGGCCATTCTAAACACTGCTTGTTTCATAGCAGTCATGAATAGGGTCAGGATCCCTCTGGGGAAAACATTCATAACACCAGAACTCCAGTCTAAGTTGCTTCAGTGGGCACATTCATCACGCTTCAGTGGGCATGCAGGAGTCAAAAAAACCTTGGAGCTGATCCTCAGGAGGTACTGGTGGCTGTCGATCCATCAGGATGTAAAGGACTTTGTGGCAGCTTGCCGTATTTGTGCTCAGCACAAGGTTCCACCGCACTCTCCATCAGGTTCCCTGTTGCCATTACCAATAGTCCTTGGACTCACATTTCTATGGACTTTGTGACTGATATGCCTTCATGCTAGGGGTTCAATTCTGGTGGTGGTGGATAGATTTTCCAAAGCTGCTCACTTTATTCCTTTAAGAGGTCTACCTTCAGCACAATAATTGGCGGAAGTGTTTATAAGAGAAATCTTTAAATTACACGGGTTTCCTAAGGATATTGTTTCCGACCGAGGGGTGCAGTTTACCTCTAAGTTCTGGAGAGCATTATGCAGGTGCTTTGGCATCAACTTGAGCTTTTCTTCGGCCTATCATCCCCAGAGTAATGGGCAAATGGAGTGAGTGAACCAGGAATTGGAAAAAATTCGTATGTATGTTTCTACCAGTCAAGATGACTGGGTCTCTCTGCTACCTTGGGCTGAATTTGCCCACAATAATCTATACCAGTGTTGGCTAACCTTAACACTCCAGCTGTTATGGAACTACATAACCCAGCATGCACTGCTACAGTTTTGCTATTAGGGCATGCTAAAACTGTGGCAGGGCATGCTGGGATATATAGTTCCACAACAGCTGGAGTGTCAAGGTTAGCCAACACTGATCTATACCATGAGGCATTGGGACACTCTCCATTCTTTGTTCAGTACAGTTTGCATCCAGTGTTACCGAAGATACCAGGCCTTCAATCAGTATCACTTCCAGCCATACATAGGGCCTGATTCAGAGGCGCTCGCAAAAAGCGAGCGATTGTTCTGAATCAGGGCGGCCATTTTTTTTTCACCCGGCCTCCTGGCCGCTCACTAAGCTGTGGGTGACCACCCCCAGCTTTTGCAAGTGGCCAGGTGATGGTCGCGACCATCGTGACCATCGGGCTTGCGACTAGACCCTTGTGGTAGGATCTCGTTCACACAAGCCCCAGTGAGCTTCCTGCTCTAATAGAGCAGGAAGCTCACTACTGACATCACGTCCACAAATGGCAGGCATTCCTTCAGGTACGCCTCCGTTTGACCAGCCAACCCCCCTCCCCGCCTACATAACGGGGCGAGCTGTCGATCAACATCGACAGCCACCCTGTTTGTAGCGAGCCCGGAGAGAGTGAATTCCTCACTCGCTCCAGGGCTCGCGCACGTGCATTGTGCACGCCGCGCATGCGCAGTGCCCCACCATCGACCTGCTTGCGAGCGCATAGCACTTGCGAGCGGGTCTTAATCAGGCCCACAGTACAATGAATCGACTCTTTAGGATCTAGAAAATGGTAAAAAGGAATTCATGCAAAAGCTCTTCAAGGTACAAGCTGTTTGCAGACAGGAAAAGGAGAAGAGGCCCAGTGCTGGGTCCTGGTGATAAAGGGCCTCATTCAGAGGCGGTCGTAGGGTGCAAGCGGTCGCTCAGAAACAGGGCGGCCGCTTGCATCCTGAACGGCCGCCTCCATGTCAGTCGTTAGGCTGTGGGTTAACACCCACAGCTCTAACGACCGGTAAGGGAGATGGTCGCGATGGTCAAGACCATCGCGACCATCGGGGCTTATGACGAGACCCTAGGGTAGGGTCTCGTCAACCTTAAGCCCCAGGGAGCTTCCTCCTCTGTTTGAGCAGGAAGCTCCCCACTGACATCACTGATGAAGTCAGTGGGGATGCCCACAAAACGGCAAGCGTTCCGAAAGGAACGTCTCCGTTTGGCCGGGCACGCCCCCTGCCCGCCAAGCAAACGGAGCGAGCTGCCAATCAACATCAACAGCTCAATCTGTCTGCTTCGAGCCCACTAACGACGGGTGATCCGTCGTTAGCGGGGGCTCGCGCATGCGCACAACGGAGCCGTCTCTGTCGTGCGCATGCCCTGTGGACCAAGATCGAGTCGGTTGTGAGCGCTCAGCGCTCGCGACCGACTCTGAATAAAATCCAAAGTCTGGTTGTCAACCAAACATCTGAGATTAAGAGTGCCAACAATGAAATTCGCTCCCAGATTCATTGGTCCTTTTCAGATTTTACAAGTAATCAATCCAGTAGCATACTGTTTGAAACTTCTGAATACTCTAAGAATACCTCTTCTCAAGCCTTTGGTGCTCAATCATTTTTTCTCCTCCTGTGATTCCGGTAGACCATCAGGAGGAATATGAAGTGAGACAAATTCTGGACTTTAGGGTTTCTAGAGGAGCTGTTCAGTTTTTGGTGGATTGGAAGGGGTATGGCCCTGAGGAATGCTGCTGGGTCAAAGCCTCAGACATCCATGCTCCTCAACTTCTTCAGAAGTTCCACCGGAAGTTTCCTGGCAAACCATTTGTGGGGTGTTCGGTGCCCACCCCTAGAGGAGGGGGTAATGTCACAGTGCACCAGACACCGGCTATTGCTTACCAGGTCCAGCAGCACTGGAACCTCTGTCGGCGGCGGGCAGCAGGCGGAGAGTCCCCGGCGCCCACTGCCGTGGCTTCAGTGCTGGGTTCCCCTCACTCTTCACAAGTGCAGACGGTCACAGCTCTCCTAGAAGCGTGCGCGCGCCGACCTGTAGGATATTTAAAGGGACAGGCGCGCCAATTGTGAAATCACGTTTGGCGCAAGATTTGGACTCCTCCCTATAAAAGGGAGTCTCTGGCATCAGACAGGTGCCAGCGTGTAGGCTCCATACCATACTCCAGCATTCCAGTACTCACCTGTTATCCTGATCCTAACCTTGGCTTGTTTGTGACTCCGATTTCGCCTGACTCCTCAGCCATAGGTCCAGCCAATTCCCTAAATACGGCTGCATCCACAATCCGTCCGAGAGTTTGTGACACTGATTGGTTCGGATTAGAGTATGGTTGTCCTATTTCAAGTGTTTTATTGTGTAATCTGGTCATGTATTGTTGATAAGTTAAGTTGAGTTTTTTGTATATTGGACTTTGTCTGGTATGCAATGATTTAGTGGATGTTTTATTTTTATTGTTATTTTTATTCCGTGTTTTATTTGATCCAAATTTGTCTCTAAGAATTTTACCTTTTTTGGTTTCTATTAGATTATGTTCCCCCTTTTCAATTCTTTTTAGTGTGAGATTTGAAAGGGTAATGAATTCTGGGTGCAATTTGTATGGGTCTAGTTGTTGGTCTAGTTTTTTAATTTCCAGGTCTAGTTTACCTAGCTCCTCAGTGTGGTGATCAATAAGGAGTTCTATTCATTTAAATGAGCATTCTTTCAAGGTGTTGTTCCACTTGGTCAAGAACTCTTTGTCGTCTTCTTGGTAAACCTTTTGGTGTGACTTTGTTATCAGTATACCACTTGAGGGTGTGTGTGACCCACCATATGCATGTTTCTTTAGTGATTAGCTTCTCTAATTTAAGGAAGATGTCACAAAAATTGTTTGTAGTGTGTTTTGCATTAATGGTATTGGATAATGATCAAAAAGCTGTGTGGGCCCTTTCTTCCCTATGAATCCTGATATCTAGAAGTCCCATTTACCGCTGTATGCTGCTGGAACTTAGTCAGTAGGGGTACAATAATTTGGAAATGGTGGACCTGCGCAAATCGTGTAAATGGAAACCTCCTTAGGTATGCTGCTGCACTAGGGGACTGCATCCAGTAATAATATAGAGGAAAAATCTAGATGCTGCGCACAACCTACTCCCTATTCTAAATATGATATGGAGCCTATTCGCAAATATGGGTCTTATGCACAAATGTATGAATAAAAAATCAATTTACTAGTAGCAGTATTACATAACTACACACATATATTGACACACATAATGATAGATAGGGAACTGTGTCCCAGCAAGGTAGTGAATATCAAAGTCAATTGTTATAGATAAAAATTGCACTATCATAGGTCATGTAAAACAACAATTCGATGTAAATGGTGGATCAAATCCACTGATGAATACTAATAGACGTTTTGTCCTTATAACACCCTTGGTAAAGAAATGTCAAACAGAAAAAATATAAAAAAATATGAGACTCAGTCACTGGGTATAGATGCTGTAAAGAGACTGCAGAGTCCCGCTAGTCTCGGTGGTAAGTGTACCTGTAAGAGGTAGGGAATGTGTTAACCCAAAGTTATTGATGTCTTTGTGTTGCCCGGGATGTCTTCTTGAGGTCCGGGGATGGCTGGCTAAAGCGTGTGGCGGGGATCTCTCTGTGCTGTAAATTGATTTTTTATTCATACATTTGTGCATAAGACCCATATTTGCAAATAAGCTCCACATCATATTAAGAATAGGGAGTAGGTTGTGCGCAGCATCTAGATTTTTCCTCTAAATTTTCAAACAAGCCCCCGTTATCCGACTGAGGTAAAATTTTGCACACAAGTTACTGTTATGAACCCACAACTTTTCCGCACTATTGGAATTTCGAACTCACAATTTCGTTTTTTTCGACCCACCCTGCTCTGCAGATGTGTACACAGTCTTCATTATCGGAGGTACTCATAGGCACATCCTTTACTGTGGACCCTGGAGAGGAGATGAATGCGAAAAAACACACATGCGTTGCAGCGCACATCATCAGGTTGAAGGTCTTCGTGCCCAAAGGAGAGAGACAGCGTGCAGAGGGCCTGATTCAGAGCTGCTCGTAAGCGGCCGCTCGTTTGCTATGAGCGATGTTCGCACAACTGCGCATGCGTATGGGTCCTAATGCGCATGCGCAAACCAGTCATTGCGGTCAGATATCGTGTGCTCGCAAAACAGCGAGGGACTGCTAATTGACAGAATGTACCGTTTGTGGGTGGTAATGGGAAGGTGCTTGAAAACGGGGGAGTGGAGATTCGAACGCAGGCGTGCCAAGCGGTAAAAAGGGCGTTTAATGGGAGTGCATAATTAGTACAGGAGCGTCATCGCCCATGTCACTTGGTTGTCTTTGCGGTAAGAAAATCCTACCACAACCACTGCGAGCAGTTCAGATGCCTTTCGATGTACCCGATTAATCAAATAAATACCGGAGATGATGTGTGGGCGTCTTTACAAAATAGCGAGCGCATTTTTCGTTCGCTCGCTCAGACATAGAGGTGTCAACAAACCGCAATGAGTGAGCGCTCTATTTAAATAGATGGCCCCTTTTTTGGAACGACCGTCCGCAAATAGCGTCCGGCTCTGAATCAGGCCCAGAGTGCACTCCTCTAGCAATGATTTTTGGTGTTAGGGTACTTCTATCCTCTGGTTGTTCCCTCTAGCTCATACCCTCTGACCCTTCCTCGCATTCTTTGCATTCAAGGTTCATGCTATTCACCTATTCTATCAGGTACTCCTTTGAGTAGCTGTCATTTATAACTCGCCCCACCTTCAAATTACTTGACAACTTTGCTTTCTGGATCTCCCACTTCCTCCTCTCAGACCTTAACACCCTCATTTTATGTGACTATAATATCCCTTTCAATGTTCCCACAGAATCCTCTGCCTCTAAACTCCTTACCCTCACATCATCGTTTGGTCTCCCAATGGACCCCTTCATCATCCCATGTGGATGGACATTAACTTGACCTGTTCTTCACTCACCGCTGTGACACCAATTCTCCATTCCACCTCTCTGACTATCTCTTTTAACTTATCCCTCTCTCCATCTCCAACTCTGCCTTTTAAGGCTACTGACACCAGAGTTGTAACTAGCCTTTTTGGTGACCTGGGCCAGAAAGAACATTGGCACCCCCCTGTGTTTTTCAAATAGGGACATGTGATGCGAACCCAAAATGTGCACATTTTCTGATGGCAGCCTCATGGGCAGCCATCAGAAATTGT
The DNA here is from genome assembly GCA_031769625.1 of Taudactylus pleione. Taxonomy (NCBI): domain Eukaryota; kingdom Metazoa; phylum Chordata; class Amphibia; order Anura; family Myobatrachidae; genus Taudactylus; species Taudactylus pleione. The sequence continues at coordinate 1,408,986 of JAUIMM010000225.1, read as the reverse complement.
GGGGCAGATGTGAGATGAGTTTGACTGCCATGTGAGTGATGGGTCTGAGTCTCAGGTATGACAGTATTTTGAAATGTGTGTGTAAATAAAATAGGATGTTACTGAAAGTGCTTGGGGAGGTGTCCAGATGGAGATAGGGGCAGCCAAGATATGCCAGGGATAAAAGAAGAGGAAGCTACAAGTGAGAATGCCCTGCCCTGTGGTGCCCTGTGCCATGGCATATGTCGCACCTCCTTAGCTACAGCCCTGACCGACACAAAACATTACATTGAAACTATGGACACAATTTCCTTCTCCCTTCTTCACTCACTTCTCTCCCCTATTCTCTCTCTCTGCTGCCCTGAACAAGTCACTTCCCTATACAATGTCTCCTTTACTTCTACTCAACTCTGTTGCTCTGGTGATGCAGATCCACACTTCAACCCTGGCATTCTAAATGCACCAGCGCCGGATACTTGCAATAGTGTTCAAGAACTACTGAACGACAGTGCAGGAAATCACACTCTAAGCCAGACTTCCTCCATTTCAAATTTATGCTCTCATTCTACAGTGCTGCCCCTCTCTCTCTACAAAGTCATATTTCAAGAACCTCATCTCCTCCCAGTCCTCAAACCCCTACTTCAACTCCGTTCTCTGTCCACCCCATCCTCCCCTCCCCTCCTCACTCTCTTGACTTTGCCATCTACTTTACATCAAAAACTGACTTCTTACAACAGGACATCGCATCCCAAAAGACTCTCAGCACTCCACCCCCCTCCTTTCCCAGACCACCCCTCCCCATCCATCTTACCAACTCTGACATCTTTTGCCCCTGTATCTGGAGAGGAAATCCTGGCCCTCATCTGATCCTCCCCCTTCCACCCACTTTACCCTATCCCCTCCTGCCTACTTCTTCTGCCTGTTCCCATCTTGCCCACGTCCTCAATCTATCCCTCTCTTAAGGCACTGTCCTTTCATCATTCAAACATACACTTGTCTCCCTCATTCCCTTGATCCTAACACTATCTCCAACTACCGACACATCTCTCCTCCCTTTTGCCTCCAAACTCCTTGAGTGTACTGTTTACAACCACCTTTTTTCCTTCCACTCCCTGCTTGAGTCATTTTTAGCTTCCATCCTCTCCATTCTACTGACACTGCCCTCATGAAAGTCAGCAATTATCTTCTTGCTGCTAAATTCAAGGGTCACTACTCTATGCCCATTCTCCTTGACCTCTCTGCTGCTTTTGACAGTGTGGACCATCCTCTCCTCATGATAATTTTTCACCCCATTGGTATATGTGAAACTGGCCTCTTCTGGCTGTCCTCTGACCTCTCTGACTGTTTCTTCTCTGTCACCTCTCATGACTACCCTTCTCCCTCACTTCCACTAATGATAGGTGTCCCCCAAGGTGCTATATGTCCTCTTTAGGTGAACTCGTCAGCTCTTTTGGCCTCCACTATCATCTCTATGCTGATGATACTCAGATCTACCTTTCCTCCCCTGACTTCTCCCCCTCTGTTCTCACTTGTATTTCCTACTGTCGCAGCACTTTCTTAAACTTAACATGTCTAAGACTGATCTGATCATCTTCCCACCATTCTGCATAACCTCACTTCCCACAATTTCGTTATCTATTGACAGCGCAACCATATACTCTAGCCCCCCAAGTGCGCTGTCTTTGTTCACTCCTTCTTCGCCTTCAAACCACACATTCAGTACCTTTTGCAGTCCTGCTGTTTCCATCTCAAAAATATTATCAGGAATAGACCCTTTCTTACCCAGGATACTGCCAAGACCCTCATCCACTCACTGGTCATCTCCAGATTGTATTACTGTAACCTTCTCCTACCTGGCCTCCCTGATACCCACCTCTCTCCACTCATTCTGCACTCAATGCTGCTGCTTGATTCATCTTCCTCTACAAACATTCTACCTCTGCTTCCCCTCTCCTCCAAGCCCTACACTGTCTTCCACTCCCCTTCAGAACTCAATTCAAACTTCTCATACTCACTACAAAACCCTCACCCAATCCTCTTCCATTTACATATATGACCTCATCTCTTTTCATACACCTACCCACCCATTTCTTCATCAAATCCTTCCAGCTCCATTCTCCTTCCTCACTATCTACCCCAACCGTGTCACCCCTGTCTGTCTACCCCTCCCCTTTAGAATATAAGCTCTCACAAAAAGGTCCCTCTACCCACAGGTGCTTTTCTTTCCCTTACTTACTGTACACTACCACTTACTCTTGGTCCCCACTATGGTACACTTTGTTGCTGATGCTCTGCTGCTTATTTAAGGGTGATGATTGCTATTGCAGCTAAGTTTATAAACCTGCATTGTTTGGTACTGTTAATAACAGTTTTCTTGTGTGCTCATTTCCTTATGTATTTTGTAAGGCCCTGCTGAACACTTGTGGTCCCAAGGATTAAATGAAGCAGAAGCAATACATAAAATGCCATGTATTGTTGGCTAAGATTTGCTGTTTTATGTATAGTCTTATGTTGTGTTTATAACAACCAGCAGATCACAGGTCATACAGGCCCTATTGGTTTACAGCACATGTGCAGCCCATGTTATGAGCCAATTAATGTTATATAAATAGGCATTGGTTCAAGCTGTAAAATATTTTGCTATCACCTTCATGAAGTCTCTTAAGGAGGTAAAACTCGCTGTAACACATTTGGTACTAACAATATTGGATCAGAACCTCTATGTACCCCTGCCTGTTCCTTCTAAAATGCTTTCTATAAACCTCTAAGGATGGCGCTAATTTGCGTACGCAGTCACACCATAAATAAAGACTTAGACATAGAACCTGTGGTTCCAAAGCACAAGTGATATTCAGGTAAAAGTTCAGACAGTTACACGCAATTGATCAAGACACAATTTAGGCGCAAAAGTAAATCATACAGACCACAAGTACAGTATACATACGCAGGCGCTTCTGGACCCAGAGATAGGCTTCAGCAAGAGACCCCTCGTCATTCAGCATTCAGCACCAAAACTCCCAAATAGTGTCCATGCACCCATACTTATACCCCCCCAGTATAAACAAGACAAAAGGTATGTCTGTTGCTGATGTCATTGGTTCTCAGAGGTGAAGCATCTGTTACAGTGCATCTAACTGGCTGGTTTAAACAGACTTTCCCTGCCTCTAACAGCTAGGGGTCTTCCTCCTCACGCCTTCTTCAGCATCCTAACAGTTGAATCTAAAATATACATTTTGGTTGCTTGTAGGTTCTGCGGTCCATAACTCGAGAATGCATAATGCGATCTCCTCACCGATAGCACCGGGAAACTGTGGAAATAGTATGCATCAGAACAACTGCAAGAATGACGTGTTTATCTTGTAGAATTCCTTAGTTAACAAATATCTTTATTTCTTAGCATTTAAACTAACTGAACCTTCTTGAATCATACACTTTAAAGCTTATTGAACCTTATGTATGAATATGAAATGTGTGGGTATTCAGGGTTTGGTATAAAGACATATTTAATTATGTACTAAAATGTGAGTTTATCTAAGATGGCGCTTAGGCAGCCATTTCGCAAAATGGCGTCTTGCGGCCAGTCGCAAGATGGTGTCGCTGCGATTCAATTTTAAACTGAACTTGTCTCAGCCAATTATTCAGCTTCGACAGTCCACACTTTGATAGCAAACAACATGCTATCACAATCAGCTATTAAAATTTAATTTAGGCTTACATTTACATATTATTTAGTGTTATTATGGGATGGCACAAGGTGGTTCTTACTCCATCAATAATGTGTCTCTAGGTGGGGACATAAAACTACTATTATACACACACCGCGGATCTTGGAAGATCATGTGAAAGGTGTGGGGATGCACCAGTCTTATAACAGCAGTCTTGAAGGGGAATTTGAGACTTTACATTGTCTGAGGTGTTCTATAAATAACATTTCAATAATATCTTCTATGCATGTCTAAATATTATACATTTAAATGATGGTACTTCGTAGCTCAGGGTTGTAATGCAGTTCTGTATCTACCTCGGTATACATATAATTTCTGACCACCATCATAGTTTCATTCTTTCGTTTTACTCTGTTTTTACATTTTCCACACTTCAACACAATAGGAACACACCAGACGCATATGCCAATCATTATGATGACCATCAGTATAAGGATTAAGAATTTGCCTATGCTGACGATCACTTCCTGGACCCATTCCCCTAGACCTGAGAACCATTTCACTGGGTTCAGCCATGACACCCATCCCTCTATCTTTTCCCCTGCTTCAGCCACTGATGCGTTATGGTTCTTACGAAATTCCCACTTTAGCTGCAGAATCTCATCCATCTTCTGGTCTATCACCTCCTTAGGGTCGCTGGTATCATTAGTGACATAAGTGCAACATTTTACTCCAAATTGGGTGGCTAACGTTACGCAATACCCTCCAGTAACAGCAGTTAAATAATTCAACACTAGCCTGTGTTGCACTAGTTCTTTCTTGTACGCTTGCAATTCTCTCCCTGTGTACCTGAATGTGTCATCGTACATCTCGGTGATATTATCTATTAATTTAGCAAGTTCCTGGATATATCTAAAATTTAATGTACCCTTAGCAATCCTGGTGGGATCCAGGGTGACTAAAACTTGGAAGCCAGTTGTCTCACTGATTAACTGAGCAGCTTTATGCATATCACCAGGTATCATATTTCTCTTGCCTCTGTGTTCATATTGTGTGTGAAGATAGGGTGACGGTGTGTTTTTATTTATACCCAGCATTTCAACATGTGTGAGGGTCATAACTTTTTGAAGTATTTTTCCCAAATAACATAACAATTACAATACTAAAATTGGTCAGAAACTCCCCTGATTGGCATTGCACTCCTCCTGACTCCACTCCATCAGCTCTTCTATCAGCTCACATCTCCTTTATCGGTCCCCCATCACAGACACTGAGTATCCCCAAACAGATCATCATGACAAAAACTCTGGAAGGAAAAAGAACTAGGATGACCACAGCAGACCACTCCATTGCTGGAAGCACTGATCTACACATTTCTTTAGCTCAGATATCTCACCGTCACCTTTTTTAATTCTTCCGGCACAAGCTCGCAATCGACAGGTCCATGTTAACGGCCTTGTCTCTGCCTTGTATCTCCACCGGTTGGTTAACTTCCCTACAGTGAGTGGAATGGACCCACGTATCTTCCCCGGCCACCCTTTGAGGATGCTGTATCGTCAGATACGGACCTTTCCACCGATCAGTCAAACGACCTGAGCTAAAAAAATTTGGATCATAACAAATTCTTCCAGATTTTGACATCATGACAGTTTGCATTAGACATGTTAGTTAATAACACTTTCAATTTCAGTTATTCTCATTCATCTTCGTGAGACCCTGCACAGTAACCTCATTATCATATTTTCACATGAGGCTGCCTGTTTGGACAGTATCTCAAAGGGGGGGCAAATAAAGGAAAAGACAGTCTGGGATAATCTTAGTGTTGTTACCCATCATCTTACACATGTTCTTGAAAACATCACCTGTAAAATAAGTCCCCCTATCATTTTCAATAATTCTAGGGATATAGTATCTGTATACAGGTTCCTGCAATTAAATTTTGTTATTAATAGCTACTGCTCTAAATAATGCCTGTGCCACTGGGTTGGATAATATTCCGAGTAGTTGACCTTAGCCTGGCATGGCTGCCGTTTATCCTTAGCAACCTTGTGTTCTGTGAGTGGGAGACAAAGCACAACAGTTTAATATAATTTAAACATGACCTAAAATACAACAATAAATCATCCACATTTTACATTAGAACAGATACATTGGCAGGTTGAAAAGATTGTAAACAGTCATATAAGGCCTGGGAGAAGATACTGGGGTTACCTATGAACCCGTGTTCCTGTGTGGTGTTCTTCACTTTGCAGTACTTACTTATGTGTCCCACTTGGTGACAGTTAAAACATAATTTTGAATGGGGTGGATGAAAATATTGTTGTGGGATTTGAGCAAGAGGGAAAGGTGGTGGGTATGGGTAAGGATAGGGAGGGTAAGGATATTGTGGGGGATATGAGTATGGGACCTGTGGTTGTGTATGATATGTGGGGTAAGGATGTGTTTGCTGTGGTGTAGGATTGGTGAGGACATGTAACTGTTCAGGTGCAGGTGTGTGTGTGGGTGCAGGTGTGTCGGTTGGCTGTGATGTTATTGTCATTCCTTCCAGAGCTTGTATTCTGACAGCCATTAGTTTCTCGCTCTGGGCTTCTCTCTTTTTGGAGATGTTTTTATCATGTTCTATGGCAGACTCTATGAGGTTATCTATTGTAAGTCCCCTCCAGCCAGGTTGTGAGGTCTGAACCCAAATCTTTAAATCGTCTTTCAGACCGTCCATGAGTACCGTGACTATCATTCCCCTGTGGTGAGTGCTATCTTTAATATCTTCTATCCCAGTGTACTGGGTGATAGCCTGCAGAGCCCGATCACAGTAATCTACTGCAGTCTCACTCTCTTTCTGTTTGATTGTGAAGATTTTGTTCCAGTTAACTACTACTGGAAAATATACACCCAATTGAGTTACAATGCGGGAAATGTTACCTTGGTTTACTTGGTCTGTTAAGGGAACGTCGCCATCCAATACACAGTCCGTGATAAATTTTGTCACGTCGGTATTGCGTGGTAGACAGGCCCTTAACACCACACGCCAATCTTTATTAGTGGGCTCATGAGAACTACCCAAATTTCTCAAAAATCTTTGACATTTGGCTAGTTCCTTTTTGGGATTGGGGAAATCATTTATGATGGAATTTAGTTCTGCTCTTGTCCATGGACAATGCATTACTACTTCCCTCGTGGGCACTACACCGTTTGCATCCGCATTTCCATTCGGAACAGTTATCATCCGAATGGGATGCAGACCGGCAGCGTTGCTACCTCTGACCTGGTTACCTGGCTGGGGGTTTAATCTGCTGCTGCTACGTATGGTATTAACAACTTCCTCTATGGGTGCAGAGTGTGTTAACACTTCCCCTGCTGTTACCGATGGAGATGGCGGCACCACCCGTGATTGTGGTGATGCAGCATCTATCATTTGCACAGCATGGGAAATGGCAGACATTACAATAGGCTCATCATCCGTATCATGAACATTTTCTTTATAATTGTTTAAGAGAGGGTACAAGTTGCTTGTTACATTTTTATGGTTTTTTTTGTTACTGTACTTACACCTCCATCCACATAGGGCAGTGGAGGTGCGCGTGAACTGCTGGCAATACTCTCCACGACGCTACCTTGCCGCACGTGCGCTCCAATTTGCGGCTCGCCCGTATTGCAACTCAGCGTCGCGGATGTATTTTCTGGCAATGCGCTCGCAAAGCTAGTTTGCGTCGTTTGCACATTTTTAAGCCAAGCATCCCCTTCATGCTGCCATAGTTTTAAACATTCAAAATACTTAATCTTTTTCTCTCGGGATCGCACCATACTGATGTGATCCTGGACATTATCTAACACATTTTTGTCAAAACTACCAATTCTGGGAAACGGTCTAACATTCTTTCTCGTCATATTAAACCATAAATCACAATACCTTATTGCATAAGTACCGTACTTAGTATGCATAATACGACGGGCTGATCCAGTCGGAGCCTCCATTAGCAGCACATCATTGCCTAACATTTCTACCGTTTGCGTGGCTCCCATTCTGAGACAACTCCTACGCTTTTCAATAAAAATTTAAACTGGTGAAAGACAATCAAGATACTTTCACTTACCTACGGACGAAATTTCTAGATGCGCCCGCTCACCTATGGACAAAATTTCTAGATGCCCCGCTCACCTACGGAAGAAATTCTAGATGCTCCCCGCTCACCTATTATGTCTCAGCTCACAATTACACCTAGTGCGGCTCAACTACAATGCTCAAATATTATTGAACTCTGCAGTCACACTGAGAGCCGGTCCCTAACAAAAATAACAAACCATACACCTGCTCTGTGTACTGAATGGTAAGCTGCTTACCGAGCGGCTAGACTAACCCTTGCACCTAGCCTTTAAGGATCATACGATACCCTTAACTGTCCAACACATACTCACTGTTACACACTTTTTCCTGCGCAGAAAAATACACGTTAACCCAGATATTGATAATAAAAAATAATTTAAAAAAAATAAAAATTTAAACCTCAATGGCTTTGTTCAAACATGTGGCAGCACAACCGGAAGTACGTATACGCTATTGTGCAACCAGTCGCATACACAATAATGCGACTACCACACAACCGTATAATGGCTTTTTAACTGCATATGCAAAAGTGCATCTTTTCTGTGCGCAAAACTCCGACTTAGCCGCATACTCAATACTACGGCACCCCTTTTAAACGCTAGGTTCTACCAACAAAGGAAAACAAACTTTGTCCTTTCTTGTCCCTGGATTCTAGTCAGCTTCCTTTGCTCACACGAAAACGGATAGCAACTTTTCAGCACAAAGCGGTTGCAGGAAAACCCTGCATGTGGCCACTCCACCCTTTGCTGAGATATCGCTAGACGTATGTGCCGTGTGAGTAGGTAAGTGACTTCACTCGATGAGCCCCCATCTAACAATATTGGATCAGAACCTCTATGTACCCCTGCCTGTACCTTCTAAAATCCTTTCTATAAACCTCTAAGGATGACGCTAATTTGCGTACGCAGTCACACCATAAATAAAGACTTAGACATAGAACCTGTGGTTCCAAAGCACAAGTGATATTCAGGTAAAAGTTCAGACAGTTACATGCAATTGATCAAGACACAATTTAGGTGCAAAAGTAAATCATACAGACCACAAGTACAGTATACGTACGCAGGCGCTTCTGGACCCAGAGATAGGCTTCAGCAAGAGACCCCTCGTCATTCAGCATTCAGCACAAAGACTCCCAAATAGTGTCCGTGCACCCATACTTATACCCCCCCAGTATAAACAAGACAAAAGGTATGTCTGTTGCTGATGTCATTGGTTCTCAGAGGTGAAGCATCTGTTACAGTGCATCTAACAGGCTGGTTTAAACAGACTTTCCCTGCTTCTAACAGCTAGGGGTTTTCCTCCTCACGCCTTCTTCAGCATCCTAACAGTTGAATCTAAAATATACATTTTGGTTGCTTGTAGGTTCTGCGTTCCATAACTCGAGAATGCATAATGCGATCTCCTCACCGATAGCACCGGGAAACTGTGGAAAGAGTATGCATCAGAACAACTGCAAGAATGACGTGTTTATCTTGTATAATTCCTTAGTTAACAAATATCTTTATTTCTTAGCATTTAAACTAACTGAACCTTCTTGAATCATACACTTTAAAGCTTATTGAACCTTATGTATGAATATGAAATGTGCGGGTATTCAGGGTTTGGTATAAAGACATATTTAATGTGTGTATGAAAATGCATTTGTCTCTAACTGAGTGAACATTTTAGCAGTGTGGCATGCTGGGTTAGATAGTTCTACATGTCCTGTCAGCAGCCCCCCCCCCACCTTTCCTGTGTTCAAAGGGAAAATACCTCTGTCGGTCTCTTGTGTGAAAAAATGCAAACTACAAGAGACATTCTAGCCAGACCACCCGTAGTGAGCAAACACTATGCAGGAAACTTATCTACACAAGCCAGTTGTCACCTGGCCACTTGCTTATCAATACTATAAAGCCATTTCTGGAATATATCCTTTATAATATGTAAAGTAATGAAATAGGCTTTTAGTGAATCACCGTAACATATGATAATGGTCACAGATGCATTCATATGATGCTAATGGTATTATCGCCACATGTACTAAAATGTGAGTTTATCTAAGATAGCGCTTAGGCAGCCATTTCGCAAAATGGCGTCTTGCGGCCAGTCGCAAGATGGTGTCGCTGCGATTCAATTTTAAACTGAACTTGCCTCAGCCAATTATTCAGCTTCGACAGTCCACACTTTGATAGCAAACAACATGCTATCACAATCAGCTATTAAAATTTAATTTAGGCTTACATTTACATATTATTTAGTGTTATTATGGGATGGCACAAGGTGGTTCTGAACTTGTCTCAGCCAATTATTCAGCTTCAACAGTACTTATCTAGAACTGGGGGAGTTTCCCATGGTATAATTACTTTACCCTGAATAAAATGCAGAAAATCCAGATAAGCTTTATAATTTTTTTTTATGTGTGTCATTAAAATGGTTTTTATTACACTATACTATAATTATCTTTGTAATAATTTGAATAACCCTGTAAAAATGAAAGGGCGAAACTGATCACATTATATGTACCTTAAAGGTTAAGAGACAAGCTATATTCTTCTAAAGAAGACCATGATTTGTGTGAAACGCGTTGTTATGCACACACTGTAAATACACCCACCAGCATGTTAGCCTACCATTCACTTGAAGAACCCAGAAGGAAGAAAAAGTAATTTGCATTCCATACAGCACCATGATAGAAGCCACAAGGAGGAACTCAAGAGTGCTACTCTACTTGACAGGCCTCACATGAGAGCTAATGAGATTATGAAGTGACTAGACCCCAGGGTCTCCTGCAAGACAACAGGTGCGATACACAACAATTTTACAGTTCAGAGACAGACAGGAGAAGCTACCCATCTGCCCCAGTTGTGATATAAATACAGTCAGAGTGGTTGGGCAATGTCTTCTGTCTGTCTCCTGGTCACCTGCACTTACCTGTTCTGCAGTGTACTGCTGTGTTAGGCTAAATGCTGACTGGTGGATGTCTCTGGCCATCCACTAATCACAGTGGTGGGATGTCTCCCCTACTTTATTTGTGGGTAGCTGGAGCCATCAACCAATCAGTGTTCAGAAGGCTTCAGGAAGAGGGACTGGGGCATCAGGGTGAGTATGTTCTGTGGTTGGGTTGCCCCATAGATCTGAGGTCTAATTTTTTCAGATCTGGAAATTATTTGCAATGAGGGAATACTTTTTAATACAATGGCAGATTTTTGATTAGGGACAATTTTGAGAGGACACAGCATGCAGTAATGGTGAGATTATAATTGCAGGGAGAGGAGGCTCACTGCAGAGCATTATTATTACCATGGTTGGTTGGTCCATCAATGTCTTCAGCCACATCTGTAACCTACAAGTGCATATCAATGCGCAGAGAGAGGTGGAAACAGGGGAGCCAGGAGAGATAAACAAAGGAGGAATAATCGGAGCTTGGAAAGACATAAAAATAGGGGAAGCCAGGAGAAAGAGAGAGGAGGAATAGGGGGAGATGGGAGAGTGAGAGGAGGAATAGGGGGAGATGAGAGAGAGGAGGAATAGGGGTAGATGAGAGAGAGGAGGAATAGGGGGGGATGGGAGAAATAAAGAGGAGAGCCTGGAGAGAAATAGGGGAAGCCAGGAGAAAGAGAGAGGAGGAATAGGGGGAGACGGGAGAGTGAGAGAAGAGGAATAGGGGGAGATGAGAGAGAGAGGATGAATAAGGTGAGATGGGAGAGAGAGAGGAGGAATAGGGGGAGCTTGGAGAAAGAGAGGGTATGAAAAGGGGGAGATGGGAGAGAGAGAGAGAGAGAGAGAGAGAAAGAGGAGGAATAGGGTGAGCCAGGAAAAAGAGAGAGGAGGAAAAGGGGAGATGGTAGAGAGAGAGAGGAATAGGGGGAGACAGGAGAGTGAGAGAGGACGAATATGGGGACTCGGGGGAGAGGGATAGAGGAGAAAAAGGAAGATATGGGAGAGAGGAGGAATAGGGAGAGACAGGAGAGAGATAAGGAATAGGGGGAGATTGGAGAGTGAGAGAAGGAATAGGGGGAGATGAGAGAGAGGAGGAATAGGGGGAATGGGAGAAAGAAAGAGGATGAATCAGGAGACCCTGGAGAGAAATAGGGAAAGCCAGGAGAAAGAGAGAGGAGGAATAGGGGGAGACGGGAGAGTGAGATAAGAGGAATAGGGGGAGACGAGAGAGAGAGGATGAATAAGGGGAGATGGGAGAGAGAGAGGAGGAATAGGGCGAGCCTGGAGAAAGAGAGGAGGGATAGGGGAAATGGGAGAGAGAGAGGAATAGGTGGAGCCAGGAGAAAGAGAGGGTATGAAAAGGGGGAGATGGGAGAGAGAGAGAGGAATAGGGGGGAGACAGGAGAGTGAGAGAGGAGGAATATGGGGACTCAGGGGAGAGGGATAGAGGAGAAAAAGGGAGATATGGGAGAGTGAGGAGGAATAGGGGGAGACAGGAAAGAGAGAGATGAGGAATAGGGGGAGATGGGACATAGAGAGCATGAATAGGGGGAGACCGGAGAGAAAGAGAAGAAGTCAGGGGAGATGTAAATAAGACAGTGAGATAAGAATGAATAAGAGTACATGAAAGAAAAAGAGGAGAAAATTGATGGGGAAGGTGGCAGAAAGATACCTCAAGCAGTTGTCCAGTTTGCAAAATATGGTCTAGCCCAGTCAGTGTATGCAGCAGAGCCATATTTAGACCTCATGGTGCCTTAGGCAAGATACCGGTTTGGCCCACTCCCTCAAAGAAACCTGTGCATACATTACAGTAGGTGTCTCTGGACCCCACTTAGAATGTCAAAGGTGAAAAGAGGGGAAAGAACAGAGGGAAATGGGAGGAAAGGAGAAAAATAGGGTGAGACAGGAGGAAAGGGGTATGAACAGAGGTAGAAGGGAGGAAAGGGGGACAAACAGAGGGAGACGGGAGGAAAAGGGGGATGGGAGGAAAAGTGGAAGAACATGGTGAGACCGAAGGAAAGGACGAAGAACAGAGGTAAACTTGGTGAGTATATATATATATATACACACACATACACATGCAATGCACTGATATAGCCAGCCCCTTCCAACCAACCCCCCTGCAACCTGGACTGCTATAGCCCGCCCACCTACAGTGAGTGCGGCCAGCCACCTCATCTACTGAAGCCCCCCTGCAGTGCTGCAGTGTAGCCAGCCTCCGAGTCCTCCGACCACCTTCCCCCCTCCCCACAGTGTAGACCCACCCTCATTCAACCATATATATATTAAAAATGAGTGGGTCCGGTTTTCAGAGAATTGAACCCACCCAACATAAAGGATCCGAGTAGGATCCTAGTCCAGCTCGGGGATTTCTTAACTAATTTTCCTAACTCGGAATCCAAACCGAGGCAAAACATCATCATCCCGCTGTCGGATTCTCGCGGGTTTTGGATTGTATAAAGGTCCCGGTGAGCTGTGCCATTTTCATTCCAGCTGTGGAGAGTGTACAGAGCAGACATGCTCTATTTTTCTAGGGTGCAGCAAGTGTTGTGTGCTGTTGTCAGTGACTTGTCACTATTTGTTCAAGTGCGCAGTGTTGTTAGGCTGAAGCTGCAGTACATAAAGTGGGGGGTGCTCTGTAATGTCACTCACTTTTGTCCTGTCAATCAAGGGGTAGGGGCTGCAGTACATAAAGGGCTGCTGCTGTGTTGTTTATAAAGGGGCTTGGGCTGCAAAACATAACGGGTACACTGTAAGTGGTAGTGCAGCAATTTATTGCTTAAAACATCTTGTGACACTGTAAGAGGTACCACAGTCTTTTATTGCTTAAAAAATCTTGTGACACTGTAAATGGTAGCGCAGTGTGTTATACTTTTCTTATTCATAAATAGTCTTGTGACACTTTAAGTGGTAGCGCAGTGTATTATTCTTTCTTATTCATAAAAAATATTATGAGACTGTAAGTGGTAATGCATTGTTTCACTCTTAAAAAATGTTGTGACACTTTAAAGTGGTAGTGCAGTGTTTTACGCTTAAAAAATCTTGTGACACTGTAAGTGGAAGCAGCAGTGTTTTGTGTGTGTTAGCAAATAAGCTGCGCTGTTATTGTTTGTTGACACTGCCAGCCAGAACACAGTTTATCATCCATGTATTGTGACACTATGGGGTAAATTTACTAAAGTAAAAGTTTTTAGAAGTGAGTTTTAAAAGTGATGTTGCCCATAGCAACCAATAAGATTCTACTTAACATTTAACTAGCACCTTCTAGAAGATAATAGCTAGAATCTGATTGGTTGCTATGGGCAACATCACTTTTAAAACTCACTTCTAAAAACTCTCACTTTAGTAAATTTACCCCTATAAGTTTTACTTTCAAAAAATCTTGTGACACTGTAAGTGGTAGCACAGTGTTATTCTTATCTTATTCATAAAAATATTGTGACATTGTAAGCGTAGAGCAGTGTGTTAATCTTTTCTTATTCATTAATCATATTGTGACATTGTAAATGGTAGCTCAGTGTGTTATTCTTTTTTTATTCATAAAAATCTAGTGACACTAAGTGTTAGCGCAGTGTGCTTTTCTTTTCTTATTCATAAAAAATCTTGTGACACTAAGTGGTAGCGCAGTGTATTATTCTTTTCTTATTTATAAAAAATATTATGAAACTGTAAGTGGCAGCGCAGTATTTTACTCTTAAAAAATCTTGTGACACTGTAAGAGGTAGTGCAGTGTTTTACTGATAAAAAAATCTTGTGACACTGTAAATGGTAGCATAGTGTGTTATACTTTTCCTATTCAGAAATATTCTTGTGACACTAAGTGGTAGCGCAGTGTGTTATTCTTTCTTATTCATAAAAAATATTATGAGACTGTAAGTGGTAACACATTGTTTTACTTAAAAAAATTTGTGACACTGTAAGTGGTAGTGCAGTGTTTTACTCTTAAAAATCTTGTGACACTGTAAGTGGAAGCAGCAATGTTTTGTGTGTGTTAGCAAATTAGCTGCGCTGTTATTGTTTGTTGACACTGCCAGCCAGAACGCAGTTTATCATCCATGTATTGTGACACTAAGTCATAGCGCAGTGTGTTATTCTTATTCATAAAAAATATTTTGACACTGTAAGTGGTAGCGCAGTGTTCTATCACATAAAAAATATTGTGACACTGTAAGTGGTTTCACAGTGTGTTATTCTTTTCTTAATCATAAAAAATAGTTACACTAAGTGGTAGTGCAGTGTGTTATTCTTTTCTTATTCATAAAAAATCTTGTGACACTATGTGGAAGCGCAGTGTGTAATTCTTTTCTTATTCATAAAAAATATTGTGACACTAAGTGGTAGCGCAGTGTGTTATTCTTTTCTTATTCATAAAATATCTTGTGACTGTAAGTGGTAGCGCAGTGTTTTACTCATAAAAAAACATTGTGACACTAAGTGGTTTCACAGTGTGTTATTCTTTTCTTATTCATAAAAAATCTTGTGACACTATGTGGTAGCACAGTGTAAAATTCTTTTCTTATTCATAAAAAATATTAAGACACTGTAAGTGTTAGCACAGAGTTTTACTCTTAAAAAATATTATGGCACTAAGTGGTAGCGCAGTGTGTTATTCTTTTCTTATTCATAAAAAATCTTGTGACACTGTAAGCAGTAGTGCAGTGTGATATTCTTTTCTTATTCATAAAAAATATTATGACACTAAGTGATAACGCAATGTTTTTCTCTTAAAAAAAATCTTGTGACACTGTAAGTGGTAGTGCAGTATTTTGCTCTTAAAAAATCTTGTGACACTAAGGGTGGTATTCAATTAGTTTTGCATCGGCAAGAAAGTTTTGCTTGCTGGACTTTTCACCTACATTGCGTGTTTTGGATGCGAAAACTTATCATGAGCATCCCTGCTTTTCGCCCTATTCACTTACAAACCAGGCGAAAATGACAAGTGGCGAATGCAAAACAGGTGGAAAGTACTGTCAGAATAAGGGAAATCAGTCTGAACCCCCCAAAAAGATACACTAACAATTGGGAACAATGTAGTAGTGTTCAAATAGCCCTAATAAAACAATTTGGGGTACTGAAGTTGTTTAAAATTCTTGTTATTAGCGTCCTTGTTAAAGTGGTGAAGAATTGCATAAAGCAGTATGTCTTGGTGAAAATAGGTAGTCCAGTCAAATTTGGGGTATTGAAAATGGGTGCTAAGATATTTTTCTGTCTCTAAAGTGAAGTTTTAAAAACATGTAAAACACGCCTATTGCATGCACCTGCAATCACAAAAACACCTGACCCATCCTTGCAGAAAACGAAGAAGTCTATTTTGCTAGTTTTTATACTTTGCCCCCCACTTTGTACTTTTTCACCCCAAAAATGAAAGTACTTTTTGGGGGTGTTCTAATGTTTTTCCCCCAGATTTTTTGACAAAGTTGTCCTTTGGGGGGCTGAGTGGTTTCCCCACATTTGCACCACAAAAAAAAAAAATTGCACTATTTTTCTCCTGCTATTCCCCTATTGCATTGCTTTGACTTTTTGCATAGGCGAAAACCAGCTGGAATTGAATTTGAAGATAAGTTTTGACCACGCGAAAAGCTGCAATCTGTTATACTTTTCCGTGGAAAACCGTTTTTCGCTTCTAATTGAATACGGCCCTAAGTGGTAGTACAGTGTGTTATTCTTTTCTTATTCATAAAAAATATTGTGACACTAAATGGTAACATCATCTAAAATCAAAGAACCAATCATTTACATTGGTAAAGAAAAAAAACATCAAGGGGAAAGTTAGCTGCAGAAAGACATAAAATTGGCAATATGCCTTTCACCACATGAAGTGACAAGGAAAGGCTAAGGCCTTGGCCTTTATTTATGACTGGTGGTTCTGCAACTTATGATGATGTAAGCCCTTCTCCCTGTAGACTGTTAAAAAAAATTAAAATCATAAAGGCACAGGAACCAATTGTGCACTCAGAAATTTCACAAATCCCTGATGATAGTGTAAGTGTGTCAACGGGTGCCATGTGTGAGTCTGACCTTTACAAAACTGTACTCGAAGAGGAGCCTCCTTACACAATTTATGCGTCCTCTGCAAATGTGGAGATGAGCAGCACAAGTCAACATGCTGACATAGAAATTGAGGATGCTTGTGTGGAAGTGCACCAGGATATTTGTGTATCTGATGCTAATAAGGATGTTGATGATGAGGATGTTGATGATAAAGATGCTGATGATGAGGATGTTGTTGATGAGGATGCTGTTTGTGGAAAAGCCAATTATAATGCCTGTACATAAAACAAAAAATATCCACTTCTTAACACAATTGTCAAGCCATCGGTTCCTGTAGTCATGCCAGAGTAAGTAGATGTAAGGACTCTAACCATCTAGGAACCTCCTCCCTGTTATGTCATCTGCAGCGCATCCATAAAAAGTGTTTGCAAAATACAGAAATTTTGGCTAAAAAAGTAACAACAAGCAATCAAGCATCATCTAGCTCCCTTCTCTTTGATAGAGCCAAGCACCTGGCATATTCATCAACAATATCCTCAATCATGATCGGAAGTAGTCCTGCATCCAATTTAATAAAGCTAACTCAGTCCTTCCATATCCAAGATTCCTCAGAAGAATCCTTGAGCAATACACCTGCTGCTGCTGGGAGTCGATCTTCATCTCAGAAGGGGACCAGGAAGACTTCTAGTAGTAGTTCTATAAAACAATTGACTATTAAACAGCCTTTGCAAGGGGGAGCAAGTATGACAGCAGTCACCCAGTTTCACAGCGTATCACTGTCGCCATATCAACTATGTTGATATTAGGGGCCTCATTCAGAGGCGGTCGGAGGATGCAAGCGTTCACTCAGAAACTGGGCAGCCACTTGCATTCTGACCGCCTGCCTCTGTTTTGGTTGTTAGGCTGTGGGTTTACACCCACAGCTCTAACGACCGCTCGAGTGATGGTCACGATGGTCAGAGACCATCGTGACCATCGGGGCTTACGACGAGACCCTAGGGTAGGGTCTCACTTGTCGTAAACCCCGGAGAGCTTCTGGCTCTGTCAGAGCCGGAAGCTCTCCACTGACATCACTAGTGATGTCAGTGGGGCCTCCCCCAAATGGTAGGCATTCCCATAGAAACGCCTCTATTTGGGCTGCCACCCCAACGGCCAGCCTTCCAAATGGGGTGAGCTGTCAATCAACATCGACAGCTCGCCCCCTTTGGAAAGAGACCCACTACGACCAGCGCTGTCGGTCATAGCTGGTCTCACACATGCGCACGAGGGAGCCGGCTCCCTCGCACGCATGCGCACTGGATAAACATCGAGGCGGCCATGTGGTCGTAGACCGTACGGCCACCTCTGAATTAAGCCCTAGATGTGAGTCCAATAATTGCCATTAGTGCAGTGGGTTTTAGACAGTTAATTGAGGTCCTGTGTCCACGCTACCAAATCCCATCTTGGTTCCACTTCACTAGAAAAGCAATTCCCAGCCTGTACAGGGACATTAAAAAGAACTTAATTAGTGTCTTCCAAAATGCTGTTGTACCCACTGTCCACTTAACCACAGATTTGTGGACAAGTGGAACAGGACAAATGCAAGATTACATGACTGTAACAGTCCATTGGGTGGGTATATTGCCATCAGCACCACAAACAGCAGCATCTAAGAAACAGCAGCTCATTCAAAGGCAGGCTACTCAGTGTATCACTGGTTTCACTAAGAGGCATAACACTGACAACATCTTAAAAAAACTGAGGGAAGTCATTGCAAAATGGTGTACCCCACTTGAACTCTCCAAGAATTTGTGATTTCTGACAATGCCACCAATATTGTGAGAGCATTACAGCAGGATGAATTCAACACATCCCATGTTTTGCTCACACAATCAACTTGGTGGTGCAATTTTTTTTTAAAGGACAGGGCCATGCAGGACATGCTCTCTGTGGCCCAAAAATTTCTGGACATTTTCACCATTCAGCAGTTGCCTGTAGAAGATTGCAGCACCTGCAAGAAATGTTGTTTGCCCTGTCACCAGCTGAAGCAAGAGGTAGTTACAAGGTGGAACTCCACCCTTTATATGCTTCAGCGAATGGAGGAACAGCAGTCATCCAAAGCTACACAATGAACTATGACATATGTTGTGCAAAGTGCTGAAACCCTTTGAAGTAGTCACCTGTGAAGTGAGTTCAGACACTGCCAGCTTGAGTCAGGTAATTCCCCTAATTAGACTGTTGGAAAAGCAGCTTGATAAACTGAAGGAGGAACTGAAACAAATCGATTCCGCTAAGCATGTCGGACTTGCATCAGCTGAAGCGGCACATGATGCAGCGATGGCTCCTACTTCAGTTTCTCCAGCAAGTGCGGCTGACAAAAAAAAACTACAATCTCCCAAAAACAGACCCACTGGTGATGCAGATGAGTCAACACAACCAAGTTTTGACATTTGGTCAGGTCTAAAAGAATTGCCTACAATTAATGAGACCTCTACCATGACTCCATCTTATGTGGTCACCATTCAAAGAATAGTTGACGACTATTTTAATGATAGCGTCCAAATAGGCATGTCAAACATTCTGTTTCACTACTGGCAGGAAAAAAAGGCATTTTGGAGGCTCTTGCACAAAGTGGTTTTGTAATACAAAATACATCCACTGCACAGGAGTATTAATGAATCCTATATTACCAATACCTAATCACACTATATGGAACAATGATATGTTTCTACCAATGTATTTTTCTTATTGGTCCTATTAGAGGAGGTGCTACCAAATACAATGTGTAAACATATAATGTATAACAGGGAATGGGGAACAGAAGGGAAAATAAGTCTCTAATTGGTGCACTCAGGTGATGAAATAAATATAATATTTAAACATAACTTTTAATCGTTTAATCCATATAATAAAATGTACTACATATCCATCCTATTGCACATGAGAAGCAAGCAATATAATAAGAGAATAGAATGTGTAGAAAAATAAAGATGTGATTTAAAAAAATAATTCTTTGCTTGTGTATCTTTAATCGTGTGAGTATATTAATTGTATTGTTTGATCATTGTATATCAAAACTATATAACCACTCAAATACAACGCCCAATGGCATTTATAACTGTAGATGATGTTATCTCCAGGAGCTATTATTAGTTTGGATCTAAGCACACTGTCCTCAGAGGTATAGATTAAACTTGATATTAGTCAGGGAAAATCCACCATAAATAATACAATAATAATATTATGTAAAGCTGTCATATAGTCATATAAATAGTCCTTCTTTCCTTTTCAGTGGTTCTTTGTCTTTTCCCATCAGCAAGCCCTGTCCGCGCCGCTCTGCTCCCCCACCCCGCCGCCTGGCTGAGTTTGCCCACCCTTTGCACGTTGCCTGATTCAGAGCCGGACGCTCTGACCAGAGCGCTCGCTCTGAATCAGGGCCCTCCTACATAAACTTGGAGCGGCCTCCTGTCCACACGCATAGCTGTGGGTGACCACCCACAGCATATGCGAGTGGCCACAAATATGGTCGCGATGGTCAAGACCATCGCGACCATTGGGCTTGCGACGAGACCCTGCGGTAGGGTCTCGGTGACCACAAGCCCTGGAGTGATTTTGGCTCAGAGCCAAAATCACTCCCACTTACATCACTAGTGATGTCAGTGGGGCCGGACCCAGACGCTAGGCGTTCCCATGGGAACGCCTCCGTCTGGCAGCCACGCCCCCGGCACGCCCACCAAAGGGGGCATGCTGTCACTCACCATCAACAGCACGCCGCCTTTGGTGCGAGACCCATAATGACGCCTACCCCGTCGTTATTTGGGTCTCGCGCATGCGCACGACGGAGCTCCCTCCATCGTGCGCATGTGCACTAGGGCACCATAGACCCACTTGCGAGCGCTCTGCGCTCACGAGCGGGTCAGAATCAGGCCCTCAGCTTCATACCCACCAGTCCATTCAATGAATATGAGTGGAAAATTGAACAAAGTGTGTTACATCGCCAACTTAAATTGAAAGAACATTTTGGGATGGAAGCTAATAGTACAAATCACAAACCAGAAAAAGTGTTTAAAAACAAATCAAGCTTTGAACCCATTTCCCACAATGTAGCTATACAAAGCTTCATGAAAATTTTGGACTTACAAGTTATGGAGAACATGAAAACAACACCGGGAGTAAAATACAACCTCACACGCGAAGAACGAGATGCCCTAAAGACTTTGGGCACATATCAGGATGTGATATTTCGCCCCGCCGATAAAGGCGGAAGCATAGTGATCCAGGACCTTGGCTATTATAGAGAAGAAATTGAAACACAGTTGTCAGTAGAAACGGTATACAGTAAAATTGATTTTAATCCAACTGGAAAATTCAAGGAACAATTGGACGTTATTTTGGATACAGCGCTAAGTAATAAAATTATTGATAGTAATACCTGCGAGTTCTTGAAAACAAAATATCCAAAGGTTCCTTTGTTATATAATGTACCCAAAATACACAAGAATTTGGATAGGCCTCCGGGCCGTCCAATAATATCGGCCAGAAATTCTTTGTTCAGTCCAGTGTCAGAATATCTAGATTATTTTATGCAACCTTGTGTCCAGGCAGAGCCTACATATTTAAAGGACACGACTATGTTGCTTAATAAACTCGAAGAACTAGGGGAGGTATCACCGAATACATGGATGTGTACGTTAGATATAACGAGCTTATATACCAATATACCACACAGGGAGGGTATAGAAGCAGCGTATAAATTATTAAATGACAACGCCCTATATAGCTGTCAGAATCTCCAAAGTATTTTATTTTTACTTTAATGGTCAATTTTTTCTACAGCGCACAGGATGCGCTATGGGCTCACATGTAGCCCCAGCATATGCTAATAGCTACATGTTCATGATTGAGCAAAAAAAATATTTCAACAGGGATGTTAGACACAAAATTATTTTTTACAGTCGATATATCGATGATATATTGTTATTTTGGAGTGGTGATTTTAATGAGTTTAATATACTCATGGATAACATCAATTATCTTGATTGCCCCATTAAATTTACATTTAATATTAGCCTAGAACATGTCATCTTCTTAGATGTAATGATCAACAAAGAGAATAACAAACTGAATACATATATCTATGAAAAACCGACTGATCAGAATACCCTGTTAGTAGCGTCTAGTTTTCATCCTACCACTTCCTTTTTCCCAACTGATACGAGTCAAAAGAATCACCAGTGATGACAATAAATTTGAGGATGGTTTAAATAGAATGTGTTTGAAGTTTAGAGAAAGAGGTTACTCTCCGCAGTCCTTGAAAAAGGTTAAAGCCAGGGTAGATAAGATAGCGAGAAACAAACTGTTGAAAACCAGTATAAAAAATAAAACTGAAAATAATATTAACTGGCCACGAAAATATACCACTGCGAATGACATTATCAATAAAACAACACGTTGTCTTTGGCCAGTAATCCAACAAGATAAAGATCTTAAATGTCTAAAATATACTAAAATACGCTCATGTTTAAAGAGGGGTAGGAACCTCAGGGATATAATTGTAAAATCGGATATCACAGACCTAGTGAATAGATCTCTCAACATCCAGAAAAGAAGTGGAAGTTGCCATAAATGTACAGGCTGCATTACATGCAGCCATATGATTACAGGCACCTCCTTCTCACACCCACACACAGGGCACAGATATGACATTAGATATTCATTATCATGTTCTAGTACCTTTGTGATCTATCTTATTAAATGCACATGTGGATTGTGTTATGTGGGTAAGACCATCCGAGCTTTTAAGGAAAGGATGGCTCTACATAGGTTTGCGATATGTATGGCCCTGAGTGGCAAAACATCAGAACAGCCAGTGGCTAGAACCTTCTCTGAACAAAAACATAACATGGCTAACTTGAGGCATATGATAATAGATCACATACCTAATAACCCACATGGTGGTGATAGACACAAAGCACTTCTACAACTTGAAACTAAACGGATCTACCTATTAGACACAGTCAACCCTAAAGGTCTAAACGATCATTTGACCTTTTCAGCCTATATGTACTAGCAGAACTTTAATGATATAATCTATTTAGTATAAATTATATGTAAAGCACAGTGGTGTATAATGTAGATTTGTGTTCTAATATATTCTACTTGTAAATAATGCTAATAACAGGATATATGTATAGATTACGTGATATAAGTTAATATAATGGTTGATTTAAATACATGTGTACAATGATATGTAATGAGTATATAAGAGATTATAATGTGCTTGAAAAGGGATTATAAGGTTGCAGAGTTTTATCAGTTATATAGTTTTTAGGTGTATATCTTATGCATATGTAACATGCGTGTTAGTGCTCGCTATTAGGGCCACTACTGTATGCGCTACTATTGTATTGTTAGCCATGTGGGCTATCTTTTACAAAAAAAACACAGAAAAAACTGGTGGAGCGCTAACAGGAGTTAAATATGGTTCAAACACAGCAGCTATATACAGAGGTTAGTCAGACCTTAAAAGTGGAAAAACATACAAAAAAACAAAAATAGAGCGCTGAAGATACAATATAATAAGAATTATTTTAATAAAATATTAAGAGCATATGCAATAATATCAATTGTTAAAATGCATAGGTCATCCAATCCACCCTAATTAGCTACTCCATGGGTGCTGAGGAGCAATTGATAATCCAATAGAAATGATGAAATACTGTATTTTTCCAGCCAGATAATTACCAAGTCCAATATGAATGAGGGATCCTAATTAGCAGTGCTGGCAAGCTTCCGCATACATCTGGTCAGCTATTGTGGCACATATAAAGCGATGCAGCTCGCACTCCTGGTTGAAGATGGGTGGTGGGTGACAGCACAACCAAGTCACTGACGCGTTTCGCTGTGACAAACCCACAGCTTTATCAGCTTCTTTTTTTTTTTGTTCCAGTCTGTAAACTTTAAGGTCACTGGGAATTCCTTTATGGTGCTTGAGGAACAAAATTTTGGGGCGTTACCTCTACACACTACCATATTTTTGGCAAACGCTATTTTTCTCTATATATAGCCAATAATTATTTTTATATAGCAACCAACTTAAGTATTACATGATACTTTGATTCATTAGACCAATCTTTCTGCATCTTTTTCAATACCATCTATTAATCCACTCTTATTAGTATAATAATTGTTCTTGTAGTTATAGGCTGATATTGTTTAGCAGACATACCAATTACCTGTACTACTAACCTATACCACAGTATGTTCAGCAGAACCATTTATTTGCATTGACTTATTACTGGTATTGATGGACGGAAATACATATTGTACCATTGGTGGATGCTATCACTATATTTTGAAAAACTGTATATAAATGTATATGTAGTTATATGTTGGAGATCATTGTTTGATACTTTGTGTTGTACTTTGTTTGTTTGTTGTTAAGATCATTTTAACATACATAATACAAGTTATATTTTAATATTTTGTTTAAGAGTGCCCCCAGCAAAGATGAGAGTTCCTTTTCTTCTTTTGTCCTCTTAACATTAACACATGTACTCTCAGGGGAGCACCACCACATGAGTGACTATTGTTTATTCATAAAAGTAATTTCCTCTACAATTGTGGATATCTATAGCATTATTACATATAAATTGATATACATTTCAGATCAGTTCCAACCCATCTGTGCTCAGGTCTCCCAGCTTTCCCCTGATTTCCCTGTAAATCTAACATCTTCTAGAAGGTGTTGGATAAATGTTAAGTAGAATCTGATTTACTCTCTTTAAAGGGACACTTGGATACTAACTCCCTGACGTCTACTGTGTACCCACCCTTCACTGCACTTTAAGTGGGTTACTCTTATATTATCAGTGCCTCCACACAAGTATCCGTATTAGTTATGGGCCTACTTGGGAAAATTAAGTAATGTAGGATTGCTTGGGTAATCCTAATAAACTTGTAATAAAAGTATTGTCACATACTGTATAAAGTATTGTAATGAGTAAGTCAAATAGCATAAACACCACACACTATGTACATATATAACAATTGACCACCTGTTCTTTGCTCTTCTCCTGATGCGGTGACCTTGGACACCACCTATACTCCCTCAATTACAGAATACAATCCTGAGAATAGTTTAAACAGTTTACTTTCTAGAAATTGCTTTTCGGGTAGTGAGAACACAAAGTATCACATAAAAATTTTTAAAAGCAAGAATGCACATTTTTATATTTTAACAATACAAATTTTAACTGAACAATGAAGCAATGTATAAAGAATATTATTATAGATCCAGAATAGTCTGTGATATTGAGAACTGTTCTATGGATAATCCTCAGTTTAGCAAGTTCAAGGGTAGATCCTTATCATGCTGGATATTGGTCAAAAAAACTCCCTGATTTACAGTAGTTAACTTTGGTTGAGATATGATATAAAAGGTCCTTGACTCACATAGAATAATATCCCGTTGAGTCACATAGAATAATTTCCCGTTGAGTCACATAGAATAATATCCCGTTGAGTCACATAGAATAATATCCCGTTGAGTCACATAGAATAATATCCCGTTGAGTCACATAGAATAATATCCCGTTGAGTCACATAGAATAATATCCCGTTGAGTCACTTATTGCGAATATATGCTCTTTACTCTCAATGTATATTCATTATATGTATCCTTACACAAATATTTCCTCCTCTGATGGGTAGATTTAAGTATCTCAAAGTATACTAGTCAGGTTTGTATAATGTATCTGTACTTGTTTTGTGACTGAGAATACCATGTAGTTTATAATTCCTCAACTGGAAATGTTTAACTCCTATTAAATATAGCCATTAAGTGGTAAAAACGCTGGTGCAGCAGCCAGAGTCTTATTGCAGGTACAATACTGAGATAATAAAACTAACTGACTGGCACAACCCAGATGAATAATTCCTAGACAGCCCAGATACTAATAATTCCTAAGCCCAGATACTGTATACTACAGTCTTTGGGCTTAGGTATGTACTGACTTGCCAGGTATTCTCAGACTACGTACAGCCTAGTTAATATATAATTATATGTATCTCTCCTCAAAGTATAATCATCCCTCCTATCTGGATGCTATGTCTGCTCTAGAAATGTGGAATAACTACTAACAGCCTGAACTCTGTGCTGTCACTCCCCTTTGAGGGATGCTCACTACCTCTAAGCTGTTGACAGTCACCTCCGCTGTGTAGATTTCAACTAGCCAGCTTCTGTAGAGATGAGCCCCTCAAGCAGTATAATTAGTATTATAAATGTTTATACTTTGATCAGATTGACACATTTGGATGTCATGAATTATTAGGTTTATATATTATATTTATGACTATAAATGTCTACACTTTTAACAGTTTGATACATTTGTATGTGATGAATTATCAGGCTGGCAGAGTGGGGCTTAATTCTCTCATAAAGCTTGCAGGAGATCTACCAAACTGTGACTAATTAAATGATAGAGGATACTATATATCCCCAACCCTTGACATTTACTCACGATCGTCTGATGAACAATGATTGAAGGGAAACACGTTAGGACTGTGGGATCTCCCTGACTACATTGCTGCACTCAGTCTCCGGCAATCACCAGCTACTGATACACACTTCATTGAGCTTGCCTACAGAATCTTATTAATGATATACTCCTTTTGAAACAGCACCATATCTGTAAGAGCGCATACAATATTTGTCTGATATATTATTGGCTGGCATGAATTTTATATGCAGATGTGGATCTGATACATTGTCTCTAATTGGATAACAACCTGCAGGCATTTCTGATCATTGGATACTAACGGAGTAAGTGTATCTCTTCTCCTCCTCGCAGAGATTTACCTCATCAAAGGATACAATTCTTGCTGGAACTATTGCAACACAGTGTAGTCTTTTTGTGTTGTATGATTAAGAGATACCCTATATTCTTAATTCATGTGTAGTTTTTAATATGTCTAAAAAAAATGTATGATTAAAATGTGTCTATATATAAACCAGACTTCTTTTTTTATAATAAGGTTGATAAGTTAATCTTGGCCCTGATTCAGACCCACTCGCGAGCGGCTGTCCGCTCGCAAGTGGGTCGATGTTGTGCACTGAGCATGCGCACAACGGAGGGAGCTCCGACATGCGCATGCGCGAGACGCGACGAGCGAAGGACTTTCCTTCGCTCGTTGTGTCTGATCAAAGGGGGCGTGCTGTCGATGTTGATTGACAGCACGCCCCCTTTGTTGGGTGTGCCGGGGGCGTGCCTCCCGGACGGGGGCGTTCCCAAGGGAACGCCTACCGTCCGAAGCCGGCCCCCTGACATCA
The DNA here is from genome assembly GCA_031769625.1 of Taudactylus pleione. Classification (NCBI taxonomy): domain Eukaryota; kingdom Metazoa; phylum Chordata; class Amphibia; order Anura; family Myobatrachidae; genus Taudactylus; species Taudactylus pleione. The sequence continues at coordinate 1,382,021 of JAUIMM010000225.1, read as the reverse complement.
CTAGTGATGTCAGTGGGAGTGATTTTGGCTCTGATAGAGCCAAAATCACTCCGGGCCTTGCGGTTGAGAAACTCAACCGCAGGCTCCGGCTCGCAGTGGGGATGGTCGCGATGGTCAAGACCATCGCGACCATCAACCTGCACGCACGTATAGGCTGTGGGTGGTGACCCACAGCTATACGAGCGTCCAGGAGGACGCTCCATTATTATGGAGGACGGCCCTCATTCAGAGCATGCGCTCTGCTCAGAGCGTCCGGCTCTGAATGAGGGCCCTTGTCAGGATTGCGCAATTAATTTAATGGTGGATTTACCTCAAGCAGTTTGTCTGCCTACCACATGCAGCCGGGGATCTCCGCTGTAGCTCTGCCCACTGCTGTGTGTCATGGCCAGCTCTAAAGAAAGCTGCATTGCTCCACTGCTGTCTGTGACTGCCAGGGCATCTGCTACTGCTCTGTCCTGCGGCTGTCAGTCACAGCTGGTCCCTCTCCCTGCTGTCTGACACTACAGCTTCTGGGCACCTCCGCCCTGCCACCACTAAGCTTCGGACTTTGCTGCCGAGCACACAAGCTCCACCCCCCCCCCCTGTGCCTGGCAGCCTTTCAATATCTCTGCTGCTGCTCAGGACACAAGGGTGTGAGCACTCAAGGAAGGGAACTTGAGACTAGGGATGGCCATCAACCATCAATGATTATTAATTATTGATGGTTTGTGGCCAATGTCGAATGTTTTTCCCATCTATCAAGGGAGAACCAGATTGTCTCCCTCCATCGATAAAAGAACATAACCAAAATTTTTTTTTTCAAGATGCTGGGACAGAGCATAGCTCCGCCCCTGAAACCCGCAAAGCCACGCCCACGGGCCAGTCAGTCATGGAACAGGGATGAACATCGGTTGGTGAAGCCATCGATGGTCATCCATTGCATAGTTGGTTACCATCGATGGCCACTTTCTTATTTTGACATCAATGCTAACCATCGATGGTAACCAGACCGATGGCCATCCCTACTCCAGACTAACTGTCAGCTGCTGCTCACAGCTCTTTTATCCCTCTCTAAAAACCGTACCCTCTTTCCCTGACAGGAACCAAATCACTGTCTTCCCATTTATATCACTCTGCCCCTTCTTCTATAGAGTATATTTGTTTATTCCATACTGTACACTGGGGCATATTTTAACCTCAAGAGGGTGTTAATACATATTATACACATATGTTATATAAATGTACATTCATTTATGCACAAGTCACCTCAATAAACAATTTTGGGGTCTATTTACTAAGCAGTGTTAGGAGACAGAGTGAAAAGTGATAAGGTACCAGCCAATCCGCTTCTAACTGCCATCTCACAGGCTGTGTTTGAAAAATGACAGTTGGGAGCTGATTGGCTGGTACCTTATCACTTTTCACTTTCTCCTAACACTGCTTAGTAAATAGACTCCATAGTTACATAAATTACCACATTTTACTTCAGGAATGTGCAAAACATGAAATATGTATATTAATACATTACATTTTTACGGCATAGATATTTTTGTTAAAGGTATTCATTTAAATAATTTTTCTTTAACCCCTAACCAGGGTTACATGATTGGTTGCTATAGGCAACATCTCCACTTCTAAAAACCCGCAGTTTAATAAATATACCCCAAAGGATGGGTTATCCACCAATAATTGTACATTGCAAATTGGGATTTCACCGTATTTGCTAACTGTACTAATTTCTGGGAACAGCAAAACACTTTACACATTTGTCCACGAAAATGTTTGTCCACATAAACTGTCCCTTATTTCCAATACTGACCAACTTCGCATTACAATTTCTCTTACTGTGAATACTGCATGCAATTCTTTCCCTTCTTACTCTCTGTTTATATTTAATGAAACAGATTATTTTAAAATGTAAAAAAATTCAATTATAACCATGGTCTAAAACTAAATAAGGCAATTCTGGTACACAAATGTCCTTCTAGACTGTAAACTGTTTCTCAGCTGCAAATACATCCTTGGAAAAAAAAATTAAAATGTCAGTTACTCAGGGGTCTATTTACTAAGCCTTGGATGGAGATAAAGTGAACGGAGATAAAGTTCCAACCAATCAGCTTGAAAAATGACAGTTAGGAGCTGGTAGGTTGGCACTTTATCTCCACCCATGGCTTAGTAAATAGACCCCTTAATTACTTAAGCTGGGTACACACCTGATCAACCAGCTGACCTATCTAACTATTGGTAAGTGCATACTGTACATGCTTGCTAATGGTCCGCTCGATGTGTGTGGCCAGCAGAGCCATTTGAATATGCCCGGCCACAGTGGCGTAACTAGTGTATTTGGAGCCCAGGGCAAATGTAAAAATGGAGCCCCCCCCACCCTATGTGCGCGTGGCAAAAAATGGATGTGGTCACAAGAGGCATGGTCACTTAAAAATGGGGTGTGTCAAAAAAGACAAACCCCTTTGTCATCACTTTGAATATTCTTTTCCATATGCACCTTAACCCCAGTAGTGCCCCTTGTACAGTACCCCCAGTATGCAATGTCACCAGTAGTGGTCCCTCTTATGCAGGCCCATAGTAGTGCCCCTTATACAGTACCCCCAGTAGTGGTCCCCCTTATGCAGCCCCCCATTAGTTCCCCTTATAAAGTGCCCTCAGTAGTGGTCCCCTTTATGCAGTGCCCCTTATGTAGTACTGCCCCCATGCAGTGCCCCCAGTAGTGATACCCCCTATGCAGTGCCCTTTATATAGTGCCCCCAGTAGCAGTCCCCCTCTATGTGGTACCCCCTATGCAGTACCCTTTATATAGTGCCCCCAGTAGTAGTCCCCCCCATCCAGTGCCCCTTATAAAGTGCCCCCAGTAGTGGTCCCCTTTATGCAGCCCCCCATTAATTCCCCTTAGACAGTGCCCCCAGTAGTGGTCCCCTTTATGCAGCCCCCATTAATTCCCCTTATACAGTGCCCCCAGTAGTGGTCCCCTTTATGCAGTGCCCCCTTATATAGTGCCCCCAGTAGTACTCCCCCTCATGCAGTGCCCCCAGTAGTGGTACCCCCTATGCAGTTCCCTTTATATAGTGTCCCTAGTAGTAGTCTCCCCTATGCAGTGCCCCTAGTAGTGGTACCCCTTATGCAGTGCCCTTTATATAGTGCCCACAGTAGTAGTCCCCCCCTATGCAGTGCCCCCAGTAGTGGTACCCCTTATGCAGGCCCCCAGTAGTGATCCCCCCTATCCAGTGACCCTTATACTGTGCCCCCTGTAGTGGTCTAGGTCCTCCCAATGTAGTGCCCCTAGTAGTAGCCCCTAATATAGTCCCCCCCTTTAGTAGTCCCCAGTAGAGTTCCCCTCTCCTGATGCAGTGCCCCTAGTAGCAGCCCCCCCCCCAGTTGGGCCCCATGTAGAGGTTCCCCCTCCGAATGCAATGCCCGAGTAGTAGTCCCCCCAGTAGTAGTCCCCAGTAGAGGTCCCCCTTCCAGATGCAGTGCCCCCAGTAGTTGTAGTAGTTACCCCCCTCCTCTGATTAGTGCAGACAAAACAAGTAAGAAAAAAAATACTTACCTGAAACCACGCTCCAGCTCCGGCACTGGCTACTGCTCCCGCCGCCGCACATCAGTCCTTCCAGGCTAGTGCCCTCTGCATTATGGGAGAGATGTCATGATGTCATGATGTCTCTCCCATTACCCACTGCAGGAGCCGGAAGGCGGAGCTCATGAGTGAGCTCCAGCCCGGCTCTTGCAGTGGGCGCAGCAGCCAATGAGAGTCTGTCTGACTCTCATTGGCTGCTGCTTAACACACACATTGCTGCTGCACTGGTGGCGATGTGTGTGTAAATGCACAGCCTGAGCCCGTCTCACACCCTCTGCCTGGCGCTATTGGGTAAGCGCTCAGGGGGAGGGAAGGGGCTCAGCTGTGCAGCACATGATCGGCACTGGGTGCAGGGATGCCTAGCACTGATCCCGTGTATAATGCGTAGTGCTGACCACACTCAGGGCCTGATTCTGACCCGCTCGCATGCGAACAACGGAGGGAGCTCCGTCATGCGCATGCGCGAGACCCAAATAATGACGGGTTAGCCGTCGTTATGGGTCTTGCAGCAAAGGGGGAGTGCTGTCGATGGCCACCCACCAAAGGGTGTTCCCATGGGAACGCCTACCGTCTGGGTCCGGCCCCACTGACATCACTAGTGATGTCAGTGGGAGTGATTTTGGCTCCTATAGAGCCAAAATCACTCCAGGGCTCGCGGTCACCGAGACCCTACCGCAGGGTCTCATCGCAAGCCCGATGGTCGCGATGGTCTTGACCATCGCGACCATCATCATGGACGCTCGCATAGCTGTGAGTGGTCACCCACAGCTATGCGAGCGGCCAGGAGGCCACTCCATTTTAAGCTAGGCCGGCCCTGATTCAGAGCGAGCGCTCTGGTCAGAGTGTCCGGCTCTGAATCAGGCCCACACTGCGGTCGGCACTACATTGGCTAACTAGGACTGGCTGGTACCATGGCCGGCGGCGCCTCCCATGCCGCCGGTCCTACAGCTCCCAGGGCACACGCCCTGCTTGACCCCCCTTAGTTACGCCACTGCCCGTCCACTTGTGAAATCATATTCAATGGCTGCTGCCGCTGATATGTCGCATGGTCAGTGGGTAGGCCGTACAGACAGCCAGATGAAACTATATATCTGCTAGACATATCGTCATCGGTTGTGCTGCAGGAATGATCAGATATGACTGTGAACTAAGGGCCTGATTCAGAGCCGCTCGCAATTAGCGCTCGCTCGTTCAGAAAAAGGGGGTGGCTATTCAAATGAACCGTTCGCTCTTTGCGGTCTGTTGCCGCCTCCATGTCTGAACGAGCGAACAAAACATGCGCTCGTTTATTTGATAAAAACGCCCCCTGGCCGCTCGCATCATACGTCATGTCCGCTATTTATTAGATTAATCGAGTACATCGAACAACGTATGAACTGCTCTCTATTCTTGTGGTTGGTTTTTCCTAGCACAATTTTGCGAGCAGTTCTGACTATAAAACAACCAAGTGACATGGTCAATGATGCTACTGTATTAATTATGCACACCCATAAAACGCCCGCTTTGACCTTTAAGCACGCCTGCGTTCTGATCTCCACTCCCCGTTTTCAAGCACCTTCCCCTGTTACCACCCACATACGCCTCCTCCTGTCACTCAAAATAGCAGGCCTTCGCTATATAGCGAACAAACGATTTTCGGCCGCACTGACTGGTTCGCGCATGCGTATTATGAACCGTACGCATGCGCAGATGTGCGAACATCGCTCGGAACGAGCGTACTGCCGCTTACGAGTGGCTCTGAATGAGGTCCTAAGTCATTCACATACACATCGGTTGTAAACACCTGCCAATACACCATCGATATATCGTTCGTCGCTCAAATGAATGCTATATCGTTCAGGTGTGTACCCAGCATTAGGCTCTATTATTAATGTCAGATTTCAAAAACAAATTGCATTAAGGTCCTGTTTGACCCAATTTCTTTTTTAAATTATAATATGAAATTCAGACATAATTTTAATTTAAAAGAAAAGTAAATAGCACCATCTTTACAGTTTCTTGTTACAACTATGGGCCTGATTCAGAGATGCATGCTAACTCGATGGCTAGCGTACATCTCCGATGGTTTAGGGTCTGTGCATGAGCAGATTGGGTCCTGCGATCTTGCTTCCAAACTCTCCTCCCAAGCTGCATGCATGATTGACATGCTGCAGCACTTGAGGGGGCAGAAAGGGGGCGTGGCTGGCCACTGTTCCTGGAAACAGGGGTGTCGCCCCACTTTTCTGGGAGGGGCCAAGGTCAGCATCGGTCGAGGCAGATTACTTTGCCTCGCAACTGCCAGGACCCGACCAGGCTGTGGTAAGCTTCAGCTTTCACAGCCTGGCCAAAGGAGCAGCCATTGCGACCATTGGTTGCGATGGTGATCCCAGGCTGCAACCTCAGTCGCAGTGCTGGGATTGCAGATGCAGCAAGGATGAGTTTGTTTCTTATAGCCACCTCCTGCTGCATTTGAATTTTAGATGGATGGAATTGCACAGGTACTCTGTCCATCTCTCCATCAGGCACTATGTTCTTTTATATAAAGTATGCGTTTCGCAACAAAACATTTTTAGTGCAGTAGACACCCACTTCATACTTGCAAACTCTCTGATTGTCAGGTAGAGTGCCTCAAATAGTAGCAATCCCTGCCGAGGGGTGACACCAAAGTGCCGACTCCTCCTCAGTGACAGGAGCTGGGTGCTGCACTGTAGCATTATGTGCAGCACTACTGACAGTCAGGGAGCCAGCACTGCACACAGAGTGGTCCTCGGGGGCCGTCCTCCCTGGAGTGATTACAGCAGGGGTTCGGGCCATGAGGCCACACCACCTACCCACAATACCACGCCCCTGCCCATGAGGCCACAGCCCTTTTTACAGGCATCCAGCTTCGCTGCGCACACTACAGACCTCCCTGCACCGGGTGTCACCACAGGGAGGGGCGCCAGTGCCATTTCTGTGCATTGGTTATAAGGTTTAATGATGTATCTGAGTGTTTTCATCATTATGTAGATCTTACTGAGCAACAACTGCTGCTTTGGGGCTCATTTACATTTGGATGTAAGCACACTTTCCTACTCTCCTGGGACTGCCGAGAGCCTCCAGAAAATCGGGTGCCACTCCCGGCACCCTGCAAGAGTAGTCAAGTCCCCGGAATAGCCGACCACCCCCCATGCCCCCCATACCCGCTCACATATGTGGGAAGTCCAGTGGTGCGACAATGTGATTGGCGCTCCCCACCCTACCTGCTGCACAGACCTGGCCGCCCCCTCCCAGTGGGGGCTGCCAGAATGTCGGTAAGTATGGATGTAAGTCAGCTTTATGAACCCTCCCAGGATGAACAGTACACATCTAACCCTGTGCTCATAGGTGGTGCTCTCTCAATCTCCCCTGAAAAGCTTTTTCAAAAGTAGTGAAGTATGGCTCACCTAGACTTGTTCTGCTGATTGTTATGTTGCCAACAGTGCAATCTGTGTAACAAACTGAACACAAACCCTTCCATTCAAGTCTATTTCTTGTACTGTGTAAATTACCTTCCAAGGTACAACAGCTGCTGTTTTTTTTAAGTGTAATAAAGATAAAGGGATCGTTCACACAGGACCAGTGCTAGGGTGTTCAGTGCCCCCCCTGCAAACTATAAATTTACGCCCTCCCTCCCATGTTTTATAAAGGGACAGCAGGCGCCAAAGGAGCATGATGAAAAAGGGGCGTGGTCTCACAAGAAAGGGGCATGACCACTCAATTGTATCCCCAATTATGCCACAAAGTAGCACAATCCTATTGTCATTATATCGTACCTAGTGCCCCTGATTCACATTACATCACATAGTAGTGCCCCTTATTCAGAATGCCCACAGTAGTGTCCCTTATACAGAATGCCCAGTTATGCCTCTTATACACACAATGCCCACATTAGTGCCCCTTACATGCAGTGCACACAGTAGTAGTGCCCCTTATATATTAGCCAAAGTAGTGCCCCTTACACATAATGCCTGCAGTAGTAGTGCCCCTTACACATAATGCCCATAGTAGTAGTGCCTCCTATACAATGCCCACAGTAGTAGTGTCCCCTCTACAATGCCCACAGTAGTGGTGCCTCCTATACAATCCCCACAGTATTGGTGCCCCCTATGCAATCCCCACAGTATTGGTGCCCCCTAATGCAATGCCCACAGTAGTAGTGTCCCCTATACAATGCCCACAGTAGTAGTGCCCCTATACAATCCCCACAGTAGTAGTGCCCCCTATACAATCCCCACAGTAGTAGTGTCCCCTATACAATGCCCACAGTAGTAGTGTCCCCTATACAATGCCCACAGTAGTAGTGCCCCCTATACAATCCCCACAGTAGTAGTGCCCCCTATACAATCCCCACAGTAGTAGTGCCCCCTATACAATCCCCACAGTAGTAGTGTCCCCTATACAATGCCCACAGTAGTAGTGTCCCCTATACAATGCCCACAGTAGTAGTGCCCCCTATACAATCCCCACAGTTTTGGTGCTGTACCCTCATCTAGAGGTAAGTGCTTAATTTTTACAGTAACATCCAGATAGGAACAGGACCTATTTATGTATCTGCCTCGCTGAGTGTGCAGCACAGACCCCTACATCACATTATCTGTTTATATTTTAAATACAATTATCCCACTTTTTCATATATGGGATGCTATGTAAAGATTTTACTTTCAATTTATTTCCATTAAAAGCCATGTTTTAATATGGAGGATTTCTTCAGCTGAGAACAACCACACATGCAAAAAAAACCCTACGTGTTTGAACACATCTTTTGCAGCATGAGTACGGGTACGCTAACCCCACTCTTTCAAGTATATCCTTTGAAGTGCATGTTTTTTTAGGGCCTGGGCACACTTTTAGGAGTTATTATCACTCACAAAGAAACCCATATAGGCGTACCAACATCTTACGTGACGTAAGTATGGGTGCCTTTACCCTTCATCCCATCTAGAAGAAAATAGTATTGTCTGTAAATCGCGCCGAACATACACAAAGACACCTTTCAAAGCTTTGTTACTCACCGTCTTCGTGTAAGTCAGGTGCACTGGGAATAATCTCTTCTGCATTTTTAAGTGAGATCCAATTGCTTGTCTATGGATCTGATGCATATCCCTATGTGGATATCCTAACTCAAAAATTTACTACACATGTTGTATTATTGTTTTATCTTTCTACATGTTATGAAGAAAACATCTGGGTGTGAGAACCACCTTTAACTAACGAAGAGACAAATACTGACAGATAAGTATTTCCTCAATACTGTCCCCACACTCCTTCTGTGGAACAAAGGCAGCGCATCACATCTTACCCACTTCCACATTTGAACTTATTTCTCTAAAAGACCAAAAGGGAAGGTCTTCCAGTAAGACGTTGGCTGCAGTTTTTGATGTGTTAGCACCATTTTCTTTCCTATACATCCATTTCTAGTGCGCAAGTGGGTATTTTAAGACAGGCTGGTGGGCGTCTGCATATACAAAGTGATCGCATGCCAAGACATAGTGGGCATGCTTATGCCTTGCCGTGCGATCGCCTGCCATGCTGGGTGTGTTCCGAATTTGCATACGCTGAGAATGAGTGACTGGGTCTGAATCAGGCCCTGTATTTTTTTTCAAAAATGTATAAAAACTGCTAAAATCACATATTTAGTTTTTTTTGTTTCTACAGTATTATTAACCTCAATAACATTAATTTCCACTCATTTCCAGTCAATTTTGACCACCTCACAATATTGTTTTCATCCGTGAAAATATGCTAATGAATGCTATTATAATGTTGTCACACAGCCAGCATAGTCACGCCCACTACTGCTATCTCACATCTGTAATACATCGCAGTCCTGTGTATACATCGGAAACATTGATTAATATCAGCCCCTCACACACAATTACAACTAGAGATGTGCGCTGACCCCCGTGTCTTGGTTCTGGATCTGTATCTCCTCGTGTTTTGGATCTGGATTTGGTTTTGTCAAAACTGCCCCTTGCGTGTTTTGGTTTTGGATCTGTATTTTCTTTTTTTTTTTCAAATATTGATAATAACTGCTAAAATCACAACATTTCTTTTTTTTTGATCCTGCAGTATTATTAACCTCAATAAAATTAATTTCCACTCATTTCCAGTCAATTTTGACCACCTCACAATATTGTTTTTAACCAGTTTAGGCCCAAAATTTGCACCAAGCTAACTTTCTGACTAAGCTAAGGAGCAGCAGCGGGAGGCACAAACATGTGGCAGTTCAACTTCCAACATGGCACATAAGGAAACATACATTTTCATTAATCAAGAGGCCTGAGGGAGATGGAGTATGTATGTAGTTGAAGGCAAGGGAAAGGAAGATTTGATTAGAAGTAAAGTTAATTGAATTTTTTTATTCCGAAGCAAATTTATGAGGGAGGAGGGGAGGGGAGGAGGCATTTACAAAAAATATTTTTCATCCCAGAAGGGGACCAGGAATACTACTAGTAGTACTTTAAAAAACAATTGACTGTTAAACAATCCTTTGCAAGGGGGAGCAAGTATGACAGCAGTCACCCAGTTGCATGAGGGCCTGTGTGCCCGCTACTAAATCCCATCAATATTCTACTTCACTAGAAAAGCAATTCCCAACCTATACAGAAACATAAAAAAATGTAATTAGTGTCCTCCAAAATTCCGTTGTACCCATTGTCCACTTAACCACAGATATGTGGACAAGCTGAACAGAGGAAATGCAAGATATAAAATATCAGGTTAAATTCATATGTTGTGTTCTTCTTCCCAATGGACACAGATCTAAAGAGATGCAAAGAGCTGTTGGTAAGCAAATTGTCAGCTCAAGTAGCAGGTAATGCAGCAATGGCTTCTCCTTCAGTTTCACCAGCAAATGCATCTGCTGAGAAAAAATGAATCTTTTCCAAAAGACCCACTAGTGATGCAGATGAGTCAACAGAAAACACACAAACTTTTTGGATGGATGCGCTGCAGATGACGTAACAGGGAGGAGATTCCTAGATGGTTAAGGTTCCTACCTCTACTTACTCTGGCTTTACAAAGGCTACAGATGACTTGGCAATTGTTGTCTGGATTTGGGTAGAAATAATTCCACACATAAGAAGTGGATTTGTTTTGTCTTGTGCCCAGGCATGACAATGGGCTTTTCCTTATATGGGGCAATACCTGTTTCTTCCACTGGTGCCTGATTTACAAAAACAACATCCTCATCAACAACATCCTTATTAGCGTCAGTTACACAAATATCCTGCCCATCCTGGTGCACAAAAGCATCCTCGATTTCTATGTCAGCATGTTCACTTGTGGTTACATCATCATAAGAGGCAGAACCACCAGTCATAAATAAAGGCCAAGGCCTTAGCCTTTCCTTGCCACTTCATGTGGTGAAAGGCATATTGACATTTTTTGTCTTTCTGCAGCTAAGTTTCCCTTTGATGTTTTTTTCTTTACCACTATAAAAGATTGGTTCTTGATTTTAGATGCCCTGCTATAAGCCCTGTATGCACTTGGGCATCAGCTTTAGTAGATGATATAGATGCATTAGTACCATCATGACTGATGGCACTGGCAGCAGCTCCAGTACTAGTATGTGGTTCCTGCTCTCCTCTCAACTGATCATTCTTCATATCAACAAACACGAATGAAGTGGGGTACAGCACACACATCAATTTGTACCAGTTTTAAATATTACACTGCAGTATCAATGACCTACAGTGTCACAAGATTTTTTATGAAGAAGAAACAAATAACACACTGTGCTACCACTTAGTGTCACAAGATTATTTATGAATAAGAATAACACACTGCAATACCACTTACAGTGTCACAAGATTATTTATGAATAACAAAAATGCACTTAGTGTCACAAGATTATTTATGAATAAGAAAAGACTAAACACACTGCGCTAGCACACAGTGATGTAATTATGTTTTATATATAACGCGTTATTTAGCACTTTGTTGTGGTCTTGTAGTCGGCGTGTAGGCTAATCATTTATTCATGATTGAAGAAGAAGTGAAAAGTTGAATATTAGACTGCGCTACAACTTACAGTGTCAAAGATTTTTTTATGAGTAAAACATTGCGCTACCACTTACAGTGTCACAAGATTTTTTATAAATAAGAATAACACACTGTGCTATGACTTGTAGTGTTACAATACTTGGACAATAAACTGCGGTCTGGCTGGCAGTGTCACCATACAATGATAGCGCAGCTAAGTTGCTAACACACACACAAATAAAAGCACTTTTATTTTTTTGGACACTGGGGAAGAGCACCCCTGAATGAGGCAGCAGCCCCTTGATGAACAACACATACAGCACCCCTTCTTTATGGATAAAGCACCCCTGCCGAGTGCGGACAGACCACCTGCAGAGTCACAAATAAGTGGACGATAAACTGCGGCAGTGTCACCGAACAATAATAGCACAGCTAAGTTGCTAATGCACACACACAAAAAAAAGTACTTTTATTTTTTTTTACACTGGGGAAGAGCACACCTGATTGGTAGAGCACCCCCTCTGGACAACACAGCACCCCTTTGTGGACTGCAGCCCTAGCCTGATGGACAGGACAACACAGCAGCAGCCAAGTTAATTTGACAGGACAAGTGACACAGCAGCTGCAGCACCCACTGAAGGAAGCCCCCTTTTAAATACTGCAGCCTAAGCCCATTTATGGATAACACAGCAGCAGCCTTCAAGCCAAGACCTTGACTGGACACACACACTGAGTGACTGACAGTGACTGACTACACGTCTGCTAGCTTCTCTCTCCATAGCCGGAGTGAAAAATGGTGCTGATCGCGGGGACCTTTATATAATCCAAAACCCGCGAGAATCCGACAGCGGGAGGATGACGCTTTTTGCCTCGTTCTCGGAGAACCGGACCTGCTTATCTCTATTTACAACAGATCAAACCTGTAATCAGAAATTGCTAACCTGGTGGCACGCAGTGAGTACTCAAGCTGCGTATGATGTTGCCGTGGCTAATTTATGCATACCCATGTAACGGCGTTCAAATTGCCAGGCACGCCTGCGTTTCTCCAACAACTCTTCTGTCACTACCCCCAAACGCTGACTACCTGTCAATCACTCTGCGATAGCTTACCGTGCTCTGTGTGATTGCAGTGCAATCACAGTATGTAACAATCGTTCGACTGCGTATGCTGTTGCAGTTGCATTCTGTAATGAATCAGGCCCATAGTTCAGAATTGCTGAATGGACTGGAGCTAAAACCAAGCAGATGGCAGTGAACACATACAAAAAGATAAAATACCATCATAAATAGCAGTATATATGTGGTACCCCCAAGTTTGTTCCCAAATAGGGGTCCCCCAATATTTATTTTTTTATGTATGTACACATAGATATACTGCAGTCCCATTCCATATAATAGGCAGGTATAGCGAACTTTGACTGACCCTGCTCTCCCTGAACCCCACTGAGCATGTGCAGACAGGGAGGTAGAAAGTGCCCTTTGGTCAGCGACCCATTTTAGGAGGGAAAATCCTGCCCCATTGATTGGTAGCCTGGGTGTCCAGGCAGAGATCCCTGTAGGTGGCCTGTTGCTGGGTCCCCTCTGTCCACTCATAGATGCCGGACCGACAGGGAGGAGAGTGAGGGAGAGCTTATATAATACCTTTCTCAGGGCTGTCAGTGCTGAGTCTGGGAGGAATTTCTGGAAAAGGAGTCAGGGAGGATTTGTCTGTGGAGTGCCCCTGGATTTATAAAATAGGGGTACAGAAACCCCCCTCATTTACCCTGGATTACAAATACTACACCTGGTGCTGTCTGTAAGGAATCAGTGGAGTGCCCTTGGAGCTGTAAAAATAAGGATGCCATAACTTTAATGTTGCCCTGGATTACAATTAGCAGACTTCACATTAGCCGGAAGGCTACCTATCCAATCTGCCAGGAGAGGTACTCTGATGCTGGATGTGAGTCCCTGGAGGAAGCTTGCCTGGGGATTTGCATAGAGCACCCTGCTTTGGAAGAAGCCCCCTCTGAATAAAGGACTGCCTTCCTAAGTGCCTGTTATCAGGAGTCACTGCATATGGTAGTCTGCGCATGCTGGGAGAGAAAAGGAGCTGCCTGGGAAGGAGGTCTCATCGCTCCATCGTCGCGGATGAAGCCCCAGCTGAGGAAAAGGTCCCGCCAGTGACGAAAACCCTGCTGGCACCCGCACGGGCAGAAGAAAAGACAGCCCCAGAGGAAGAGTGCCTCAGGACCCCTCCTGCTGCTGTATGTGTTTGCTGGGCAGAGCCAATGTGGAAAGGGATTTTGCACCTGTTGCTCCTTGTAAAATTCCTGCCGGAGGTCTGCAGCTGGGAGCTCTGGTGCGGTGCTGTGCATCCCTGAGTTGCCCTGGACATCGGAGGAGGCTGAATAGCCACTGCCAGGGGTGAGATCGTACCAAAACCTCCTTATACTCTGTCCCTCCACAGCTCCTATCTTTCCTCCATTAAGGCCCTGCCCCTCTGTACACCTATCCTATCTGGGTCCCCTTGGTCTATTGCATTATCTTTTACCTTATGGCTAAACATGATTAGGCTGGGAGACTAGGTTTTGTGTAAAAGCTGGGACTGGGGGTTAGTCTCCCACACAACTGGGTGTAGAAAGGAGTAATAGTGTTTTAAATTAGGTAAAGTGTGTGTGTAGTGATGAAATAGGGGGGAAGTAAAAGATAAGTCACCCCCTCTTTTCCCCAAGAATTGTATTGGTGGTCATTTACTTTCCTGTGAACCTCTGTCTCATGTCCAGGAGGGGACGTGCCTTATGGGTGTCGGCTCATGTCCGATGCCACTGTGGGTGATGTACAAAGTATTTTATGTCTAGCTTTAAAGTAAATGTAATGCCATGTGATATGTATTTGGCTCTGTTTACTGTTTAACTTGTGTGTTAGCTAAAGGGTTGATAGTGGCCCTCTGTGGCCCTTAATTTGTTATAGCACTCTATAAAGCTGTTCACTGCTCGCTGTGTTATTATTGTAAATGCTGACTAATATTTTGCTTGTATGAAATGTTTAAATCTTTACTGATATTGGGGTTAATGTAAATTGTCTTATACACTGCTTGACCCGATATCCATTTCAAAGTCCATTCATGCTGATGTAATTTATATTACTTGTGCTGTCATCTCATTAGAAAAAGGTGCATGCTTACTGTGAATCTGTTGCTATGTCAATTCCCATGATGTAATGTACATTACTTGTTTATTTGGCCCTGTGTAACCCCGGCTGGCAATTCTGGTAGTAAAAGTTGCTTTATTGTGCTGTGAACTGTTAGCCGTTACAGTCGGAGAACTACAAGTACCAGCCTAACCTGCATGTGCTTTATTGTACTTGGGCCATTTACTCTGCATGAACTGTTAGCCGTTACAGCTAAAGAACTACAAATACCAGCCTAATTTGCAGTTGCTTTATTGTACTTGGGCCATTTACTCTGCGTGAACTGTTAGCCGTTACAGCCGGAGAACTACAAGTACCAGCCTAATTCGCATGTGCTTTATTGTACTTGGGCCATTTACTCTGCATGAACTGTTAGCCGTTACAGCTGAAGAGCTACAAATACCAGCCTAATTTGGAGTTGCTTATTTGTGCTTGGGCCATTTACTCTGTGTGAACTGTTAGCTGTTACAGTCGGAGAACTACAAGTACTAGCCTAATTTGCATGTGCTTTATTGTACTTGGGCCATTTACTCTGCATGAACTGTTAGCCGTTACAGCTGAAGAACTACAAATACCAGCCTAATTTGCAGGTGCTTTATTGAGCTTGGGCCATTTACTCTGCATGAACTGTTAGCCGTTACAGCCGGAGAACTACAAGTACCAGCCTAACTTGCATGTGCTTTATTGAGCTTGGGCCATTTACTCTGCATGAACTGTTAGCCATTACAGCTGGAGAACTATAAGTACAAGCTTGGCCTGCATGTGTTTTTTTCCCACGTTATTCCTCAGCAAAAAAGGGAGCATTAACACAGACTGTATTTTTAAACTATAGGCTGCTGGTGCACTACTGATATAAGCCTAACCTGCATGTGTTTTACCCACGTTATTCTCAGCAAAAAGGGAGCGTTAACACAGACTGTATTTCACAGCTATAGACTGCCGGAGCACCACTGATTCAAGCTAGACCAGCAGGTTTCATATTTAGGTCTCTCATTTGTTTTTAGGTAAAGTAAAGTTCTGCAGGAATTGTGGTTCTTGTTGGTTTCACATTGCTTGCCAGCTGGGGTCACTGGTAGATGACGGGGAGGTAATAAATAAATACCTTGTCATTGAATAGTGTAATTAATTTCATTCCATCTGTATATGGTAAATATCTCCTGTCATTTGTTGCTAAATATTAACAAATAATAAAATTGTGTTGCACCTTCCCTCCTGACTGGTCATTGTGTCTGCAAAAGGGGAATTCAGGCTTGCCTCTCTGTCATGGTGTGTCTTATCTGACCACGGGGAAATCGGCCACCAAAGCAATCCGAACACACCTGAACTTGGTGCTAGTGGTGCAGCACTGTACAAACCAGTCAGTACATCACATATACGAAAGACTCAGTAGATAAGATCTTTCAGGGATATTCATATCCAGGATTCCCAGGTAGAGAGAACAATAAATAAAGCATTAAGTGTAGTACAAGCCAGTAAAAGTTTTAACTATATATAAAAAATATACTGCAACAAACCACGAATACAGCATACATAAATACGTAACATATTGATGCATTATCTACTATACCCCTCAATGTCAGTGACTGACAAAAAAACAGCTGTGACCCAAGGATTCATTCAGACCTCTCAGTCGCATCCAGACTAGTGTTGGGATTCTGGCATTGGCATTCTGACTGCTGGAATCAGGGGCTGGCTGGCAACTTTTAGCCTGGGGGGCAAATGCATGCAGGCGGCCCTGGTAGAGGAGTAGCGTGTAGCCAGGGTGCCCGAAGAATGTGCGCGCTACGGCGCGTCCCCTCAAGTGTTCCAGGGAGGAGGCGGGTCCATATGGGATTAATGTAAAGTAAAAATAAAGATATGGGGCAGCCCCATAATGGTGCCCATATGCAGTGCCCCCCTGTGCCCCAGGAGAGGACCCCCTTATGCAGGCCTCCAGTAGTGCCCCCAGTAGTGATCTCCCCTATGCAGTGCCCCTTATACAGTGCCCCCAGTAGTGGTCCCCCCTGTGCAGTGCCCCTTGTGCCCCCAGTAGTAAGCCCCTTATATAGTGCCCCCAGTAGTGGTAATCCCTATGCAGTGCCCCTTATATAGTGCCCCCAGTAGCAGTCCACCCCCCATACAGTGCCCCCAATAGTGGTAACCCTTATGCAGTGCCCCTTAAATAGTGGCCCCAGTTGTAGTCTTCCCCCTATACAGTACCTCCTGTATTGCCCTTTTTATAGAGCCCCCTGCAGTGGTCCCTCGATGCAGTGCCCCCTCCCACCTATGTAGTGCCCCTAGTAGTAGTCTCCTCCCCTTATGCAGTGCCTCTAGTAGTTGTCCCCTCCCCTTGTAGTGCCCCTAGTAGTAGTCCCCCCTTGTAGTGCCCATAGTAGTAGTAGTCCCCCCCTTGTAGTGCCCCCAGTAGTAGTCCCCCCATGTAGTAGTAGTCCCCCCCTTGTAGTGCCCCCAGTAGTAGTCCCCCCATGTAGTAGTAGCCCCCCCCTTGTAGTGCCCCCAGTAATAATCCCCAGTAGTGGTCTCCACCTTGTAGTGCCCCCAGTAGTGGTTCCCCCTTTGTAGTGGCCCCAGTAGTAGTAGTCCCCCCCTTGTAGTGCCCCAAGTAGTTGTAGTCCCCCCCCTTGTATTGCCCCCAGTAGTAGTATTCCCCCCTTTGCAGTGCCTCCAGTAGTGGTTCCCCCCTTGTAGTGCCCTCAGTAGTAGTAGTCCCCCCCTTGCAGTGCCTCCAATAATGGTTCCCCCTTTGTAGTGCACCCAGTAGCAGTATTCCCCCCCTTGTAGTGCCCCCAGTAGTAGCAGTCCCCTCCTTGTATTGCCCCCAGTAGTAGTAGTCCCCCCCTTGCAGTGCCTCCAGTAGTGGTTCCCCCCTTGTAGTGCCCCAGTAGTAGTAGTACCCCCCTTGTAGTGCCCCCAGTAGTGGTCTCCCCCTTGTAGTGGCCGCCTCTCCCCCAGTAGACACACGTAATAAAAAAAAAAAACACACCTCAATCCCCGCTCTCCCGCCGTCGCCATCCGCTCCTCCATCTGTCCTTCCTGGGCTGGGCCGCTCTGCATTATGGGAGAGATGTCATGACATCATGACGCCTCTCCCATTGCCCACTGCGGGAGCCGGAATATGGAGCGGCTCCTGCAGTGGGAGCAGCAGCAGCTAATGAGAGTCTGACAGACTCTCATTGGCTGCTGATCAAAACAAACACACAGCTGTTGGAGCCGGCGGCTGTGTGTTTGTCACTTGTGTAGCGCTGACCGAACTCTGTCCGGTCAGCGCTACACACGTGGTGCAGCCTGTGTCATAGTGACACAGACTGCCTGTGGCCCGCATGATGCTGCGGCCCTGGGGGCACATGGCACCCTGCCCCCCGGCCCAGCCCGCCACTGGCTGGAATCCCAGCATCCTGGATATTGATCAATCCCGTTTGAGAGTATCGTAGATGGTACAGTAGGTGCTATTGTATGGAAACTGTCACTCCTCAAGAGGGTGTTCCGATCCGTAGATTTAACATAAAGGGCGGGATGGACTAAAGTGGAAAATGTGGTAAAACTCCCGAAAATGGCATTTTCCATATGTACTAAGCATTACAATGCTTCACGCCATCAAAAATGACAGCTCTTGACGAGAGAGCAATCTTTTGAGATTTTCATCACATTTCTAAGTACATACCTCAATAATCAACCGTGGTAAGAACCCAATGAGAGGCTGGATGTACCGCATCATGGATGCGATGCTTAGCAGGGGTGTTTCAAGAGAGGAGGGGGCCAGTGTGCAGTCTGTCAGTCCCTTCCTCTCTCTCAATTGGCCGGCTGCGCACTGAGCACTGCAAAGCACCGGTAGACTCTGGGCACTAAGGTGTGTGCAGAGTCTACAACGCATGCGCAGGGCACAGGGAAAATGGCGCTGTGGCCATTTTCCTGGTGTTTTCCCTACTGCGCATGCGCAAAATGCAGGAAAAATAGCCATGGCGCCCATGTTCCAGGGGATTTTGACAGCGCTGATACCTGCACCGACATGGGACTCTGGCAGCGGAGTGGTAAGTATTAAAAATATAGGTGCAGGGAGGGCGGTGTGCCCCCCCCAGAGCCAGGGGCCCATGTGCCCTGCACCTATTATAGAAACACCCCTGATGCTTAGTACATCCCCCCTAAGAGAGGTTTTAACCCTGCCCTCTACCACCGAAATGCATATATCTAAGAAATTGATGCTCGAGATACTACTGTTAAGTTTAAATTTCACAGGTGTGGGTGTCTGATTATGTGACTTTGCCATAGTTTTTAGAAGTGAGTTTTAGAAGAGATGTTGCCCATAGCAACCAATCAGATTCTAGTTATTATCTTCTAGATGGAGCTAGTTAAATGTTAAGTAGAATCTGATTGGTTGCTATGTGCAAAATCTCTCACTTTAATTTACCCCTAGATCTTTCTCTGCATCACATCAAAAAATCAATACAGGTTGAGTCTCCCATATCCAAAATGCTTGGGACCAGGGGTATTTTGGATATTGAAATATTCCGTATTTTGGAATAATTGCATACCATATTGAAATGTCTTAGGAATAAGGCCCAAATCTAAACACAGAATGCATTTATGAATCATATACACCTTATACACACAGCCTGAAGGTAATTTTATACAATATTTTCAATAATTTTGTGGCTCATTAGGCTGCCATACCCGGGGCTGCTACAACATCACTGCCTAGGTTTGAAGTGCCTAGTTTAAAGTGTCAATAGAACATTTAAGTTAAAGCTGGAGTTATTCAGGAGATATTACTTACTATACTAGTACCTGGAAGGAACTGTGATGTGCTTTTTCATTTCTTCTCATCCACAGGTAATTTACTACTGCATCCAAAATATTGTTGCTTGGTTTTTACTTGCACAGCCTTTTAAATCTGCTAGGTAATTTACTACTGCACACAATATACTAATTTAACACTATTTCATATTATTTTAAAATCTGAATCAAGGCAGGAAATTACTCTGTATCTGTTGGTATATTGTCCTCTCACCATTTGTTTATTTTACTGCTGACCCTTTGTTGTGTGAAGAGGGTGTTAGGGGTGGGGGTGAAATCAATGTGGACACCTGGTTTGAGTCCTACTTACTTGTCACTATTAGGCTGCCATAGCCGGGGCTGCTACAACATCACTGCCTAGGATTGAAGTGACTAGTTTAAAGTGTCAATAGAACATTTAAGTTAAAGCTGGAGTTATTGAGGAGTTAAACAGAAGGAGAACAGAAGGAGAATTTAACAGATCAGCAATTTCTGCTATTAAAGACTACTTTTATCTACCACCACACTTCCACCATGCCTATGGATTGTGCCTGCACCTGGATCTCCAATGCTGCCCGCTTCCCTCCTGATCTCCCCATGCAATCTGCTTATCCACTCCAACTATACCTTACCAATCCATGCAGCAAGATGACCTCTCAATTGGTCCTTGGCTGTGGTGCACAAATTAGGAAGCTTGGTGCAATTTTGCTGTACTTATTGTTTTTTTCCTCTTAAGTTTAGACTAACTTTTCCATAGATGTTAGATTACTATGACCCTTCTATCCAGCCCATCTGTGTCACCCATGTTTGTCTGCCCCCTCCCCTTTAGAATGTAAGCTCTCACGAGCAGGGCTCTCTTCCCTCATGTGCTTCTCCTTCACTTAATTATACTCTAATTTACAATAGCACCCAAGCCTTGGTTACAGACACCGTGCTGCTTATCTAAGTGTTATGTAGCAATGTATAAATCATGTATCTGTCCTGCATTGTTTGTACTGTTAAAATCTGATTTCTTGTGTGCTTATTTGTTTATGTACTGTGTAAGGTGCTGCGGAAACCTTGTGGCGCCATATAAATAAAGGATAATAATAATAATTTGTGCCTTAATAAAGTTTGTGTGCATCGATCCATCAAAAATCAAAAGTTTCACTATCTCGGTCATGCTAAAAATATTCTGTATTTCGGAATATTCCGTAATTTGGGAAATTTGGATATGGGAGACTCAACCTGTATATCATGTATATATCTGAGATAAAGTATTAGCCAGCTACTGATGGCTACCATATACGAGTTAGTGTATGCAGGGGCCATGCAAGACCCCATTGCACAGTATGTATCCTTTAAATGGGTGAACGTATTTTGTATACACAGCTGAAGGAGGGAGTCCAAAAAGACTGCAATCGGTCGCACAGAAAGTATATTTTTAACAAGTCATTTAGAAATATGTCATTGTCATGTTTGTAGCGAAATTGCGTATTTTGAGTCTGCATAGGCATAGCTGCGCAGGATACGTAGTTGGTATGGACATGTGACTTGCCCTTTTGTTGACTTGGTTGTAATGTTGCTCATGGGGGAAGGGTGGCAAGCCTTTGAACCTAGAGTGAAGAGAAGTTGGGAAGTCCTGCGTTCCTGCTTCAGTAATAATTGTGCCAACATGTATATCTCACATAAGATAAATGACCCTGGAAAGTACCAGCCATTTGACCAGGCTCTGCCAGTCAAATGGCTTGTACTTTCCAGGGTCATGAAGAGCTCTGTGTATTGTTCCTGAACAGAGATCAAACCAGTTTTGTTTATACCAGAGACACATTATCTGCTATGGGTGTGCATTTTTTCACCTAAGTCCAGGGGTATGTTTATTGACATAAGCCTTGGAGCTAAACTTCAGAAAGGGCTGAAAAGAAATTAAAATAACCCCTGTCCAAATGACAGAGAAACCCCAAAGATCCAGTCAGCTGGACAAGCCTCTCTGAGCTGACAAGGGTTAAACTCACCTCAGGGAGGGGGGGTCGGGGGTGCCTGGAGAAACAGGCATAAAAACTGTAACTGACTTCTGGGTCAGTGTTCATTTCTGAGGGGCTATCGTCAAAGGTACAAATTGAATCAGAGTTCGTCATTAGTGGCTGCCCTGTCCCCCCAATCACATAAGACAATGGTGGTTTGTTTTTCCCTTTATTTTATTTCTGAAATTGTAAGCAACTTGTGTGCAACCTTTTATTTAATATTATTATAATTTTGTAACTATTTGTAACTAAGCTTTGAAGGTATTCTTGAATTAAAATATTAATTCTAGTTCTGGAACTGTGTTTTTATGACCCAAATGCCTCATGTTTGGCATGTTACCTATGTTTAGATATTGATACGTTGTGTGTACAGGTGAGAGCAGAAGCTTGCCTTATGCTTTAGCGTTAAATTGGTCTCCTGCTGGTGGCAGATACCGGAGTTAATTACCACAAGCGTTGAGATAATCGGTGAAGGTCACGGTGGCGACTCTCAGATTGTTGTATCTGGAAAGAGTCATCATGGCGGTCCGTGACAATGTTACTTTCTCTTTATTATGGTGCTTTTAATATAATATTGTCATAGTTGCACTAGATTGTTTGCTGCAAATGGACAACACTATCTTTAATGATATTTTAGGCATTTCTTACAGTTTTATGAATATATACAAGCACAGTTTGTTTTTGATTCGCTACATTGTTGATGTGTTGCCATGATCTCAGGGGGTCTAGGCACCAGCGCTTCCATTGGATGTACTCCGGGTGACTTCACTTCCAGGATGATGCAAGCAGCGAAGGGTGGACAGGGGGCAGTCCCAAGGGTGCTGAGTAGTTTCCCTACCTTTGCACCCCAAAATAGCGATTTTGCATTTTGCACTTCTTTTCTCCTGCTATTCAGAAGTGAATCATTTTTACCTATTACATTGCATTGTGTTTTCGCATACGCGAAAAGGGTTTGCAATTGAATATGGAGAAAAGTTTCCGCCTGGCGAAAAGTCGCAATTGGTGATACTTTTTCACGGACCTCCGCTTTTCGCTTCGAATTGAATACGGGCCTTATAATCATATGGTCAGATTGACACAAGCTTTAAAAGAAACTTGAAGTGATGATGTAAAAATAATTAATTTTGTATCAAGATCAATTGTTACAAGTTGATAAGAGATTTATAGTATTTTACATAATGTGGCCAAGTCTTCAGATGCTTTATTCATCTCTGAAATAATTTAAAAAATGTCTTCCCATTTTCAAAATAAGAGTGTTGAAAATTACACACACAAAAATAAAATAAAAAAAAAGTGTGCTGGTACTGCGCACCATTAAAAAAAAGCACTGCTCATCATCATCATCGGGGCACACTTCATTCAGCTAATACTTGGTGCAAATAATACACCTGGAAACAGGCACATTTACAGTATACTTCCATCCATCTATGCATAGCTAATCTTTCCGGAAAGGACTCCCAGTTACAGCCCAGTTATACCTCGTCAGTCACAAGTGAAGTTATGATTGAAAAAGCATATGGCAGTGTATCACTTGCATTTGTGTATGCTTGGATATGGACAGGGAGTGCCCAACCTGTACTGGTGCAAAGAGCGCCAGCCATCAAAGGGTACAGAGAGCAACACAAACGCTCCTGGAACCAGGGAAGAAGGATCCTGGGGCCAGTGGTATATTTAGGGTGGGGCGGGCAGGGCACGTGGGCGCCGCTGGCCAGAACAGCGCATCCATAAGTTGCTGTTATAGAAGAAATGTCTCTTGGCAATGTAGCTTCCTGCTCTGTGAGTCCTGGCATCTCCTTTCTGCATCTGATCACATCAGTCAAATTCACATTTCAAAATAAAGTCATAGTTGGGACTCAAACCTGTCACGTCATACTTTGCAGTCAGACAGCTTACCAATGGAGCCATCTGCTATTACAAGGGAAGACTGTGAATACTAACTATATGAAGCTACTCCACATTCTTATTAATCTAAAATGCAATTATACCTAAGATTCAAACTTAGCACCTCATATTTACAATAAGTCATGCCAATGGAGCCATTTGCTACTACAGTAAAAGCCTGTGACTTCTAACTATATCAAGCTACTTCACATTCTCCTTAATTTAAAATAGTCATACCTGAATTTCAGACTGAAAAGGAATGTTCCCAGAGTGACGAGAAACAATGGCGTGTCATGTTGACATGTCCCCATTTTTCATTTTTTCCACTTTTCGGTTTTCCTGAAATATGAAGAGGGGTTCTAAGTTGAATGGAGTCAATGTTCGGAATCACTTTGGGGTTCCAAGTGGAACAGTGTCTTTGCTCAGTTCTGCAGTCAGTTCGGATCTCAGATTTAAAAACCGGACACAGGTTTTGGGTTGCATGTAAACAGGTCCAAATTACATGATTTTAGCTGTTTTATTGATTTTCAATCCAAAATCGAATTTGAACCAAATCCAAGCCGTAACACTTGAGGGCGGTTTTGCCAAAACCAAAACACGATGATAAATTAGAACCAAAACACGGGAGTCTGCTCACATCTCTAGTAGTCAGGTTATGCACTAGGAATCCTTGTTTTATATTATGTCCCAGAGGTTCCCAAACTTGGTTGTCAAGGCACCTTAACGGTCCAGGATTTAAGGATATCCATGCTGGACCACAGGTGATGTAATAATTAGTACCTCAGTCAATTTGATTTAACCACCTGTGCTCAACTATGAATAATTTTAAAACCTGAACTGTTGGGGTGCCTTGAGGACCAAGTTTGGAAATCTCTGTCTTAGGGAGTGTCTTCTTATCAGCTGGCCTATTTTGTCTGCATTTTATTGCCAATCCGGAGTCTCTCATTTGTATTTTTGTCATTTTTGTTTCCTTCCTGCATTCATACATTGAACAATTAGGACCATATTCAATTAATGACGAAAAGCCGTTTTCGCCTGGGTTTTTCCACCAATTACGTCATTTTCAGCATTCTGCACTTACCCACGTATTCAATTTCGTTGACTTTTCGCAGTGCGAAAAGTCATTGGCAAAAATGAGTGAAAAGATTTCACCTATGAATAGGTGTTGAAAACTAGTGCAAAATTGGGGTTTTGGGGTGCAACATTGCGGAAACCCCCCAGCACCTCTTGGACAGTCGCCCTAAGCTTAACTGTGTAAAAAAATTAAAAAAAGAAACCAATGGACACCCCAAAAATGTACTTTTGTTTTTTGAGGCAAAAAAAAAGGGGGACAAACTTTAAAACTAGTGAATTAGACCTAGGGGGGTCCCTTAATATGCCCCAGGTGTTTTTTGGATTTTTTGCTGTTTTTAAAAGTTCACTTTAGCCACTTAAAAATATGCTTGTACCCATTTTCAACTACCCCAAATTTGATGGGACTACTTATTTTCCTCCAAAAAACTGTGAAAATGCTATTCTTCACCACATTTTAAAAAATGCAAAATTAAAGCGATTGAGACCATTTAAACACCCCAAATACCTTTAGCAGGGCTATTCGGGGGTACCCATAGTGAACCCCTTGTCAGAGTATCTTTTGGGGGGTGACAGGCTGATTTCCCCAAAAATTACAGCACTTTTCGGTGATTACCTTTTCGCTGGGTCCCGTTTTCGCCAATTTGGAATTGAATACGGGGATACGAGGGGACGAGCGCGATACTTTATCGCAGCCAAAAACTCCAATGTCAGCGAAAAGTCCGGCAACTGACTTTTTGTATCTAAATGAATATGCCCCATAGAATTGTTAAGGTTTCAGTCTGATGTAAGATTAAATTTGGTAGCGTATTTTTAATTTAGTATTTCACAGTATATATTTAAATGACCTTCCAGTTGATTAGAACAGTGGTTCTCAGACTCGGTCCTCAGGACCCCACACAGGTCATGTTGTTCAGGTCACCCAGCAGGTGCACAGGTGTATTCATTACTCACTGACACATTTTAAAAGATCCACAGGTGGAGCTAATTATTCTGTGAGGAGACCTGGAAAACATGCACAGTGTGGGGTCCAGAGGGCTAAGTTTGAAAACCTGTGGTTGAGAAAATTGATAGTCTTTTAGAGCCATTTTGTATGTGCCTATGCGCTATTTATTATTATTATATAAATAGTTAATAACGTATTATTTTAATGCTGCCCATCCACTAAACGATTAAGTTGAGCGATTGAACGATAACGATCATTCAATAGTTTGCAAATCATTTGCAAATTGTTTGCAAAAATGTCTAAAAAGACCAGCGATGCGCGTGCCCGCTGGTCGTTTAGACATCTATCATCGTGCAAACATGCTGGACAACCTGACGATAACGTCAGGTTCAGTATGTTGCCAGATGGTTGATGAGCCTACACTGAACGACTCCTCATTCAGTGTAGGCTTATCACAGACAAAGAAACAACTGCACGATTACATTGTTGTAATCGTGCTGCCGTTTCTATGGTCTGCTAGTGGATGTGCAGCTTAAGGATGCTGTAAAGTTAAAACAAAAAACAAAACTCTTCTAGACTCTGGTAACACTTTTTGGCAATTGTCCAATTTTTCATGAGATGTGATTGAGAGAAAATGCCTATTGTGTTTTAACAAAGAGAAGATTAATCTTCCTGGGTGTTACATTCAAGTTATAATTGTGTTTGATTGTGGTGTAATAATTGTACAGTTTACTGTGAAAACCGGAGAATGTCTCTGTTATGCACAGTGGCGCCCCCAACAGCTCCCACTGCTGTGATGGAAGGGACAAGTTGAGAGGTCACACAGAGTAGGGGTTTATTTACTAAGCCTAAAGCTGGCCACACACTAGACCAACTTACATCCAACCAACCAACTAGTTTATTGGTTGGAATGAAAATCTGGTAAGGTATAAAAGCAAAAGACAATCAGCAATTTGCTCCCAAATGACGGAAAATGGGCAAAAACTTGTTTGAACAAATTTTTTTAGATCAAACATTTAACAAACTTGTCTGACGACCATTTTCATCTATTTTCTGGCATTTGGGAGTAAATTGCTGATCATCAGTTACTCCCATACCTTACCAAATT
This sequence comes from Taudactylus pleione, assembly GCA_031769625.1. Taxonomy (NCBI): domain Eukaryota; kingdom Metazoa; phylum Chordata; class Amphibia; order Anura; family Myobatrachidae; genus Taudactylus; species Taudactylus pleione. Next base: position 1,355,523 of record JAUIMM010000225.1, on the reverse strand, counting down.
TTCATTCCAACCAATCAACTAGTTGGACGGTTGGATAGAAAATCTTTATGTGTGTATGCAGCTTAAGATGGAGATAAAATGAATGGAGAAAAGGTACCAACCAACCAGCTCCTGCCATTTTTCAAACACAGCCTGTGACATGGCAGTTAGGAGCTGATTGGCTGGTACTTTATCTCCGTTCACTTTATCTTCATCCAAGGCTTAGTAAATAGACCCAAAGTGTAATAGCAGACTGGGTGGGGGTCCCAGTGTATGACGGGTCCAAATTAGTAGTATGGAATAATATTTAGAGCTATGGTTCCTGTTTGTCTCCACTTTAAATGTAGTGTGACCACAGGATTGCCAACCTAAAGTTTAATCCAGTTTACTAAATAGTAATTAGAAACTGTAAATCTTTGAAGTAGTCTGAAATGCTTGTGGGCATTCCTGCATAGGGCCAGCTGTGGCGTTTTGTTAGAGGAAGCTATAGGCAAGTTACTGTATAATGGAATTATTTTACCTCTAGCATCCAGAAAATCGAAGGATGTGAGCTTAAGCCGCATATCCACTAGCCGATATTTTGAATGACTGAACGATAACGATATTGTTATCGTTCATCATATTGGCCAGTGGATATGCCATCAATGACCAGTGATGCGCGCTCCCGCTGGTCATTGACGACGTTGCACATCGCCCATACTTTCAGGGCAACCTGACGATATTGTCAGGTTCTACAAGTACGGAGATGAGGGAGGGTTGACGTCACTGAATGATATCATGATTGATATCGTTCAATGTGAGTGCTCAATGTCGTTAATGACATTGAGCACGCCACTGCCTCATGGAGCGATATCGTGTAGTGGATACGAGGCTTTAGGCCAATAATTCTCCAACTCACAAATAGATAGGTCAGAAATTATTTAAATATATTCAGTTCAGCCATAACATTAAAACCACTGACATATGAAGTGAATAACATTGATTACAATGACACCTGTCAAGGGGTGGGATATATAAGGCAGCAAGTGCACACTCTTCAGTTCTTGAAGTTGATATGTTGGAAGCAGGAAAAATGGGCAAGTGTAAGGATCTGAGTGACTTTGATATGGATCACATTGTGATGGCTAGATATCTGGGTCAGAGCATCTCCAAAGCTGCAAGTCTTGTGGGGTGTTCCCAGCAGCACCATCATTTCGAGTTATGGTGCCCAATGCCGGCCATGCCCTCCTCAGCATATGACATCATGCCATGGGGTTGGGGCCAAAAGCAACCAAAACAACAGCACTACCCAAAGCATTCTCTGTGCTTCTGGCTGTAGGGTGTCGTTCCAGGGACACTGCTGGCCAGATACAGGTACCGAGGATAGTCAGCAGTGCCACCCACAGAGCGCCACCAGTGGCACATAGCTTTTTATGTCCCTGGTTCCCGGTATGTAATGGTTAGTACCTACCAGATGTGGTCCAAGGATGGACAACTGGTGAACCGGCAGCAGGGTGCCCAAGGCTCATTGATGTGTGTGGGAGTGAAGGCTAGTCCGTTTGGTCCTATCCCATAGAAGAGCTACTGTAGCACATATTGCTGAAAAAGTTAATGCTTGCTATGATAGAAAGGTAAAGAGGAAAGGAAAAAGGGTAGTGTCTAAGTGCACGAGTCAAATAATGCAAAAAGAAGAATAAAAAATAACTTATTAGGTATAAATGAAAATATAAATGGTAAATTCCCCTCCGGGAGTTGAAAAAATAGCATAATATTAAAAAAATTAAAAAAATAAAGTTTAAAGAATACAAATTAAAAACATATGCCAGGGGTAATCTCACACATCCACAAAGACTTCTATAGTCAAAAGGAATTGGGGTACTGTCTATGATACTTCTTCTCATTGGAGCTGTGATGTTCTGGGTTGTTTGTGGACCCGGGGTGGTAGCAGGAGTGATCACAGAAGCAGATTTAAAAATAAAACTAGAATTTTTAATAAGTGCTTGAGTAGACAGATAATGGCAATAAATAAAAGTCCAGGAATATATAATGTGCACAAGAGTTCTGTGGTGGGAGTGAAAGGGTTAATGTCCAAGTAGATACAATTAAAGCTGTCCAGGTGTGCAGGTAGTGAAACTGAAAATAATCAAGCTAGGTTTGTAGTGAGCTGAAAATAAACAAGCCAGGTATACAAGTAGTGAACTGAAGCGCAGGATGTCAGCAGGCTCAGGCACTCAGGTATGGGCAAGGGTGATGGAGGAAGCGGGGTAGTCCAGTGGGAGCTAGGAGCTGACAGGCAGACTGGGAGACAGCGAATTCACAGGAACAGGTAAGCACAGAGAACTCCCTCTCAGCTAGGCTGAGATACACGTTGCACTGGCAAAGAAGGAAGGCACTGACCCTTCCTAAATACCCCATGCCGTGCTGTTACTGGCCGGAGGGAACATGTGACTCACCAGGATTGGCCAGCCGCATCACATGGCCAGGAGGCAAGAAGGCGGCGCCCATGCCAAACGGAATGGAGACGCCGCCAGGCCTTACCAGCGCAGAGTGACAACAGGCCCGCACAACAACGCGCGCAGCCAAAGCCCCCGCCATGCACCAGCTCCGCCACCAGACCCCCGTGCCACAATGACCTCACAGGTAACACTCGCCTAGCGCCATGCTGAAATACCCTGGCCGTGACAGTACCCCCCCTTTTGGGGTGGCCTCAGGACACTCACCAGGCTTCTCCGGATGGGCAGAATGGAATCTCCTGATGAGCGTGGGAGCGTGGACATCACGAGCATCGGTCCAGCAACATTCCTCTGGACCGTAACCTTTCCAGTCCAGCAAATACTGTAGATGACCTCTGCGTAGACCTCAAACTCAACTCCTCTCTCCGTCTGGACTCGAGGAGAAGCAGGTAGAGCACTATGGAATTTATTCAGGACAAGGGGCTTCAATAAGGAAATATGGAAGGAATTAGGGATTTTTAGGTATGGGGGTAACTGTAGACGATAGGCCACTGGATTAATGACTTCTGTTATGGAGAAGGGACCGATGAAGCGTGGTGCAAATTTCATAGAAGGAACCCTCAGACGAAGATTCCGGGTGGATAACCAGACCTGGCTTCCAACTTGCATGCGTGGAACTATTCTACGCTTCTTATCGGCCTGGGTCTTATAGCGAGAGGATGCCTTCAACAAATCAGACCGTACTTGAGTCCAGATGGCAGCAAAATTCCGCACCATGTCCTCCACGGCCGGAACATCGAAAACAGGCAGGCTTCGGAATTCGGGAACACGAGGATGAAGGCCATATACAACCTGAAATGGCGTTTGGTTAGTTGACGAGTGGTAGGAAGCATTATGTGCAAACTCAGCCCATGGCAGCAAGGCAGCCCAATTGTCCTGGGAAGATGACATAAAAATTCTTAAGAAAGTCTCTAGATCTTGATTAACTCTCTCGGTGGAGCCGTTGCTTTGCGGATGGTAGGCCGTGGAAAAGTTTAACTTCACTTGAAGAACAGAACACAAAGCCCTCCAGAATTTTGCAGTAAACTGCACACCACAGTCAGAGACAATTTCAGCAGGAAGGCCGTGTAGACGAAATATGTGTTGGACAAACAACTGTGCCAGGTCAGGGGCAGAAGGTAACTTCTTCAACGGTATATAGTGGACCATCTTAGAAAATCGGTCTATTACAACCCAGATAGTGTTGAAACCTTGAGAGACTGGCAGGTCTGTGACGAAATCCATGGAGAGATGCGTCCATGGACGTGATGGAGTAGGTAATGGAAGCAATTCCCCAGCTGGAGCTTGTCGTGATGATTTATGCTGGGCACAGGAGGAGCAGGAAGAGATAAACTCCATTATGTCTGCCTTCATAGAAGGCCACCAATAGTGTCTTTTCAGGAACTCAAAGGTCTTCCGAGTGTCTGAGTGCCCTGCAAAGCGAGAGGAGTGTGCCCAAGTGAGAAGCTGCTTCCTTAATTCCGGGGCCACAAATGATTTTCCCGTAGGAGGCTGAAGTTGTAATGCGGCGAAAACTCTTGATTCCAAGACAGGGGTATTGCTTTGATTTTCAGATTGATCATCACAGAGGAGAGATCTCGATAGGGCATCAGCCTTCTGATTAAGTGCTCCAGACCGAAAGGTCAGGGTGAACTGAAACCTGGCAAAGAATATTGCCCAGCGGGCCAAACGAGGACTCACACATTGGAGATTTTTGAGAAATAGGAGATTTCTATGGTCCGTAAATACAGTAAATGGAAACTTGGCGCCTTCTAGCAAATATCTCCATTCTTTCAACGCCAACTTTACAGCTAGTAGTTCTTGCTCACCTATGGCGTAGTTCCTTTCGGCAGGTGAGAATTTTTTAGAAAAGAACCCACACGGATGGACTCGGTTGTCCTCATAACGTTGAGACAAGACTGCCCCCACAGCTTCAGATGATGCATCTACTTCCAACAAAAAAGGCCTGTCCAGATCTGGTTGTCGAAGAACTGGTGCTGAGATGAAGGCCTGTTTTAGAAGATGAAAGGCAGACTCTGCCTCAGGTGACCATTGGGCAGGATTAGCACCTTTGCGGGTCAAGGCTGTAATGGGAGCCAGCAGTGTAGAAAATCCCTTAATGAAGCGTCTATAATAATTGTCGAAGCCCAACAATCTCTGGATGGCCTTCAGTGTCTGAGGTCGGGTCCAATCCAGAATTGCTTGTACCTTCTTGGGGTCCATTTCTAAACTGGAGCCAGATATTACATAGCCGAGAAAAGGTACACTGGGCACTCCAAAGACGCACTTCTCCAGTTTGCAGTAAAGGTGGTTTTCTCTCAAACGGGTCAGGACTTCCTTAACATGTTCTTCATGTTTAGCCACAGAGGGTGAAAAAATCAGTATGTCATCCAGATAGACAACAACCGAAACATATAACAGATCCCGGAAAATCTCATTAACGAAACTTTGAAAGACAGCAGGGGCGTTACACAATCCAAAAGGCATTACTAAATACTCGAAATGTCCATCTCTGGTATTAAAAGCGGTCTTCCATTCATCGCCAGCTCGGATACGAATGAGGTTGTAAGCCCCTCTTAGATCTAACTTAGAAAAAATGACAGAGCCCTTGACCCTATCAAACAACTCAGTAATCAGGGGAAGAGGGTATCGATTTTTTACAGTAATGTCATTAAGGCCTCGATAATCGATACATGGTCTTAGACCACCGTCCTTCTTACCAACGAAGAAAAACCCAGCTCCGGCAGGTGAAGTAGAGGGGTGGATGAACCCCTTTGCCAGGTTGTCCCGGATGTACTTGGTCATGGCTTGAGTCTCAGGCAAGGACAGCGGATAGGTACGACCATGAGGTGGCATTTTATCAGGTATCAATTCAATTGGACAGTCCCATTCCCTATGAGGGGGTAAGATATTTGCTTGTTGTTCAGAGAAAACGTCGGCAAACATCTGATATTCCTTGGGAATGGCAGAAGAAACTAATGAAACTGTCTTTCTCACAGGTCGAATTTTTGGAAGACAGGATTTCTGACAGTCCATACCCCATGACAGAATCTGCATAGAACTCCAATCAATCCTGGGATTATGTTTACGTAACCAGGGTAGACCAAGAACAATTTCTTGAGAGGCCTCTGATATCACCAGGAATTTTAAGGACTCAGAATGAAGTGCCCCAATTCGGACCAATACAGGTTGAGTCTCTTTGGTGACTATCCCGTTAGTCAGAGGGCGTCCGTCTATCGAGGTCAGAGAGATAGCATGGTTGAGAGACAAACAAGGTATCTGAAATTTATCAATGAAACTAGACGTTATGAAATTTCCGGCTGCTCCTGAGTCGATTAGAGCAGTAGCAAAGACAGGTTTGGGTTTAAGATCCAAGGCTAGGGTAATCGTGAAATCTTTAATTTTTGGAGACGGATTCATAACTTCTAACTTGATGTCTCCAGGGTCAGTTAGAATATGGCATTTCCCAGTTTACGGGGGCAGGAGATCAGCAGGTGACCGGACTCTCCACAGTACAGACAGAGGTTCTTTTGCATTCTTCTCTGACGTTCTTCTTTAGAGAGGTGTGTCTGATTCACCTGCATAGGCTCCTCTTCAGTAGGAGAAGGAATGGGACGGGTAGAAATGGAGGGGGTAAATGACCTTTGCCGGTCAGTTCTGTTTTTTTTCAGCCTGACGTTCCCTGAAGCGTAGGTCAACTTTGATACACAATGAAATCATGTCGTTCAGATTAGTAGGAAGCTCTCGAGTGACTAGATCATCCTTTAGTCGGTCTGACAACCCATGCCAGAAGGTCGAGGTGAGGGCTTCCTCATTCCATTTGAGCTCTGATGCTAAAATTTGGAATTGCACGGCATATTGACTGACAGGACGGACCCCTTGTCTCAGTGTCATGATGTTTGATGATGCTGATACAGTACGCCCAGGTTCATCGAAAATCCTCCTGAAGGATGACACAAAGCCTGCGTAATTATCCAGCAGCGGATCTGAGCGCTCCCAGAGTGGGGAAGCCCATTCCAAGGCCTGGCCGGATAACAGAGAGACTATATAAGCCACTTTAGTTCTTGCAGTTAGAAAGTTGTCAGGCTGCAGAGTAAAATGTATGTCACACTGATTTAGGAATCCTCGGCAGAGTTTAGGGTTGCCATCAAATTTACTTGGTAAAGGAAGATGTAAGCGGGGAGATGATCTGCCTCCTGTATTCCCAGACGCTAAAGCGGATGTAGATGCTGGTACTCCAGGGGTAGAAAAGGAAGTTTGCAAACTATCCTGTCGCTTGGACATCTCTTGCAGAAATTGAGCCATCTGATGCTGCATGTTTTCCAGATTTTCTAAACGACCAGAAATGCACCTGAACAAATCCACTCCTGACTCCTGATCCGTGACCGGCTCCATGGGGCCAGTGCAAACTGTGATGTTCTGGGTTGTTTGTGGACCCGGGGTGGTAGCAGGAGTGATCACAGAAGCAGATTTAAAAATAAAACTAGAATTTTTAATAAGTGCTTGAGTAGACAGATAATGGCAATAAATTAAAGTCCAGGAATATATAATGTGCACAAGAGTTCTGTGGTGGGAGTAAAAGGGTTAATGTCCAAGTAGATACAATTAAAGCTGTCCAGGTGTGCAGGTAGTGAAACTGAAAATAATCAAGCTAGGTTTGTAGTGAGCTGAAAATAAACAAGCCAGGTATACAAGTAGTGAACTGAAGCGCAGGATATCAGCAGGCTCAGGCACTCAGGTATGGGCAAGGGTGATGGAGGAAGCGGGGTAGTCCAGTGGGAGCTAGGAGCTGACAGGCAGACTAGGAGACAGCGAATTCACAGGAACAGGTAAGCACAGAGAACTCCCTCTCAGCTAGGCTGAGATACACGTTGCACTGGCAAAGAAGGAAGGCACTGACCCTTCCTAAATACCCCATGCCGTGCTGTTACTGGCCGGAGGGAACATGTGACTCACCAGGATTGGCCAGCCGCATCACATGGCCAGGAGGCAAGATGGCGGCGCCCATGCCAAACGGAATGGAGACGCCGCCAGGCCTTACCAGCGCAGAGTGACAACAGGCCCGCACAACAACGCGCGCAGCCAAAGCCCCCCACCAGACACCAGCTCCTCCACCAGACAGCCCGCGCCACAATGACCTCACAGGTAACACTCGCCTAGCGCCATGCTGAAATACCCTGGCCGTGACAGGAGCATAGCAGTGGGGATATATAGAAAGGTAGTATATATCTCATCAAAATCTACAGTTACTTATAGCTCTGATACAAGATTAATAAGCAAAAGGTTTGTATGAACCTGTCACCAGAATGTCTGTATGTGTTTCACCACTGTGGTCACCTCTTGTAAAATCAGTTCAAAATAGAAAAGAAGATTCAAGCTTAGCCTTATGGCAACAGACAGTCCCCTTTATAAGAGGTAAGTTGAACAAGTTCACAAATAAGTCTATTAAGTTCCTTGGATGTTCACCTTTATCCAGAATGCCTCTCTACATTATTACAGAATTTCACAAGAGACTCATGAGTGAATGGTATTAGACAATAATTATGTATAGTATAAACAGAGATATAGACAGAGTTACCCCTATTATCACTTCTATTGATAAAGAAGATTTTAGTTAAGTACGGCACCAGTGTCCTGAACCCTTCTGCTATCCCTGGTCTTCATAGAGCGGACCAGGGATGAGAAAGGGTAACTTGAACAGTGCCGATAGAATAAAAAGTAAGTGTGGAGGACTCAGATCTAAGTACTCATTGAAGAGACATAATTGTATGAAGTACATATTTTCAACACTTTAATAATTACTTTATATTTATATGTATTTTTATCTTTATGTATGTTCAATATATTTTGTGTAATGTAATAGGGGTAACTGTCATTCTATGGTTCATGTGAGTTAATATACCCCATTTTTTCTAGGGAGGAATAAATAAAAGTTATATTTTAATCTCTGTTTATACTATACATAATTATCATTTAAAAGTGTGCCCCACAAAGGAATTCTTGCTTTCTAATTAGCCGAGGCTAATTATTATTTTTTTTTTCAGTACTTGCTATTGTATTACTGGGAGCACCTCCAGCTATCATCTATTTGTATAGTACATATTAAATGTTTGAGCAACTGTTGATATCCATTTGCTTTGATTGCTGGTTTTCTAATATGCATCTCTTTGGTTACTAAATATCCGGTGCAGGATAATACTTTTTTTCTAAGTATCTGAATGGTATTAGAGTCATTCACTCCTTATGTATATTAGATCTCTCAACAAAAGTCAGTGATCAATTATACTCAAATGATTATGATATATCGGATCTATCACATGCGAGTAGTCTGATTTCAATATGGCAATACAGCCTAGAGCAGTGATACATTGATTCTGTTAGTGACTGAGATATACATAAAGTGATACCATGTTGTGTAATACACTGTTGCAAATAACCATGATCCATCACATATTCAGACTGAGGATTTCTAAATCATTACCATGTAGTAGAGGATCCTTGGCTGTAGTGTTTCTATTTATTATTACTTTATACACTATATTAATCTATAATCAACTTCTTTCTTTCACAGATGAATTTATCAGCACTTGCCAATCGATTTATTCCTCTGTACTCACTTTCACTCATTTACCGATGCCCGTGCACTGGTAAAAACCCAGGTATTTAAGATATGTGTGAAAGGGGTTTCAGTTTTAGGAGCTTTCAGTGGTGGACAATGGTCACCTTTAAATCCACACCAAATTCCATGGGCATACCCAGCTTCAGTGTGAAAGTATCGGACCCTGGAATTTCCTGGGTTTTTGGTGTAATGTGAATAGGGGTCTCAGACTGAGACCTGGGAATTTCCTGGGTTGATAGACCCGGGCTGTACCAGGAGGTTGCCTGGTTTTAGGATTTTCTATATAATGTTTTTGTACTTTGTGTTTTATAATGTTATTGGCTAAATATAATAAACTGCGAGCTGGTACCACTGCGGTAATATGTGCAAGTATGCCCGTATTATTAAAGCAGCAAGCATGTTAAAGGATAAACCAAGCTGGTTTAGCCTCTTAACCATACATGCCTACTCTCCCAGAGGTCGAGGGAGGCTCCTGATTTTTCAGGTTACCCCCCGCACAGCACCCCCAATAGAGTAGGCATTTCTCCCGCATTCCTGCCCACTTCCCAGTGAGGTGGACAGAATGGGGAGAATTTCTGTGGCGATCGTGGGTCTCAGTGTAGGGGGTGGGGCTTAATGATGTGATTATTTGTTGTGTAACTTTGCCCCACCCCCTATTTAAATTTGAGCCAATCGCGTCAATTTACTATGATGGGCTGGGCTTAATTATGCAATAGGCAGGCCCCACCCCTTGCCGGCACCCTCCTGCTTCTCCTCCCTGGGCTTCTCCCGTGGAGAGAAAAACAAAGGTAGGTAAGTATGCTCTTAACATGCTTGCTGCTTTAAAAATACAGGCATGCTTACATTTAGCCCTACATCTTCATTTTTCCCTCCACTTACACTTACAATAAGTGAAAAGAGGGGGTGTTTAGTTAATGTCGCAACAAAATGCACAGTACATAGTTGTTTCACAGAGCCTATGAGAATCATTACTGATGAAATAGGCAAAAATTAAGGATTTTTTACTCGCATTTACGAAAGTGATGAAAATGTTTCCAAATTAATAATTTTAATCAGGAATTGTGAGATTATGGTTTAGAAGTACAACATGCAAACATCTCCATTAAACTGCAATTGTTGATTTTTTTTTAAGGAGAAAAATAAAGGTCACAGGGGCCTATTCATCAACACTAAAATAACGGTTTTAAGGACATTTTCCTTAATTACCATTATTTTAGTATTTATGAACACACTTAACACAGGAGATATCACTTATATCTGCTGGTTAAATCCATCTGCGTTAATTTCCACACTCCCCATACATTAATATGGGAATGTAGAAATTACGCTATTTATCAAATTCCAAAAATTATGTATTTTCAAAAATTGATGGTGTTACTATACGCCACTCTCAGGTGGCGTATAGCGGGTTATAATTACCTGCTTTCAGCTGGGCAGGTCCTCCTCGGCTCCCTCCATCGCTCCCTGGTCCCTCCTCCGGCTGCTGCTCTGACACTGGCTCTGATTCAAAGCCGCTCGCTAGATGCGGTCGCTTGCTCCCAGCATATGTAAATCCAGCGCATGCCCAGCAAGGCAGGAGATCACACGGCAAGGCATTAGCACGTATGTTATTGCACTTACCTCATCAAGTGTGCAGCACAGACCCCTGCATCACACAGTCTACTCTGACAGAGATTGTGAATTTTTTTGTCAATATTGTGTATTTTGGTCTAATAAATATTTTGTTTATGGAGGTGCTTATTGTTTGAACACAATGACCAATATAAAGAAACCGCTATGTGTTTAAAGAAAACCATCTGCAGCGTAAGTACTGGTACGCTCACCCTCACCTACTTATTATGTGTGTTGAAATACACCCCAGATGCTGAGATCGCTCTAAGGAAAGTTACAAAAAAGATACCTTTATACGTTGGAAAACACCTTATGCGGTGTAAGTACTGGTACGCCAATTTTACTTCATTTCATTTTTTCTGAGGAGTTAAATATTCCAAGAAAGACGGATTAATATTGAACAACTTTTCGAAGTTGTGTTACATATACCCCATTCACATTTTGGTAAATTAAGTATCCCTTATAATATTCCAGATCACCTAAAAGATATTGTATATGACAATTTTCTGTGATAAGACAATACTACACATTTGGTGTCATTGTTTTATATTTTTCTCATGCCACGAGGAACTCCACGTGGACAAGAAACAGCATAATAAGGAGGATCTGAAATCCACAGTATTTTTCAAAAATAATATCCACCTCACTCACTGTGTAGAAGCAAAGGCAGCGCCATCACATTTTACTCACATCATCAGCACGTCCACTATGTCTTGGCGTGCGATCACTTTGTGTATACAGACCCCCACCAGCCATTTATAAGACACCCACTTGCGCACGTCATCTCCTGGAAGTGCATGAAAACATTGGTACATTGAGCACCATCGGATGTGCTCGCAGCGCTTGAGGTTGACTATACCTTGCCGCAAGCACTGCGAGCACTTCAGTGTATAATTCAACCAGGTGACGTGTACTGTGACGCTGCCTTTTCATTATGCACACCTCTGAAACGGCATTAAGATTCTCAGGCACGCCTGCATTCACACCTCCACTCCCCTGTTTATAATGTCCAGCCCCTGTTACCACCCACAAATGGCTTGACCTGTCACTCATTCAGCTGAGCTGTCTATGCTGGGCAAGCGAGTACTTCCTGATCGCTCACACTAGTTCACGCACGCGCACTGCGATACATAAGCATGCACACGTTGCAAAACATGGCTCGCTATGACGGATCGCTTGCTAGCAAACGGGTTTGAATCAGGCCCACTGTGTTCTTCCAGCAGAACACAGTAAAGTTTTTATTTTTTTAAACTTTACTGTCTTCTGCCGGGAGAACAGTGTGTCAGAGCAGCAGCAGGAGCCAGAGGAGGCTGCAACGGCAAGGTTGGTGGGGGACAGGGAGGTGAGCGTAGGGGATGGTGGGGGAACACACAGAATTACCGCAGCTGGAGGTAGTGCTGCGCATGCACTGCTTTTGTGAATATAACGGTGCATGCGCAGCACTGATTACAGCTGTGGTAAATTAGATCACAGAGGGAAAAGTATCGATTTTCTAAATAGCTGTCATCACAAAAATGACCGGCTTTCGGAATAGATGCTTATGGAGCGGAAGAATGATGAATTCCTCCGGTAATCAGGTAGAATTCCATGCAAATTCTAAACCTAATTACCTCCAGAGAATTTTTAGTAATGATGAATAGGCCCCATAAAGACATGTGTTACCCAGTCTAATTCTCTATAAGGGGCATATTTACTAAGCAGTGGATTTATTAAAACTATCGTGCTGGTGGTATTGCTTGCATGTTCATAATGTGGTATTTAAACAATCTTCCTGCAACTCATATAATCTGTTGACTGTGGAGAAACTGGCAGCAGGTGTGTGGTTTTCTGTATTTATCTGCGATGGATTGCCGCGATCCTGCGATGCTGCAACCCGGCATCGCAGCAATCCAACATGTTGGATTTCACATATATGACAATCACGATCAAAAAATGATCGTGATTGTCAGATCAGTGAAATTTAACATGTGAAATTTAAGTGATCCTGCGACGGATCGCTGAACATCGATGGTCCCCGGTCGGCATTTCTGACCGGCGTTTCCCATCTGATCGTAGGATTGCGAGATCCTCGATCAGATGTGTGGGGGCCTTTAGACTATGTGGTTAGAGGGCAAACGAGCTCCAAATTCTTAAGTCCTATGCCCTGAGTCACAAATGGAAAGACGTGACTCAGGTCACAAACTGACAGATGTTACGACACAGGTAGGAAACAACCCTATTACTAATTTTTACTATAAATAACTAAAAGCTCTTCCCAAATCTCTTTGTATTTAACTATGCACTGAAATGCTACTTAAGCAATTTAATCTAATCCACCCCATGAAAACTACTCTCTCCCAACATATATTTCCTTCCCTCCAACATGACCCGTTCCATTAGGTACAAAATGCTCTGCTCCTGGACTTCCCACCTAATGTATGATTGCAGTCACCTGTGTTGAACTAGTTAATTGCTGAGACAGGTATTTCAACACAGGTGTCTGCAATCATAAATTAAGAAGTAATTGTACCTAATGGAACGGGTCATGTTGGAGGGTCTGATATTTAGCCTCCACTTCCTTGTTACGTGCTCTTTGTGGTATTGATACAGTATGTATGCCAGAGGTTCCCAAACACAGTCCTCAAGGCTCCCCAACAGTTCAGGTTTTAGAGATATCCATGCATGACCACAGGTGACTTAATTAGTGCCTCAGCTAATTTGATTTAACCACCTGTGCTCAACCATGGATATCTCTAAAACCTGAACTGTTGGGGAGTCTTGAGGCCCACGTTTGAGAACCTCTGATGTATGCTTTTTATAAGGAGTTTAGTATATGCTAATCTTCTAAACTACACTATCAACAGACAATCATAATAAAATTATTATAAATCTGCCTCACCTGCAGTGCAACATGGTTTTGCCAGGGATGTAGTTATGAGACCAGCGGCGGCGATACCGACATCCGAATCCCGGCAAGGGACTTAAGATAGGCATCGAAATACTGACGTCTATCTTAATCCAGACACCGGAATGCTGAAGGATGCCAGACCAAACAAGGTAAGTCCGGGGCATCCTTAGCGCTAGCTGCGGGGGGGAGGGTTAGGTTTAGGGAGCATACTGGGGTTAGGGTTAGGTTTTTTGGGTGGGTAGGTTAGGGTTAGGCACCCGTAGAGGGGAGGGTTAGGCACCCTGGGGGAGGTTAGGGTTAGGCACCCCCCCCGGTGTCATTCTGCCCCCTCCCCCATTCCACAATGCAGGAAATCTCTGCATAGTGGGGGGGAGGAGCTATGTTGACGCAATTGCATAGTCACACCCACAGACCCGCTCACCTCTGCAGAGCCCCGCCCCCCCATTGCCAACCTGGCTGCCTCCTCCTGGAGAAGGCAGACAAAGGGTCGGCAACTATACTTTTAAAAAGACTGCTAATTTAAAACATTGGACAGTCTCGCTGATGTCAGCAATCCGCAGGCTGTTACATTTTCCCCCCAGTGTTCCATAGATGTTTAATATGTTAATTGTAGTTTAGCAGAAAATAATTAGATCCAACCGAAAAAGTATGAGAATCATCTATTCCAGCATGTATATCCTGAGCTATGTGCTTAATAAATAATATTTTGTTCTCAGACTGCCTGATTTTATTGTTTTGTTTTTTTTAACGATTCTTAGCAATTTAAAAAAAAAAAATCCGAACCCAAATGAAAACACTTGTGGGTGGTTTACCAAAAACCAAAACAGGAGGGTCTGTGCATACTTCTAATATTAATTCCTATTCTTCCTACACACAACCCCCTATCTCACCAGAAATAGTATCACAAGATATTATGTAGTAGTTGGGTTGAGGCTATACAGGCCTACTTGACCGGTTTGGCCGGGAGCTTCCCGAAAGTCGGGGGCCGCTCCTGACCTCCTGGAAAAGTAGGCTCTTGTCTCAGTAATTTTCCCTCCCTCCTGCCCGCCGGATATAGTAGACAAAAAATATACCTGCATCGGCGGCAGGAGGGGCTGATGACGTGATTCGCGCTATATTGCATCATCGTGACTCCGCCACCGGCAACACAATGCCGAGATTACAGGTATTATGTTGACAGGGGCGGGGACGCGATGACACGATCACGAGGTCACGCCCCCCGCCCCACCCTCAAATCTGTGATGCCCCCCAGCTGTGCCAAGCTGGCTACCTCTCCTAGAAAAGGCAGCCGATTAGTCGACAAGCCTGGTTGGACAATCTGATTTATCAATTTCAATCACTTTTTGGTTGCAATCTGCTATCTGTGAAGCCCATACATTGCAGATTTTTATACACGATCGATTGTGGCAATTCTGCAATTTGCAATCGATTGCTGATGTATGGGGGCCTTTAGGCATCTGTATTTGACTGGGAGGAGTATGGGGGAAAATTTTCAAAGCTTCTAAAGAGGACAGGTTGCCTATAGCAACCAATCCACTTCTATCTAAAGTTTTAGAGAATATACTTGAGAGATGATTGTTAGAATCTGATTGGTTGCTATAGGGCATGATTCAGAAGTGTACGCTGTTTCCAAATTAATATGGAATTGTGAGATTATGGTTCACAATATCAAACCAACATCTCCATTAAAATCAAACTGTTGATTTTTTTTTTTTAAGGAGAAAAAATAAAAGGTCAGAAAGACATGAGCTACCCAGTCATATCCTCTTTAAGAGGCATATTTACTAAGCAGTAGATTTTTTAAAACTATCGATTTTTGGTGATTTTGCCTGTCAGACTTAAAAGGGCAACAATATTTCATGTGCAACAAGCCTGCTTTTTCATTGACTATTAATGAGCTTTTAAATATGGCAGGCAAAAATCGTGGGTGTTGAAATTCCATTGCTTAGTACAGTGGTTCCCAAACTTTTTTGAATCACGGCACCCTAAAGTATCAGCATTTTTCCATGGCACCCCATGGCCAAAAGTTTCCTATTGAGAAATTCAGCAAAAATTAATGAAGTAAATTGTGCTTATAGGTCACCCTTAGGTTCAGTTATGTGGTGGTTGACAGGGCAGCACTTCTTTTAGTCCACATATTGCTTGATTTGCAGCCATTAGCACCGGTTTTGCCTGTCAAATATATATAACAAACTCGGCACTCACTTGGTTTTCAAACTGCAACTCCTTTAAATACAGGGAATGTTGGTTCCAAAATCAGGGCCGTAGCTAGGGTAGTGCGGCCGATGCCATCGCACAGGGCACCACAGGCCAGGGGGCGCTGTTTGGGCCTGTCAAATTTCTGTTTATTATCATTCTCACTTATAACTTTCTCTTATTTCATCCCCAGCAACTCCTGGCCTCTCCTATCTCTTCCCTGGCCCTTTCCCATGAAGCCATGGCTATTTTTGGGTGCATTATGTCCCTTTGAAAAATGAGGGGGGCGCCAATGCTCTTTCTGGCACAGGGCACCAAAAAGTCTAGCTACGGCTTTGTCCAAAATATTGCAATAATTTGTTAAGCTGGCCAAAACTTCACGGTCATTCCCATCTGGCCAGTCCCTACACTGATTCTCAGATAAATGATCTTGGTCTGCCACCTTTGGCTCAAGCTTGCATACATTTTAAACCTGACTATGGGTCCTGGCTTAAAGAGACAGGGCCACACCCAGGGATATCACTTAATAAGCACCTGGAAAAAGAAAAAAAGTTTGTCTTACATTTGAAAACAGGGTGCCCTAGCAAATGTGACCACAAAATTTAAATAGACGGCAGGCTTAATCCACGGCACTCAACCATCTGGGGTGCCCTTGGCATGTGACCACACCATCTACATAAAAAAAATAAATATAGGAGTTGCAGTTTGAAAACCAAGTGAGTGCCGAGTTTGTGTGATTTTTTTTATGTAGATGGTGTGGCCACATGCCAAGGGCACCCCAGATGGTTGAGTGCCGTGGATTAAGCCTGTCGTATATATATATATATATATATATATATTCTCATATATACGCATGACTTACAGGTGCTGGTGGTATTGCTTGCATGTTCATTAGTGAATGCAATTGTGGTATTTAAACACTCTTCCTGCATCTCAGATAATTGGTTGACTGTGGGGAAACTGACAGTAGGTGTGTGGTTTTCTGTATTAGACTATGTGGTTAGAGGTAAACCTAGCTCCAAATTCTTAAGCCCTATGACCTGATTCACAAATGGAAAGACGTGATCAGAGTCACAAGCTACAGAGGTTACGACACAGGTAGGAAACATAAACAATTTTTCTATAAACAACTAAAAGCTCTTCCCATATCTCTTCATAGCTATGTACTGAAATGCTACTTAAGCAATTTAATCTAATCCACCCCATGCAAACTACTCTCTCCCAACATATTAATATCCTTCTCTTCCTTATTATGTGCTCTTTGTGGTATTCATATGAATGATATGATTATCTTCTAAACTACTCTGCAGCTTATCAACAGACAATAAACAGTTAATAACATTATGAATAATGGTACATATCTTTTTTTTACACTACTTAACAGGTGTCAATACAAGCCACAGACCCCATGCAGATCTCCGGCAGGCTGTAACAGGGTTCTTAGAAGTGAAAACAGATTTGTGGGGGGACCTTTTTACACCTGAAATTCCTCTCACCCATGGGGATGGGTATGGTATGCTGGTGGTCAGAATCCAGATGCCAACATCCAGTGGTCGGGATGCCGGCACCGGGATTATGAACGCCAGAATCCCAGTGGTCGGTATATTGACCGCATCTCTGCCCATGTACAGGGATGCTCAGAGAGGAGGGGAGGGGACAGACTACCTAGGCTAACTGCTGAGGGGGACAAATGAAATGTACCCCCTTTGCAGCATGCAGTGTACTGTACATATTACAGTCTTTTATTTTTTTGGTGGGGGAGGGGACATTGCCGTGCATCCTGATTTGACCACATCCACCCCAGTACTTGGGTCCCATTGATATCTCAATGGCACAGGACAGGGTTTAACCAGCAAGGTGACATTTACAACTGAATAGCATGCAAGGTTAAGACTGCTAAGTTGAGTTGATGTTGGAGTGTTACAATCTCCATTGCAAATGCACAGACCACGGAGGATGGAAGTGGGCGTCTCACTGCTTGGACACTCCATAGCTCTGTCCCGCACAAAAGGAAGACTGAGATTTGCATATTCTCGCAACCGCTATTACGGGAGCCTCTATGACAGCGGTTGCATAACCATGTTGCAATGCGAGGGGTTATTGTATTTGCATGCAGGAAAAATAATTGGTGCTTTTGTATCTGCTGGACAACTTTTTTTTTTACACTGTTTTTAGATTTGAGTTTGGACAAGCCCTTTCCAAATGTGGTGAATGATTGATTTGGTAAATGTTCTGCACAAAGGATATTGTGCATACACACCTACGAATTGGCCACCCAGTATGTCTGGCCATAGGAACCAGTTGTCGCTGGTACCTGTGACGAACATATGGATATGTTGATTGGTCGCCCTAACACACAGGCAGATGTGCACAATATATCTGCAAGATACATTGCATCTGCCGTACTGCAAAGCCAAGTTCTAGAGATGAGCAGAGAACCGGACCTACTCGAGCTTCGAGGACCCAGGGGCGATCCAAGCCACAGCTTGGGTCTCCCGGCCTGCCCCGGATCCCTTTCCGAGGCAAAACCTCACGATCCCGCTGTCGGATTGCGAGGTTTTGCATTGAGTGGACTTAATGCTTATTGGCTAAGAGAGCCATCTGTCACGGCTCTCAGCCAATAAACATTAAGCCCATTGAATATGGGCATAGGAGGAAGTAAGGAAGATGCCATCCACCCATCCCCTGCTGCCTGACACCGCCAGCACCCCCTGCTGTTGACCCCCACTGGCAGCATCCCCCGCTGCCAACACTGCTGTCACCCTGCATTTGCATTAAGGACACCACCGGCACCCATGCACTGCCGACACCATCAAGACCCCCACACTGAGGACACCGCTGGCACCCCCACTCTGCCGACCCCACTGGCATCCTGCACTGAGGACACTGCTGGCACCCCTGCACTGCTGCCCCACGTAATGAGGACACTGTCAGCGACCCGACACTGCTGGCACTCCCACACTGAGGACACCATTGACACCCCTGCACTGCTGACACTGTCAGCACATGTGC
Organism: Taudactylus pleione; assembly: GCA_031769625.1. Classification (NCBI taxonomy): domain Eukaryota; kingdom Metazoa; phylum Chordata; class Amphibia; order Anura; family Myobatrachidae; genus Taudactylus; species Taudactylus pleione. Next base: position 1,336,748 of record JAUIMM010000225.1, on the reverse strand, counting down.
ACTGAGGACACCGCTGGCACCCCCGCTTTGCCAACACCCTGCACTGACGACACTGCAAGCACCTCCGCATCTCCCCACGTACCGAGGGCACCATCAAGAACCCCACACTGCTGGCACTCCCACACTGAGGACACCACCAACACTTCTGCACTGCCGACACTGTCAGCACACATGTGTAACACCCTGGTTTAGTTAGACGTAAGAATGGGGTTTCTTGGGTCTCATTCAATACAGAGAGGTAAAGAGGTAATTTATTGCAACAAAGCGGTTATATATTACTACATCACATTCATGTAGCATAAATCACAGGTTCACGTTGAATGGTAATTACTATAACAATTGCTTTTACAATGTCAATTCAGATTAAACGAAACAATGACAGGAATTTTTATTATACAGGAACTTAGCCTCCTGGCTACGATTAGTATCACGCTGCTCCCATGAATTTAAAAGGGTTATTGCATGCAATATAATAAAAACTGTGGACTTTACCTGCTATAATGAAACAGCAACAATAATGGATAACAGTCTATAAATGAATCCTTATGTATGCTAACTATCCTAACGCTTACTGGCCAGAAGCTACACTTTTAATAAATTAATAAAATATCAAGTCTTGCTAAGTGTACACTGCGTTGCCCGGGATACTGGTTAATCCAATTGTCCTTAGCCTGTTTTGTAACAAGACTGGCTCTGCTTGTAAGGGATGCGGGACTGAGTTATTCCTAACTGCAATTGATTTCCTCTTTGTATCCTAGACGGCTGCCAGACACTGAGACACAGTTACTGACTGTACAATCCAAAAACTGCAGAATCGGTAAATTTAGTCCCTAGGCTCAGTCTGCTGTAATATCCCGCAAGTAGCTCTGCTTTTCCTACTGCTACCAATACTCAAGAGCCCTTCCTGACGATTGCTTAGATTTTGGCCGTCTGCCAGCTACTGACACAAAGTTACTGCTTCTGCCAGACAACGCAGCAGTAATAGGGGGACAGGCGGCTGGTAATATCAGTGAGACTGTGTCTTTGTGACATAGGTCTGCTTAAATGGGGAGTTTAATCGAAGCAGTCTCTTAAGCTTGCGGTGGGCACTTTTATATCTTGCCCCACTAGACTCTCCTGCACTGGTGTCAAATGGGAGGGGGAAGGCTTATAAGTTCCACTAGTAAAGGGGTCCTTGTCTGTCTGTGAGGGGGGAAACTGAGGGTGCATACTGCTTGAAGTGGCAGGGATGCAGATTGGCTTCTTGCCCCCTTTGCGATAAGCCTAATTTGCGGTCTCCGTCTTTCACAGGGTTTATAACCACCTCCGATGGGTCTCTCTAACCCCTCCTCCGGACACGCCTCCACTTCCCCCGGCAGCCGTCAATCCAGGAACCCCCGCTGGAGCCGCGCCTCCTTCCGACAGCACTTCCGTCTGTTTCCGGCTGCCCCTCCTGCCCCTCGGACGCCAAGATGCTGGGATGCTGCTCCGTCTCTGCCCGCCTCTGCACCGCCGGCTGACACTCCCCGACTCCGCCAGGTAAGACACTATGCAGCACGTATCTCACTGTCTCTGTCTCTCCTTAACAACTGCGCACTTGCTGCGCGTCCTCTTCCCTTTTTAAAGGCAGAACTCTCTTCCTCGTGCTCCCCTCAACGGCCCTCCACTGTTCACGCCCAGACAGGGCAGTTTCCACCCTATTATTCTCCTTTGGTACGTCCTGTCCTCGTGTCCCCCCACAAGTTACCAGGTGTTCTACTGGGCATAACCAAGTCCTCCCCCCATAATAGGGGTCAGTCCTCCAACCTATTCTCCTTACACCAGTCCAGCATATAGATAACTAGGCATAGGTTAGATCATTTATATTCAACATGTTAACAGCATTCTTGTGCCCCACTGGTTGGTTACCCTATTTTCGGGGTACCACACATGCACTGAGGACACCGCTGGTACCCCTGCATTGCCAACACCACCGGCACCCTGCACTAAGGACACTGCCAGCACCCCCACACTACTGCCCCATGTATTGAGGATGCCGTCGTTGACCCCGCACTGCCGCTACTCCCACACCAAGGGCATCCCCGCACAGCCAACACTGTCAGCACTCCTGCACTGAGGACACCAATGGCACCCCTGCTCTGCTGACACTGCTGGAACCCTGCACTAAGGACTACCGGCACCGCCGCACTACTGCCCCAAGTATTGAGGACACCGTCAGCAACCCCGTACTGCCGCTACTCCCATACCGAGGGCATCCCCGCACAGCCGACACCGTCAGCACTCCTGCAATGAGGACACCGCTGGCACCCCCACTCTGCCGACATTGCCGGCACTATGCACTCGGGACATTGCCAGGACCCCCACTCTGCCAAAACCGCCACACTGCCAACACCGACGGCACCTCCGCATTGAGGACACCACTGGCTCTCTCGCATTGAGTACTCCGCCAGCACCCCGCTCTGCCGACACTGCTGTCACAGTAAGTGCACTATTGGTGTATCCAACCCACACTGTATAACACACTGTATCCGTGTTGGAACTTTGAAGCTAAACTGCCACATGTTAGTGCCGCCCACTTCTGTCGCTTAGCTTAGTCACAAAAAGCTTAGTCACAAAAAGAAAAAGAGCAAATGAAAATGTCATAGGATGGTGCACTAAGCGAATAAATTAAAATATAACTTTTATTAGATAAATAGTAAAATATTGTTAAACGGAATATACACCACAAATATTATTAACTAGACCAATTATTGTATGAATATGTAGGAGCACTGCTTTTTAAGTTCTATTCAGAACTACATCTTAAATCACATACTTTCTATTCTTTTTGTCACCATCTATCTGTATTTTAACTTATTTTCGCTTTTTGTGTGTTATGACCTGAGGATAACAATATTTTACTATTTATCTAATAAAAGTTATATTTTAATTTATTCACTTCGTGCACCATCCTATGACATTTTCATTTGCTCTTTTTCTTTTTGTAATTTCAATTATGTGTCTATGGTAGCACCCCCTTGACAACATTACTTATTAAAAGGGGTTAATTATTGTCTCCATATTTTGGAGACATATATCTCCTGTGCGACTGGAATACCAGTATTTGTTTTGTTGCTTAGCTTAGTCAGCCAGCTAGCTGGATGCAACCTTTTGACCCTAAACTAGATGAAAAAAATCAATATTGTGAGTTGGTCAAAATTGATTGGAAATGACTGGAAGTAAATGTTATTGAGGTTAATAATACTGTAGGAACAAAAACAGGCCCAAATTATGTGATTTTTAGCTGTTTATCATTTTTTTTTTAGAAAAAATACAGATCCAAAACAAAAAAAAACATGCAAGGGCGATTTTGGCAAAACCAATCCAGATACAAAACCAGAGGAGATACAGATCCAAAACCAAAACACGGTGGTTGGCGCACATCTCTATGGCCAACACAATATATATCTGTGACTAAGGTGGTTCACAGTTATACATTTAACCCCCCTTCAGTGTGTGGTGTGGTACATAGGTGCATTTGGAGTGATACACATCCTATTGCCTCAGGCTAGCTCTCCAGGGTGTCCACAGACTGTTATATTTTCCCACAGTGTTCCATAGATGTGTTTTAAATATGTCAATTGTAGTTTAGCAGAAAATAATTAGATCTTACTAGGAAAGTATGAGAGTCACTTATTCCAGCATGTATATCCTGAGCTATGTGTGCAATAATAATATTAACTTCTCAGATTACCTGATTTTATTATTTATTTATTTTTTAACGATTTTATAGATTTTAAAGGAATGATCCAAAACTGAACCCGGACCAAAACACTTGAGGGTGGTTTTGCCAAAATCAAAACATGATGATGAATTAGAACCAAAACGCGAAGGTCAGTGCATATCTCTAATATTAATTTATATTCTTCCTACACACAACTGCCCTATGTAATTGACCAGAAATAGTATCACAGGATATTATGTAGTAGTTGGGTTAGGATTCTGTATTTGTCCGGGAGGAGTATAGGGGAAATGTTTCAAACCTTCCAAATAGGACAGGTGGAGAAGGTGCCCGTAGCAACCAATCAACTTCTATCTATCATTTTATAGAATGCTGATTGGTTGCTATAGGGCCTGATTCAGAGGTGTACGCTGTTAGCATTGCTGCTGCATCTTTAGATGTGGCTGCAATGCTAACATATGCTAATCAGTGATTGCAAAATACGCACTATAGCGCCTTTACGTGCTATAGGCAGTTACAGGTAGAATTTTTAAAAACTGGGTTCTGCAGGATGGGCTGTGTGGGGCAGCCTTGTGTGCAGCAGCCAATCATCGCTGGCAACGTTTTCTCAACCAATAGCCACCAGCGTCTCATCAAATAGTCCCCACCACGTGGCGTCTACTCTCCCAATCTATGGATACAGCAGTTAAGTCTGACCTGTAGGTCAGTCACCGGCTAACCCACCAGACTCCAACCTGGGACTGTCGAGCCTTGTAAACTGCCCGGGAGCAGCAGCAGCAGTGAGGCAGCATCTCCTCCCTGCATTCCCCGTCCCAGGTTGGACTCAGAGTGATGCCTGTACACGGTTGGAGAGCAGGGAGCGCAGTGCGGTGACTACAGGAAGCCCAGCTCATACACCCCTATAGCAGCATTACAGAGTGATGGCTCAGCAGGTATGTGTCCTGCAACACATCAGCCTGGTGTGGAGGAATCTGCAGGAAGAATGACTTATATCCTCAGTTGCAGTTCTAGCAGCTTGTAGCCTGTGTATTGTTTATGTATAGAGTAGGGGTGTGCACCGGCCACTTTTCGTGTTTTGGTTTTGGATCTGGATCTTTCTTCGTGTTTTGGATCTGGATTGTTTTTGCCAAAACCACCCTTCCGTGTTTTGGATTCTGGGTTTTGTGTTTTGGATCTGTATTTTTTTGAAAAAAAGCATAAAAACAGCTAAAATCACAGAATTTGTGGGTTTTTCTGCTCCTATGCTATTATTAACCTCAATAACCTTAATTTCCACTCATTTCCAGTCTATTCTGAACACCTCACACCTCACAATAGTGTTTTTATGTCCAAAAGGTTGCACAGAGGTAGCTGGATGACTATGCTAAGCGACACGAGTGGGCGGCACAAACACGTGGCCCATCTAGGAGTGACACTGCAGTGGCAGACAGGATGGCAGTTTGAAAAACTAGGCCCCAAACAGTACATAATGCAAAGAAAAAAGAAGAGGTGCAAGATGGAATTGTCCTTGGACCCTCCCACCCACCCTTATGTTGTACAAACAGGACATGCACACTTGCGCAAACCAATCATTTCAGCGCCAGGGTCTGCCACACGACTGTGGCTGAAATGATTGGTTCATTTGGGCCCCCACAAAACAAGCTGGCAATTAATCTGTCCCTGCACAAACTGGCTCTACGGAGGCAAGATGTCGTCCTCATCCACCGATTCCTCACCCTCTTCAGTGTTGTGTACATCCTCATCCTCACAGAGTATTAATTCGTCCCCACTGGAATCCACCACCACAGGCCCCTCTGTACATTCTGGAGGCTGGTCTCCCTGGAAGAGTTGATAATTCATTTTTATGAACATCATCTTCTCCAACCTCCTACGCCTTTCGCTGACAAGGTTCCCGGCTGCACTAAACACTCTTTCGGAGTACACACTGGAGGGGGGGCAACTCAGGTAAAATAGAGCCAGTTTGTACAGGGGCCTCCAAATTGCCTCTTTTTCCTGCCAGTATAGGTACGGACTGTCTGACATGCCTACTTGGATGCTGTCACTGATGTAATCCTCCACCATTCTGTAAATGGTGACAGTATCATATGCAGTGACAGTAGACATGTCAGAAATTGTTGCCAAGTCCTTCAGTCCGGACCAGATGTCCAAACTTGGTCCTGCCTGCCCTGCATCACCGCCAGCGGGTTGCGTAGGATACCTAAGTTTTTTCCTGGCAGCCCCAGTTGCGGGAGAAAATGAAGAAGAAGCTGTTGAAGTGTCATGTTCCGCTTCAGCTGACAGTGTTTTCACCAGCAGGTCTTTGCACCTCTGCAGGCTTGTGTCGGCCGGAAAGAGAGACACCACATAGGCTTTAAACATAGGATTGAGCATGGTGGCCAAAATGTAGTGGTCTGATTTCAACAGATGGACAACCCTGGAATCCTGGCAAAGTGAATGAAGGGCTTCATCCACAAGTCCCACATGCCGAGCGGAATCGCTCCGTCTTAGCTCCTCCTTCACTTTCTCCAGCTGCTTCTGCAAAAGCCTGATGAGGGGAATGACCTGACTCAAGCTGGCAGTGTCTGAACTGACTTCACGTGTGGCAAGTTCGAAGGGCTGGAGAACCTTGCACAACACGGAAATCATTCTCCACTGTGCTTGAGTCAGGTGCATACCCCCTCCTTTGCCTATGTCATAGGTGGATGTATAGGCTTGAATGGCCTTTTGCTGCTCCTCCATCCTCTGAAGCATATAGAGGGTTGAGTTCCACCGCATCACAACCTCTTGCTTCAGGTGATGGCGGGGAAGGTTCAAGAGTGTTTGCTGGCGCTCCAGTCTTCGGCGCGCAGTCGCTGAATGGAGAAAGTGGCCAGAAATATTTTGGGCCACCCAAAGCGTCTCCTACACGCCCCTGTCGCTTTTCTGAAAATTCTGCACCACCAACTTTATTGTGTGAGCAAAACATGGGACGTGCTGGAATTTGCCCAGATGTAATGCCCGCACAATATTGGTGGCGTTGTCAGATATCACAAATCCCCAGGAGAGTCTAAGTGGGGTAAGCCATTGGGCGATGATTTCCCTCAGTTTCACTAAGAGGTTGTCGGCAGTGTGCCTCTTACTGAAACCGGTGATACACAGCGTAGCCTGCCTTGGAACGAGCTGGCGTTTCTGAGATGCTGCTACTGGTGACGCTGCTGTTGTTGCTGCGTAAGGTGATACATCTACCCAGTGGGCTGTCACAGTTATATAGTCCTTAGTTTGCCCTGTTCCACTTGTCCACATGTCCGTGGTTAAGTGGACATTGGGTAAAACCGCATTTTTCAGGACACTGAGGACACTTTTTCTGACGTTTCTGTACAGTCTCGGTATCGCCTGCCTAGTGAAGTGGAATCTAGATGGGATTTGGAACCGTGGACACACTACCTCCATCAATTGTCTAAATCCCACTGCACTAATGGCGGATACCGGACGCACGTCTAACACCAACATAGCAGTCAAGGCCTCAGTTATACGTTTTGCTTCAGGATGACTGCTGTCGTACTTCATCCTCTTCGCTAATGACTGTTGGAGGGTCAATTGTTTAGTAAAAGTAGTGGTGTTCCTACTTCCTCTCTGGGATGATGAACGACTCCCAACAGCAGCAACGGCAGCAGTAGGCGTAGCAATGCAGGATCCTCCGGAGGAATCCCGGATAGGAGAGTCAGTCATGCCAGTGACATGGCCTGAAGGACTACTTCCGATCCTGACTAAGGAGGAAATTGACGAGGAGGGAGTTGATGGTGTGGTTTGCAGGCGCTTGGATACAACAGGACAACTGGATTTAGGTGTCCCTGGACTGCTTACGGTCTTAGCCAAAGTTTCTGAACTTGACAGTAACTTTTTATGAACGTGCTGCAGGTGCCGTATAAGGGAGGATGTTCCTAGGTGGTTAACGTCCCTACCCCTACTCATTTCACCTTTACATATGGTATATATGGCAAGACAGTTGTTGTCCGGATTTGGATAGAAATATTGCCAGACCAAAGAGGTGGAATGTTTGGTCTTCTGCCCAGGCAGGACCGTGATGGGCTTTTTCATCCCACGGACAACAGCTGTCTCCCCCAGAGCCTGATTTAAACAAACCACATCACCATCAGAATCCTCCTCGCCAACTTCCTCCTCAGCGCCAGCTACACCAGTAGCCTCATCCTGTTGTACTTCAACAGTGACATCTTTAATTTGCATATCAGCAAGTGGACTGTGGGTGCTCCTTTCAGCACTTGCAGGGGGCGTGCAAATGGTGGAAAGAGCCACCTCTTCCCATCTAGTGCTTGGAAGGTCAGGCATCGCAACCGCCACCACACTTGGACTCTCCTTGGGGATTTGTGATATCTTCTTAGAACGCACAGTTCTTCACTGTGCTTTTGCCAGCTTAACTCGTTTGATTTTTTTAGTGGGAGGAGGGCTTCCATCGTCATGTGAAGCTGAACCACTAGTCATGAACATAGGGAAAGACCTTAGCCGTTCCTTGCCACTCCGTATCGTAAATGGCATATTGGCAAGTTTACGTTTCTCCTCAGATGATTTAAATGTTTTTTTTAAGGTCATTTTCCTGAACTTTGTCATTTGGTATTGTATGTGCCCTCTACTATGACATTGGGCATCGGCCCTGGCAGACTACGTTGATGGCATGTTATCGTCTATGTCATGACTAGTGGCAACAGCTTCAGCACTAGGAGGAAGTGGTTCTTGATCTTTCCCGATTTTATTTTTATCGGAGAAAGTTTGGTCCTCCATTTATGTTATATTGATATATACATGCGGCTAAGGCGCACACAAACACAGAAAATAATTTTTTATTTTTGTTGGAGACTAGTCCACCTTGTGGGTTACACCACCCTTTAAGAAATGAGCCAGCCGGCTCTTTACTTATGGGACACAGACGCACACTTGGCGATGCTCCTTTGTTGATGCACGTGCAGCTACAGTGCACATAATTCACAAAGACAGAAAAAAATAAGAATTTTTTATTTTTTGTGGAGCGCACTTTGAGGGTTACACCACCCTTTAACACACAGACGCACGCTTGGCGCTGCTGCTTTAAGGATGCACGTACAGTGCAGACAATTCAAAAACACAGAAAAAAAGAAGAATTTTTTATTTTTTGTGGAGCGCACTTTGGGGGTTACAGCACCCTTTAACGGACAAGCCAGCCGGCCCTTTACTTATGGGACACAGGCGCACGCTTGGCGCTGCTCCTTTGTTGATGCACGTGCAGCCACAGTGCACACAATTCACAAACTCCCTGTTATATAAAAACAGATATATATACATTCAAATTAGGGGTGAGCGGGTTCGGATTTCTGAAATCCGAACCCCCCGAGCCCCCCTGATCCGAGGCCGATCCGTGTCAGGCTCGACTTTTCCCGCCTGACTCAGATCTGAAATCGAGGCAAAACGTCATCATACTGCCTTCCGGGTCTCGCGGGTTTTGGATTCTATATAAAGTACCCGCGTCGGTGCCATTTTATCACTCGGCTGTAGACAGTGAAGAGGGAGGGTGGGAGTTGGGGCTGGCTGGGCTGTGTAGTGTAGTGTAGTGTTGTGCTGTGCTGCTGTTGTCCATAGGGGCTCTGTCCACTCTCCAAAGTCCATAGGGGCTGGCTGGACTGTGTTGTACAGTCAGTTGTCCATTGGGGCTGTGTCCACTCCAAAGTCCTGTGCAGTGTCCCAGTCCTAAAGGGGTTCTGTAGTGTTGTCCAGGGGGTGCTCTGTCCATCAGGGGTGCTCCCCCCAAGTGCAAAAAAAATATTTTTTCTGTGTTTGTGAATTGTGTGTGCAGTAGCCGTACATGCATCAACAAAGAAGTGCCAAGTGTGCGCCTGTGTCCCATAAGTAAAGGGCCGGCTGGCTTGTCCGATAAAGTGTGCTGTAGCCCCCAAAGTGCACTCCAAAAAAAATAATAATAATTTTTTGTGTTTGTGAATTGTGTGTGCAGTAGCCGCACGTGCATCAACAAAGTAGCGCCAAGCGTGCACTTATGTCATATGTAAAGGGCCGGCTGGCTTGTCTGTTAAAGGGTGGTGTAACCCCCAAAGTGCACTCCAACAAAAATAAAATATTTTATTCTGTGTTTGTGAATTGTGTGCACTGTACGTGCATCCTCAAAGCAGCAGCAGAAAGCGTTCTTCTGTCTGTTAAAGGGTGGTGTAACCCCCAAAGTGCACTCCAACAAAAATAAAACATTTTCTTCTGTGTTTGTGAATTGTGTGCACTGTATGTGCATCCTTAAAGCAGCAGCGCCAAGCGTGCATCTGTGTGTTAAAGGGTGGTGCAACCCTCAAAGTGTGCTCCACAAAAAATAAAACATTCTTTTTTTTCTGTCTTTGTGAATTGTTTGCACTGTAGCTGCACGTGCATCAACTAAGGAGCAGCGCCAAGCGTGCGCCTGTGTCCCATAAGTAAAGAGTCGGCTTGCTCATTTCTTAAAGGGTGGTGTAACCCACAAAGTGCACTAGTCTCCAACAAAAATAAAAAATAATTTTCTGTGTTTGTGTGCGCCCTAGCCGCACGAATATATCAATATAACATAAATGGAGGACCAAACTTTCTCTGATAAAAATAAAATAGGGAAAGATCAAGAACCACTTCCTCCTAGTGCTGAATCTGCTGCTACTAGTCATGACATAGACGATAACATGCCATCAACGTCGTCTGCCAAGGCCGATGCCCAATGTCATAGTAGAGGGCACATACAATACCAAATGACAAAGTTCAGGAAAATGACCTTAAAAAAAACATTTAAATCATCTGAGGAGAAACGTAAACTTGCCAATATGCCATTTACGATACGGAGTGGCAAGGAACGGCTAAGGTCTTTCCCTATGTTCATGACTAGTGGTTCAGCTTCACATGACGATGGAAGCCCTCCTCCCACTAAAAAAATCAAACGAGTTAAGCTGGCAAAAGCACAGTGAAGAACTGTGCGTTCTAAGAAGATATCACAAATCCCCAAGGAGAGTCCAAGTGTGGTGGCGGTTGCGATGCCTGACCTTCCAAGCACTAGATGGGAAGAGGTGGCTCTTTCCACCATTTGCACGCCCCCTGCAAGTGCTGAAAGGAGCACCCAAAGTCCACTTGCTGATATGCAAATTAAAGATGTCACTGTTGAAGTACAACAGGATGAGGCTACTGGTGTAGCTGGCGCTGAGGAGGAAGTTGACGAGGAGGATTCTGATGGTGAGGTGGTTTGTTTAAATCAGGCTCCAGGGGAGACAGCTGTTGTCCGTGGGATGAAAAAGCCCATCACTGTCATGCCTGGGCAGAAGACCAAACATTCCACCTCTTTGGTCTGGCAATATTTCTATCCAAATCCAGACAACAACTGTCTTGCCATATGTACTATATGTAAAGGTGAAATAAGTAGGGGTAGGGATGTTAACCACCTAGGAACATCCTCCCTTATACGGCACCTGCAGCGCGTTCATAAAAAGTTACTGTCAAGTTCAGATACTGTGGCTAAGACTGTAAGCAGTCCAGGGACACCTAAATCTCTTTGTCCTGTTGTATCCAAGCGCCTGCAAACCACACTGTCAACTACTTCCTTGTCAATTTCATCCTTAGTCAGGATCGGAAGTAGTCCTGCAAGCCATGTCACCGGCATGACTGACTCTCCTATCCAGTATTCCTCCGGAGGATCCTGCATTGCTACGCCTACTGCTGCCGCTGCTGCTGCTGTTGCTGCTGGGAGTCGTTCATCATCCCAGAGAGGAAGTAGGAACACCACTACTTTTACTAAGCAATTGACCCTCCAACAGTCCTTAGCGAGGAGGATGAAGTACGACAGCAGTCATCCTGAAGCAAAACATATAACTGAGGCCTTGACTGCTATGTTGGTGTTAGACATGCATCCGGTATCCACCATTAGTGCAGTGGGATTTAGACAATTGATGGAGGTAGTGTGTCCCCGGTTCCAAATCCCGTCTAGATTCCACTTCACTATGCATGCGATACCGAGACTGTACAGAAACGTCAGAAAGTGTCCTCATTGTCCTGAAAAATGCGGTTTTACCCAATGTCCACTTAACCACGGACATGTGGAACAGGGCAGACTAAGGACTATATGACTGTGACAGCCAGCTGGGTAGATGTATCACCTTACGCAGCAACAACAGCAGCGTCACCAGTAGCAGCATCTCAGAAACACCAGCTCGTTCCAAGGCAGGCTACGCTGTGTATCACCGGTTTCAGTAAGAGGCACACTGCCGACAACCTCTTAGAGAAACTGAGGGAAATCATCGCCCAGTGGCTTACCCCACTTAGACTCTCCTGGGGATTTGTGATATCTGACAACGCCACCAATATTGTGCGGGCATTACATCTGGGCAAATTCCAGCACATCCCATGTTTTGCTCACACAATAAAGTTGGTGGTGCAGAATTTTCTGAAAAGCGACAGGGGCGTGCAGGAGACGCTTTGGGTGGCCCGAAAAATTTCTGGCCACTTTCGCCATTAAGTGACTGTGTGCCGAAGACTGGAGTGCCAGCAAACACTCTTGAACCTGCCCCGCCATCACCTGAAGCAAGAGGTTGTGATGCGGTGGAACTCAACCCTCTATATGCTTCAGAGGATGGAGGAGCAGCAAAAGGCCATTCAAGCCTATACATCCACCTATGACATAGGCAAAGGAGAAGGTATGCACCTGACTCAAGTGCAGTGGAGAATGATTTCCGTGTTGTGCAAGGTTCTCCAGCCCTACGAACTTGCCACACGTGAAGTCAGTTCATACACTGCCAACTTGAGTCAGGTCATTCCCCTTAAGCAGCTGGAGAAAGTGAAGGAGGAGCTAAGACTGAGCGATTCCGCTCGGCATGTGGGACTTGTGGATGAAGCCCTTCATTCACTTTGCCAGGATTCCAGGGTTGTCAATCTGTTGAAATCAGACCACTACATTTTGGCCACCGTGCTCGATCCTAGGTTTAAAGCCTATGTGGTGTCTCTCTTTCCGGCCTACACAAGCCTGCAGAGGTCCAAAGACCTGCTGGTGAAAACACTGTCAGCTGAAGCGGAATGTGACACTTCAACAGCATCTTCTTCATTTTCTCCCGCAACTGGGGCTGCAACAAAAAAACCTAAGCAACCCGCTGGCGGTGATGCAGGGCAGGCAGGACCAAGTTTGGACATCTGGTCCGGACTGAAGGACCTGGCAACAATTTCTGACATGTCTACTGTCACTGCATATGATACTGTCACCATTGACAGAATGGTGGAGGATTACATCGGTGACAGCATCCAAGTAAGCATGTCAGACAGTCCGTAAATGTACTGGCAGGAAAAAGAGGCAATTTGGAGGCCCCTGTACAAACTGGCTCTATTTTACATGAGTTGCCCCCCCTCCAGTGTGTACTCCAAAAGAGTGTTTAGTGCAGCCGGGAACCTTGTCAGCGAAAGGCGTAGGAGGTTGCTTCCACAACATGTGGAGATGATGTTCATAAAAATGAATTATCAACTCTTCCAGGGAGACCAGCCTCCAGAACGTACAGAGGGACCTGTGGTGGTGGATTCCAGCGGGGAGGAATTAATACTCTGTGAGGATGAGGATGTACACAACACTGAAGAGGGTGAGGAATCGGTGGATGAGGACGACATCTTGCCTCCGTAGAGCCAGTTTGTGCAGGGACAGATTAATTGCCAGCTTGTTTTGTGGGGGCCCAAACGAACCAATCATTTCAGCCACAGTCGTGTGGCAGACCCTGGGGCTGAAATTATTGGTTTGTTCAAGTGTGCATGTCCTGTTTGTACAACATAAGGGTGGGAGGGCCCAAGGACAATTCCATCTTGCACCTCTTTTTTATCTTTGCATTATGTACTGTTTGGGGCCTAGTTTTTCAAACTGCCATCCTGTCTGCAACTGCAGTGTCACTGCTAGATGGGGCACGTGTTTGTGCCACCCACTCGTATCTCTTAGCATAGTCGTCCAGCTACCTCGGTGCAACCTTTTTGGACATAAAAACACTATTGTGAGGTGTTCAGAATAGACTGGAAATTAACGTTATTGAGGTTAATAATAGCATAGGAGCAGAAAAACCCACAAATTCTGTGATTTTAGCTGTTTTTATGCTTTTTTTCAAAAAAATACAGATCCAAAACACAAAACCCAGAACACAAAACACGGAAGGGTGGTTTTGGCAAAACCAATCCAGATCCAAAACACGAAGAAAGATCCAGATCCAAAACCAAAACACGAAAAGTGGCCGGCGCACACCTGTAATTCAAATGGGATGATTAGTATAATTCCCTGCATTGTTTATAAGGCACAAGGATCCCTATGGCTACATGTATTTTCTAAAAGTATTTTCATCAACAAATCTTACTATCTGCTTACTATTGGGCTCTCAGATGTAGCAGTACACGCCCACTTTACCGCTGCACTCATAGGTGCTGCTTTCACAATCTCCCTGAAATGCTTTATCAAAAGTAGCCAAGTATGGTTTAAAATCCTAATACCTCATCATGCGCCATATAAGTAAACTTATATAATTTGGCAGAACTGTGAAAACAAAAAGCAACTACATAGATTAATCAGTGATTGCAAAACATGCCCTATACTGCCCCAATACTGCCCTAACTGCCAGAGCTGTAACTAGACTTTTTGGTGCCCTGTGCCAGAGAGAGCATTGGCGCGCCCCCCCCATTTTTTAAATAGGGACACAAGATAATGCACGTGCAAACAGGACCACGACCTCATGGGGAAGGACTAGGGAAGAGATAAGGGAGGACAGAAGATGCTGGGGATAAAGGAATAGGAAGCTACAAGTGAGATTGATAATAAACAGGAAAATTGAAAAGCCCAAACAGCGCCCCCTGCCCTGGGCCATGGCACAGGTCGCACCACCCTAGTTACGACCCTGATAACTGCTATCTACCCTTATCCCCTCCTTGCCTATCAGTACTGCGCAAACTGCTGCCTGCCCCTAGCCCCTTCCTTGCCCCTTAGCACTGTCACAACTGCTGTCTGCTCTTACCCTTCCCTTCCCTAACCATGGCACTGCCTGCCCTTAATCACCTCTAACCCAGCTGTACCCCTTCTTTTCCCTGACTATACCTCCAGCTCTACCCCAACTTCTTTTTGCCCTTAACCCCCTCTACACCAACTGCAACCTGATTGCAGCACTGTCCAAACTGTTGCTTGTTGCCTACCCTCAACCCCCATAATATATGTGATGGAACCCAGAAACTGTAGGACCCCAACTTTTTAAAGTGAGGGATCCCTGGGACCCAAAATTTTTTTGCTCACCGTGATCACTGGCTAATGCCGCAGGATGCGTCTGGCCTCCAGCCAGTTTCTATGATCTGCTGTTGCGTCCAAGGACGAAGCCATCGGATCACTTGTGAGACCATCAGGTTACTCAGATGGCCGCCTCAGAACTGTAGCCAAGGCCAGGAAATCTGCGTGGAAAGAACCAGCCATTGGACTTGACACTCCCCACACCCAGAAAGCCACAGCCGGTGAATACGGATGCAGCTTTGTGGAACTGCGAGAGATCTCTCAGTAGAAGCCCGGCACATGCGCAGTACAGATCCTGTGCATGCACTTATTATTATTATTATTAGTACTATTATCATTATTTATATGGCGCCACAAGTGTTCCGCAGCGCCTTACAAAGTACATAAACAAATTGTTGACAAGCGACTTACAGAACAATATAATACAGGACCAGGACATGGATAATATATATTGCTACATTAGTGACCACCATAACACCCAGATAAGCAACAGAGCATAAGCAACCAAGTGTTAGGTGCCCTAGTGGTGAGTAAGATGCAGACGAAACTAAAGTAGGGAGAAGCACAAGAGGGAGGAGGGCCCTGCTCATAAGAGCTTACATTCTAAATGGGAGGGGAAAACAAACAGGTTTGACATAGATGGGGTAGATGGGGAGGAAGGAGCATGTACAGTAGCAGGGAGTTAGAATAATAGCTGGAAGGCTATCACTAGTCTTCTAACATTGGAGTAGTATACACACTATCGGGTTTGCGTACTACTCTGAATCAGGCCCATAAGAAACTTCTCCAAATGTCCTCTTCAGAATGTTCGAGACCCCCCCCCCATTTTGTTTTCTATTCGGCTCAGGGATCTCCCCAATTATACACCAGTGTGTCCATGTCTTTAGCAATATCTTAAATCTTAGATTGGTAATATCATCAGTGGATAGGTCGCTTGCTATTCTGCTTCATTCAAATATCGAAATGTGATACACAGTATATATTCCGGCCAGGTAGTTCAATTGCATAAATTACTTATCACTGCTTTTCTCCCCCAAAGCACCATATTCACCACATTTCCCTGTGTGATATCTACTACCCTCTGGCCCTAAATTCACAGATATCTACCAGCAATACTGCCCAGTGGTGTATAGAGTTAATTAGACATTGTACTTCAGGGGTATTCTATATGCGGCGCTCCAGCTGTTGTGCATCCCAGCATGCCCTTCAACTATTCTAGCATGAGCCAAAGTCGTGCCAGTCATCCTGGAATGTATAGTTACACAGCAGCTGGAGGGCTGCATTTTGACTACCCTTGTTGTACACCATATATCCAATACTGGGGATAGTATATGCAGAACAAAAAACAGCTGTTAAGGCATAGCTGCCATTGGTTCGTTATCCAAGGTACTGTGTGCACGTGAAAGGGAGGTATTACAGTATACATTTCACAGACTGCTATAGATATATGATCTATGTGGCCAACAATTGATGGATGGGGTCTCCAGTGCATCAATTTACAAAACTCACCTTTCCCGTTTCTCTGCATAGTGACTTTGCCTAAGAGGTATCACCCCTGAGCCTGACAATGTGTAGGAGAATCTCCATCATTTCCCAATGCAGAACACACATATTGGAATATTATTATACGGTGTTATTTACAATTCTAGAATTCAGTGCAGGACAATCTCTGCATTATTTTTATTCTAAATCAGAACTCCATAGTCAAAAAGTTCCTTATTATCCTGTCTAAAAAAATACTGAGAAAATATATAATTATATTTTCTTAACCAGGCATGGAAAACTATTTTTAGGTGATGTTTTTTAGACTTTTCAATAAAATATTCAAAAAGAGTGTATAATTTATTCAGACATTTTAAAAAAAAAATTTCAAAATTTTTTTCGCATGCATCCTAGAAAACTTTCTCCAGCCGCCCTCATCCTAGGGATGGCCATTGGCCATTGATAGTTAGCAATGCCTGATAGTTTTGCCATCAATGGCAGAGATCCAATGGCTCTCCGCCATCGTCGGCACAGAGTTCCGCAGTGCTTTTGTTTTGTTTTTCATTCTCCCTGGAACTGGGACATGGAGCCTACAGTAGCTCCACTTCTTGATGCAAACTGTGAAGCCTCACCTCCACTTCTGATTGCCTGGTGGGTAATAGAGCAGAGATGACCAGCAGTGGGCAACACCATTGATGGTTAACACACGATGGCCATCTCTACCTCATACCCCACATATACATGTTGGCCTAAAATGGGATTTACTTTTGAGTATATCCTCAACTGATAATAAGAATATAAACTATGAAAAAGCCTTTCCTACATTTTTCTGCTGCATTCAGGTGACAACTAAGCGCATAGAAGTGTATAACCTATTTACTTGTAGAGACTTCAGCTGGTATGTAAAGGTGGCATATTCTTCCTCTTGTGTTTTGCCCATAAATTTGAGGTCCACACCATGGTGGCATATGTTCCATCCCTCCTCTTTGGGGAACTTGTGCCTTTCCCTTAAAATTGAGGTCCGTGCCATGTTGGCTGTTACTACCTACCTCTGGTGAAACTTGTGCCTTTCCCATAAACATAATTATCCACGTCAATTCTGGCAAATGGCCTGATGGGCTGGTCCATTCCGAATGCCTGGCCGAGCAACTCCACCTCCTGGTGTTCTGGTGGCTGGCATGTAGCTAGACAGGGACATGCCGCAAAGCCATGCCCCTGTGACTCGCAACACTCCCCCATGAGTCATGGTAGACCCACTCCCCATTTTCATGCTAGGCATGAAATACAGCCCCAGTCCATCCCTAACTCCTTACATGTCATGGTGGCATATGTTCTATCCTTCATCTCTAGATAAACTTGTGGCATCATGAGAAGGGCTAGACAGAGCTGCAAGTCTAACGGCAAAAGCTGCATATTTGACAGAGAGAGCTTGATTTGCAACCACTAGGTTAACCTAGGTGCAATGTGGTACCTGTAATTTATAGTTAATGGAGGAGAATCCGGCACCAAGAATAACAATTAAGTGACAATCACATATGAGGGATATAACCAGTGTTGTTACCATATAGGTAGGGATGTGCAGTCAGGGGAGGGAGATACTCCCCTGTCATACTCCCTGTCATACTCCCTCCCCTATCATACGCTGTCAAATCCAGAGTGTTGATATAAAAAGTCTCATATATATATATAAAGAAATATGCCCGCGCTCGGTTTTACCCATATCATACATGGTACCAGCAGCATGGCAATATTAATGCCATAAATGTATACAAAACAGAAGAACTTTTGCTATCGCCGCTAACAATAATATACTACAAATCTATATGTGTGTGCAGCAAATAAAACAAAGGGGATTTTGTTATGATTTGATCAAAGCATTTAAGCCTGCAGCCCAGCATCAAGGGACCCCATTTTTCTGCAGGTCCCTAACACTAGCATATATGCCTAGCACATCATTACATTGTAGTTAAATGTACTCACCTCCTAGATACAGAGGGACACATCTATACAGGGGCTGTCTGTTAGCCACACCCAACTAAGCCTTTTATAGCCTTAATTGAAAGCTGCCATGATAGCACAAGGCAAAATTTTGAAACAAAACAGAAAAGAAATATGCCCGCGCTCGGTTTTACCCATATCATACATGGTACCAGCAGCATGGCAATATTAATGCCATAAATGTATAGAAAACAGAAAAACTTTTGCTATCGGCGCTAACAATAATATACTACAAATCTATATATGTGTGCAGCAAATAATACAAAGGGGATTTTGTCATGATTTGATCAAAGCATTTAAGCCTACAGCCCAGCATCAAGGGACCCCATTTTTCTGCAGGTCCCTAACACTAGCATATATGCCTAGCACATCATTACATTGTAGTTAAATGTACTCACCTCCTAGATACAGAGGGACACATCTATACAGGGGCTGGCTGTTAGCCACACCCAACTAAGCCTTTTATAGCCTTAATTGAAAGCTGCCATGATAGCACAAGGCAAAATTTTGAAACAAAACAGAAAAGAAATATGCCCGCGCTCGGTTTTGTTTTATTTGTGCACACACATATAGATTTGTAGTATATTATTGTTAGTGCTGATAGCAAAAGTTTTTCTGTTTTGTATACATTTATGGCATTAATATTGCCATGCTGCTGGTACCATGTATGATATGGGTAAAACCGAGCGCGGGCATATTTCTTTTCTGTTTTGTTTCAAAATATTGCCTTGTGCTATCATGGCAGCTTTCAATTAAGGCTATAAAAGTCCTAGTTGGGTGTGGCTAACAGCCAGCCCCTGTATAGATGTGTCCCTCTGTATCTAGGAGGTGAGTACATTTAACTACAATGTAATGATGTGCTAGGCATATATGCTAGTGTTAGGGACTTGCAGAAAAATGGGGTCCCTTGATGCTGGGCTACAGGCTTAAATGCTTTGATCAAATCATGACAAAATCCCCTTTGTTTTATTTGCTGCACACACGTATAGATTTGTAGTATATTATTGTTAGTGCCGATAGCAAAAGTTTTTCTGATATATATATATATATATATATATATATATATGCCTTCCGAGCCACTGACCTCACCATACGTCACTGCATATAATGTATATTTTAACACCTATATGTATTGTGTAGGTGCACCCCACTGATTCAAATATGTATACATCAAACACTTGAGCTGCTAATTAACTTCTGTGACATCCATTTATCACATAATTTAGCATCTGTTCTGGTAGAAGCTATGTACAATTTAGATTTATCAGAATAACTGCATAGCAGTCTATTGTGTACTAGGGGCCTGATTCAGCAAGGATCGCAGTTGCTAATACGCATGCAATCGGCCGATTGTTGCGTACTGCGCATGCGTAGTGACTACACAGACCCTATTGCAGAGTGTAATTTGTGGGTAGTGACAGGGTGGTCAGCAAAACTGAGGCGTGCCAGTGCGTTTCAATGCCGTTGCAGGGGTGTGCATAAATTAGCTACTGTGATGCCGCACGCAGTCTGAGGACTCAGCGTGTGATGAAGTTAGCAATTTCTGAGTAAGGTCTGACCTTGTACAAGTGTGCTTGAGGCTGCGATGGTACTCGATTGCACCGATGGTTTTACAGTCTTACTAAACATTACGGATGTGTGTAAGGTAAAGTGGGTGTCCTTTTGTAGTGCTGCGATGGCATAGTGATCGCAATGGATTAGCATACTGTCACAAATGACTCCTGCTTAATCAGGCCCTATATACAATTCCATTTTATGACACACTTTCATTTATTGTTTATTTTGCAGATAATTTAGCAGTCAGATCATTGTGTGCCCCACGTAGCTCTATCAGTATACTCATGAATTGCACAGCAGTAAATACCTTGTCATCTTAGACCTGAATTTATACAGTAGAATTCTGTCTTTTTCATAGTATTCAGTGACCCATGTATGACACTGCCTATTTAGATACAGACTGGTAAGCAGTCAGATGACCTCCAATTAAAAGACAGATTAAAATACAGTGTCAGATATTGAACAAATTATAATGCAATTCAGCACTACTTGGATAACTTATTTTTAAATAGCAGTCTCATGATGCCCAGATATCACACTGGATAAATACAGCAATATTCAGACTCTAGCTGCAAAGTACAAGGGATACAGTATTAATAGAGCCTATGGTGAAGTTATGATATAAATATCTGCACTTTCTCTGTTGCTGAACACAGAGTTTAGCAGTCATACAGCCATACGGCAAATGTTACCTTATAGCAGATTATGGAAACATTTAGCTACATGTAGCTAAATTGTTACAAGCTATATCATTCAGTACTGTCAAATGATTAGTGACTGGGTGTAAAGGCCTCTATACATGGTGCGATGCGACAGGGGATCCGTCGTCCAACATATCAGGAGGTCCGCAAACGCAGTGTGATCGGGTGGCCGACTGCCCGATATGCCGGCTCCCCCCTGTCTCGCCTGCATAGCAATAAATGGGATAACACATCGCATCCCCTGATCTTATGGTCCTGCAGAGAGATCAGGGGGTGCGATGCACGACCCCGCGGGAGCGCGCCCGGCCCGATACCAGGGCCATACACGATGCGATATAGCAGGTAAATCGCACCAATCAGTCGGATTGCCTGCTATATTGCCCCATGTATGGAGGTCTTAAGGGAAACTTGCTACTATATGTATTATATACAATCTCTAACAGGCTTCAAAATTAACACATATAATTAATTTTATTTCATATTTACGAATAAAAGTAGTGCACAGCCTTGTTTTTAATACTTTAATCACACGAAATTTAAGTATTTTCCTCCACTTCATTTTCTTATACTATTTTTTAATTCTTATACTGGAATGAGTATGAAGTCCCGACGGCTTGTATCCCGACGCCAGCAGCCCGAAGGGAGCAGATCCCGACAGGGCAGGTAAGTACCCTATCCCTACCCCTCTCGTCCCCTTAACCAACCCTTAGTGGTACCTAACCCTAACCTCCTCCTCTAGTGCCTAACCCTAACCTCCCACCGTGGGTGCTTAACACTAACTCCCCCTTACCACACCCTAAACCTAACCCTCTGTGGGGGTGCCTAACCCTAACCTCCTGGGGGTGCCTTACGCTCCCCCCTAGGGGTGCCTAATGCTAACCTCCCCACAAAAACCTAAAAAACCTAACCCTGCTACACTCCCTAAACCTACCCCCCCCACCCCCACGGCTAATGCTAAGGGCGCCTCAGACTTACCTCGTTCTGTCTGGTGTCCTTCAGCGTTCCGGCGTCGGGATTAAGATAGGTGTCGGCATTTCGGCGTTTATCTTAAATTCCTTTCTGGGAGTCGGATGTCAGTATTGAGACCGGCGGCAGCTACATCCCCTTATACTTTGCTTTGAACAATCCTAAGGGCTTATATATGTGTTTGTATACAACCCTTGAAGTTATTAGCAATAATTAGCTGTTTTTATTTTATTATAATACTAAGGTATAGATACCTATTTTAAAGTATACCCAATAAAGAATTTTGTTTTAAGAAGTGAGTTAACTTTAGTGGGGGATTGAGTGCACCCAAATACAAACTGGTGCCTTTTTCTTCTTTAGTTACAGTACCTGTAATTTTTAGGTTGTTTGTTTAGTATGTTGCCTCTCATTAGCTATGGTCAGTAGATGAAAGGCTCTTTGTTCATGTTCTCTGTGTAACAGGTTTATTTCCTGCAACCTTCAGCTTCCCTGTCTCTATGTATTCCCAGCAGACCTGCATATGTGTGTATATATGTGTCTGCTTGTATGGAATCTAAGGTGGTGAGTATGGTCTTGCTGTGGGTGTTGGTAAATTAGTTTAAATTCATACTGTCAAATGGGTGTGCAGGTCTGTGTGCTTGTACCCCTGTCAGCCCTCTACTTTTTCCTGTCACGCACAGCCTCTCGCTGTCACGCACAGACTTTTTCTAGATGCTTAAAATATATTGCAAAGAGTTCCAGAGCCTTGTGGTACTCGCTGAGAACTACACCCTGAAAAGAGAACACAATTCGGTTGTGACACTGCATTGTAGGACTGGAGAAAACTGTAAGGAGGGGAGTGCACTCCGCGCTGTCTCTGCCTCACTGCCGGGTCCGGGACTCCATAGCTATAGATAGAGGTGTACTGACATCACAGCGCAACCTCTGACTCGAGTACGCTACTGTGCATGCATGGCCTGTCCACGTATCTTATCTCTCGTGCCCCAGAGTGTCTCACTGCTCCGAGATCGGATCCTACAGCAGAGACACCATGAGTGCCACTGGGTCACCACCACTTACTCTTAAAGGGCCTCAGCCATCACCGAATGTATAATAAACTAATAAGCCTAGTAAAGTTATCTGTCATGTGGACTGACCTCCATTACACATTGCTGACCCCTATCTGCCAAAAAAAACTTATACTATATACTAGTGCAGTGAATAAAATTCAAGGAGTGTACAATACAGAGACCATTCCATGGTGTTCTTTATGAAATGCAGAGACTCTCCTGGTGGCCGTGTCCTACAGAGTCCAGACCTTGGCAGTAATGCAAAGATCATTCCATGTTGGTCAGCACATGATACTGAGCCCCTTCCCACATGGCAGTGTACAATATACAGCCAATTCCCTGGTGGATAAAGTACAATACTGAGCCAAGTCTCAGTTAGTCAGTAGAATTATGCTTTTTTTTTTTTTTTCTTCAGGTGGGGGAGCATGTCCATTTCCATCCGAAGAATGTTACCGGCTCTCTTTCTCCCTGGCAGTGTATTTCTAAATCCATGCTAGCTCCCACACCTTACCCTTGGTCAAATGCTCAAAGTTCTCATGGGGAAAATAAAAATTGGCCAGAGAAGCTTTAGAGGGATGGGCAGGGCCATGGGCCACTCCTGGGGTCCCTGCCTTTTGCATAACAGTATGTTTGAAACTAGGCTGCAGTACAACAGACAATAGAAGGACGAAGCTTATCAGTTCAGTTTATGAGGATGGTTAGGTGCAGGGCTGTAACTAGGGTAGTGTGACCTGTGCCATGGCACAGAGCACCACAGGGCAGGCGGTGCTGTTTGGGCCTGTAAATGTTCCTGTTTATTATCATTCTTACTTGAAGCTTCCTCTTCTTTTATCCCCAACATCTCCTGGCAGCCCCAGGAGCACCACTATCTCTTCCCTGGCCCTTCCCCACGAGGCCATGGTCCTTTTTCAGGTGCACTATCTTATGTCCCTATATTAAAAATGGAGGAGGGGAGAGCGCCAATGCTATCTCTAATTACGGCTCTGGTTAGATGTAAAGGTGGACTGCGTTGCATTGATCCTGTCGGACAATCTGTAAGTTAAGGGAGACGTAGTGCATATAATATGCACGGAGGTAAATTAAACACCCGAACCTGGGGGTGACCTCAATTCCTGATGGAAAAGGGTTTATTGTGGTGAGCTGAGATTGTGGGTGGGGTCAAGGGGCAGCTTTAATATAGGGGGAGGAGTTTAGGAGCCATTTTAGTTGTGTGTTTGGAAGGCATTTTAGACAGCTTTCCTGGAGTTGTTGGTGCAGGGAAGTACTGTTTTTTTTCTCTCCATCTCTGTAATCTTTTTTACTGGTTTCTCCTTATTCCTTTAATTATCTTTTCCTTTGTTTCACTACTTTCTCCTTTGTCTTCCTTCTAATATTGCTTTAGAGTGTTTTCCTCCCCTTTCCTTTCCGTCCTGCGTATACCTCTTCCCTCCACCTTTCTTTCCTCTAGGCCCACTTCTCCCTCCTTCTTCCCTTCTATTCCCCCTTACCTTTAGCAGCCATGCCTCATCCCCAGCGCCGGGCTGCTGTCCCCGCTTGGTACCGCGTCGATGCGGCAGGGCCCTCCATGGTGTCTCCTAGCAGTATCCCTCCGGCCGCCAGCATTTCCCGCTCTCCCAGCATTTCACGCGCGGGTGTTGGGCGCTGGCTGTCATCTGGCCCCCCGCCATTATCGTCGCCTGTCGGGAGCTGTTCTAGCTCCGGGGCCCGGTGCAGGGGGTCATGCGGTGCAGCACTGTGGTCTATTAGGATCGCAGTGGGCGGCATCGTGGCTCCCGTCGGGAGCCATGCTTCCTGTGGTGCAGCGGGCGGCAGCACAGCGCCCTTCGGGAGTTCTGCACGCTCCGGGCAGGGGGTCGCACGGCGGGCGGCAGTTCTAATCGCCGTCCGCGAAGTGCTTCTTCTACTCCCTGCAGTCAGGCAGGCGGCTCCGGCTCCGAGTCCTCGCTGAGCTGAGGGGACTCGTTAGAGGAGCAGGGGTCTCCTGCAGGGTGTATGAGTCATGCTTATCAGTGCACAGGACATGGCAGTGCGGTCAGGCGGGACATCCGTGGGCGGTCCCCGGTGCATGCTCGGCTGGGGAGTTAGCTTCTGCGGCCTCACTTGCTGACCCTTCTGCTCTCCCCCCCTTTTTAGCGGCCATGGTTTCGGCTGTGGCCCCGTTGCTTACTGGAGGGCAGACTGGGGCTTCTGGTTTAGCACCGCCAGTTAGTGCGCCTGCGTCTGGAGGGTCAGGAGTCAATTTTCAGCAGCTAGGGAGGCAGCTTGCCCCCCCTGGCTGTTCAGTTTATGCAAATATTAGTGCCGGGTTTGGGTATCCAGGGTTCATTTCCTGCCACTGGGGCCCGGTGGCAGGGTCGCCGGGTCTGGTTTCAGTGGCCACGACGGCGCAGTGTGCGGTGTCTGATAGTATTGATACCCCTGATCCTGCTCCTGTTTCCGTGTCTCTTTCAGGTGGGTCAGCTGTGGTTCCGGAGACTGGCATTCCCGCCAGGGAAGGAGATTTGCCTGCTGACACTGATAACATGGGACACAGGGACGATTCTGGTGAGTCAGGTGTTACTTCCGATGGAAAATGGAGGTTGGAGATGGCATCCTCAAGGGGTACCTCTGGCTCTAGCGATAGTTTGCAGGGTTCCCGGCTTCGGCAGGAGTGGGTGCATAAGCGTAGGCGCAGGGGTAGAAGGGTCAGGGCGAGCCCCCGGGATGGTTATTCCACGTCATCCACAGATTCTCCATCGTCCAAGGTATCTAGCAATGGACACAATGGTTCTAAGCGGTGACGCAGATGATGGTCCTCTAGCCGCAGCTCCTCCGGTCTAGAAGACCCAGAGGCAGCCGTTCACTGTGATAACACGGCGGTCTTGCGAGGTATATAGCCACAAGTTCGGGAGCGCATCTGTGTTGGGCGTTATGTGGACATGTTCGCAATAACGTACAAGTCCCGTAAGGTTTTGGTGGCGGCGCTAAAAGATAAGTCGGTCGGATAATATAAATCTTATACGAACTGGCTAAGCGGGTTTTGTGTGTTCATGGCGTGCTACTTGCGCACTCGCCCTGATGAACACATGAATATGGTGCGGTATCTGCACCTGATACACAGCCTTTATCGGTCCGCAAAAGGTGATGTTTGGCGTACCTACAATGAGGAGTTCCATCTGAAGCAGCACGGGCTGGAGGTCATGCGATTTGAGGTTTGGTTGGATGCGACTAACCCTCAGCATCCTGCAGCTGATCCTTCATTTAGCAGACACGGGCTTCCTGTGCCTAAAGCTGTGACACCTCAATCAACCGGAGGGTCAAAGGGCAAGTGCTTCGCATTTAATAATGGGGGATGTTCCTTTGGGTCGAAATGTCGTTTTCGACACCAATCCCTTCATTGTGGTGGAGCGCACTCTGGGAAAGAATGCATGCGAGGGGCAGGGGGTGGTGGCCCCTCATCTGGGTGACAGGCTGGAGGTCCTGGTGCGAAGTAGGGCACCCACACCTGTGGACTTTCAGGCCATGTCCCCTTGGCTCGATGCTTACCCATGTAGCGCAGATGCACAAATGTTGCGGGATGGTTTCCTTCATGGTGTTCATCCTCCCATTGTCGGCCTAGTAAGTACGTTCTGTGACTGATTTCCCGTTGGTAGTAAGGAGGAAGGTCATGAAGGAAGTACATTTGGGCCGGATGATTGGCCCCTTTTCGGAGCCCCATCTCCCCTACTTGATTTTGTCTCCGGTCAGGGTTGTTCCAAAGAGGGTCCAAGGTAAATTTAGGTTAATACAGCATCTGTCTTGGCCTGAGGGTTCCTCAGTTAACAATGCAATCCCGGAGGACCTGTGTAGGGTCTCTTGTCAGTCCTTTGGGGAGGCTTTGGACATGGTCCAATCTTTCAGGGCTGGGGCTCTCATGGTCAAGATAGATGTGGAGTCTGCTTTCTGGTTGTTGCCCCTGCATCCTGAGTATTTCAGATTCATGGGTTTTAGGCTGGAGGATGGGTTCTGTCTGGACAGATGCCTTCCCATGGGGTGCTCGATTTCTTGTTCTTTTTTTGAGAAGTTTAGCACCTTTTTGCACTGGTGTATTTGCAGGCGGTCGGGCGAGTTTGGGGTGGCTCACTACTTGGATGATTTCCTTTTGGTGGGTCCCCCAGGCTCCTCATGTTGCTAAAGGGGGTTCTTTCGTTGTTCGCGGAATTCGGCATTCCCGTCGCATGCGAGAAAATGGAAGGGCCCTCCGCGGTTTTGTCTGTTTGGGGATAGAAATTGATACCCAGGAAGGGGTTTGTCATCTCCCCCGGGACAAGGTGGCCCGGTTACACAATGAGCTCGCTCTGGCGTTGGCTGCGGGTAAGATTAGCCTCCTTCAGGGTCAATCATTGCTAGAACTACTAAATTTTGCATGCCGGGTTATCCCCATGGGCCGTATTTTTAGTCGCAAGCTTGAGCGTGCTACATCAGGGGTGCGGTGCCCAAATCATTTCATCAGATTGTCAGCTGAGCTCCGGATGGACCTTAGGGTTTGGGTGGAGTTCATTTCTGCATTCAATGGAACACCCATTTGGGTTTCCCGAGTGGAGCCCAGTTGCATCCTTCAGTTATTTACGGATGCAGCAGGCTCTTCGGGTTTTGGGGCATACTTTAATGGTTGTTGGTGTGCTGCCCCTTGGCCAGTTGAGTGGGTGACCAGAGGCTTAATGAGGGATCTTCTCCTCCTTAAGCTCTTTCCAATTATGGGGGTAGGGGGGGGTAAGGTGCGCTCTTCCTGCTAGTAGTGGTGATGGTGTTGACTTGTGAGTGGTGTTAATTAGAATGTCTCTTCTGGTGGTGGTGGTGTTTTGGGAGTGAGAAGGAGGGTGTGATTGGGTATGGAGTGTAGTTTGGAGTAATGTGAAAAGGGGAATGAAATAGGATCAAAATGAGGCCGCGCCTGCCTACCACCTACCCTAACACACACCCCAACAAGGCCAAAATGCAAGCTAGACCAACGAGACGAGGATGCAAAGGTGGACAAACCAACAAAACCCAAACACTGACCAATCCCACACCACCCAACAGTACAGGTATCTTCAATCTAAGCAGGCGCACCCTCACACTGAATGACATCTCCGTACTAAACAAAGGACTTAAATTCGCCCCACATAACCCTCTTAACAAATTCGAAGCTTAACTTGATTTAAACAGATTCATCTGGAAACTCACCCTCAAAAAATACTTCATGTCCCATCATAAAAGAACCCATACATAACCAATACAAACACACTACACTCAAACCCCCATCCAGCTTCTTCCCCAGTCACCTAAAAGGCCACCTCATACACACTTTTGAACATCTGGTAACAGAGGACATCAACAAACTCAATACCTCTAACAAACGGCACAACCCAAACCTCACCACTAATGAAAAAAGTGCACTGAACAATCTCAAATCGGACAGAAACCTGATAATTAAACCAGCCGATAAAGGGGGGCATAGTGCTCCTGGACAAACTTGACTACATCGCAGAATCACACCGCATCCTTCAAGACAGAGACACATATGAGAAACTCAATTCTGACCCGACACTCAAGTTCAACCAAACACTGAAATGCATACTACTGACCGGTTTAGACACAGGCATCCTCAAAAAGCAGGAATATAACTTCATCCATAACCCAAACCCGGTCATACCCGTATTCTATTATCTCCCCAAGATACACAAAGGCACGACACACCCTCCAGGTTGACCCATCATTTCCAGCATCAATTCCATCTCCTCTAATCTATCACAATACATCGACCACTATCTTCAACCATACGTCAAACGCCAACGCTCACACTTACAGGACACAACACACATACTGAAAATACTCAAGGACACCACCTGGGGGGATGACCACTGGTTAGTCACCAGCGACGTCACATCCCTATACACGATCATCAATCACCAACAGGGTCTTGACAGCATCAAACACCATCTCAATCACGACGACACACTGGAACCAGAACAGATCACATTCATCCTCCAGGGCATTGAATACATTCTCACACACAATTACTTTTGGTTCGATGGGGACTTCCACCTGCAGAGGACTGGCACCGCTATGGGGACCAAGTTTGCACCCAGTTATGCTAACCTGTTCATGAGCAGTTGGGAGGACTCCCACATATGGACGGGTCATGACTGGGATGCGAATTTGGTCCTATGGACCAGATACATTGACGACGTCCTCTGCATATGGAAGGGTCCCCTACACACACTCCTTGACTTAATTCAATACATCAACAACAATGACAGGAACCTCAAATTCACGACCAACTACAGCCAAACCTCCGTCAACTTCTTAGACCTAGAAATATACATTGATAATCACCAGATACAGATCAAGACTTTTCAAAAACCCGTAGACGTCAACAGTTACATCCTCTCCAGTAGTGGTCATCACCCCTCCTGGCTCAGCAATATCCCCACAGGTGGATGAGACGCAACTGCACAAAACTCACAGACTATCACAAACAAGCCACAACACTTAAACAACAATTCACGGACAAAGCATACAAACCGGACACATTAGGAGCCACACTCACCTGAATAGGAAACCACTTCTGGAATACAAACAACAACCACAAAACACAGACAACCACGCTCCCTTCATCACACAATTCAACACCCAGGCAACACAAATAAAAAGAATCATCAACAAACACTGGCACTTACTTAAGGAAGATGCACAACTGACAAGTATCCTACCCAACAGACCCAAAGTCATCTACCGCAAGGCCCCCAACATCCATAACAAACTCGTATCCAACCACATTCCTCCCACCATCCGAACACAAAGCACTCTAGACAACTCCAAACTCACAGGGGGTTTCTTCCACTGCGGCTCATGTACCAACTGCGTCACACTAAAATATAGAAGCACCACACCCACTACAACATTCTCATCCACACAGATAAACACCATGTATAAAATTAAAGAACACATTTCATGCAACACTAACAACGTAATCTACCTCATACAATGCCCATGCAATCAACAATACATAGGCAGGACCACCAGACCACTAAAAACCAGAGTTGCCAAACATCTGAGAAACATCACCAAACAAACAGAGAACCATAACATACCCGTACACTACAAAGAATACCACCATAGCAGCACACAAGGCACCACTTTCATAGGAATCAAACACATGCAAAAAAACTGGACAGGCGGAGACCATAACAAAATCCTCAACAAGGAGGAACTTAGATGGATATTCACGCTGAAAACACTAACCCCCAGGGGACTCAACATTGACAACGAAGTCAAATCCATTATAACGAAGTAATCTCCAACCAGCCTACCCATGCTCTCTTCCAGCCCCAACCCCTATCACCTCACCTTTTATCACTCCTGTTAGTCCCTGCACTGCATCACCATTCAGCAAGTCTTTGCACACACCTACACCGCATTACCTTTCAAACACACCATTGGCCCAATATGATTACACGTATCACTCCAGCTAGTCCATGCACACAACTGCACCGTATCACCATTCAGCAAGTCCCTAAACACACACCTGCACCGCATTACCTTTCAAACACACCATTGGCCCAATATGATTACACTCATCACTCCAGCAAGTCCCTGCACACACCTGCACCGCATTACCTTTCAAACACACCATTGGCCTAATCTGATCACACTTATCACTCCAGCTAGTTCCTGCACACACCTGCACCGCATCATTCAGCAAGTCTCTGCACACACCTGTACCACATTACCTTTCAAATGCACCATTGACCTAATATGATTACACGTATCACTCCAGCTAGTCCCTGCACACACCTGCACCGCATCACCATTCAACAAGTCCCTACACACACCTGCACCACATTACCTTTCAAACACATCATTGGCCCAATATGATTACACTTATCACTCCAGCAAGTCCCTGCACACACCTGCACCGCATTACCTTTCAAACACACTATTGGCCTAATCTGATCACACTTATCACTCCAGCTAGTTCCTGCACACACCTGCACTGCATCATCGTTCAGCAAGCCCCTACACACACCTGCATCACATTACCTCTCAAACACACCATTGGCCTAATATGAATACACTTATCACTCCAGCTAGTCCTTGCACACACCTGCACCGCATCACCAATCAGCAAGTCCCTGCACACACCTGCACCTTATTACCTATCAAACACACCATTGGCCTAATCTGATTAAATTTATCACTCCAGCTAGTTCCTGCTCACACCTGCACCACATCACTATTCAGCAAGTCCCTGCACACACCTGCACCACATTACCTTTCAAACACACCATTGGCTCCATGAGTCACCTGATCACACCCCCACCCCCGGAAGTGCCCTACATAATAAGAACCTCAGAAGCATTGATCCTCTCACACCTCCTTGAAGAAGGCACCTGTGCCGAAACGTGTTGGAGACCCTCACATCAAACCCGACACCGATCCAGGCTGACCTCCACTAAAGATCCCCATCCCCACCAAGGACCACTAGTGCAGAAAGCTCTCAGCCCACCCGCCTACTGGTGCGCACCGCTCACACCTCCAGTGACCGGCTCCACCCCGGACCAGCCTCTCTCCCCCCCTGCTCCCAGGCGTGCTCAGCAACTCTCCTGGCCAGGGGTGTCTCCACCATTGATCCCCATTTCCACGAGGGACCGTCAGTGATAAGAGCATCCTGCACATCCGGCCGCAAGTCCGCCCAGCCAACATCGCCAGTGACCAGCTCCATCCTGGTCACACTTTCCACATCCCCCTCCTCCCTGGCTTTTTTTTAATCAGTATCCTGGGCAGACCACCCCCCAGGGGTGGTCCCAGCACACACGCTGTAACCCAGCCTCCCAGCGGCTCACCCATCCACACCTCTGGCTCCGCACCACCAGCGGCATGACCAAGAGCCAACTTTAGCTGCATACTCTGGTCGGTGACCTCCGCAGACCGATCAGAACAACCGTGCACCTGCAGCACACCAGCAACACGCTGATCCAGCTCACCAACAAACCTGCAGCTTCCAACCTATCTGTAACGGCCGCAACGTTGACCTACATCACCATAACAAAAAACCTACCGGTAGGTAAGTACGGCCAAGACTCACACCAACACGCAGGACACCGCACAGGTGTTCCAACCCACTCTGCAAATCCCCCCACCCCCCGAGACTTCCTAGACTGTCGACCATAGGTCCAGCAGGGGTGACGTGCATGGTCACTGAACCGCATGGGAAGGAGCCCCCTAAATGGGTCCACCTACCTCCCCAGTCTCATCACCACTCATCACTAAACCCCACCCACCTGCCCGGGATCTTAACAGAGCAGCATTGTGACTACTCAATAAAAGATTTTGCCCCAAATTACTGTCTCGCTGGCCTCATTTTAATCCTATTTCATTCCCCTTTTCACATTACTCGAAACTACACTCCATACCCAATCACACCCTTCTTCTCACTCCCAAAACACCACCACCACCAGAAGAAACATTCTAATTAACACCACTCACAAACACACACAAGTCATCACCATCACCACTACTAGCAGGAAGAGCGCACCTTACCCCCCCTACCCCCATACGTTTTCAGTGCGGGAAAGGTACTCCTACACAAAGGTGCAGCACCCCGAAACCACAACACCCCCTGTTGACCACCCCCTGGTCAACGAGAGCGCAGTTCTACCGCCAATCTTCATATCTTTCCAATTATGGTCTCCATTGAACTCTGCGGTCCTCCCTTGTGTAATCGCAGCGTCCTGTTTTGGTGCGACAATCTAGGTGTGGTGTACACGATCAACCGGCAGCGTGCAGCATCCTTGCCCGCTCTTCATCTTTTGTCCCAATTTGTGTTGTGTTATCTGCAGTACAATATCACTTTCGGGGCGCAGCATGTGCCTGGGGTGGATAATGATAATGCAGACTCCCTATCGTGCTTTGATTGGCCACGGTTCCGCACTTTGGCTCCGTCGGCATGTCAGGTCGGTGAGTTGTGCCCTTCTTATGTCTGGCAGGTTATAGAGCCGGCATGGAGGGGCTAGCCCATCGATCCCTGGTGCCACGTACCCTGAGAAGCTATAAGGCGGTCTGGGCTGAATGGCGCAGGTTTGCATCCCGCAGTGAGAATCGAGGTAAGGCTGGACGGTCACTTATCCTCAAGTTTGTTTGGAGTCTATTCGAGTTGGGCAGGTCAAGAGGTGTGGTCATAAAAATGTTGGCAGGCTTGTCCCATTTTTTTTCAGGTCAAGGATTTGGAGGTCCTTTCAAAGAGCTCTTTGGTTCAGAAGGCTGTGAAAGGGTTGGCCAGATTGGCTCCAGTTCCTCCCAACTCACGCAGACCCATTGATTTGTGACTGCTGGCACGCTTGCTCACGGCATTACCGTCGGTTTGCTCTTCCGATTATGAGGCCCAATTGTTCGGAGCGGCTTTCGTGATAGCTTATCACTGAGCTTTTTGGGTGTCAGAATTAGAAGCTCCCTCTAAGCGAGGCTCCCCATCCTTGCTCGTGTCCTATGTTTCCATTGAAAACACGGCGGTTCTTTGTCGGATACGTCGGTTTAAAACGGACCAATTGGGAAGGGGTCGTTGGGTTTCCATGCAGGCATGTGATGATCCTGAGGTGTGCACGGTTGTGCGGGCTAAGCAGTTCCAAAAACTTCGTCCCCTCGTGGAGGGGGCATGGCTGATACATGCAAATGGATCCCCTATGACTCATTTTCAATTTGGTTGGGTTTTAAAGCGTTGTCTAGAAGCGGTCGGGTTGCCCCCACGCGACTTTGGAACTCATTAATTCCAGATTGTTGTTACTGTATCTGGTTCCTCCATGGAGCAGATTGAGGCCTTGGGCCATTGGAAGTCTGGTGCTTACAAAAAGTACATCAGGCTTCAGTAAGTTGGTTTTCAAAAGTCTCAACTTGGGGAGTAGCTACTTGCCATTAGGGGGATCCTGAGGAATTTTGTTTTACCACTAGTTTTAGCCCAGGCTACAGCCGACTGGTGGATGTTTTGTGTTTTTTGCCTCAGGCCAAGTTGGGATTTTTCCCCCCCGCCCCCCACCCCCTTTCTTTCATGTCGCCATCTGCCTTAGCAGCCTAGGTGCTCTCCCGTCCAATACATGATTTAGGCTGATTACACCCTAATGGGGTCAGCGGCATCACCGATCTCGGTGGGTATCACATGGTGTCATTGGGCGGGAGTTGGATACCTTAGGCAGGATTATGGGCTGGCGGATAAGTGCCCCCCCATTTGGAAGATTGTCATGGTGTAGATGGCGATATTGCATTTTGGGGCCGTTCTTTCTGAGCCACCATACTGTGTCTGTCTCTTTGCTTTCTCTCATTAGCTAGTTCATTTACAATTATTATAGTTCAGTTACAGTTAGGTTACTTATTAGCTTAAGAAATTTTGAATACAACTTTAAATACATTAAAATAAATTTTATATAAAATATAAATAAAGCTGGCCTTTCTTTCCCCTATGCAAGTCTCAGTGTCGTTATTTCAGGTTTTATATTGTGGTTTACCCTTTGCTGTATCGGGGAAGGTACCCATCAGGTGATGGGGAGTTTATGGAATAACTATAATGGGAGAGTTAAAAATAAATTATGATCTCCACCCATGAGGTCACTGGAAAAACAATTATCACCTAGTGATAACCCCTATCTGCCCCGCTTTCCAGGGGAAAAGGGGTTATCAACACAGGTAAGTGCAATTTATGTAGGGGGTTCAATCAACAATATCTAAGATGGTCCCGTACTTACCGATTGTTCTCACTTCTCATACTCTGGTATGGGGAATGCATTGTGGTTACTTTTTAATAAAACTGCAGTTTTATTTAAAATCATAATGCCATTTATAGATGGTGTTACTGATAAAGTATCCATTGCCTGCAATGGGGACCCACCAAAGCCTTTGCTGTATTCCCACCAGATTAAACAGGTATGGCAAAGGGTTAATATGGAATACAAATGCATGACAGCTATCCGCACACACACATTTCACATTAACCCTTCACCTGCAGTGTTAGCTTGCTAGCAACAGAAAAGAGGATTACCCTGAGGATGGTGGGGAAGTTACACCATTGGACAGGTAAATATTGATAAATACCAGTGGTGTCCTGGAAACTAGTACTGCAAGTAGCAGGATATACTGTCCGTTGAAATAGTTAATGAGAAATAGAGCCCCTAAGAGTATATACTAGAAATAAAAAATGCAACTTTACACTACATTGTAAGGAAAACCCCACAGACGTACATGCAATGAATTTCTCATCTTCCAAAACCATCTAAACAAAGGCTGAGGAAAGAATAGTGCACACACCCTATGCAGCTGCCAATGTATTGTAATGCTTATTAGCCATACGATTACCTCTCAGCTTTATCATACACTGCCCTCTGCTTATGCTCCATTCCATTCAGCTGTCATTAAACAGAGCAGAAATGTGCCTCACAGAGGGCAAGAGACATACAAATGAACATCACAGCAACACACTGGATGAAACCTAGATATATTGTGTATTTGTCCCAGACACTAACCCAACAGGTCGCTCCCACTCTATGATGATGTTTTTATTTACTCCTGTTGCTAATGTAATCTCTGCTAAACCAGTGCAACCTCAACATACACCTGCATCTGGCCGAATAGATTGTGGATCATGGTACTCACCACTGTAATTGAGCCGCAGGAATTCCCTAACTGTGACCAGCATTAAACTTAAGCTATTAGCACCTATTTATCACTGGTGTTAGTGTGCCCCCCCCAAAAAAAAAAACAAACTTGTGTTTATGTACTTCTGTCACACTGCGAATACATCCGACACCATTTTGGGTCCAGAATCCAACTTCAGAATGTTATTCAACTTCTTTTCCTCTTCTGATTTTTCCACTACCATGTGGAACTTATTCTGAGCCGCAGACAGCTGCTCTTCCAGCTGGGCAAACTTTCCCATGGTGCCTTCAAAGATTGCTTTCCATAACTTTAAATTCAGCAAGTCTCAACTTTTGTCTGGCTACTTCAGACTCTGCCACATTTAATTCACATTGCAACTCCAGCTCTTTGTTATTCCTCTCCATTTGGAATCTTTGCAACTGGTCCCGTGAACTTATGTGGCCAGAGGCCGGCCCCACGTGTATAATGGCGGGTGCGGCACTGAAGGAGTTAACCCCCGTGCTGCGGCGCCATTTTAAAAGGACAAAAGGCGCCAGGCACCCATTGTAAATGTGTACTCTGTAGTAGGCGCTGAGTGTTTAAAAAGAAAAACATATTTAAAATGGTGGTATGTCCAGATCTGAGCCAGGACGGCAGGTCCTGGGTTACAGTGCTGCAGGGTGCAAATGCTGATGCTGTACACAGGCATGAAATGTGAATGTATTTAAAATGTATGATTTTAACCACTTAACTGACTAATTCTTTTTCCAAAAACCGCTCCAAAATTGTCGGTTTCTTTTATGATTGAATTAGGTCAAGAACATAATTTTAAACTTATCCATCACTATTTTATATTAAAAAAAATATTTTTTTAATAGACAGTATAAAATAAAAATAGCAATTTGTATGTTATACTGCAGTGATGGCCATTGACAGCTGTATCATCAATGGTTCAACCATCGTTAGAAGCCATCAATTGTTTAGCGATTGGTCGAGGAAATCTGTGTACACCACAACTGCCGAAGTTTCAGAAACATCGATTGAGGGTTGCCATTGATTGTGTAACATTGATGGCCACCAACAATGGCAAACCACTTGTTTTCAGTCAGACCATCGATGGTTTACAAACCATCGATGGTCGGTTGCCATTCCAAATCAGAGGCTCTGCTATATCTATTGATTATTTATATATATATATATATAATTTATACGCACACACACGTGTGTGTGTGTGTGTGTATATATATATATATATATATATATATATATATACACATTATATATATATATATATATGTGTGTGTGTATATATACATGTGTGTGTGTGTGTGTATATATATATATATATATATATATATATATATATATAATGTGTGGCCTGGCCCTTATACAAAAGGGCATAATTAGGGAGGAGGAGGAGGAGCTGCTGAGGCCGGAGGGAGTGGCCCTGAACATAGCAGAGCGGTGGCTACCAGAGCTGCCGCTGCTGCTTCTACACAGAAGTGATCACATAGTGATCACTGTAGAGCCGGAGCCGCAGCGGGAGGATCTCCCGCTGGCGGCCCGGATACAGAGCAGAGCGGCGGCTGCCGGAGCCGCCGCTGCTGCTCCTACACAACAGAGCCGGAGCCGCAGCGGGAGGATCTCCCGCTGGCGGCCCGGATATAGAGCAGAGCGGCGGCTACCAGAGCCGCCGCCGCTGCTCCTACAGTAGAGCCGGAGCCGCAGCGGGAGGATATAGAGCAGAGCGGCGGCTACCAGAGCCGCCACCGGTGATCTACAGTAGAGCCGGAGCCGCAGAGGGAGGGTGTCCCGCTGGCGGCCTGGATATTGAGCAGAGCGGCGGCTACCAGAGCCGCCGCCGCTGCTCCTACAGTAGAGCCGGAGCCGCAGCGGGAGGATGTCCCGCTGGCGGCCCAGATATAGAGCAGAGCGGCGGCTACCAGAGCCGCCACCACTGCTCCTACAGTAGAGCCGGAGCCGCAGCGGGAGGGTGTCCCGCTGGCGGCCCGGATATTGAGCAGAGCGGCGGCTGCCAGAGCCGCCGCCGCTGCTCCTGCAGTAGAGCCGGAGCCGCAGCAGGAGGATGTCCCGCTGGCGGGCCGGATATAGAGCAGAGCGGCGGCTACCAGAGCCGCCGCTGCTGCTTCCTGAAGGGGTGGGTCTGGCTGCCCGATCACTGCTGGCCACAGTGATCGGGTCACCGCAGCAGCCACGGCTACATAAGCCCTGGCTGCTGGAAGTTGATAGCCTATGGAAGCTCGCCGGGAGGGGGGTGCTGGCGGTGCACGATCACTGTGGCCAGCAGTGATCGGGACACAAAGGAGGGGGAGACTCGGGTGTAGAGGGACCAAAAGGTCCCTCTGATATAGGCGGCAGTGGGAAGATTAACTTCCCATAGCCGCCTAGTGGCCATTTCTGACTGGTCGTATCAGATACGACCATGTCAGGGAAAGCCGAGTCTGGTTTGGTCGTATCCGCTGTTGTCATCCATAGGGGCTGTGTCCACTCCATAGTCCATAGGGGCTGGCTGGGCTGTGTTGTGCAGTGTATTGTCCATAGGAGCTGTGTCCACTCCATAGTCCATAGGGGCTGGCTGGAATGTGTTGTGCAGTGTCCCATAAAGGCTGTAGTCCTAAAGGGGTGCTGTAGCGTTGTTCAGGGGGTGCTCTGTCCATCAGGGGTGCTCGGGGGGAGCAAAAAAAATATTTTTTTGCTTGTGTGCGCTGTAGCCGCACGTGCATCAACAAAGTAGCGCCAAGCGTGCACCTGTGCCATAAGTAAAGGGCCAGCTGGCTCATCTGTTGAAGGGTGGTGTAACCCCCAAAGTGCCAGAGAAAAAAAAACGAAGTTTTTCTGTGTTTGTGTGCGCCTTTAGCCGCAAGTATATCAATATCACATAAATGGGAGGGCAAAAATTTGTCCGATAAAAATAAAATAGGGAAAGGTCAAGAACCACTTCCTCCTAGTGCTGAAGCTGCTGCCACTAGTCATGACATAGACGATGAAATGCCATCAACGTTGTCTGCCAAGGCCGATGCCCAATGTCATAGTAGAGGGCATATAAAATCCCAAATGGCAAAGTTCAGGAAAATGACCTTAAAATATAAATTTAAATCTTCTGAGGAGAAATGTAAACTTGCCAAAATGCCATTTACGACACGGAGTGGCAAGGAACGGCTAAGGTCCTCCCCTATGTTCATGACTAGTGGTTCAGCTTCACATGATGATGGAAGCCCTCCGCCCGCTACAAAAATCAAACGAGTTAAGTTGGCAAAAGCACAGCAAAGAACTGTGCATTCTAATTCTAAGAAGATATCACAAATCCCCAAAGAGAGTCCAAGTGTGGTGGTGGTTGCGATGCCTGCCCTTACCAACACTGGACGGGAAGAGGTGGCTCCTTACACCATTTGCACGCCCCCTGCAAGTGCTGGAAGGAGCACCCACAGTCCACTTGCTGATATTCAAATTGAAAATGTCACTGTTGAAGTACAACAGGATGAGTATATTGGTGTAACTGGCGCTGAGGAGGAAGTTGACGAGGATTCTGATGGTGAGGTGGTTTGTTCTAATTGGGCACCGGGGGAGACAGTTGTTGTCCGTGGGATAAAAAAAGCCCATCACGGTCATGCCTGGGCAGAAGACCAAACATTCCACCTCTTTGGAAATATTTCTATCCAAATCCGGACAACAACTGTCTTGCCATATGTACCATATGTAAAGTTGCAATATGTAGGGGTAGGGACGTTAACCACCTAGGAACATCCTCCCTTATACGACACCTGCAGCACGTTCAAAAAAGTTACTGTCAAGTTCAGAAACTGTGGCTAAGACCGTAAGCAGTCCAGAGACA
This sequence comes from Taudactylus pleione, assembly GCA_031769625.1. NCBI lineage: Eukaryota > Metazoa > Chordata > Amphibia > Anura > Myobatrachidae > Taudactylus > Taudactylus pleione. The sequence goes on along the minus strand of JAUIMM010000225.1, from coordinate 1,297,576 downwards.
CCTAAATCCTTTTTTCCTGTTGTATCCAAGCACCTGCAAACCACACCGTCAACTGCCTCCTCGTCAATTTCCTCCTGAGTCAGGATCGGAAGTAGTCCTGCAGGCCATGTCACTGGCATGACTGACTCTCCTATCCGGGATTCCTCAGGAGGATCCTGCATAGCTACGCCTACTGCTGCTGCTGGGAGTCGTTCATCATCCCACAGAGGAAGTAGGAACACCACAGCTTCTTTTACTAAGCAATTGACTGTCCAACAGTCCTTAGCGAGGAGGATGAGGTACGACAGCAGTCATCCTGAAGCAAAGCGCATAACTGAGGCCTTGACAGCTATGTTGTGGTTAAATGTGTGTCTGCTATCCGCCATTAGTGCAGTGGGATTTAGACAATTGATGGAGGTAGTGTGTCCCTGGTACCAAATCCCATCTAGATTCCACTTCACTAGGCAGGCGATACCGAGAATGTACAGAGATGTCAGAAAAAGTGTCCTCAGTGTCCTAAAAAATGCGGTTTTACCCAATGTCCACTTAACCACTGACATGTGGACAAGTGGAACAAGGCAGACTAAGGACTGTATGACTGTGACAGCCCACTGGGTAGAAGCACACAGCCGACAACTTCTTAGAGAAACTGAGGGAAATCATCGCCCAATGGCTTATCCCACTTAGACCCTCCTGGGGATTTGTGATATCTGACAACGCCACCAATATTGTGCGGGCATTACATCTGGGCAAATTCCAGCATGTCCCATGTTTTGCTCTCACAATAAATTTGGTGGTGCAGACTTTTCTGAAAAATGACAGGGGCGTGCAGGAGACGCTTTGGGTGGCCCGAAAAATTTCTGTCCACTTTCACCATTCAGCAATTGCGTGCCGATATTACTCGGAGCAACATTTTCAAAAGAGTCACCACAAAGGATTTCAAACCACTTTAAATCACTTCCTTCACAGACCTTCACTATCAAACTGGATGCTCTAGTCCTGGATTTGCAAATCTCCAGCTTTAGACTGGACCGTTGTAGCAGGCCTTCAGCCTTTAACACATTTCTTTTTATTTCCCATAATTCTTGGCACAATATACACAGGAACAACTTGCTTTTGTTTTCATTATATCACACTTTGCCTTCAAAAGTATTTTCAACACAGAAAAACATCTTTCTTCATGTGGCACTACAATTACCAGAATGTATCAAGCAGTCTCAACAGCCATTCAATAGGAATCTCTGCTCCACACCACACTAAATTAGCCAGACCTGACTTAACGAGTTTGAGCATTTCAGCAGAATAAACTATACAATTTATTTTAACCCTTCCAATGCTGCAAAAAAATCCAAATGCTTTGCCTTTTACTGCAGGAATTTGCTCTTTTCTCTTCACAGACACAATATATATTTCAGAGCTGGCAATTTCCAAGCATTTGCATGTGTCATAATGGTTTTCCATAAACTGTATGCAGGCAATTTGCAGATAACTCTCTTCAAACAAAACTTCATAATGACTTATCTTCACTCACCAGTCTTATGCATACTTGCCTACCCTCCCGATTTGGTAGGGAGCCTCCCGAAAATCGGGTGCCGCTCCCAACCTCCCGGGAAGGCAGGCAAGTCTCCCGGCAGCTGCCGACCCCTCCTGCCCCCCACCGCAATGACAGGAAAATCCTCGGCAGCGGGGGTGCCTGTGATGTGATTCACGTCGAATCGCGTCATTTTGGTCCCGCTCCCTGCTTTACGCTGCCTGTAATATCTGTAGCGGGGCCCAAATGACGCAATCACGTGGCTCCGCCCCCGCTCCACCCACAAACTCTTGTAGTCTGGCCGGCCCCGCCCCCGTTTGCTGGCCACGCCCCCCCAGTCAAGCCGATCTGGCTGCTCCCTCCCGGAAGGGGCAGCCAGATAGTCGGCAAGCATGGTCTTATGAGCATTGCACTGTTGAGTTCACTATGCAGTCGCAGTACACATCCATTAACTGCTGTATTCCATCTTTTCTGCATAGATCGAATTTGCCAGCATTCTCCTCCATATTGTGATGACACAGGGTAATTAGCTCGGTAGATTGGTGTCAGTGGTGCAGTGATTAGGTGCAGAATTAGAGACCACACATGGCATTCCAGTAATGATAAATGAAAATGGTGCTTTACTTCCAGCATGGAAACCAGGAATCAAAATGAACAGAAAATAATAAACAACCTAGCCCTCTCTTAGTGCACTAGCTCACTTCTTGAGCCTTCTCTATAGAAGCAGATAATCTGCATGAAAGTCTCTCACAATCTTTGAGATTGGTGTTCCTTCCTGCCAAACATAGGACTGGGTACTGTCCTCCTGGCCTAGTACAGCTTTCACAGCTTGTTGGCTGCGACCTCTCACAAGGACAGTGTCAGAGGTATAGGGATCTCCCTGCCTCCTTGCAGGTATGATCCTGACCACCTGGCCTGCTATACTGACTGCAGCCCCGCCTGGACTGGCTGCTGGATATCCACCAGCAGCCTCACCTGGGCTCTGGTCTCATGGCAGCCAATAGGCATCTTGTGTATATATGTGTGTATGCGTGTGTATAAATAAATATAAATATATGTAATCAGCACTACAGTCAGAATACAGTTCAAAGGTCGCGTTAATAAGGTCAATGTTTGAATGTTTTAATTACATTTTTCATCAGGACATGAAATAAAACAAAGCACAGCTTACCTTTATCCCCAAGTGAAGACGCGTACTGACACGGGGCGGGACTGCACACCCGGCCGCCGGCACACACTACTAGTGTCATCCGACTATCAACCAGGTCCGACAGAGGTGACGTCAGTCCGCATCACAATGGTAACATAATAACACCAATGTGCAAACCCTGAGATAAAATACAATATCATTACAACATCACCACCAATGAACAAATTCCTATGTAAATGCAGTATATAGTGTACCGCAGCTACTGTACCGCATTCCTTGGCAGCATTACGATACTGGATGATTGTCCATATAATATGAGTAATGCCACAATTAACTACTTGGATGTTGCCATCTCTATTAAGAATGGGGTGATAAGTACTACCCTTTTTTCTAAAGAAACAGACATAATTAATCTGTTACACGCCAATAGCTGTCATCCACGTAGTTTGATACCAGGCCTGCCGTACTCGCAGTTACTATGTATCAGACGGATTACATCAGATGACAAAACTGCTGAGATGGATTTGATGATAACTAAGTTTATAGAAAGAAGTTATTCCCCTTATGATCTTGCATGTTCCAAATCCAAAGTAATGAGTATTAGTAGAGATGATCTGCTTAAGAGTAAAAATACTAAAGAGCCCGTTGCTACTTTAACTCGGGTGAAGCATTATAATCAAGCCAGTACTAAAATTAGTACAGTATTTAAAAAATTGTGGCAACTCATTCAATCCAATAGTGAGCTGGAATTGTCCAATACAAAATTAATGCCATGCTAAACACGCGGAAGAAATTTGAGGGACATTCCGGTTAAGACATACATTACCCCCATTGAGAAAGGGAGACTAGAAAGATGTAGAGTTAGAAGGGACTGTGTGAGATGCACCTGTATGACCTGCCGCTACTTAATACCGGGGGATGTCTTCTGCCATCCGCTCCAGGGTAAGAAATATATCATCAGACATACACTTACTTGCAATACTCCCTATGTAGTTTATCAGATCATTTGCCCATGTGGTCTGTATTCCGTCGGGAAGACTGAGAGACCATTCAAAGAAAGGATGGCAGCACATCGTTCCTCTATTCGCACTGCCCTTGAAAAGAGTAGTAGCGAACAACCAGTCGCCAGACATTTTGCTACTATACCACATCCCTTGGCAGCATTACGATACCGGATGATTGATCACATCCCGGTATCACTAAGGTGAGGTAATCGTGCCTTAAAGCTTATCCAGAATGAGGCCAGGTGGATACACCAGTTGGAAACCCTTGCACCCATGGCCTGCAATGTCTGATGTAATTGTATTCTTTTTGTGTATGCGGAGCATTGAGACTGAGTATAGCTTTTTTGTTATATTATATTATATTATTAGCTTAGTATTATATACAAATTAGGAAAGGGGAAGGTGGGAATGACGATGCACAGGCAAATAATTGTTTTAAGTATAATAAATATGAAGTATTAACAAACCACTATTTCTATAGCAAATTTGCAGAATATGGGGATAGTAACCAAGATATATACGGTAGTGGCGGGGCTCGCTAGAGTTGAAATAGAATAATTAGAAAAGACAGACAAATGAAACTGTTTTGCGAGCACTCCTTAAAAAAATTAATCTGAAAAAAAAACTTTTAATGCAGTATACTCTAAAATTAGTTGGATTTCACATACCATCCAACTAACACTCATACATATAAGACATACATTATATAAAAAAGCAGATATTACAATCTCAGATTGTTGTCTGCTGGCACTTGTAGTTCCACAAATGCAAAATGGCAGGCATGCTGGCACTTGTAGTTCCGCTGTAAAGTACAATAGTGTTACATTATTTGACCCCCCTATTACCCCCATACCCACCGCTCCAGGGGTATAGGGATGAGCCCCAGGCTTCAGCATAAGCCTGTGGTGCTCGGGAGGGTCCCCAATTCCCCCGAGATCACCGGCTTGCGCTGACCGACTTGGGGTGCAATGCTTTGGACCTGGAGCCCCAGTGATTGGGTCTCCGGGCTGTGGCTTTACACCCCAGTCAGTTGGGTCTGGTGCTGGTCTTAAATATAGGGGGTACCCCACGTCTTTTTTGCCCCCTATATTTAAAACCAGCACTAGTCCCTGCAGCCTGGTGTTGGTTTCTAAAATACGGTGGAACCCTACACATTTTGTTCCCCGTATTTTTAGAAACCACCGCTGGCTGGCAAGCCTGGGGCTGGTTTGGCTTTTGGGGGGAGACTTTATGTAATTTTTTTTGTAAATTTTTACTAGTAATTTTTTACAGGTTAAAAAAAACGGGAATTTTCGGGAAATATTCTAGGGACCCCCCTAAAGATGTGTAGACATGGGGTGTCACTATGGTTACCCCCATTTTTAACTACTGAAGGAAGTCGGGGTTTCTAATAGCCGTGGCAGGTGCATAAATGCGGCTTTGAATAAGGTGATGCAGAAGAGCATTTAGAAGTTTTTTAGGGCAAAACAACTATGGCCATCAAATTTGGGGTACTTGAAAATGGGGTTCAGCATATTTTAAAGTTGCTAAAGTGACTTCAAAATATTGTGAAAAACCCACCTGCCGTAAACACCTGCAACCAAAAAAACACTTGGGGCATACTTGGGGACCCCCCCAGAGTCAAGTTCGCTATTATTTAAGTTTGTACCCCCACCTTTTTTTTTTCATCCCCTTTTTCAAAGTCTATTTTTGGTGTGCCCTTAATTTTTTTTAACATTTTTTTTGACACAGATTACCTTTCGGGGACTGTCTGAAGGCTGCACGCTGGTTTCCGGAATGTTGCATCCCAAAACCCCAATTCTGCACTTTTTAACGCCTGCCATTCATAGGCGATACTTTACCGCCTATTACATTGAATTGACTTAATGCCTAGGCGGAAAGTCTTTCAAAATGAATATGGAGGAAAACTAAAACAGGAGATAATGATGTCATCGGCGGTAAATTACCGCAAATCCGGACTTAACGCCTCAAATTGAATACGGCCCTTAAATGCAATCAAAAATATGCAAGATCTTTTTATTTTGTAGAGATGACCGGGCCTGGCTACTGTTGTCACTTGTGTCAGGGGCTGGCTGCTTAATGTCCATAGGGGCTGGCTGTCTGTTGTCCATAGAGGCTGGCTGGCTGTGCTGCTGTGTTGTCCAGGGGGTGCTCACTGCTCTGTCCATCAGGGGTGCTCTTCATCTTCACCCCCAGTGTGAAAATCGATGGACATCATCTTTTCCACATTTTGGGGAAGTAGTCTCAGGCCAATAACCTGCAAGGTTCCTGGCTGTGCTGAAAACTCTTTACACACTAGAAGGTGGGCAGCTCAAGTAAAGCAAAGGCAGTTTTGTGTAAGGGCCTCCAAATTGCCTCTTTTTCCTGCCAGTAGTTATTAACATGTATCTCTTTCTCTTCAGATCTGTGGGCCTGATTCATAGCCGCTCGTAAGCTCCGAGCAATGTTCGCACATCTGCGCATGCGTATGGGTCGTAATGCGCATGCGCCAACCAGTCAGTGCGGTCGGAAATCGTGTGTTCGCAAAATACCGAGTGCCTGCTAATTTGAGTGACAGGATGAGGCGTTTGTGGGTGGTAACAGGGGAAGGTGCTTGAAAATGGGGAGTGGAGATCCGAACGCAGGCATGCCAAATGGTCAAAATGGGCGTTTTAAGGGTGTGCATAATTAACAAAGCAGCGTCAACGACCACGTCACTTGGTTGTCTCTTAGCCTGAACTGTTCACATGATTGCGGTAGGAAAATCCAACCACAAGCACTGCGAGCAGTTCAGACGCCTTTCGATGTACTCGATTAATCTAATAAATAGCGGAGATGACGTATGATGCGAACGGCCAGGGGGCGTCTTTACAAAATAGCGAGCGCATATTTCGTTCGCTCGCTCAGACATAGAGGTGTCAACAGACTGCAAAGAGCGAGCGCTCTATTAAAATATCCGGCCCCTTTTTCTGAACGAGCGAGCGCAAATAGCGTCCGGCTCTGAATCAGGCCCTGTGTCCGTTGGGAAGAAAAAACAATGTTTTCATCCACTCCCAGCAGTAGGTATGGTGCTCAATAATTCTCAAGAAAGACATAACATAAGACTTAAACCTTGAATCTTAAATGTTGCATTTGCTGCTCTATTCCGCTTGTCCACAATATCTGCTCTAGTTAAGTGGACAGTGGGTACAAAGTTTTGCAAAGGATTATTTAACAGTCAATTGTTTTTTTAAAGCACTTTACCTGGTCCCCTTCAGGGATGAAAATCCACTCCTAGCCACAGAAGAAGGCACAAGATTCTCAAGAAAGACCCAACGTTAGGCCTTAAGGGGTAAATTTAATTTACTAAAGTGAGAGTTTTTAGAAGTGAGTTTTAGAAGTGATGTTGCTTGCACATAGCAAATAATCAGATTATAGCTATTATCTTCTAGAAATTGCTAGGTAAATGATGTTAAGTCGAATCTGATTGGTTGCTATGGGCAACATCACTTCTAAAATGCACTTGTAAAAACTCTCACTTTAGTAAATTAAATTTACCCCTTAATATCTTTGTGCTGAATAACTGGCAGTTTGGAGGCCACTAACTGTTTTTTTTAAAATGTCCCTGTACAGGTTGGGAAATGCTTTTTCATCTGGAAAGCACTACTAGAAGTCTACCTGGTCCCCTTCTGGGATGAGAAAATCCACTCCCAGCAGCAGCAGGCATGGTGCTCAAGGATTCTTCTGGGGCAAGGACTGATGTGTATGAGTAAAATATTTTTTTGCAATGCCTCCTCCCCTCCCCTTCTCCCTCATCAATTTTACTTTGGAATAAAAATTTTTTATTAAATTTACTGCCAAACCCTTCCTGTCCCTGCCTTCAACTACATACATACTCCAACTCCCTCAGGCCTCTCTTGAATAATAAAAACATTTGTTTCCTGAATTTCCATGTTGGAAGTTGAACTGCCACGTGTTTGTGCCGCCCACTGCTGACGCTTAGTTTAGTCAGCCAGCTAGCTTGGTGCAAATTTTGGGCCTAAACTGGATGAAAACAATATAGTGAGCTGTGAGGTTGTCAACATTGACAGGAAACGAGTGGAAATAAATGTTATTGAGGTTAATACTGGATGAACAAAAACAGGCCCATTTTATGTTTTTAGCTGTTTTATGATTTTTTTTAAGAAAAACTTGAGATCCCAAACCAAAAATCAAAACACAGAGGGACAGTTTTGGCCAAACCAATCCAGAACCAAAACCCATTGAAAGATCTCTCTCCTGCACCTGGAGCGCCCATAGGCTCAAAGTAGTTTACACCATCTGAAGATGGTATAAACTACCGGGGCTAAACTCTGAAAAGTTTTGCTTTTTGGAGTTTAGTACATAGGGGTCAGATCGTAGTCCCCATTTATAATAATGGGGACTGAGATCTTCAGTGCTAATTAGCAGTTTGCCAGAGATTTCTGTGAAATCTCCTGCATTATGCTATTGATACATAAGAACAATGCATAAAATTAGGCAGAGACTGCAGTTTCTGCATAATTTTATGTAAATATCAGCTTGATCCATATGCCCCTAAATGTTCCTGTGAATTTGTGTTTGCTTCGTCTGTCACTGGATGCAGTCTTCAGTTTATACAGTTATTAACACTACTTTTTGTTCGCAGACGTCATTATCTCAAACTAACGTACTGTCACAAATAGCCTATTTTGCAAGGTGAAGTCAGTTTTAAAATTCACGCTGCTGCTTTCGGATTTTTGATAAATACATTCAATTCAGATAAAAAAGACTGAAGCTATAAAAGTTGAAGGAATTATTCTAAAATGTAGAGAAAAAAGAAGTGAAACATATTTACTAAGCAGTGTTAGGAGACAGAGTGAAAAGAAAAGAAAGTAATAAAGTGCCAGTCAATCAGCTCCCAACTGTCATCTCACAGGCTGTGTTTGAAAAATTACAGTTGGGAGCTGATTGGCTGGCACCTTATCACGTTCTTACTTTTCACTCTGTCTCCTAACACTGCTTAGTAAATAGACAACAGAGGGAGAGAGAAAACATGAGACTGACAGATGGAGAGAAGGATGAAAGAAAGGAAGGTGTGAGACAGAAGGAAGGAGAGTAGTAAAGAGACAGTTGATCAAGAGAAAGTAACATAGTGACATGGGCAGAGATAGAGAGGTACAGAAGAGAGGGAGAATAAGTAAGAAAGTTTAGGCAGACGGAAAGAGGAAGATGATAAGAGTATTAGGAGAGAGTGAGAGACACAGAAAGAGAGAGAAATAATGAGACAGGTGAGAGAGGGGGAGACTGATTACAGCAAAAGTCAGGGGCATATCTATAATCGGTGTAGGGTGTGCGGGGTACATGGGCCCCTGGATAGAGGGGGGCCCCGCACTGCACACCATGCACCCATAGTATTATTTACCTCTCCGGAGTCCCACAGTGCGGGGGTCCGGCGCTGTAAAAACGACTGGAAAATGGCTGACGCAGACATTTTCCCATTGTTTGCGCATGCGCAGTACAAGTGACTGGCGCATTCTCTATAGACTCTGGGCACACTCTAGTGCCCAGAGTCTATAACTCCGGCACTGGCAGTGCACAGCTCAGTGTGCTGCTGGCCGCCAGACAGAGAGGAGGGGTTAACTACCCATTGGCCAGGATGGCACTCGCCAGGGGCACCGGCCAAAGGGGGGTGCCGTATGGCAGTGCCACCAGCAGCCAAGAGGTGGACTACCCTAGGGGCAGAACTAGCTGTGGTTCGCTGTGGTGCATGGGCCCAAAGCCACCGCTGCACCCACAGCTAGCCCCCGGGCCCCACAAGTGTAGGGCAGGCTGAGGTGAGAGCGGTCTGCCCTACACAGTAACAAACACACAGCTGCCGGCTGTGTGTTTGTTATAGCAGCCAGCCAATGAAAGTAAGACAGATGCTCATTGGCTGCTGCGTCCACGGAGGGAGCTGGCTGGACCTCACTCATGAGCTCCTCCTTCTGGCTACCCCCACAGCGGGTGATGGGAAAAATGCCATGAGGTCTCTCCCATAGTGCAGAGTGGGCCGGGAGGTGCGTACAGCGGCGGTCGCATCAGGATCAGGGATTCAGGTAAGTTTTTTTTTTTTCTGTGTGTGTAAGCACAGTTGGGCTACTAAGGGGAACTGTGAAGCTGGTGGCTGCTACTGGGGGCACTTTATGAGGGGTGGTGGCCACTACTGGGGGCACTGTATAGAGGGGTCCGCTACTAGGGGCACTGTATAGGGGTGACTAGTACTGGGGGCACTGTATAGGGGGGACTTCTACTGGGGGCAATGCAGCATAGGTGGTATTACTACTGGGGCGCTGCATAGGGGGGACTACTACTGGGAGCACTGTATGGGGGGTGGCCACTACTGAGGGCACTGCATAGGGGGACTACTACTGGGGGCACTTCATAGTGGGATAGCTGGGGAATCATTTTAAGTACTTATTTAATGTATAGTGTAATTATTCAGATATTATAGGGGGAGGGGGGTGCCAGTCCATTAGTTTGCCAGGGGCGCATAGATCCCTAGAAACGCCCCTGGCAACAGTGTATTGGGAGTGATAACTAGTTAATACTACACACAAGGGAAATCACATCAAATGGAACATGTTTCACAGAGTTAAGCATACTCTTACCTGCTGAGCAGATGTCTCCTGTCTGTGAGGAGAACGGAGAGAATAAGGAGTCTATTTATCAAGCAGTGAAAAGTGTGGAGAAGTGAACCAGTGGAGAAGTTGCCCGTAGCAACCAATCAGCTCCTAACTATTATTTTATAGACTATACTTGATAAATGCTACTTCAAAGCTGATAGGTTGCTATGGGCAACTTCTCCACTGGTCCACTTCTCCACACTTTTCGTAGCTTGATAAATAGACCCTTAAGCCTTGTACTGAGCTGGAGTGAGCACCTGGGAGTGTTCTGCAAGGCTGGGCATATGAGTAGCGGAGACTGTAAATCACACACACACGTTTCTGTTTACACAAGGAAGAGGAAACTGGCCACACTACATATACACAGTTGCCGAAGTGAAAATTGAGAAGTATGCACAATGTAAGTGATTGATTGGAATTTGATAGTTTTACAATGAAAGCAGAAGGAAAAGCAACGGTCTGACCACCATGTACCGGCCCACTTCAGTGGCAGCATATATAGATGTAAGTCTTTAATACAGTTGATGCCTTCCCTGTTGCCCATGGCATTAACCCTGTACTCAGAAATAAAAACAGAGAGTGACTTGAGCGTGGTGAAAAATTTCACATCTTTATCAAACTGACATTAGAATTTTAAATGATGGGAAAACATCACTTCAGTACCCCAGCACCTGCCATAACCGTACACATTTGGAAGCATTCATCTGCCCCCTGTGCCTTACAACTACCACTCCACCTTCCTCAGATATGGCTCCTGTAGACTGGCTTTCATCTTCTGCTGTGTCTGCCTTTATACTGTATATACTGGTTTTGTTTTTCCTGTCTCCTTACCTTATGCTTGAGACTTCTGCATTTCATCTTCTAGTGACCCCGCAAGCGAATAATCATTGTACGTAGGTTACATGGTATCTTAGCCACCCACTGTTGCTGTCCATATATTAGAAAACCCCAGTAGCAGAGGTGTAACTATAGTATAGTCATGGTAATGGGTGTGGCCAAAAAAACATAGTAGGGTTACAACCATTTTATTTCTCAGATTTTAGACTATTTTCTTACTCCTCTAATAATAAAAATGTTTTTATGGCATCAGGTTCCATCCACATGCTCATCTATTTGCCATCAGAGCCCCAGGGGTGCATGGGGGCACATGAGGTGGGGCATGGGTGGGAGTACAGCAGACATGAGGCAGGCCATGGGTTGAAGCACAAGAGACAGGATGTGGGCACAGATGGGAGCACTGCAGCTATGAGGCGAGCAATGGGTGGGAGCACAGCCGACAAATGTTTAGGCCAAGGTTGGAGCACTGCAGTCAGAAGGCAGGCCAAGGGTCAGAACTCAGCAAACAGGGGGTTGGCTTGGATGAGAGCACAGCTGGAAGGAGGAGAGGCGATCCACGGGCAGGAGCAGAGAGGTTCACTGCAATTCAGTGTGGATTTACTTTTCCAAGATAACAAGCCCTCTGGATAGAGGACCAGAATTACAGACTGCCCAGAGTAATTCCCAATGGGTGGTAACCATGGGATCTTTAAACAACAAATTTTTAATGTTGACTTCATACCACATCTCTGGGTTTGTTGTCCAATATTTACTATCTCCTACTAACTCACAATATTCCTCCTAAAGATAGGAGTTAAAGTGGGAATAGGATACAGGAGAGGTCTCTGATCAGGACACCTACGTAGATGCGCATTTGTAGTAATCTTGAATACTCTGCAGTGTATATTAGATACAAATTCTTACAAATATATCAGGGTTGCTACAGATGTGGCCTCCTACACCCAGCATCCATTCGCCATACAGTGAGAGATGCCCGGCGTGACTGAGCCTCTCCAAGAGGAGTAGTAAACAGTCTTTTTTTTTAAATGTGTTATCTTATTCACATCACATACATACAAAAACACCACTCACAGTGTACTAGATACACAGCAGACAGGAGGTGCGGCATGGGTGGGAGCACAGCAGACTTGAGGCAGGCCATGGGTGATAGCATAGCCGACAATAAGTGGGGCATGGGTGGGAGCACAGCAGACAGGAGGCGGTCCACAGGTGGGAGCAGAGAGGCCTACTGCAAGCTGACATAAAGCAACACTGTACTAGAGATGATGGGCTGTAACTTTAACTGCACAGGAATTAGTTTTAAATATGTGCAAAGTTGCAGATGAAGCACAATGAAACTTGGCATGTGAAAAGCCGCAGCCGCGGCATAGTAACACTTTGTATACAGATTCATACGCATTCGCACACATATATACAAATGTTTCACAGTGTGTCTGGGGAAGTGCCTCTGCCACAAGCTCTAACCTGGTGTTCACCTACCCAGAATACAGAGTATGGATGATGTGTTCCCGGCTCCCCTTGGGGCATGCGGGACTTGACATTATGGTGTCTTGCCCCGTACTGAGAGAAGCCAAGAAGAGGACCCGTGGCCAGTCCACTACATGACTGATGGTGGAGTCCCAGTGCTGCTCTGTGTGCGTCATGTCCACACTTTACTACTGAGTCTCAGCAACACTACTTTCATTGCCCAGCATTGCCCACTTAGTTTGTAGATTGATTCTGGTTATCTTACTGTAGAATCTGTGACCACGGACAAGTTTCTAATAGGTGGGGTCCGCACCAAATGATTCTTATTCCTGGAGTTAACTTGTTTCATCTTAAATATAGTTTGTAACTTTTCCTGTTTCATTCCTCCGTGTGACTAAGGGGTGTGTGTGGCTACGTAGGCTCCATGTGGCTAGTGGGATGGGGTGGGGGTGGCTTTGTAGGCACCGTGTGGCTTGGAAGGGGCCCCCACAATTTTGTTGCCCTGGGGCCCCCACAAGCCTTAATCCGGCCCTTGTCCCCACCGAGTTCAAAGCCTGGGTGAGTACTTTCTGGGATCCCTGCTGGGCTTCCTGGGTCTCTGCTGGGCACCTCTCTATATTAGAAGGAATATTTAAACAATCATACTGATTTCTTTCCATGTTGTAACTTTCTGAAGTGGTCATACAGAAAATGCACAGCATCAACGTGGTACTACTTTACGTAAAAAATAGAGATGTGCAACAACTCCCGTGTTTTGGTTTTGGTTCTAAATCATTGACGTGTTTTGGTTTTGGCAAAACCACCCTCAAGTGTTTTGATTTATTTAGAAATGAAAAAATTTAAAAAATAGCCCAAATCATGTAACTTGAACCTGCTTTTGTTCCTATAGCATTATTGACTTCAATAATATTAATTTTCAGTAATTTTTTACAACCTCACAGCACCTGAAATCACGAGGGAGGGACTTAAAAACAATACAAAAATAGTGCGAGATCCAGTTTTCAGATTCAAGTTCTACACTTGATAAAAAATACCCGAATCTACTCAAAACACCAAAGTGAACTGAACCAGGACTCTTTTCTACTCGGAACCCCAAAGTGATCCAAGCCAGGACTCTGTTCCACTTGGAACCCCAAAGTAATTTGAGCCAGGACTCTGTTCTACTCAGAACCCCAAAGTGATCTGAACCAGGACTCTGTTCTACTCGGAACACCAAGGTGGTCTAAGCCAGGACTCTGTTCCACTCGGAACCCCAAAGTGATCCAAGCCAGGACTCTGTTCTACTCGGAACCCCAAGGTGATATGAGCCAGGATTCTGTTCTACTCAAAACCCCAAAGTGATCTGAGCCAGGACTCTGTTCTACTCGGAACCCCAAAGTGATCTGAGCTGGGACTCAGTGCAACTCAGAACCCCAATGTTTGGGTGTGTTGGGTTTTCATCAAAGCCGAATCGCTCATCTCTAGTAATAAATAGGCCAACATTGTATATCACTTCCTTGAAACACAGGGAGTGGATGATACTTTTATCTCTTGTCTACAAAACTTGTGTGAACAAATTCAAATACTTTACAACAGTGGTTCTCAAACTCGGTCCTCAGGACCCCACACAGGTGGTGCTGTGTTGTCTGCTGCGTCCATCTGGGCCCAAGTTCTGAACCCCCCAAAAGAAAAATTATATTGTCAATTTATTTTCTGTGTGTGTGTGCGTGCGTGTTAGACAACTGCACAAGATACAGCAAGCTGCAACCTAGTGCTGCCCGACTCCAGTCGTCATCAATCTGTGCTCTGAGCCCAAGTTCTGGACCTAAAAAAATTTTTTTTTAAAAAATTATCTTTTCTTGTCTAATATTTGTCTGTGTGTGTGTGCGTTCAAGGCTTAACCGCACAAGATACAGCAAGTTGGCAATGCAATCTAGTGCTGCCCGACTCCAGTCGTCATCAGTCTGTGCTCTTGGTCCAAGTTCTGGACCTGAAAAAAATAAAAATAGTCTTTTTTTGTCTAATATTTTTGTGTGTGCGCGCGACTGCATGTGTGTGAATTTTGTAACCGCACCTTGGCTACACTATTGGTGCTTGGGACACTGCTTCAAGACCACAGAAAATATGGAGGGCTGTCACATGACAGGACAGCAAGGCTAAGAACCACATGTTGTAGCTACTGCCAGCAGTGCAAAGCCGTCAACTTCCTCATCCTCTATGAAGGACCATGCCCCAGGTCTTAAGTCACGCCATCGATATGGTAAAGCTACTTTTACTGAAGTTAAGAAAAACAAATTGAAAGGAAATTTGCCTTTAGATAAACAAAAAATTGTCAATATGCCATTCACTACATGAAGTGGCAAGGAAAGGATAAGGCCTTGGCCTTTCTTTATGAAGACTGCTGATTCTGATAGCCCTTCTGCTTGTAGTAGTAGTAGTGGTGGTGGTACCATTAAAAAATTGAAACTTGTTAAGATGAGTAAGACAGCTCCGGAAAAACCAACTGTGTGCCCTGAGAAATCAAAATCACAAATCCCCGAGGGGAGTGCAAGTGTGTCCGAGGTTGCCATGTGTGAGCCAGACCTAAATACTAGTGTACTGGAGGATCCTTCAAGTTCCAACATTTGTGTGCCCTCTGTAAATGTGGGGAAGGGCAGTCAACATCTTGCAGACATAGGGCCTGATTCAGAGCCGCTCGCTATTTGCGGCCGTTCATTTTATAAAAAGGGGTGGCTATTCAAATGAACCGTTCGCACTTTGCGGTCTGTTCACGCCTCTAAGTCTGAACGAGCGAGCAAAACTTGCGGTTGTAATTTTGAAAAAAACGCCCCCTTGCCGCTCGCACCATACGTCATGTCCGCTATTTATTAGATTAATCGAGTACATCGTACAGCGTATGAACTGCTCGCTATTCTTGTGGTTGGTTTTTTCAACCGCTATTTTGCGAGCAGTTCTGAGTTAAAAAAAAACAAGTGACGTGGTCAATGACGCTGCTGGATTAATTATGCACTCCCTTAAAACGCCCGTTTTGACCTTTAAGCACTCCTGCGTTCTGTTCTCCACTCCCCGTTTTCAAGCACCTTCCCCTGTTACCACCCACATACACCTCCTTCTGCCACTCAAAGTAGCAGGCATTCGCTATATAGCGAACAAACTATTTTCGGCCGCACTGAGTGGTTCGTGCATGCGTATTACAATCCGTACGCATGCGCAGATGTGCGAACATCGGTCAGAACGAACGAGCGGCCGCTTACGAGCGGCTCTGAATCAGGCCCATAGTCAGTGAGGAAGCTTCTGTGGAATTGCACATGGAGGAGGAGGAAATTTTGGTAGTTGAAGGCGCTAAGGATGATGAGGATGTTGATGATGAGGATGTTGGTGATGAGGATGTTGATGCCGAGGATGTCATTTGTGTAAGTAAGGCAACAGCTGTTGCCCATGGATTGAAAAAGCCAAAGCCCATTGTTGTCATGCCGGGGCAAAAGACAAAAAAATCCACTTCTCACATGTGGAGACAACAGTTGTCAAGCCATATGTAACCATTGCCAAGCAAGAGTGAGTAGAGGGAGGGACCTAAACCACCTAGGAACCTCCTCCTTGTTACATGACTTGGAGCGCATTCATCAAATATCAAAGTGTATGTCACCAAGTTCCAAAACTGAAAACATAACAAGTCCAGTGTCACCTACCTGTTCCCTCTCTGTGGGATCCAAGCGCCTTCGATCTCCAACACCAACACCTGCATCATCAACATCCTCATTCATCATTGGGAGTAGTCCTGCTGCATCCAATGTAGTTATTCGAAGCATGATTGACTCCTCTCCTATCTGTAATTCCTTAGAAAGATCCTTGATGACTACGCCTGTTGCTGCTGCTGTTAGTGGATCTTCATACCAGAAGGGGACCAGGAGGAAGACTACTTGTAGCGTATCCTCCAAAAAACAATTAACTGTCAAACAATCATTTGCAAGCACAAACAAGTATGACAGCAATCACCCATTTGCACAGTGGATTACTGACACCATAACAGCTATACTGGTATTAGATGTGCATCCAGTATCCGCCATTACTGCAGTGGGTTTTCAACAGTTAATTGAGGTCCTGTGTCCTCCCTACCAGATCCCTTCTAGATTCCAATACGCTAGAACAGCAATTCCAAGTCTGTACAAGGACATTAAAAAAACCTTATTAATGTCTTCAGAAATGCCGTCGTACCCACTGTCCACTTGACCACTGATATGTGGACAAGTGGGACATGGCAAACTAAGGATTACATGACTGTGACAGCCCACTGGGTAGGTGTATTGCCTACAACAGCAACATCTACCAAAAGACAGCTGATACAGAGGCAGGCTACTCTTTGTATAACTGGTTTCACTAAGAGGCATATCGCTGAGAACCTCTTAGAAAAACTCAGGGAAATCATTGCTAAATGGCTTACCCCACATGGACCCTCCTCATGATTTGTGATTTTGGACAATGCCACCAATATTGTGAGAGCATTACATATGGGTGAATTCCAACACATCCCATGTTTTGCTCACACAATTAATTTGGTAGTGCAACAATTTTTAAAAATGACAGGGTCGTGCAGGAGATGCTCTCAGTAGCCCGCAAAATATCCGGACATTTCAGACATTCGGCGACTGCTTGTCGAAGATTGCATGACCAGCAGGTACTGTTAAATTTGCCCTGTAATCAGCTGAAGCAAGAGGTAGTAACTCAGTGAAATTCTAACCTCTATATGCTTCAGCGGATGGAGGAAAAGCAAAAGGCCATCCAGAGCTATACAATGGCCTATGACATAGGCCGTGGAGGGGGAATGCACCTTACTCAAGCCACACGTGAAGTTAGTTCAGACACTGCCAGCTTGAGTCAGGTAATTCCCCTCATCAGACTTTTGCAAAAAAAGCTGGAGAAACTGAAAGAGGAGGTGAAATGGCGCAATTGCGCAAATTATGTCGGACTGGTGGATCAAGCCCTTGATTCACTTCACCAGGATCCAAGAGTCGTCAATCTGTTGAAATCTGAAAAATATATTTTGGCGACTATTCTGGATCTTAGGTTTAAGTCCTCCCTTGTAAGTTTTTTTCCAACAGATCGAAATCTAAAACTGTGCAAGGAGCTGTTGGTAAAAAACTGTCAGCTGCAGCCACACGTGAAACACAATCTTCTTCTCCTTCAGTTTCTGCAGCTGCCAGGAAAAAACTAAATTTTCCTTATAGAACACCAAAAAATAACATCTGGTCGGGCCTGAGAGAACTGCCTACTAGTGACATGTCTTCTACCGTGACTATATGTGATACGGTCTCCATTCATAGAATGGTGGAGGACTATTTCAGAGATAACATCCTAATAGGCATGTCAGACAGTCCCTTTCAGTACTGGCAGGAAAAAGAGGCAATTTGGAGTCTCATACACAAACTGGCTTTGCATTACTTAAGTTGCCCACCCTCCAGTGTGTACTCTGAAAGAGTTTTCAGTGCAGCTGGCAACCTTGTCAGTGATCAGCATAGGAGGTTACTTCCTCAAAATGTGGAAAAGATGATGTTCATTAAAATGAATTACAAATTCCATGAGGAAGACCTCTACCAACAATTACATGAAAAAATTCCAGAGGCGCCTATGGTGGATTCCAGTGGGGATAAATTAATATTGTGTGAAGAAGAGGATGTACACACTGATGGGGATGACGAGGACGATGACAACTTGTAATGTAAAGCCAGTTTGTTTATGGGATCATTTTCATTTAGAAGTCCAATGTACATTGGCAGCTTGTTTTATGGGGTTCCAAACAAACCAATCATTTAAGCCACAATTGGCAGTCATTGTTGCCGAAATGATTGGTTTGTTAAACTGTGAATGTCCTATTTTGTATAGAACATAAGGGTAGGTGGGATTATGTGCTGGTTGGGGCATTGCTGCCTGAAATTTTAAATTAATGTTATGGTTGGCTTAGGAACCACTGAATTGTTTTTTAATTAATTTATTATCAATTTTACAGCCAGGGGCTGCACCAATGAATTTCTTTTTATTAATTATTCAACGAGGGTCTGCAAACAATGAATTGTTTTTTAATTAATTTATTATCAATTTTACAGCCAGGGGCTGCACCAACAAATTGTTTTTTAATTAATTTATTATAAATTTTAAAGCTGGGGGCTGCACCAACTATCAACTATCAATTCTTCAATCTTCAAGGGTATCCCAACCATCATCTTTGCACAGTCCTCAACTCTATTAATAATTATATCAATCAGTTTTGAGCTAGCAAGCTGGATGCAACGTTTTAGCCCTTTAACTAGATGAAAAAATCAATATAATGAGCAGTGAGGTGGTAATAAATTGACTGGAAATTAGTGAAAATAAATGTTATTGAGGTTATTAATACTGTAGGAACAAATAAAGGCCCATTTTATGTGATCTTAGCTGTTTTTTTTATTTTTAAAGAAAATATCCAGATCCAAAACCAAAACACGAAACCAAAACAAGGAGGTGAGGTTTTGGCAAAATCAATCCGGATCCAAAACCAGGGGAGATCCAGATCCAAAACCAAAACATGGGGGTCGGCTCACATCTCTAGTCATATGTCAATATCACTGGGGGCTTCCTTTGCCTACTATGAATATATATACAATACATACATAAATATTACTTTATTCATACATCCCTATATACATATGTGATAACCAGATACCCAATATACCTGGTGGCTTAACAGGTTCATTATTATGAAGAGGTACAAAGAGGTACAAAGATTTCCTCCAACTATCTTTCTTATTTACACAAGCCTTTCAGAGAGGCAAGTTCCCTACCGTTCTTTGACCCTAGAAACACTTAAACATGGATAATGATTACAAGCATTACAAACAGTTTTGCTTTATTTCACCGGAACAGGACTAAAGACGTCTTCTTGTAACACCTCCTGGCAAGGAATAGTAAATTCATACACTATATATTTAGCCTAAACCAATCCTATAATAGCATATAGCAGCATGCATTACAGTATCCTTAAAGAAAATGCTATACTGAACAATATTCTGTATTTTACTGGGAACTGAACAATAAATATTTTTATACTGCAGTATAAATTACTCAAACAGTCTAGTGTCTCTGGAGCCTAGACTCTAATGCTGCCCATCCACTAGGTGATTAAACCTAGCGATGTAGCGATAACGACGGTCGTTATCGCTGGATCGCTTGGTAATCGCCCGCAAATTGGGCAGTAAAATGTTAAAAATGACCAGCAATGCACGCGCCCGCTGGTCGTTTTTAACATCAATCATCGCCCAAACATGGCGGTCAACCTGACGACCGTCGTGTTCGGGGATGATTGATCTGCATACACTGAATGTCTGAACGTTCAGTGTATGCAGTTCACCCCGCGGGAGACGATGGCGTCATAATCGTGCCAACGGTTCCCGCATCACCTAGTGGATGGGCAGCTTAAGGGCCTGCTTCAGACCCGCTCGCAAGCGCATTGCACTCACAAGTGGGTCGATTGCGGCCCAGTGTGCCCGCGCAGCGTGCGCAATGCGCGTGCGCGAGACCCAGAGCAAGTGAGACCTTGGGACTCACAGCAAAACGGGGAGGCTGTCGATGTTGATCGACAGCTCGCCCCGTTTTGTAGGCGGGTAGGGGGGGTGGCTGAACAAACGGAGGTGTTCCCAAAGGAACGCCTGCCATTTGTGGGCATCCCTACTGACATCACTCGTGATGTCAGTAGTGGACATCCGTCTCTATTAGAGCAGGAAGTCCAGTCAGCATTGTGAGCGCTGAGACCCTACCTTAGGGTCTCCTTGCAATGCAGATGGTTGCGATAATCACGACCATCTCCTGCCCGCTCGCACTAGCTGTGGGTTGGCACCCACAGCTTAGCGAGCGGACAGGAAAAAAAAATTACATCCCGCCTTGATTCACAGCGTGCGCTCGCAAATAGTGAGCGGCTCTTAATCAGGTCCTAAATATGAGCTTGGTGGTGCACAAGGACTCTACATAAATGTTTCCAGAATTATTTTTGACTGCAGTTAGTGTTAATAGTTAATTTTAGCTTTGTCCCAGTAATGAGAGTTTTGTGAACACACTAAGGTACTGCTATGGCTTCTCCCAATAGGAGAAAGAAGCATTTTCTTGTGGGCTAGCTGTAACTGTTGCTAACAGGCTAAAGTTTGTTGCAAATCAATGGTTGCATTGTGGCTGCAAGTTATCAGGTCTGTGCAGAGAGCCAAATAATAGTTACTGAATGCTATTTACTTAATCTCTTCTCTCTCTTATGCTGGCCATACACGCTGCAATTATCGGGACGATCCGCCCGATATCGGCGGATCGCCGCAATAATTGTAGCGTGGGGGGGGCGACCGAGGGTTAAATATTGCTCGGTCGGGCATGCTGGATTATCCAGCATGCCTGTCCGATGCGATATTTACCCGGTAACTGTCGGCAGCATCGGGCAGTGTATGCCCAGCGCGGCCGACAGACAGACATTTCCTGTGTTCCTTCCTACGGAAGGAACAGGGAAATGTCTCCTCCCCCAGGGGCGGAGCGCAGATGTCGGGCTATACACTGTGAGATTTCTCTCACAGTTTATGCCGCGGACATCTGCGGCTGGCAGCCGGCCAGATAAAATGTCTGTCGGTCTGACAGACATTTTATCTTGCCGTGTATGCCCAACATAAGTAATGCGTCTGGTTGTCAGCTAGCAATTTTCCTTTTGCAGAATTCTTTATTTATCCTAAGCTCCACATCACCTAGATTTGGATCAAATTAAACAAGTCTCAATACTTTCCTCTTCCAAAGTTAATATGATGAAGCTGGATGAATACTGAAGGTGATCTGAGAGTTTGTTTAACTCCCCTAGTACACAAGTTCTCCTTTGCTCTGTTTGTGTTAATAACGTTCCTTCTCACCTCCTGAACTGTTCTGTCAGCTTTATCTGTTGGGTGGAGAACTGGAGATGTGGGTGATGTATGACAGGATTGTGTTTCTATGAAGCAGGTATCAGTAACATCAGTTATTAGGCTCACCACTCCTGTGCAGGCACGGCTGAAGCATCTACTTGTGTTGAGTAGACATTGACAGGAACTGAAGCCCCGCCCCCTGCTGATAAGGGCTCACCGTCACACAGCTCTCCCAGCTCTCGGCTCCCTGCAGACTGAAGCATTAGTATCTGGGCTGTTCAGGTCCTTCCTTGGCAACTCACTGAACTAGCGCTGCAGTTCCAACTCCATGATGCCGCATCACACACAGCCGATGTCAGCAGCACCAACAGTCCCTTCAGCGCCGCCCCCGGTGAACTGCCGCAGTGTAGAAGGTAGACAGATGTGTACAATGAGTTCCCTGTCTGTGTAGCTCCAGTCCCTCCGATGCTGTCACTGCCTGTCAGCTCACTAGCGGCACCTCCGCTCTCTGACTGGCCAGTCAAATAGAGATGGCTTCCTCCTCACAGGCTGTTCCCTCCGACCACACACTAATGGTGCATACACACGATCAGATTTTTTCTTCAGATATGGACGATAACGATTTAAAAATCGTTCAGTCGTTCATATCTGAAGGAAAATCGTTCATATCTGACATGCCTGAACGATGGACGATCAACGATGCGCGTTCCCGTTTGTCAGATAACGATATCTGACATCTGATGGGTTTGCAGTCAGACTTGGACGATTCCATTCATTTTAATGCAGTCAAAAATCGTTCAATCGTTCAAATCGTTCAAAACTTTGGTCAAATCGTCCAAATCGTTCAAATCGTTTAATCGTTCAGTCGTTCATCTGACAAATCTGACAAGTCTGACAAATCTGACCGTGTGTACGCTCCATAACAGTCAGAGCAGCTCCTTTTATCAGTTCCTGCAGCGAGAGCCACTCTCCTTCCCCCCAGGGCAACGAGACACCGCACAGCCGGCACGTGGCCGTCCAGAACCTTCTCCCACACGCTGGCTACTGCAGCTGCTATTCCAGTGCTTTTCACTGTCACCAATGTTATGCACCAAATACATATATAGAGGGCTGTTGTCAGACTCCCACACGACGTAGTAGATGTATATACACTCATAGTATATCTTAAGAATAAATTGGGTACCACATACTTCCACGCTACAGTTATGCATGTCCCCACGCATTAGGTACTTTTAAGAATTCCATATTCAAATAATCACTTAATATTCTTATGAACTATTTACACAAAGCAATCTGAATTGCTACATTTTTCACATATTTAATATAGAATGTATTAAGCGTATTCCTTTTAAATACTCTATTTTCTATATCTAATGGGAAGTATCCCCTTTATACCTGTTTCCTGTGGGTCTCAATGCTTTTTGCAGACTTAAGGATGCTTTACTTGAATTTATAACAGTATATTCATCTTCTGGGACCCCATATTCCGCTAGAGCAGACATTATGGACTTCTTGGCTGCAACACAAGGTACATCAGGAACAACATATTTCCACTCCTGCACAACAGTATTTAGATGATTCAGCTCTGGAGATCCCAACCTCGGTTGTGGACAAGTTAGCAACCCTTTCAATGTCTTCTCTACAGTCAGTGACATACCAATCTGATTGGTTATGGTGGGCCATACTGGAATGGGTGTCTTCCCTGCTAGGTTTACTCTGACATGGAAACTCCTGAGGAAGTTGTGGTCTAACAACTTCTAGCAGGTTCTGTTGCAACCATTCCCTCAGTTCCTGCACATGTTGATCCTCTATTTTCCTTGACACTACACCCTGTACAAGGGCATTGTGACACTGCTGTTTGTATCCATATGTTCTCCTTGGAAGATATGGTGGATAGAAATGTTTCCAGTAGGGCTATGGTTGACTAACACCATCTCCCACTGCAACACTTCCAACTTCTTTTGGCCTTTCTCCACTTTCACGGTGTCTGTAGTTTTGTTGGTAGTCACGTGGAGTACTCCAGTAATGATTGTGATCTGCTGCATGTTTGCTGCCTTGAACTGGAACACCACCAGGACCAGTCACATTAATGGCCTTGACACCCTTCCCTTCATTTACCACATTAAACTTAACAGTTTCTCCTCCTGTCAGGCATCGTAAGTATTTTGTAGGATTTTTTTTTTTTATGGCCCTGTAGTGTACAAAGACATCTTTCTTGGTGTCATCTCGATTTATGAAGCCATATCCACGTTGTACACTAAACCATACAACTTGGCCTTACATTTTTCTCACACAGACTGGTGTAACATCAACTCCAGGTGGCATACAGACAGCTTTTGTTTGGTTCTCCAACTTCAGATGGATGCTCACACCTTCTTCCAAGAGTGGACCTATTCTTTCCATTCTACTTGAGGGTTGGTCCTCGACTTCGGAGTTTAAATTCTTCAACTGTTGACAGCTGTTTTTGAAGTTTCCAGTTTTCTGGCAGCACCTACAGATTGGCTGACCCAGTTCATGAAACTTATCCGCAGCTCATTTTCCAGAATTCCAAGCTGTTTCCCATCAGCTGTCATAGTGGGTCCTACCTCTCTCCTGCCTACTCCCATCTTTCCCACCTCCTTAATCTTTCCCTTTCTTCTGGCACTGTTCCTTCTGCATTCAAGCATGCCCTTGTCTCCCCCATTCTTAAAAAAACCTAACCTTGATCCTAACATTCTCTCTAACAACCGACCAATCTCTCTCCTCCCTTTTGACTCCAAAATCTTTGAGTGTATTGTTAACAACTGCCTCACCACATTTCTTTCCTCCCACTCCATCCTCGACTCTTTTCAGTCTGGCTTCCATTCTCTCCACTCTACTGAAACTGCCCTCACAAAAGTCAGCAACGACCTCCTTGCTGCCAAATCCAAGGGCCACTACTCCCTGCTCATTCTCCTTGACCTCTCTGCTGCTTTTGACACTGTGGACCACCTTCTACTGCTGCATATCCTTCACTCCCTTGGTCTACGTGACACTGCTCTCTCCTGGCTGTCCTCCTACCTCTCTGACCATTCCTTCTGTTTCCTCTCATGACGACTCCTCCCCCCACAGCCTTTTACAGTAGGTGTTCCCCAAGGTTCTGTTCTTGGACCTCTCCTATTCTCTCTATATACGTCCTCTCTAGGTAAACTCATCAGCTCTTTTGACCTCCATTATCATCTCTATACTGATGATACTCAGATCTACCTTTCCTCACCTGATCTTTCCCCCTCTCTACTGACTCGTATCTCTAACTGTCTCTCTGCTATCTCTTCCTGGATGTCCCAGCGATTTCTCAAACTTAATATGTCTAATACTGAGCTGATAGTCTTCCCACCCTCCCACATAACATCATGTCCCACTATTTCTTTATTAATAGATGGCATAACTATCTCATCTAGTCCCAAACTGCATTGCCTTGGAGTCATCCTGGACTCTTCCCTCTCCTTCAAACCACACATTCAGAACATCTCGCAGTCCTGTCGCTTCCATCTCAAGAATATTTCCAAGATCAGATCCTTTCTCACCCAGAATGCAACCAAAACCCTCATCCATTCACTGGTCATGTCCAGATTTGACTACTGTAACCTTCTCCTAGCTGGCCTCCCCAAATCCCATCTCTCTCCTCTCCAGTCTGTGCTCAATGCTGGTGCTCGGCTCATCTTCATCTCCAAACGCTCTAAATCTGCCTCTGCTCTAAGGATACTGAATTTAAACCTCTATAAGCTCCTGCCTATGCCTTCTAAAAACCTGCCTATCACCTTCTAAAATTGACGCTATTTGCGTATGCAGTCATATAGTAAAATAAAGACTTTAGACCTTGAACATGTGTTTCCAAAGCACAAAGTATTATTCAAGCAAAGTACAGACAGTTACACGCTGTGATCTAAGTACAATTTAGCACAAAGAAATTATACAGACCCAAAGTACAGTTATACATACGCACGCGCTTCTGGGACCAGATTCTGGCATCAACAAGAAACCTCCATCAACAGCATCAGCATGAAGACTGAGGTCAGAACCCACATATTTATACCCTTACAGAAATAGACTATACAATAGAGAGGTTTGTTGCGATCCCATTGGTTCTACATCACAGTGCTTCTGTTACAGGACATTTAACAGGTTGATTCAAATGGACACAAACCAGCCTCTGACAGCCTTTGTCTCCATTTTCCCGCCACATGCAAACCTAAGCTGTTAATTTTACAAAGTACATTTTGGTGCTTTAACTTTCTACGGTCCATAAGTTGAGAATGCATGTTGCGATCTTCACACCAATGATACTGGGAAGCTGTTGAGAAAGTGCAGATCAGTATAACACCAAACACGGTTTACTTATCATGTATTAAACCTAAGATACCAAATAACCTCTATTTCACAGTTTCACAGCGTTAATACTAAATGGATAAAACTTGAAATGTATACCTTTAAACTATGGAACCTTTTACGTGAATGTGCAGTGTGTAAGTGTGATTCTATTTATGATGGATTTAATATATATATAATATATATATATATATATATATATATACACTCCTTACTAACATTTTTAAACTGCAATGCAATGTGTTATGGGCAGTGAGCTTCACTCTCAAACTGGGTGGAGACCCCACCGCCAATTGCTGGTGCCATCCTGTCTGAGAGTGAGTTTAAAAGCTTTATTAGGATACCTGTGTCAGTTCTTTTCAAGGAGATTTCTTACCATTGTTCATTCAGTCAAATTCAAATGTCTGGGCCATATTACAATTGCCACAGCTACATCTGTCCACATGTGGGGTCTCTCCATTTACATGCAAAAACACCCACAGCTCCTGGTGTATTGTCTTTTCTAATTACTTTTCTCAGGAAGCTGTTTTTCTAGACTCTGCATGAATACTGTGTTTGTTATGGTATTTTTTATGCAAGGTTGTCCTAAGATACATCAGGGTATGGTTTCTGAAAGGATATGTAAAACATTGCCATATGTACTGAGCTTGTAAATTGTAACTTAAAATGGCGCTGGGCGGCCATTTGCAAAATGGCGTCGTGCAGATTCTAATTTTAAGCTGATCTTGTCTCAGCTAATTATCCAGCTTCGACACCTCTTTTGCAAGCCCTCCACTGGCTCCCATTCCCATTCAGAACCCAATTCAAGGTTCTCACACTCACTTACAAAGCCCTCACTTATTCCTCTCCCATTTACATCTCTGATTTCATCTCCCTTCACTCTTCTGTCCGCCCTCTTCGTTCACTTAATACACGCCGCCTTTCATGCCAATTGATTACTTCCTCCAACTCACGCCTCCATGATTTTGCCTGTGCTGCTCCCCACCTTTGGAACTCCCTCCCTCTCCCCATCAGACTCTGCACTTCTCTACAATCATTCAAACGAGCTCTTAAGACCCACTACTTCATTAAAGCCTTCCAGCTCTCATCCTAACTTGCTGCTACATCTTCCTTTCTCCCCGCCTACCCCATTCTGTGTCACTGCTGTTTGTCTTCCCCTCCCTTAAACAATGTAAGCTCTTTCGAGCAGGGCCCACTACCCTCTTGTGCTTCTCCCTACTGTCATTTAATTTATCTCTTACTCCCCACTAGGGCAACTAACACTTGGCTGCTTATGTGGGCGTAAAGGTCGTTAATATAGCAATGTTTATTATCCATGTCCTGTATTGTATTGTATTGTTAGTCACTGGTTACTTATTTGTCTATGTACTTTGTAAGGTGCTGCGGAACACTTGTGGCACCATATAACTAAATGATAATAATAATAATAATAATAATAATAATACTTTCTATTTGCCAGTCCTTCTCTTCCCTTCTAGGTATTTCTTTCAAACACTTTATCTCTCTACCCAGGTCTGACATCCAATGGGTAAGATCAGCAATTTGTTTCTTCAAGGCAACTAAGGGATCTGCTGAGGCCAACGATTGGAGGTGTTGTGTTGCCACTTCTGAAGGAGCAGTGGTTTGCATTTTACTGGAATTAGCTCCCAGAATCTTAATTGCTGTCTCTTTGAACTCTAGGAAACTGCTAGTTGGATTTTGGAGACTGACTTCTCATCTGGTCCCCATAGACTCCCTCCACAAACTGACTGACAAGTGCTTCATCTTCCTTAATTATTTCACCTGGCTCACAAGTCTTAATGGCCTGCAGGGCTTCCTGTAAGCCAAGAACGAACTCCCTTAGAGACTCACTGGCTTGCTGCTTTCTTGCATAAAAATGCATTTTTAGCTGCAACAAGGATTGGGAATCAAAGATGTTCGCCCGTCTTTCCAATATATCCTCAGCAGTTCTCTTTTGACTCTGCAGCCAAGAATTTGCCTAACGCAGGGCGGGACCTTTCAGTTGTCCAATTAATATTTCCACTTTCTGTGGCTCACTTACTGAGTATAATCTGAACATGGCCCAAAGTTTTGTTTTGAATTCTTTGAATTCAGCCGCTAGTGCTGTATGCGATTCTCCTGAGCAACTGGGAAGCCATGGTGCCCAAAAATAATAGGGCATAGTAATGGAGGCAACAGTATGTGTTATGGTACTCATTCTATTAGGTCCCTCCCCCTGACCTATCTGTTGCTCCCTGTGTGACATCTCGTATTAGATAGGGGTAACGCTTGCTTTGGAGTTTGACTGGATCCTGTTTGTGGATGCCAAATGTGATAACCAGATACCCAATATACCTGGTGGCTTAACAGGTTCGTTATAATGAAGAGGTACAAAGATTTCCTCCAACTATCTTACTTATTTACACAAGCCTTTCAGAGAGGCAAGTTTCCTACCGTTCCTTGACCCTAGAAATACTTAGACATGGATAGTGATTACAAGCATTACAAACAGTTTTGCTTTATTTCGCCGGAACAGGACTAAAGACGTCTTCTTGTAACAACACCTCCTGGCAAGGAATAGTAAATTCATACAATATATATTTAGCCTAAACCAATCATATAATAGCATATAACATAGCATGCATTACAGTATACTTAAAAGAAAATGCTATACTGAACAATATTCTGTATTTTACTGGGAACTAAACAATAAATATTTTTATACTGCAGTATAAATTACTCAAACAGTCTAGTGTCTCTGGAGCCTAGACTCTAAATATGAGCTCGGTGGTGCACAAGGACTCTGGTTATCTGCATAAATGTTTCCAGAATGATTTTTGACTGAAGTTAGTGTTATTAGTTAATTTGAGCTTTGTCCCATTAATGAGAGTTTTGTGAACACACTAAGGTACTGCTATGGCTTCTCCCAATAGGAGAAAGAAGCATTTTCATATGGGCTAGCTGTAACTGTTCCTAACAGGCTACAGTTTGTTGCAAAGCAATGGTTACATTGTGACTGCAAGTTATCAGGTCTGTGCAGAGAGCCAAATAATAGTTACTGTATGCTATTTACTTAATCTCTTCTCTCTCTTAGTAATGAGTCTGGTTGTCAGCTAGCAATTTTCCTTTTGCAGAATTCTTTATTTATCCTAAGCTCCACATCACCTAGATTTGGATCAAATTAAACAAGTCTCAATACTTTCCTCTTCCAGAGTTAATATGATGAAGCTAGATGAATACTGAAGGTGATCTGAGAGTTTGGTTAACTCCCCTAGTACACAAGTTCTCCTTTGCTCTGTTTGTGTTAATAATGTTCCTTCTCACCTCCTGAACTGTTCTGTCAGCTTTATCTGTTGGGTGGAGATGTGTGTGATGTATGACAGGATTGTGTTTCTATGAAGCAGGTATCAGTAACATCAGTTGTTAGGCTCACCACTCCTGTGCAGGCACGGCTGAAGCATCTACTTGTGTTGAGCAGACATTGACAGGCACTGAAGCCCCGCCCCCTGCTGATAAGGGCTCACCGTCACACAGCTCTCCCAGCTCTCGGCTCCCTGCAGACTGAAGCAGAGCCGTAACTAGACTTTTTGGTGCCCTGTGCCAGAAAGAGCATTTGCGCCCCCCTTTTTTCAAATACGGACATAATGCACCCCAAAAAGGGGAAAGACCTCATGGGTAAGGGCAAGGGAAGAGATATGGGAGGCCAGTAGATGCCGGTGATGAAATAAGATGAAGCTACTAGTGGGAATTATAATAAACAGAAAATTGACAGGGCTGAACAGCGCCCCTTGTCCTGCGGTGCCCTGTGCCATGGCACAGGCCGCTCTACCCTAGTTACAGCCCTGGACTGAAGCATTAGTATCTGGGTATTCAGGTCCTTCCTTAGCAACTGACTGAACTAGGACTGCAGTTCCAACTCCATGATGCCGCATCACACACAGCCGATGTCAGCAGCACCAACAGTCCCTTCAGCGCCACCCCCGGTGAACTGCCGCAGGGTAAAAGGTAGACAGATGTGCACAATGAGTTCCCTGTCTGTGTAGCTCCTTCTGATGCTGTCACTGCCTGTCAGCTCACTAGCGGCACCTCCGCTTTCTGACTGGCCAGTCAAATAGAGATGTCTTCCTCCTCACAGGCTGTTCCCTCCGACCACACACTAACAGTAAGAGCACCTCCTTTTATCAGTTCCTCCAGCGAGAGCCACTCTCCTTCCCGCCAGGGCGAGACACCGCACATTCTTCCACACGCTGGCTACTGCAGCTGCTATCTCAGTGCTTTTCACTGTCACCAATGTTATGCACCAAATACATATATAGAGGGCTGTTGTCCGACCCCCACACCAACAGAGTAGATGTATATTCACTCATAGTATATCTTCAGAATAAATGGGGTCCACACATATATCACATTTTCTACATTTGTTATACAACATAATCTAAGGTACAAATACTTTGAGGTGCCAGGCAGCACTCTAAGTATATATCACATATATTTTTTAGACATGTAACAATATGGCTACAATATTATGCTGTGGCTCTTACACTCAGTGTCTGCACCTGGTGCATGATATTCTTACACTTTAACTCCCACACTCAGTGCTGCACTAGTACTTTATATTCATATACACATTGGTCCGCTGTGTTAAGGGGTGCTGGGATTGCTTACGGTGCCGGGTCGCGTAGTATCTATGCAGAGATAGTTCTCGGCCCCCTCGCCTGGGTTGCGGATGAGGGGGGGTTGAAGTGTTATGTTGGTCATGTGTATGTCCCTGTGTTGCGTGCTTCTTGGTACCGGTGATGGTACCGTCGCCCTCCCTTACCCAGGGACAGGTCACTGTGCATCGTTGCGTCTGGCGGCCTCTGTGCTTTTGGCCACTGCGGCTGCAATGCTGGACAATTCGACTGATGGATTGGGCCTGTCCTTGCAGGGCGGGGTATGAATAGGATCGTGTTGAATGATTCTGTTGTATCCCAACAGAAGTCATACATTCCGGTGCCAGAATGCAAACTCAAGTCGGCCGTCGAGAATGCGCATCTTCCATTTTGGATCTGCCCACGGGGACTTTTTTTGATGAGTCATCTGCAGACCCCGTTTTGGCAGGGCAGTTCCTTGGGCAGTGCAAGGTTTTTACTGCGGGGTAGTAAGCGGTGTTAGCCCAATGGCGGTTCTTGCATCAGTTATACTTTTTCTTCCACTTCTTCGGATTTCTCTTCATATTCGGGGACATGTAGGTCAATGTGGACAAAAAAGCTAGGACAGGCTTTGGTATTCTGGTAGTAGTCTTGCATTTGCATCTAACATCTTCTACGAGTGTCATGCTGCTTGCAGCATTTTTGTTAAGGTGCGCTCCCCTGGGAGAAGGAGTGGACCAGGTGGTCTGTTATGTTAATATGCTAATATGTTCACTCTCACCTGTAAGTTGTGGGTCGTGGGGGGAAAAGAATGGTGGACTGGGGCTGGAGTCGTGCATGTCTATCTATAACTGGTTGTAGGCTAGTATATTTTGCTTTGTTCTTTTTGAGGAAGCACCTGTATGGGCACATTGGATATGCATTTTTGATTCGCGAGCCCATAATGCTGTGTTGGGTGGCATGTGAAGGAGTTTCGCTGTATGCAGCGTGGTAAGGAAAATATTTATTTTGGGGTTAGGCTGCATCGTTCACAACAGGGGCAACCATCAAAGCCCCCCCCCCACACACACACACATGTTTTTGCTTTTTGGTAGTTTTTGCAGCCCCTCCCCCCGCTGGCTTTAGGGAAGGTCATGATGCGACAAGCCCAGTCTTTTTAATTTTGCTTGCGGGCTATTTTTTTTGTCGGGTACCTTTAGATCTTTTCTGGCATCGCAGGAGCTGTGGAGTTATTTTTTTAGTACGGCAGGGTACGGGAGGTCAGACTGATATTCATTGATTGCCTTGTTTGCTGCTGCCATTGTGCTTCTTTATTTCGAGATAATTTGTATCTGTTTACGGGAGAGGTGGTGGAGTGGATGACAGTTTTCTGAATTGTTCCCTCTCCCTACTTAATACTTAGTTCAGGCTTCGGGGACTCGGCAAGCAGAATGTGCAACATTGCAGGGCCTGCCTATATTTGGTAGAGGGCGTGGGAGGTATTGCAGCGCTGGAGGGGTCGCAGGCAAGTTTTGGTGGCCATTGTAGTGGCTGTTCTGTATTCCTGTCCTCGAGTTGAGGTCGGCTTTTGGCCAGCTTTGTCTTGGGGCAGGGGTTTGCAACGTTGCACTTGGTTGCTGGGTTGGTGCCTGCCGATTTTGTCCCGCATCATTTTGTACTAGGTAGATTGACTGGTGTGTTTCGTTGGCATGGCGGGAATTCAGGCAATTAGGTAAATCGAAGGCTGGTGTTCACTCCAGTTACATCAGAGTTTGGTATGCTTTCCATCCTAACTTGGGGACTAGCTACTCGACACTCCTGTGGGGGTCTTGAGGAATTTTTGTTTGACCACTGGTGTTAACCGAGGCTTCTGTCAGTGGGTGGAGGTTTTGTGTTTTTGCCTCAGGTCAAGTTGGGATTTTTCCCCTGCCCAATCATCCATTCCTTGTCAGGTGCTAGGGTTCTTTAAACAAGCCTAGTATGAGGTCAGGGAGGTATTACCCCATTACAATAATTTAGCTTGGCTACCGTTCTTGCCTATAATTTGAATTTTCAAAATATATTTATATCTTTCTTCAAGTTTTACAAGGTTGTCGATTGGATAACTCGTTCATTTGGGTTTGGCTCATTTCAGGTCATTGATAGACAGATGATTTAGAGTCAGTACTTGCTGACTCGGTGGCTCAATTCAGTTATACCAAGTTCCTTGTTGTGCATTTGGGAGTAAATGAGCTTACTATTAGGTCTTGCTTTGACCTCCACATGACTATGCTTGTGGATTGGTGGTTGATAGAGAGAGGATGCATGCTCTGAAATAGTGCAGAGATTGGTTTGAAGAGGGGCAGTGACCCCTGTCACAATTGAGCAGTCTTGAAGCAGGATTATTTCTGTCATTGGCAGAGCAGTTGATTGAGAGGTGCGGTGCTGTAACAAGACATTACAGGATTTTGTTTTATGATAGGCACTTTTTCCGAAGGGGTGGAGGTTTTGAGAGGTTTAGAAGTGAGTTCTTTCATGTTTAGAGAGTTAATGGTGGTGGCTGCGGACTTAAGTCCTGGGTTGGCCTGGTTCTGAATACCTTTGGGTTAGGTAGTGTTGTTATTTGTGCTTTCATGCCCTGGGGAGTTACCTGTGCAGCTGGGTTGTTGCAATGATGACTTGAGGAGGATTTGGGATAACCACCGGTCCAGGTGGGCCCTGTCATTCTTTGCTACAGAGGTGGCTCCCCAAGTTGTAGTCCCCGCAAGGTTGGGCAGGAGGCCGAAGACGTTTGCGAGTTGCATTGGAAGGGATCAGTGGGTCATGTGAGTTTAAGTTATGGCGGGCTGAATTAGGCCCGTTTTTGTTAATTTTCGGATAATGTATTTGTTTTCCAAGAATTGCCATGTGCTAGGACGTTCAGATCCCTGCCACCATTTTATCTTTAGAAGGATAAGTATTTTCATTAGTTAAATAAAAAGTTAGTTTAATTTAATTAGCTTCTTATTGTTAGTAACAATAAAAAGCTGTTCCATTCCTGGCAATGCACTGTGTCTGTCTCTTTATATTTAGCTATAGGATATGACCTGGTGTGTGTGATGAGTGTGTTGGGTGATCTGACCATAGAGTGTTTAAGGCAGTAAGACAAACTGTGTTCATAAATAGGAATGTCACAATCACAAATCACTAGGAGAGTCTAAGGGGAATATTTATCAAAGTGCGGGTTTTTAGAAGTGGAGATGTTGCCCATAGCAACCAATCAGATTCTAGCTATTATCTTTTATAAGGTGCTAGATAAATGTTAAGTAGAATCTGATTGGTTGCTATGGGCAACATCTACACTTCAAAAAACCCACCCTTTAGAAATTATACCCCTAAGTGTGCCCTTGAGTACTATGTGTAAGACTGAGCTTTGTGACACTGGACTTTAAGGGATGCCGTGTTCCACCATTTCTGATCCCTCTGCAAATGTGGAGATGAGCAGCAGAAGTATAACTGATGACATAAAAATTTAGGATGCCACCGAGAAAGTGTAAGAGGATGAGGTTGATATTTATGTAGCGAACACTGGTGCTAATAAGGATGTTGAGGATGAGGATTTTGTTTGTGTAAGTCAGGCAAATGAGGAAGCAGCTCTTGGCCATGATAAGAAGAAGGCCATTGCAATGCCTGGGCATAGGACCAACATATCCACCTCTTATGTGTGGAATTATTTTTACCTAAATCATGACAACAATTTTTAAGCCATCTGTAGCATTTTAAAACCACAGTAAGTAGAGGTAGGGACATTAACCATCTAGGAACCTCCTCCCTGTTACGTCATTTGCAGAAAGCTCATGAAAAGGTTTTGACAACATCAGAAACTGGTGCTAAAAAATAACAACAATCAGTTGAGCATCAGCTAGCTCCCTTCTCTTAACTAGATCCCAGGAGCTGCAATCTCTACTGCCAACACTTTCATCCTCAATATCCTCAGTAATGATTGGAGGTAGTCATGCATCCAATTTGTTAAGGCTAGGTGACTCCTCACCTATCCAGTATTCCTCAGAAGAATCCTTCAGCGCTAGGCTTGCTGCTAATTGGGATGGATCTTCAATCCAGAAGGGGACCAAGAAGACTACTATTTAAAAAAAAAAAATCACTGTGTGAATCAATCCTTTGTAAGGGGAAGCAAGTATGACAACTCTCACCCAGTTGCAGAGTGCATCACTGATGCCATGGTGACTATGCTAGTATTAGATCTGCACCCAGTATCAGCCAATAACACAGTGGGTTTTACACAGTTAATTGAGTTCATTGTCCCCAGTACCAAATTCCATCTCGGTTACATTTTACCCAAAAAGCCATTCCTCTGCTATATCAGGACTTAATAAAAACTAGTTATTGGCCTACAAAATGCCAATACACCCACTGTCCACTACACCACAGATATGGGGACAAGTGGTAGTGGGCAAACTAAGGGATTACATGACTGTGACAGCCTATTGGGTGGGTGATTCACCTTCAGAAGAAGCAGTATCTAGCATACAATGCAAGCTCATTCAGAGAAAGGCTACTCTGTGTATGACCGGCTTCACTAAGAGACATACCGCTGACAACCTTTTAGAAAAACTAAGGTATGTCATAGCAAAATGGCTAACCCCACTTGTACTCAGGATTTGTGACTTCTGATTACCCCACCAATATTGTATGAGCATTACAGCTGGGTGAATTCCAACATGTCCCATGTTTTGCTCATACAATCAACTTGGTGGTACAGGGTTTTTTAAAAATTACAGGGGCATGCAGGAGATGCTGTCTGTGGCCCAAAAAATTTCAGGACATTTTCACCATTCAGCCACAGCATGCAGGAGATTGTAGCAGGTGCAAGAACAGTTGAATTTGCCCTGCAACCAGCTGAAGCAAGAGTTGGTAACCAGGTGGAATTCTACCCTTTATATGGTTCAGCCATCCACAGCTATACAACAAGCCATGACATTGGGAGAGGAGGGGCAGTGTTGCTTAGTCCAGCACAGTAGAGAATGCTTTCTGTCTTGTGCAAGGTACTCAAACCCTTCGAAGTAGCAACCTGTGAAGTGAGTTCAGACACTGCTAGCTTGAGTCAGGTATTTCCCCTTATTAGGCTTTTGGAAAATCAACTAAAGAAATCAAAGGAGGAGATGAAACAAAGCAATTCTTTTAAGTATGTTGGACTTGTAGATCAAGAACTTTATTCACTCTGCCAGGGTCCAAGGGTTGCTAATATCTTGATATTGGATCACTACATTTTGGCAACCGTGCTTGATCCTAGATATAAGTCATACGTTGTGTCTTTCTTTCCAACTGAGTCAGATCTTAAGAGATGCAAAGAGCTCCTATGAGCAAGTTGGCAGCTCAAGTGGTACATGACAAACAGGCAACGTTGAGGACTGTAGACGCAGTGGTCAGCCAAGGAAACTTAGTGCATCAGTTGAAAAATCCATCATGCTTCAAAATCGGAAGATGTTCAACAGTGCCATCAGCTCAAAACTGGCAGAAACCAGTGGGACCCAGGTATACCCATCTACTGTTCGGAGAAGTCTGGCCAGAAGGGGTCTTCATGGAATAATTGCGGCCAAAAAGCCATACCTTCAATGTGGAAACAAACTCAACTATGCATGAAAACATAGGAATTGGAGTGCAGAAAAATGGCAGTAGGTGCTCTGGACTGATGACTCAAAATTTTAATATTTGGCTATAACAGAAGGCAGTTTGCTCACCAAAGGGCTGGAGAGTGGTACAATAATGAGTATCTGCAGGCAACAGCGAAGTATGGTGTAGTTTCATAGCAAGTTTGGGGCTGCATTTCAGCAAATGGAGTTGGGCAATGCTAAGAAATACAGGCAGGTACTTATTCATCATGCAATACCATCAGGGAGACATCAGACTGGCTCCAAATTTATAATGCAGAGGAACTATCTTCAGTGTAAAGAAGAACAAGCAGTCTTGGAAGTGATAATATGACCCCCACCAGGGGTGTATCTATAATGGATGCAGGGTGTGCTGTGCACATGGGCCCCTGGGCCAGGGGGGGCCCACACCGCACACCCTGCACCCATATTATCTAATACTTACCTCTCCGAGGTCCCACATCAGGTGTCTCAGCCCTGCACAAAAGGCGGAAAATTACCACCGAGGCTATTTTCCAGCATTTTGCACATACGCAGTAAGAAAATCGCTAATAAAATGGTGGCTGCACCATTTCCCCTGCGACCTATGCAGTAGACTCTCAGCATACTCTTGTGCCCAGAGTCTAATGATGCTGTGGTCGACAGTCAGACATGTCAGTCTGCTACAAGACATCAGTGAGAGAAGATGGGGCCCCAGACGGGGAAATAACATGAGCCCCATCCTCTCTTAATACACCCCTGGTCCCCATAGAGCCCTGATCTCAACATCATCGAGTCTGTCTGGGATTACATGAAGTGATAGAAGGATATGAGCAAGCCTACATCCACAGAAGATCTGTAGTTAGTTCTCAAAGATGTCTGGAACAACCTCTCTGCCGAATTTCTTCAAAAACTGTGTGCAAGTGTACCTAGAAGAATTTATGCTGTTTTGAAGGCAAAGGGTGGTCACACCAAATATTGATTAGATTTAGATTTCTCTTCTGTTCATTCACTTTGCATTTTGTTAATTGATAAAAATAAACTATTAACACCTCTTTATTTTTGAAAGCATTCTTACTTTGCAGCATTTTTTGCACACCTGCCTAAAACTTTTGCAAAGTATTGTGTATATATTACAGCAAAGTGAAAGTAGCAGGAGTACCAAGTCTCCAGTACTCCTGCTACTTCCACTTTGGTGAGTTTGGGGTTCTTCCAGTGGAAGGAACCCCAGAATTTGGGAACAGTGCAATGAGCAGGCTGCTGCAGACTTCCACCACACATGTCTCATCTAGATGTATTTATGGTAAGATTTGTTAAGTGTTAATTGTATGCTGTAACACATCCTGATGACAGATTCAAGATCTGAAACATTGATGCATGGCAGGAGACTTGTGTTGTAATTTCTTCTTAAAGCCCGGAGAGTGCCTTACACTGAAACATAGAATTTGACGGCAGATAAGAACCACTTGGGCTATCTAGTCTGCCCCTTTTTTACCTTTTGGTAACCTCAACCCAATGTGATCCTCAGTTCTTTGTAAGGATATACTGAT
Source organism: Taudactylus pleione (assembly GCA_031769625.1). Taxonomy (NCBI): domain Eukaryota; kingdom Metazoa; phylum Chordata; class Amphibia; order Anura; family Myobatrachidae; genus Taudactylus; species Taudactylus pleione. Next base: position 1,260,020 of record JAUIMM010000225.1, on the reverse strand, counting down.
GCCTATCTCAAGCATGTTTAAATTGTTCTACTGTCTTAGCCTCTGCCACCTCTGATGGGAGGCTATTCCACTTATCCACTACCCTTTCTGTGAAGTAATTTTTAGAATCTACCACCCTCCAGTTTCATGTCCCCATGTTCTAGTACTTCTCTTCTGTTGAAGAATATCTCCCTCCTGCACCTTGTTAAAACTCATGATATATTTGAAAGTTTCTATCATATCCCCCCTTTCCCTTCTGTGCTCCAGACATATTGAGGGGTTGGGTATGAAATCCCAGCTGTCGGGATGTCGCTGATCAGAATACCGACAGCGCCATCCTGACAGCCTGAATCCTGACACCCGCCGGTGCCTAACCCTAACCTACCCCCTAGTGCCTAAGCCTAACCTCCCCCTCCCTGCACCCTAATCCTACCCCTCCCTCCCCGTTGCCTAACCCTAACCCTTCTCCTAGTGCCTGTCCCTAACCCCATTACCTAACCCTAACCTCCCACTAACACCCTGATACTTACCTTCAGTATGCTGATGGTCAGGATACTGCAGCTGCGATACCGACCTGTCAGGATTTCAGCGTCAGTATTCAGACCGTCAGCATCCCGCATGCTTGGATGCCGACTACATCCCATATTGAGATCTCTTTGTCTTTCCTGATAAGTTTTGTGATGTAGGCCATGCACCATTTTAGTTGCCCTTCTTTGTACAGTCTCTAATGTATTTATATCCTTCTGGATATATGGCCTCCAGAACGGAAATTGTAGATGAGGCCATACCAATGGCCTATACAGGGGCATTATTACTTCTTTCTTCCTGCTACTGATTCCTCTTCCTATGCAACCAAGCATCTGACTTGCCTTTTTCATTGCTTTGTTACAATGCTTACCTGCCTTTAACTCGCCTGAAATTGTGACTCCTAAATCCCTTTCCTCCTCAATTCTGTATTTAGCTTTTGGATTCTTGAGTCCCAACTGCATAATTTTGCATATTTTAGCATTAAAATGTAGTTTCCATGTTCTTGACCATTCCTGTAGTCTACCTAGATCCTCCATCATTTGTGAATCCCCTGACCTTGATACAACAGAAGGGCAAGTCACTAAGCAGCAGCTTGTAGTTCCCCGAACTTATCAGTAGAGTCTGCTTAGGGTAGCACATGAAATACCCCTGGCAGGACCTCTTGGCATTAAATGGACCAAGGCACGTCTGACATTGAAGTTCTATTGGCCCGGCATGCAGACTCACATACCAAGGTACTGTCAGTCATGTCATACCTGCCAGTTAGTAATGAAATCCGGGGATGTAGGGAAGGCTCCCCTTATTCCCCTCCCCGTTATTTCAGAGCCATTTGAGCGAGTGGCCGTAGACATTGTAGGGCTCCTTTGCGATCCCCAGTAGCTCAGGGAAGGAATACATCCTGACTGTGGTAGATTACGCCACCTAGTACCCAGAAGCTGTGGCTCTCTCCTCAATTAGAGCAGACAAAGTAGTGGATGCCACTATCACCATCTTCTCCCGGGTAGGGTTCCTGAAGAAGATGCTGACTGAGCAGGGCCCGCATTTCATGTCCAGCCTCATGCAGAGCCTCTGCAAAAGGATGCAGGTGGATCTCCTGATCACCTCTCCTTACCACCCGGATGAAAATGGACTTGTGGAAAGATTTAACAGCACCCTGAAGCAAATGCTCATACATTTGTGGAGTCCCAGGGAAGAGACTGGGAGCAATTCCTGCTGCACCTCCTCTTTGCATACCACAAGGTACCACAGGAATCCACTGGCTTCTCACCCTACGAACTCTTGTATGGACGCAAGGTGCGCAGTCCCTTGGATTTGATCGGAGCGAGCTGGGAAGGGAAACTGCCCCCCCACTGAGACATCTGCCACGCTTATGTCATGCAGTTTAGGGAATAGATGTAGACTTTGATGGGGTTGGCTCAGAGTAACCTGAAGGCTGCACAAACCAGACAGAAGCTCTGGTATGACCGCAATGCCAGGGAGTGCATTTTTAAGTGGGGCAAAAAGTCCTGGTACTGATTCCAATGAGGCAGAACAAACTGCAGGCCACTTGAGAAGGCCCGCACACTGTAGTCCAGTTCATAAAAGACGTGAACTATGTCGTTGCCAGAGAGGAGGGCAGAAAGAGACATTGGACCTCATTCAGACCCGGTTGCAATTGCTGAGCGCTCGCAACCGGGTTGATGTTTAGGCCCTGCGCAGTGGCCGCACTGCGCATGCGCAAGCCCCGGAGCGAGAGAGAAATTCTCTCGCTCCGGAGCTCACTACAAAAGGGGCAGCTGTCGATGTTGATCGATAGCTCAACCAATTTTGTAGGGGTGGCAGGGGAGTGGTTTCACAAACGGAGGCATTCCTTAAGGAACACCTGCCATTTTGTGGGCGGCCGCACTGATATCATCAGTGATGTCAGTGGGGAGCTTCCTGCTCGATCAGAGCAGAAAGCTCCCTGGGGCTTGCGGTTGCCAAGACCCAACCTTAGGGTCTCGTCGCAAGCCCCGATGGTTATGCTGGTCTTGACCTTAGCGACCATCAACCTGGTCGGTCACTAAAGCTGTGGGTGGTAACCCACAGCTTAGCTAGTGACCAGGAGGCTGCACTTGAAAAGAGAAGCGGCCTCCCTCATTCAGAGCGAGCGCTCACTTCTTGCGACCACCTCTGAATGAGGGCCACAGAGTCTATCATGTAAATATGCTCAAGGCCTACTAGAACAGGGACACATGCATGTTAGCAGTTTGCAGCCTTCCGGAAGAGGAACAGGAACCCACTGCTGGACCTCACTGCAGCAGCTGCATCAGGTGGCACCCTGGCAGATGCCCAGTATGGGGAAGAGTTAACAGAGGTGCAGCTGAGTCAGCTATCTGACACCATGCACCCCTACCAGGCCTACTTCACAAGAAAACCAGGGAGAATGCCCCTAGTCACACAACACATAGACACAAGCAACCAAACCCCCCTTAGACAGCATACAGAAGTACCTTGGAAGTGTTAAGGGGCCTATCCATTAGCAGATAAATTGAACGACTAAATGATATACTGTTCAGTAGTTCTATTTATCTGCTAATGGATAGGCCCTGAACGATGACAGATGCTCACTCCCGCTGCTGATAAATTTTATCTTTCGTCTCTCCAACATGTTGGTCAATTATCGCATATCGCTGCCAGATATTAGAATATCTGCCTGTTTATATGCGGTAAACGATGAATGATGAACGATATTAACAACAGCTACAAAGCACTGGAGAAAAAAAACCACTCCCTGAATGATGTCATGCAATATCATTCATCGTTCGTCTTTTGCAAAAATCTGTCATGTACATGACAGATATCTTTCAGCACAGCCACCGGAATTTTTAATAGATATCTTTTGTCTTTCATCATTCAGAAAAACATCTGCTAATGGATAGGCCCCTTTACAAGCAACGAGGCGGGTGGTGGATGAGATACTGAGATTAGGGATAATACAGAAATCCTGTAGTTCATGGGCTGTGCCCATAGTGCTAGTCCTGAAGAAGTGTAGGGGCACTCGGTACTGCATGGACTACAGAAGGTTAAATGAGGCCACAGTATTAGACGCATATCCCATGCCCAGGATGGATGACCTGTTAAGTCAGCTGGCCTCGGCATGATATGTCACCATTATGGATCTCAGCCCAGGGTAATGGCAGATCCCCTTGTCACCCGAGGCCTGTGAGTGGTCTGCCTTTATCACCCCATTTTGGCTGTATGAATTTTTAGTCATGCCCTTTGGGATGAAAAATGCCCCAGCCTCATTCCAACGCCTGGTTAATGAACTGCTGGAGGGATGGGAGGGCCACGCGGTCGCGTACCTGGATGACATTGTGGTGTCAGACCTGGGAGGAGCATTTGATCCATGTGGATGACGTATTAAAACAGATCACTGGGGCCGGCCTGACCATAAAACCAGAGAAGTGCCAGCTGGGCATGCGAGAGGTGCAGTACCTAGGGCACAGAGTGGGGGGTGGTAACCTCTGCACAGAGCCAAGGATGGTGGAAGCAATTGTTACATGACCTACCCTGACAACCGAGAAACAGGTCATGTCTATTTTGGGAACTGCAGGGTACTACCGCAAGTTTGTACACCAGTACAGCATAATTGCGAAGCCCCTGACAGGTCTCACAAAAAGAAGCTTCCCCAACTGGTACACTGGACGAAGGCTTGTGACCAGGCCACATTCTCTCACACACCCTGGCCTGGAGATTTCCATGGTGGTGGTCTTGGGGTCCCTCTATCCTTGGGTCACTCCTACCAACTCTTACCTTATGAACCCTCCATTTCATTCTTTCCAATCAACACTCATAATAGTCTCCTCTTCCAACTTCTTCAAATAGCTGCCTTTTTTCATACCCCTGGCCTTAGCCAAAATTTCTCAATAACTATGCTTCCTGGCTCTTGATCTTCAAATGGGCTCTCAAGACCTATTTATTCCTCAAAGCTTTCCAGTGCTCATCTTAACCCACAGCTTTAGCACGCGGCCAGGTTGATGGTCGCAATGGTCAAGACCATCGCGACCATCGGGGCTTGCGACGAGACCGTTGTGGTAGGGTCTCATCTTCCGCAAGCCCCAGTGAGCTCTCAGCTCTAATAGAGCTGGAAGCTCACCACTGACATCACGAGTGATGCAGTGGGGACGCCCCCAAATGGCAGGCGTTCCTTCAGGAATGCCTCCATTTGGCCAGCGCCTACAAATCGACAGTAGTCCCTTTGTAGTGAGCCCCGGAGCAAGAGAATTTCTCTCTTGCACCGGGTCTTGCGCACGCGCAGTGCGGCTGCTGCATGTGTGCAGGGCCTCAACATTGACCCAGTTGCAGGCGCTCAGCGCTTGTGAGCGGGTTTGAATGAGGCACTGTGTGTTCACCCTGCCCCCCCTACCTGGTGTGTTCTCTAATTTCCCACTGCCCCTCCTCTCCACTGTGTTCACCCTGCTCCCACTGCCCCTCCCTCCTGAGTCCCCACTGTGTGTGCACCCTACTCCCACTGCCCCCCCACTGTGTGTGTTCACCCTGCTCCGACTGCCCCCCCCACTATGTGTGTTCACCCTGCTCCCACTGACCCTGCATATGCTGGGTCCTTTTTACTAATCTTATATATATATATATATATATATATACTGGTGTTTTGTTATTTTCAAAGTAGCATGTATGTGGGGTGTACTTTATACCAGTGCAGAGAAAATGCAAGGGATTTCTTTGAAATTAACAGAAATCTCTTAAGAACATACTTGCAGAATGAACTTACTGGGAGGGGTGCGACAACTGCTAGATAGACAGAAAGGGGCATGGCTGGGGTGTGGCATCTGCTAGATGGGCACAAAGGCGTGGCTAGGATTTTTGCTCCCGCGGGGGGGGGGTTTAGGGTGAATGGGGGGTGAGTTCCACCACCTCTCTAGGTCCACTTTAAGCACTTTGTAGGAGGGCTGGCTACACTAAACTGTGGCGGAGGAGATTGGCTGCACTCACTGTGGTGTGAATGCAGCAGCTTATACTGACAGCACACTTTACAACTCTGCCTCCTCATTCCCCCGCATAGTAGAGGCAGGGCCCCAGACCATGCTGCTGCTGGTTTGTGTGTTCTCTCTCCTGCAGTTACCAGCAGCAGCAGTTTAAACACAGCTGAGCAGGTTCTCTCAGTGACAGATTTTATTTTTTTTTTGGGGGGGGGGGCACAGGCCCCTTGGAATCAGATGGGCCCTAGGGGGACGCCAAGGTTGCCTAATGGAAAATCCGGCCCTGGTATGCAGTCCCAACGTGTTAAAGCCATGTCCTGCTACACTGCAGCCGGTGGAGGGGGTTATTCAATAGATGTGACTGATGAAGAAATTGAGTAACCATTATTTAAAAAAAATGTAGTTTAGTTAAACTTATTAATGTTGTTTTATGACAACAAAAAAATAACTAAATGATATTATGTACTGTGTCACATTAGCCTTTTCTAAAATGACAAGCCACAATTTATAAAGCTTTTTAGGATGAAAGTCATTTTGCTAGAAGTGATCATCTATGATAAAGTTTATCTAATGCCAATAACTGAGAGAAATCACTGACACAAAATATGGCGGCTTCTCTTACTGTAAACACCCTTCACACATCTGTGCCTGTTTTGGTTTCTCCATTAAAGAATAGTTCCTGTACCATTTAGATTTTACTATAATAGCAATATAATATCTGACGGATTCATTAAATTATTATCTCCATATAAATTGTTTTCATATTAGAAATTACTACATAGAACATACCATATAAATAAATAATTTATTCAACATTTGCTGTGCCACATCCCCATCAACTGTATAAAGTCTCTTCATCAAGCTAGGTGATATATTTCCTGTTTCTCCATTTTTTTCCCAGAATTCCTAGCTGCGCTCCATTGTAATGTCTACCAAAAAATACTTTTCTATTCACCTAGAATCATACGTGTACGTGGCATTCTTGAAAATCAACATGCCAACAATCTCTTAGCCCAAAAGTCGTCCCACACAGTCCGCAGCTCTTCTTTGTCATAATGGTGAACTGTAATGAGCTGTTTAAATTTACACCGGTCATAATTAATCCTGTGGCCATTAAATATGTTCGGAGGTGGATGAGTGGGTGGGATTTTAAGCTCATACAGGCAAATTCCCATAAACGAGTCTTCCATTGGGATCATCCTAATTTCCTGTGACACATCATAAATTTTCTGGGCCATATCCACTGAAAATACATATCCGGGACCCGAGCAGTAGGGTGGGTAGGTGTTGTTGGGATAGATTTCCTTAGGTACATACCACTTGTATCTGTTGCTCCTTAAGGGTCCAGTGTTGGCTACTATGTACCCTGTAAAATAATTTGTACGGATTGGCAACTCTGGGCGAAGGAGCTGGTGGACCAGATAATCCACATTGAGGAACATGTCATTGTCTATTTTCACAACGTAGCTGGCAGAGGGGCAGAATTTGGCCACCCATTCCATGCCCATTATGGATTTTAGGGTCAAGTTATAATAGGTGTCCAAGAAGTCTTGTTGTACAATGTCACCAAAGGCTACACTTTCCTCCTCAAGCATTGATTGGACCTTTTCAGTTGCAAGTGCAGATAGACCAACCAGAAAAATCCTTACCACGTCAACATCATAATTACTTTCATTGCCCCATGTGTCCCGGATAGCGTGCCTAGATGACATATCCCAGCTCCCACCAATCACCAGCATAATTAGGAATGGGTTTCTGTTCTTGCACTTCTCCGGTTGGTTAATGAGGAACTGGTAGGGGTATGGGTATGGTGGGGCCAGAGGGTGTTTGAAGGCTGGATAGGTCAAGTTATTTACAGGTCTCTTTTTTGCCTGGAATTTTAAGAGGCCGTCACTAAAATGTTTATAGGATAAGTATCCAGAAGCAAACATAAAAATCAGTGCAAGTAAGATATATCTCCACAAAGAGCTCCGGCCCACCATATTGTCTTCTACAATTCTCACCAAAATTCCTGCAAAAAAAGAAAAAAAAAACAGAAAATTATATATACATTAAAATGTCCACCTTAAAACAAGAATAATAATTACCAGTGATATATTTTCCCACACATCTATCTAGTCTCCCTCAGATTCCATGAAGTCTCTACAGATTGATGGAATCATCTGCAAAGTATTCAGCCCAAACACATAGCTACAACACATATGCTACCTTCACACAGATACTTGGACAGTGCTATCACACTGAAACAACTAAATAGGGTTAGGAGGAAGAAAAAAGCTAGCTAATGCCAATTTTGACATTAACATACAACAAAGACTGCATACCTTACAGTAGATGAATACCATACATCGGTATTTTTGTGCATATCTAAAATGAGAGTTATGGTAAGAATTTACCATTGTTAACGCTCTTTCTTCAAAGTCCATAGGGTCCACAGGGAGACCTTGGGGTGTAGGTGGTGGATCTGGAATCCATGCATTATGCAGTTAAAAGCTTGTAGCTCCCAGGATGCACTGGTCCACTCTCCATATACCCTGCCCCCAAGCCAGAGGCACCTCAGTTCGTAATAACCAAAGGCCGGAGGAGGATAAGAGAGAAGGTGTACTGGTACACACAAGAATCACATTCTCACAGAGAAGGAGACTGGAAACCAGTGACCAGAAACACCTCTTGGTGAAGCGACCATTCCCTGGTATGCACGTCGTGATGGCTGAGGAAGTCTTCTTCCCAATCGAGAACTCCCGGAATGAACACTTCAGAGATGGCCGGAAGGTGACCCTCGGCCCATGTCAGAATGCGTGACACTTCTGTCATTGCTGCCCGACTTTGAGTGCCTCCTTGATGCCACTTTTGTGGCATTGGCTGACTGCACCTGAACAGGTTTTCCGTGAAGTGTGTGGTTGGGCCAGGTTGAGGGCCCTGTAGACACCTCAAAGTTCCAATATGTTGATTGGCAGAGTTGATTTGACTGATGTCCAACGGTCCTGAAAGGCATGCAGACCAGTCACTGCACTCCTGCCCGGGAGACTGGCGTCCCTTGTTAGGATTACCCAGTCCGGGATCCGAAAGGGACAACCCTTGGTTAGATGAGATGTCTGTAGCCACCAAGATAGAGACAGACACACCTCGGGAGAGAGCACCATCATCTGAGCTTTGATCCGATGGTGGTAACCCATTCCACTTGGAGAGGATCAGCCCTTGCAAAGGCCGGGAATGGAACTGAGCATATTCCACCATGTCGAAGATGCACACCATGGATCCCAGAACCTGCATTGCTGAGTGGATCTACACTTGGCGACTGTGGAGACATCTGCGCACTCGTAGTTGAAGTGTGGAGATCTTGTCTGATGTCAGAAAGATTCTCTGATCCTGAGAATCCAGCAGACTTCTGTGAGGGATTCAGGGAGGACTTTTTCCAGTTGATTAACCATCCGTGCTTGTGCAGGAAAGCAATGGTTAACTGCAGATGGTGGTGAAGCACTTCTGGGGTCATCCAGATATGGTAACAGTCGGACACCCTGACCACCTAGGTGGGCCACCATGATAACCATAATTTTGGTAAACACCCATGGAGCTGTGGATAGTCCAAACGGCAGTGCCTGAAATTGGAAGTGTTGTTGTAGTATAGCAAACCGGAGATATCGCTGATGTGAGGGCACTATGGGTACATGTAGGTACGCATCCTGAATATCCAGAGATACCATGAAGTCCCCAGGCTCCATAGTTAGGATGATGGAGTGTAGGATTTCTATCCTGAACCTAGGTACCCTGAGGAATTTGTTCAAGGATTTGAGGTTGAGTATAGGCCGATGAGACCCATTCGGCTTCTGAACCAGAAAGAGAGTAGAATTATAACCAGTCTCTTGTTGAGATAGTGGGACTGGCACAATTACCCCTGCTTGCAGCAAGGACTGTATGTCTTTCTGGATTTGTAATGCCTTGTTCAGGTCTGAAGGAGGGTCTGTGTAGAAAGACTGGTGGGGAGGCCATCTGAGAAATGAGATGGCGTACCCGTGAGAGACCACTTCTCTTACCCAAGCATTCATGGTGGTTTGACACCAGCACTGGGTGAACTGAAGAAGTTGTCCTCCTACTCTGGGATATCCCAGAGGGAGGCCTGACTCATCAGCTTGAGGGTTTATCCTCGGATTTTGAAGCAGGGCATCTGGTGTTCCAGTTCTGCTTGGTCCTGGGTTTGGCAGCCCTAGTGGAAGCTGACTGCTGAAGATAGGACTGACCTTTAGGCTTTCCCTGAGGATGAAAGGACTTAAGTGATGTAGTTTGAGGCCTAGTAAAAGTAGTTGCTGAAGGTAAAAATGCAGTTTTTTTTATGTGGCAACATGGTTACAATCTTGTCAAGGTCTGGTCCAAACAAGATCTCCCCATTGTAGGGTAACCCTTCTAGGCCTATCTTTGAATCCACATCTGTCTTCCATGAGCATAGCCACAGGGTACGATGGGCAGACACAGCCACAGCCGAGACTCTGGAGGTTAGGAGGCTGGCATCCAATTTCACTTCTCCAATCTAGGAAGCTGCATCTCGAATGTGAGCAACAAAAGACATCTGATCCCTAGAAGCATCTGAGGGAAAAAGAGTCTTCAAGTGTGTCAGCCCATCTCTCTATAGCTTTAACCACCCATGCAATAGCCATGGTTGGACGGGCAAGAGCCCCTGATAGAGAGTATATAGATTTCAGGCAAACGTCCACTTACCTATCCGTAGGATCCTTCAAGGAAGTAACTGTAGGAATAGGCAATGTAGCACTTTTAATTAAACGCGTAACATGTGAATCCACCACAGGGGGTCTTTCCCATTTTGCACAATGAGCCACAGGAAAAGGGTAACATGAGGACAGATGTTTTTGTGGTTGAAATCTCTTACCAGGCGATTGCCAGGCTGCAGCCATGTGTTCAGCTAGTTGATACGATAGAAGGAATTTTGCTGAAGCCACTTTCTGTTGTTTAAACAGAGGGTGCTTGGATTTAGGTGCTGGTCCTCATCTTCTATTAATAAGATGGATCTGACAGCTCGTACCAAGGCAGGAATAGTCATGTTTGACAGACTCTTATCTTCCTACAGAGGGGAGTCAGGGTTAGGGAGATCAGCATCTACTGCCTCCTCAGAGTTGCAAGTTGCGTGGACTGTGACGATAACAGAGGACGCTTAGAGGGCTTACTGGGTAAGGGCTTCTCACCTTGCAACATGGTTTGAAAGGCATTAGATGTAGCCATTAGACTCAGCACAGAGGTAGAGAGTACGTTTACCCATGGTGGGGGCACGGGAGGTACCTGTATCAACTAAACCTATTGTGGCAACCCCAAAGGGAGAATTACGGCCTACTGTGATAACCCCATAGGGGGAAGACAGCCGGAACCGCCAGGCGGTCAGCAATAGTGGCCAGAACCTGAAAATGAAGCCCGGGAGGGCTCTAGAACAGGTGCTGGGTTGTCTGATGGGCCTGTGGAGTATAACACTAACTACATAACCCATCTTGTATCAAATCCTCCTCACTTAAGCCTGCAGCACATAATTTGCATGATAGCCGTATGGGTGCAGATGCCCGTTTGTTACTCTTGCCTTTGCTAGTCATAGCTGCAGAGTAATATGGCACACAATATGACACTGGATATAATGCAACCACCGTGTATGTAGGATAATAGTATTAATGCAATATACTGGTCCTGTCTTATGCTTGGGTAAGCTGCAGGAGTACGCAGCCCAATATGGCACAGTGCAACGAACAACTGTATGTGACAAACCTCACAAATACTTAGTTCTATATATGTGAGGTACAGGAAAACCCCAGAACAAAAAGGAAAAGATATATGCTGACAGTAGAATAAAAAACAGACAGGTAGCTCTAGCATCAGTCACATACAATGCTGAAATAACATATAACTGCAAACTGGCACTACAATCAACTACACAGACTCAGGACCTGATTTAGACCCGCTCACTAAGATGTATACTCTCGCTGCTGCCGATGGTATGCAATGTGTATGCATTGTGTGTATGCATTGCAGTGCGCATGTGCATACCATAGCGAAAGTTCACAATGCATTCGCTCGCTGCACATAGACAGCCCAGTAGAGTGAGTGACAGGCGAAGCCGTTTGTAGGTGGTAACAGGGGCTGGCCATTAAAAACGGGGGAGTGGAGGTGCAAACGCAGGTGTGCCTGAGCATCTCAACGGCGTTTTAGGGGTGTGCATAACTAAAAGACAGCATCAAAGTACATGTCACCTGGCTTGTTTTTACACTGAAGTGCTCGCAGTGCATGCGGTAGGGTATGGTCAACCTCAAGCGCTGCGATAACATCTGATGTTACCCAATGTACGATGGTTGCATACACTTCATGGACATGACGTGCACAAGTGGGCGTCTTAAAACAGGCTGGTGGGTGTCTGCATACACTATGTGATTGCTCTCTAAGAAATACTGGGCGTGCTAATGCATTGCTGTGCGAGAGCACTACCTACACATCGTGCCAGTGGTCGCATCTAGCGAGCAGCTCTGAATTAGGCCCTAAGTGTCAGTGCTATAGCGCTACATATGCAGACTCCAGGGAGAGGTATGTAGGGGGACTGGACACTGCATAGCCCTGAGAGAGCTGTGGCTGTGGCTTAGAGAAAATGGCCACTGGAGCCATCAGAGGGGGCACGGTCAGAAGAGAAGAGCAGCTCAGGGAAGCGAGACCTCTGTGGATTAGTCCCCTGAGCTGAGGGACGGGGCCACTTTAACGGGGAAGCTGACATCCCCTTGCCAATTTTTTACCCACCGGGATGCTGGCTCACGCACCATGTGTACCCTGGTGGTCTAGTGGATCATGGTGGCTGGAGCCACCAGCACCTCCGGTCTGTCCCTCGAGACTGGATGCATAACTGCTGCAGCGCTGGTCACCGCAAGCAATGACCCACTCTTACCTGTTCCCTGGTGTCCGGCTTGCAGTCTGGGTCCATCCACAGGGCCGGCTAGCAGGGACTCCAGGATGCCCGCCAAGATCCCCAGATCTATACTGGTGTCGCAGCACCAGAGGGGTGTTGGAGCGGCAGCGCAGACGTCCCACGGACAGTCTGCTGCTGCACGCTCTAAGTTATTAAAAAAATAAATAAAAAGCTTTGACTGACTCCGGTCAGGCACCAACGAAACTGAGTTGCCTCTGACTTGGGGGCGGAGTATAAGGAGAGTGGACCGGTGCATCCTGGGAACTGAAACTGCGTGGTGCCCGGATTCCAGATCCACCACCTACACCCCAAGGTCTCCCTGTGGAGCCTATGGACCCTGAAGAAGAAATTTAATTACTGTGATTTCTTTCCACAATTTTGTATGCAGCACAGATGGTGTAATGGTTAGCATTACTGCCTCACAGCAAAGGTCATGGATTCGGGTCCCACTACGGCCCTGTGTGGAGTTTGTATATTCTCCCTGTGCTTGCGTGGGTTTCCTCTGGGTACTCCGGTTTCCTCTCACACTCCAAAAATATACTGATAGGTTAATTGGTTCCCAATAAAAATTAACCCTAGTGTGTATGTGTGTGAGCATGTTGTAGGGAATATAGATTGTAAGCTCCACTGGAGCAGGGACTGATGTGAATGGACAAATATTCTCTCTGTAAAGCACTGTGGAATATGTGTACACTATGTCAAAACCGGATAATTGGCGAAGACAGAATCTGTTTGCAATTGGAATCTGCGCAATGCTATCTTGTAAAGGGCGTCAAGACTCCATCTTAGAAATAAAATCTCACAGCACTATTTTGTAAAAAAAAAGGTACATAGTCAGCCTTCCTCAAACACAGGCAGTGTTTAACACAAACACTAACTTATTAGCATTTGGAACCCTATACAAAGCCCATCTTCAACCCAAAACAGGCAGAATAAACAGGGAGGCTCTGACAGCACAGCTGGAAGCCTCCTTCCTGTATGAGGATTAAATTCACTGTATAAACACATTTTGCAATTGCAGTTTAAAAACATCAGAAAAATACATGTGTGCTTGTGTGTGTGTATATGTGTGTATATATATATATATATATATATATATATATATGTGTGTACATGTGGCCCATCATGCATGGACTTATGTGTATAATATCACACACAGACTTATATTTGAAAAGTAGCAAAATTCCCTGCAACTCATACACACAATGTTAAATAGAACACAGTCAGTTTTTAGTGATCCTTCCCAAAATCATACTGGCATGGCCACACACACACATAGATGCCCTTCCAGCTTAGTGCTGCTCGCTGAATGCCCCACCGACCCTCAGACGCACAACGCAATTCAGTGCTGTTTTCCCCGCATACATACATTTAAAAGCAATGGTCCCGTAACGCAAAAAGGATAATTATTATTTGGTTTAAACGCAATGTCAGTATATAAAGAAATGAATGTTTTCTGTAACTATGGCTTAGTAAATGACAATTGGACTGTGTGTGGAGCCGTACTGATCTACTCTGTTTCCACAGCGTTCCGGTGACATCAATATGAAGATCAGAACATGCGGCTATGAAATATGAATTTTAGAGAGAATAACTATTTGATATGTTGTTTGCCATAGCAGCTTAGATTTGCATGTGAGGGGATACAAAAGGAGGTTGGAGACCTTTTGTATCCATTTGGAATTGTTCAATAAATGCCCTGTAACAGATTTCTAACCTTTACCAAAAGACAATAACATGGTGTAGGCTTGTTTACATTTTTGTCCAAAGGACTGGTTATTCCAGTCTAAACAATAGAGCTAGCTAACTGGGAACAGTAGTTCAGGTAACCAAAAGGATACTCCCTTTCTGATGACCTCACAGGTAAAAGGGGGCGGGAACATAGCATGCACATCCTGAGAACACACAGCCAGCAGACACACTTGCAGATTTTGGAAGGAAGAGAGAGGTTCGCTCCCTCACAAGACAACGGAAAAATGGGTCTCAGTTCCTCTGGGTTATAGCTAAGTATAAAATGTGCAATATTTAGCCTATTTGGGTGTCTGTAGCTATGTTTGGTGTTAATCTGTTATTAGCTTAGCATGGTGTGTGGTTTGTAGTTTTCTAAGGATATTCATGAGTCTGTGTTAGCATACAGTGGATGATATGTTATCTAATCTGTACTTTTCATCTATACTGTAGGGTACAATAGTCTGTTATCAGCATGCAGGAAAGGGATTGATTATTGAGTTTTTGTAATATTTGTAAATGATTGATGCTGGTTGATTGAGATCCCATGTGTTCTGTGTTAGGGCCTTCCCATGTGTTCTGTGTTAGGGCCTTGCCATGTGCTTGAACAATATCTCTGCTTGGGAGAGATAGGCTTGGTATGTGTTGTGTACTCATGAATGTAATCATAGGGTGGTATCAGTTATATATTATGGAAGTTGAATTAATAACAGCTTTGAATGGTCATAAGTAATTGCCGTGTGGGTCAGATAGGTATATTGTCTGCAGTTTATTAGAGATGGCTACTTCCATGTGGGGTGAACAAAGGAAATTATAATTCTACCCAGTTATGGTGTTGTATGGGTCAGATAGGTATATTGTCTTTATTATAATTGTGATCATTGATGGATGGATGATTTACAGAGTTACAACTTAATGTGAGTTTTCAAATTGGAGTTTGCCTAGGGATCATGAGGCTTGCAAACAAAGGAAGAGCATGTGTTTCAGCCCTTCCCCCTCCCCACGGTCTAGTGGGTACTGGATGAGGTCTGTTGTAGGATGGTATTGTTGTATATTGGAATCAGCTTGTGTTGTACATGTTGGAATATTATATGGTGCAGTGTTTGCCTGATGTGTTGGCATATGATATCCAGCTTGCATATTTAATTAACTATGGCATTATGGGAGATTTCAATGAGGTAGCTTCATAATGGAGTTTGTTTGTAGACCATGCGGTTTGGACAATAGGGCAGGAAGCATTCCTAGCCCCCCCCTCACACACAAACACACAAACACACACACACCATCACCAGCCATCTTGAACATGTGCTCCCAGCATACATTGATATCTCTCTCATTGTATTTTGATGTGTCTCTTTCTCTCTCTCTCTCTCTCTCTCTCTCTGTCTCTCTGTCTCATATTGCTCATTGTATTTTCATCTTTAATAACCGTTTCATGTATTTTATCTACCTTATGACCTAATGGTTGTACAATTTATTTGCGCTCATTATTAGATCATAGCGTTGTAACATCTGTACTTTTACCTGAATAATAATCTTTAGCGCTTTGGATCGCTATTCAACTGTCTCAGTATTCCATTAATGGTATAATCAAACACAGTGCTAATTAGCGACATTTTGTGGTTTCAGAAGGTATAGGCAGGTTTTGTCTTAGAGGTTCTAGGCAGGTGAATCTTAGAGGTTTATAGGCAGGAATGTATTAAAAGGTTTATTAACAAATTCAACAGTGAGGGCTCATCGGTTTATCACACTATCTGATACACGATAACACTCGGTCAGTCCTCTCTCAGCAAAAGGGTGGAGGCGCCTTTTGAGAGACGCATTAGTCTTTCATTACCACAGTGTTGCTGAGAGCGTACTGCCGGTTATTGTGTAGAGGAAGCGCTGATCAGAATCCAGGGACAAGAGAGAAAAAAAAAAAGTTATTTTTTCGCTGTTGATAGAACCTTACGTTTAGAGGGGTGCCGCAGTATTGAGTATGCGGCTGAGACGCCTTTTTGCGTACGCAGTTAAAAAAAATCATTATACGGTTGTGTGGTAGTCGCATTCATGTCTATGCGACTGGGCACGATAGCGTATACGCACTTCCGGTTCTGCTGCCACATGTTTGAACATAGCCATTGAGGTTTACATTTTTTTTCTATCTACCAATATCTGGGTAAACGTTTATTTTCTGTGCAGAGAAAAAGTGTGTAACAGTGAGTATGTGTTGGACAGTTAAGGGTATCGTATGATCCTTAAGGGCTAGGTGCAAGGGTTAGCCTAGCCGCTCGGTAAGCAGCTTACCGTTCAGTACACAGAGCAGGTGTATGGTTTATTTTTGTTAGGGACCGGCTCTCAGTGTGACTGCAATGTTCAATAATATTTGAGCATTATAGTTGAGCCGCACTAGGTGTGATTGTGAGCTGAGAGAGAACAGGTGAGTGAAAGCATCTAGAAATAACTTTCATAGGTGAGTGAAAGCATCTAGAAATAACTTTCATAGGTGAATGGACGCATCTAGAAATTTCTTCCATAGGTTTGCTGCTGTTGAAAGCGCCGCTCTGGTCGGCACAACATATTATGCATACTAAGTACGGTGCCAATGCAACCAGATATTGTGATTTATGGTTTAATATGACGAGAATGAGTGTTAGACAGTTTCCCAGAATTGGTGGTTTTGATAAAAATGTGTAAGACAATGTCCAGGATCACATCAGTATGGTGCGATCCCGAGAGAAAAAGATTAAGGCCCTCATTCAGAGCCGTACGCTCTGAGCAGAGCGCACGCTCTGCATGAGGGCCGGGCTCCTTTTTCATGGAGCGTCCTCCTGGACGCTCGTATAGCTGTGGGTCACCACCCACAGGCTATACGAGCGTGCATTTTGATGGCCGCGATGGTCGTGACCATCGCGACCATCAAAATTGCGAGCCGGAGCCTGCGGTTGAGGTTTTCAACCGCAAGCTCCGGAGTGATTTTGGCTCTATCAGAGCCAAAATCACTCCCACTGACATCACTAGTGATGTCAGTGGGCCGGCTTCTGACGGGAGGCGTTCCCGTGGGAACGCCCCCGTCAGGGAGGCACGCCCCCGGCACGCCCACCAAAGGGGGCGTGCTGTCAATCAACATTGACAGCACACCCCCTTTGATCGGACACAACGAGCGAAGGAAAGTCCTTCGCTCGTCGTGTCTGGCGCATGCGCACGACGGAGCTCCCTCCGTCGTGCGCATGCTCAGTGCAGACCATCGACCCACTTACGAGCGTACAGCCGCTCGCGAGTGGGTCTGAATCAGGCCCTAAGTCTTTTGTTTAAAACTGTGGCAGCATGAAGGGAAGGCGTGGCTTAACAATGTGCAAACGACGCAAACTAGCGTTGTGAGCACATTACCAGAGAATAAACCCGCAGCATTGAATTGCAATGCGTGCGAGCTGCGAAATAGCGCGCACGTGCGGCACGGTAGCGTTGTGGAAGGTAGTACAGATGGTTCACGCACACCACCACCGTCATATGCGGATGGGGGTGTAGGTACAGTCAATGTGAAAACCCATAAAAATTTAACTAACCACTTATACCCTCTCTTCAGCTAAAAAAAAAAAAAAGAGAGATCCAGAGTGAGGTAGCTTAACTATTGTTTATTTTCTCCCTCCCATACCCCAACTACCAGTGCCCTCTTGCTTCCATATAAGGGAGAGGTACACTGCACATAGACACGAAAGCATCAGGGTCCCAGGGACTAACCCAGTATTGTTTGTCAAAGCTTTATAGAACTGTTTAAAATCTTTTCAGTCCGTATGTTTAAATGATATTAAACTGTTGTGCTTTATCTTTCACATACAGGACGCAAGGCTGCCAAAGACATACGACAGCCATACCCGGCTAAGGTTAAATATTTGGAGTATTGCCCTACCCAGAGGACAAGGAAACAATAGAACCGTAGACATTTATAACAGAATTTTTTTTATTGCAGGAATTTTTGTATCAATACAGTATCCTTAGAATTAGTGATGGAAGGAATACTCATTTCACAAGTAATATCTTTTACAACATGTGTAAGGTGATAGGTACTAGTATCAAGATCATCCCAGACCACCTGTCTGTCTCCCGTTGAGATACTGTTTGCCAGGTAGCCTCATGTGAAAATATTATGAGGTTACTGTGCAGGTTCTCATGACAATGTGTAAGAACAACAGGAATTGAAGTGTTATTTACTAACATGCCTGAAGCAAACTGTAATGATGTTAAACCTGGAGAAAAATTCATTTGATCTAATAATTTCTTGTGTTCAGATTGCCTGATTGATCGGGGAATAGAACCATATCCGACGTGTTACCAAAATTCTACATCCTCAAAGGGTTACCGACTAAGATACCAGAGTCCATTCCACCAAATACGGGGAGGATTAATCTACCGGAGGAGATACAAGGCGGAGACAAGGCCGATAGCATGGACCTGTCGATCGTGAGCTTGTGCCGGGAAGATTAAAAGGTGACTGTGAGCTATCTGAGCTAAAGAAATTGCAGATCAGTGTTGCAGCAATGGACCAGTCCGCTGTGTTCATTTTTGTATTCTTTTTCAGAGTTTTCACCATCCTGGGTTGCTTGGGGATTCCTGGTTTCGGTGATGGGGGACTGATAGACAATGGGAGCTGATGTCGGCATTGATGCAGAGGAGTCGAAAGGAGGAGTGCTATACCAAACCAGGGGAGTGCCGGTCCAATATGTAGTGTATAATAATGTAGCCTGAGGTTCAGTGGTCATGCATGGATATAACATTTATGTTGTTTTAAGTCATCTTAGGTAATGCAGTCCCAACCCCTTCCAAGGCTCTCCTTATAGGATAGGTGCATCCCAACATCTTTCCCATGATCCCTTAAGGATCCGCGGTGTGCGTATAAGGACAGTTTTATGTCCCTCCCGGAGACGCATTATCTGAATGGTTCAAATTACCATACTGTGTCATACCATAATAACATTGAATGGTATATTCTCATGCATGGCTAAACAGATTCAGAACAGGTTGTGATAGCGCTTGATTGGCTATCAAAGGGTGGACTGTCAAAACTGGATAATTGGCGAAGACAGAATCTGTTTGCAATTGGAATCTGCGCAATGCTATCTTGTAAAGGGCGTCAAGACTCCATCTTAGAAATAAAATCTCACAGCACTATTTTGTAAAAAAAAAGGTACATAGTCAGCCTTCCTCAAACACAGGCAGACAGTGTTTAACACAAACACTAACTTATTAGCATTTGGAACCCTATACAAAGCCCATCTTCAACCCAAAACAGGCAGAATAAACAGGGAGGCTCTGACAGCACAGCTGGAAGTCTCCTTCCTGTATGAGGATTAAATTCACTGTATAAACTAGGGATGTGCAGGCTCGGATAGGTTCGAGTTTGCACGTGGAGTTCGGATTTTTCCCTCCAAAAAAACGGAACTCAGAACGAGGCAAAACGTCATCTTACATGGACGAACATCATCATTCCTGGACAAAAGACCAGGAATGATGATGTTCGTCCATGTAAGATGACGTTTTGCCTCGTTCTGAGTTCCGTTTTTTTGGAGGGAAAAATCCGAACTCCACGTGCAAACTCGAACCTATCCGAGCCTGCACATCCCTAGTATAAACACATTTTGCAATTGCAGTTTAAAAACATCAGAAAAATACATGTGTGCTTGTGTGTATATATATATATATATATATATATATATATGTGTGTGTGTACATGTGGCCCATCATGCATGGACTTATGTGTATAATATCACACACAGACTTATATTTGAAAAGTATCAAAATTCCCTGCAACTCATACACACAATGTTAAACAGAACAGTCAGTTTTTAGTGATCCTTCCCAAAATCATACTGGCATGGCCACACACACACATAGATGCCCTTCCAGCTTAGTGCTGCTCGCTGAGTGCCTCACCGACCCTCAGACGCACAACGCAATTCAGTGCTGTTTTCCCCGCATACATACATTTAAAAGCAATGGTCCCGTAACGCAAAAAGGATAATTATTATTTGGTTTAAACGCAATGTCAGTATATAAAGAAATGAATGTTTTCTGTAACTATGGCTTAGTAAATGACAATTGGACTGTGTGTGGAGCCGTACTGATCTACTCTGTTTCCACAGCATTCCAGTGACATCAATATGAAGGTCAGAACATGCGGCTATGAAATATGAATTTTAGAGAGAATAACTATTTGAAATGTTGTTTGCCATAGCAGCTTAGATTTGCATGTGGGGGATACAAAAGGAGGTTGCAGACCTTTTGTATCCATTTGGAATTGTTCAATAAATGCCCTGTAACAGATTTCTAACCTTTACCAAAAGACAATAACATGGTGTAGGTTTGTTTACATTTTTGTCCAAAGGACTGGTTATTCCAGTCTAATCAATAGAGCTAGCTAACTGGGAACAGTAGTTCAGGTAACCAAAAGGATACTCCCTTTCTGATGACCTCACAGGTAAAAGGGGGCGGGAACATAGCATGCACATCCTGAGAACACACAGCCAGCAGACACACTTGCAGATTTTGGAAGGAAGAGAGAGGTTCGCTCCCTCACAAGACAACGGAAAAATGGGTCTCAGTTCCTCTGGGTTATAGCTAAGTATAAAATGTGCAATATTTAGCCTATTTGGGTGTCTGTAGCTATGTTTGGTGTTAATCTGTTATTAGCTTAGCATGGTGTGTGGTTTGTAGTTTTCTAAGGATATTCATGAGTCTGTGTTAGCATACAGTGGATGATATGTTATCTAATCTGTACTTTTCATCTATACTGTAGGGTACAATAGTCTGTTATCAGCATGCAGGAAAGGGATTGATTATGGAGTTTTTGTAATATTTGTAAATGATTGATGCTGGTTGATTGAGATCCCATGTGTTCTGTGTTAGGGCCTTCCCATGTGTTCTGTGTTAGGGCCTTGCCATGTGCTTGAACAATATCTCTGCTTGGGAGAGATAGGCTTGGTATGTGTTGTGTACTCATGAATGTAATCATAGGGTGGTATCAGTTATATATTATGGAAGTTGAATTAATAACAGCTTTGAATGGTCATAAGTAATTGCCGTGTGGGTCAGATAGGTATATTGTCTGCAGTTTATTAGAGATGGCTACTTCCATGTGGGGTGAACAAAGGAAATTATAATTCTACCCAGTTGTGGTGTTGTATGGGTCAGATAGGTATATTGTCTTTATTATAATTGTGATCATTGATGGATGGATGATTTACAGAGTTACAACTTAATGTGAGTTTTCAAATTGTTTGCAAGCCTCATGATCCCTAGGCAAACTCCAAAGAAAGAGCATGTGTTTCAGCCCTTCCCCCTCCCCACGGTCTAGTGGGTACTGGATGAGGTCTGTTGTAGGATGGTATTGTTGTATATTGGAATCAGCTTGTGTTGTACATGTTGGAATATTATATGGTGCAGTGTTTGCCTGATGTGTTGGCATATGATATCCAGCTTGCATATTTAATTAACTATGGCATTATGGGAGATTTCAATGAGGTAGCTTCATAATGGAGTTTGTTTGTAGACCATGTGGTTGGGACAATAGGGCAGGAAGCATTCCTAAACCCCCCCCCCTCACACACAAACACAAACACACACACACACACACCATCACCAGCCATCTTGAACATGTGCTCCCAGCAGACATTGATATCTCTCTCATTGTATTTTGATGTGTCTCTTTCTCTCTCTCTCTGTCTCTCGGTCTCATATTGCTCATTGTATTTTGATCTTTAATAACCGTTTCATGTATTTTAACTGTACCTTATGACCTAATGTTTGTACAATTTATTTGCGCTCATTATTAGATCATAGCGTTGTAACATCTGTACTTTTACCTGAATAATAATTTTTAGCGCTTTGGACCGCTATTCAACTGTCTCAGTATTCCATTAATGGTATAATCAAACACAGCGCTAATTAGCGACATCTTGTGGTTTCAGAAGGTATAGGCAGGTTTTGTCTTAGAGGTTCTAGGCAGGTGAATCTTAGAGGTTTATAGGCAGGAATGTATTAAAAGGTTTATTAACAAATTCAACAGCTATATAAATAACTGGTAATAAATAAATAAATACATGTACTATATTCCTCTGCAGACAGTGACCATTACCATTGGAGATGTTGGTACTGTGTGCTTTAGCGGTAGCTAAATCCACTGCAAACTGGAAGTACAGAGCTCACAGTAACTCTAAACTACACCAAGGGCCCACTGGTCAACCTTACCTGTGGCAAAGACTTTTTGTGGAAGGTGTTTATACCTTTCTCTTTGTGTCAGAGAGAGGAGGGGGTATGGGAACAAGAGATATAAGGTACCAAGGTGGGCAAAGGTGCAGATTCCCACCTTATAGCCAGAACCCACTAACATAGGAACAAGAGCTACAATAGGTATCCACACAGCTAGTCTATCAACAATCAATAATTCAACATACAATTAGGTTGACATGATTAAATTGTCGACACATTCAGAATGTTGACCTTTACCATGTTGACACCAGAATGTAGACAAATGGCTTTTTTGTTGATTTTTAGTGTTAAGCTAAAATAAGCAAAAAAACATGTTGACATGTTAAATATTAACATTCAGAATGCCATTTTAGCTATGTCGACATATAGGTTGTCAACCTAATGAGTATGTAGACATTCTGACTGTCGACATTCAGATCGTCGACTAGTAATACCCAACCGTATCTGGTCAGCTTGTCGATATTCAGAAGGTCTACTTTCAGAATGTCGACACCAGAATGTTCATGGGTTCTGAATGTCAACAGTCAGAAAGTCAACATGGTTATTAGGTCGACAACCAATATGGTTTATTTGGTCGACACGTTCAGAATGTCGATATTTGCCATGTTGACACCAGAATGTTGACATATGGTTTTTGTTGATTTTTAGGATTAGCTTCAGTGTTAGGTTTAGATTTAACTGTTAGGTATAGACTAAAATAAGCAATAAACCATAAATACCCCCTACTTTAGCTAATTTCAAACTAACTCTTCCCTGCAACTTTACATACCCTACTCACTTCGCCCCTGAGAAACATCCTGCACATCAGACTGCCAACTCTCATTACATTGACGTGGAATGATCCCATGGGTGTGGAACTTCTGCTCACACCAACAGGTCATTTAAGTAATAAAGAAACAGCAATGACAGTACTATTGGGTATGGTGCTATTGCCCAAAGTACCAGACACAGAAACAAAGGGGTATATTTATTAAAGTGCAGATTTTTAGAAGTGGAGATGTTGCCCATAGCAACCAATCAGATTCTAGCTATTATCTTCTAGAACAGGGGTGCCAACCAGTCAGATGCAAAGAGCCAAAAATATTTGTGGTCAAGTTGAAGAGCTGAAATGGGGCGTGGTCTAGCTGTCACAAGGCCTCTCCCCATTTTTGTGCGCACGCCCTTGGTATGACATTTGCAGGAGCATGACCCTGTGTCACACCCCCGTTTTTAGCCACGCTGACTGCGAGCCCAGCACATTGAAAATACACAGTTTACATAAATTTCCCAATATAAGTTTTTCACTGTTGAAGTGAAAGAAAAAGCCAGAGCAGTATAGAAAACATTAATATAGCCACGTTCACATAAAATACACAGAAACAAGCCAGATCAACATAATACATTTAAAAAGACACATACAAATAAAATACGTATTGAAATCCAGAAATACATAAAATCAGGCTTGCCTGCCCTCCCAATTTGGCCAGGAGCTCCCGAATATCGTGTGCCGCTCCCTGCCCCCCGGAAAGGCAGACAAGCCTCCCGGCGGCCGCCAACCCTCCCTGCCCCCCACAGAGTAAATATAGAAACTCCTGTAGTGGGAGAGGGGGCGGTGAAGCGCTTTGCACTGAATTGCATCCCCGCCCCCTGCTTCACAACACCGTTTATTCTGGCATTGTGATAAGGGGGTGGGGCTACGATGACATGATCAGCCAGTCACGCCCCCACCCCCAATATGTAATTATTGTCCGCCCACGCCCCCTGCTGTAAGCAGACATTCAGCTCCCTCCCAGAAGGTGGGAGCTGAATGTCGGCAAGCATGCATAAAATACATAGAGAAAGCCAGTGCCGATTATGTTGTGCTCCCTGTAGTTGTGCCCCATATGCAGCGCCCCCCTGTAGTTGTGCCTATTAAGCAATTCCCCCAGTAGTTGTGCCCATTTTGCAATACCCCCTGTAGCTGTGCCCATTTTGCTATGCCCTCAGTAGTTGTGCCCATTCAGCAATGCTCCCAAAGTTGTGGCCCTTATGCAATACCCCCTGTAGCTGTGCCCATTATGCAATGGCCTCAGTAGTTGTGCCCCTTCCGGAATGCCCCCCGTAATTGTGCCCATTCAGCAATGCTCCCAGTAGTTGTGGCCCTTAAGCAATACCCCCTGTAGTTGTGCCCATTATGAAATGTCCCCAGTAGTTGTGGCCCTTATGGAATACCTCCCTGTAGCTGTGCCCATTATGCAATGCCCCCAGTAGTTTTTCCCTTTCTACAATGTCCCCTAGTTGTGCTCATTAAGCAATGCCCCAAGTAGTTGTGGCCCTTATGCAATCTCCCCTGTAGCTGTGCCCATTATGCAATGCCTCCTGTAGTTGTGGCCCTTATGTAATACCCCCTGTAGCGGTGACCATAATGCAATGTCCCACAGTAGTTGTGCCCCTTCTGCAATGCTCCCTGTAGTCGTGCCCCCTAAGATAGTGCCCCCAGTACTAGCTCCACCTCTCCACCCACACCCCTATGATGAAACATACCTGTCTTCATGCTGGCACCGCTTCACGCCATCAGGGATCCCGAGTCCCAGCGTCGCTGCTGCTTCCGCCGCCTGCTGGATCTAACTTAATCCAGCAGGCGCGCAGGCTCCTCACATCATG
Source organism: Taudactylus pleione (assembly GCA_031769625.1). Classification (NCBI taxonomy): domain Eukaryota; kingdom Metazoa; phylum Chordata; class Amphibia; order Anura; family Myobatrachidae; genus Taudactylus; species Taudactylus pleione. The sequence continues at coordinate 1,235,015 of JAUIMM010000225.1, read as the reverse complement.
GGTGACGTCACCCACACACTGCATTACTGGGAACGCTGGCCTCTGAAACAATCAGAGGCTTCTTTAGTCTCTGATTGCTTCAGAAACCAGTGGTCTCAGTAATAGTGGGAGTCTGCCGAGCTGTGAACCGGGAGCCGCATCAGAAACTCAAAAGAGGCGCATGCAGCTCAAGAGCCGCGGGTTGGCCACCCCTATTCTAGAAGGTGTTAGATAAATGTTAAGTAGAATCTGATTGTAACCCCCCTTTACTCTCTTTAAAGGGACACTTGGACACTAACTCCCCTGACGTCTACTATGTACCCACCCTTCACTGCACTTTAAGGCCCGTATTCAATTAGTTTCGCACCCGCAATAGTTTTTTGCCTGCCAGAATTTTCTCCCACATTGCGTGTTTTAGACACGGAAACTTTTTGCGCTCATCCCTGCGATTCGCCCTATTCAATTCCAAAGGACGCAAAAACGCAACTCAGCGAATGCAAACCAGGCGAAAAGTGCTGTCGGAATTGGGGAAATCAGCCTGATACCCCCTAAAAGATGCACTAACATTGGGGATCAATGTACATACCCCTGAATAGCCCTAATGAAGCTATTTGGGGTACTTAAGGTGTGTCAATTGTTTCTAATTAGCATCTTTACACAAGTGGTGAAGAATAGTATTAAGCAGTTTTTTGGGGTGAAAATAAGTATTGCTGTCCAATTTGGGGGTACTTGAAAATGGGTGCAAGCATGGTTCAAAGTCGCTAAAGTAAAGTTTAAAAAACGTAAAAACGCACCTGTAACAAGCACCTGCAATCCAGAAAACGGAGCACCCCTACTTGCAGACCCCCCCAAATTTTTTTTTTTTTTAGCTTTTTTTAACGCAGTTATCCTTTGGGGAACTGTCCCAAGGGTGCAGAGTGGTTTCCCCATCTTTGCACCCCTAAATAGCGATTTGCCACTTTTTTTGTCCACCTATTCATTGGCGGATCTTTTTTGCCTATTACATTGCGATTTCGCGTACGAGTAAATTGTTTGCAATTGAATACAGAGATAAGTTTCCGCCTGGTGAAAAGTCGCAATCGGTGATACTTTTTCGCTGCTAATTGAATACGGGCCTAAGTGGGTTGCCCTTATATTATCAGTGCCTCCACCCAAGTATCCATATTAGTTATGGGCCTGTACTTGGGAAAACCCTATTAAGGAATGAAGGATTGCTTGGGTAATCCTAATAAACTTGTAATAAAATGATTGTCACATACAGTATAATGTATTGTAATAAGTCAAATAGCATAAACACCACACACTATGTACATATATAACAATTGACCACCTGTTCTTTGCTCTTCTCCTGATGCGGTGACCCTGGACACCTCCTCTACTCACTCAATTACAGGATACAATCCCGAATTATATTTTAAACAGTTTACTTTCTATAAATTGCTTTTTGGGTAGTGAGAACTGTGATCGGACGACCACGACCTAGCCACTCCCGTTCACAGATTGGGGTTGATCCCCACTGGGTCTTGGGGTATCAGGTTTTCTGGCTTACCATCAGTGACCGCCTGTCACTGACTCCGCCCACTGAACGTAATGATGCTGCCACCACCAAGCTCCTTCCGTCGGCACTTGGAACCACTTCTGCTGCGTATGCTTCGACTAGCTGCGGCCACACCCCCTAAGTGGTGTCGGCTGTTTCCTCCTGATCAGAGGGCTTGAACTTGGAGACTTTGAGCTCCACCCAGAACAGCCAGAGAATGGAATTCTGTTGGTCGCAGGATTGAGATACAGTCGTAGTAAAGGCAAGATGTTTATTGTTCACAGTCTTGAAATAGACTCTTCCCTTTAGCATACATAGATGATACAGCAGTCATGATCTTCCAAAGATACACAAAGATGTACACATACACAGGGCTCACATGCCCTTTTTATTTCATTCCTACACACAATGCCACAACGAGTAATTCCACCCTCTGTCCCTTTTAGCCAATCATGCTTTCTCACAAAATATAAATAATAAACACATCTTACATTCTAAAGGAATTAACTTAATTTCCTCGTTACCACCCAAAAACAGTTGCTTTGCCTAAAGCACAAACTGAGTTAGCATATACTGTTGCTGGTTATTTTACCCAGAGAAACACTGGAGCCTTCCTAGCCCGCAATTCAAAGGAAAGGCTTGTTCAGTCAATACCAACCCTCCATTGCCAGGCTAGGGCAATTACCATATCAATCCCTAGGTGAGGATGTCTCAAAAGCCATTTGATTCTAAATGTTACAGCCTTCTAAAACAAAATAACTTATACATTCCTTATAAGTGAATAGGCTATACATTTAAAAGTACATTTTCACAACTACGCACAGCGTATTGAACATGTTATATTCACACTGCGCAAAAAGGTCCTTTTAAAAATGGTGCCGTGGCATGAGAGTTAATCCCTTCAGTGCCGTGGCAGTCATTTTAATCACATGTGGTCGGGGTCCGGCCACAAGAACACAATGTATCACATTACAAATTTTAAAAGCAAGAATGAACATTTTTATATTTTAACAATACAAATTTTAACTGAACAATGAAGCAATATATAAGGAATATTATTATGTATCCAGAATAGTCTGTGATATTGAGAACTGTTCTATGGATAATCCTCAGTTTAGCAAGTTCAAGGGTAGATCCTTATCATGCTGGTTATTGGTCCAAAAAACTCCCCGACTTAGTTAACTTTGGTTGAGATATGACATAAAAGGTCCTTGACTCACATAGAATAATATCCCGTTGAGTCACTTATTGTGAATATGCTCTTTACTCTCAATGTACATGAGATAATGAGATAATAAAACTAGTTGACTAGCACAACCCAGATGAATACTACATTCCACTAGGCAGCCTTTACTACTGTATACTACAGTCTTTGGGCTTAGGTATGTACTGACTTGCCAGGTATTCTTAGACTACGTACAGCCTAGTCATGAAAGACTTGGCTTTAAAACTCCACCAACACTCTGCATTGTATTTCCACTTAAAGGGTGCAATTAGTTCTTTACCGACAGGGCTGGTGTTAATATATAATGATATGTATCTCTCCTTTTTTTCAAGGTGCCAGGACACGGAGCACAGCTCCGCCCCCCAAACCCGTGAAGCCACACACCCCGGTTCTGATTGGCCCACGAGCCAGTCAGTCATGGAACAGGGATGACCATTGGTTGGTGAAGCCATTGATGGTCATCCATTGCATAGTTGGTTACCATCGATGGCCACTTTCTATTTTGCCATCGATGGTAACCATATCGATAGCCATCCTTACTCCAGACCAGGGGTTAAAGTGGGCCGAAACTGCATTCCATCACTTCTATTTGGAGACGGAACCAGTTCCACCTTCTCCAACCCACTTTATCCCTCAGGGAGTCTCCGTATGCCAGGCGCCAGCTGAGATTTTGTTACCAGCGGGCGCCCGGCTCCCTCCACACAGTGCCAGCGGCAGCCAGAGGCTGGAGCTCACTACTGAGCTCCGGCTCCCACAGTGCACTAAGGGAGAGACGTTCGTTGCTCGAATGAATGATATATCATTCAGGTGTGTACCCAGCGTTAGGCTCTATTATTAATGTCAGTTTTAGAAAACAAAGGTCCTATTTGTCCCAATTTCTTTTTTTAAATTATAATATGAAATTCAGACGTAATTTTGATAAAATAAAGTAAATAGCACCATCTTTACAGTTTCTTGTCACAACTACAGTATTGGCCTGTTTCAGAGATTCATGCTAACTCAATGGTTAGCGTACATCTATGATGGTTAGAGTCAGAATGGGTCCTGCAATCTTTGACTGCAGCAGAAGAAAAATGGCTGCCCCGCTTGTGATTTCCACGAAAGACGAGCAGCGTGCAGTGATTAGTTTTTTATGGTCTAAGGGTGTGTCTTATGTCTATATTTATCGAAGACTTTGGGCCTGATTCAGAGTTGATGGGTAGCCCTGCGCACGCGCAGCGGCCGCACTGCACATGCGCAAGCCCCGGAGTGAGAGAGAAACTCTCTCGCTCCGGAGCTCACTGCAAAAGGGGCGGCTGTCGATGTTGATTGACAGCTTGCCCCTTTTTGTATGCGGGCCGGGGGGGTGGTTTCCAAAATGGAGGCGTTCCTTAAGGAATGCTTACCGTTTAGTGGGCGGCCGCACTAACATCATCAGTGATGTCAATGGGGAACTTCCTGTTCCATCAAAGCAGAAAGCTCCCTGGGACTTGTGAGTGCCCAGACCCAACCTTAGGGTCTGGTCGCAAGCCCCAATGGTCACGATGGTGATCACCATCGCGACCATCACCCTGGTCGCTAGCTAAGCTGTGGGTGGTAACCCACAGCTTAGCTTGCGACCAGGAGGCCGTACCAAAAAAAAGAAGCGCCCGCCCTCATTCAGAGAGAGCGATCGCTTCTTGCGACCGCCTCTGAATGAGGTCCAGAGAAAGATATCTCTCTCAACTGATCATCTTGGTGAAACCATGCTGCACTGCAGGTGGGGCACATTTAAAATGTGCAGAGAGAATTAGATTTGGGAGGGAGGTGTCCAAACTGACATCTAAATTGTAAAGTAATAATAAAGCTGTGCAGTATTTGTGGGCTACATGTAAAAGCAGCCAGTATTTACCCTACATGCAATTTTTTTTTATGTATTTACACCCCTTGCATTGCAACATGGTTTGTCCAGGTACACAGTTAAGTGCTATCTCTCTCTCTATTCCCGACTCTGAATCAGGCCCTGTGTGTACAGTAAGGAGAAAGTCTTGTCGCAAAGCAGGAGATACAAAATAATTACTCCCTTGAACGAAAAAACACAGGACTTTTCTATCAGGTTTATTTATAAAGACCCACATGATGTGCCATTTTAGATAGTTATGTATACTGTGTATTTTTACTCAATGCTTTGCTTATGTTCACTTCTTGATGAAAATATTTCTGAGAATTGCTTTATTATATGTTTATTAAATTGAATACAAACTTTTGAATCTAATATGCATTGTTATCTCTAAAATTGTGCTATCAGCGCAGCAAGGATTAAGCTGCATACACACTGTACGATCTGCACAACCAACGATATCGCTGAACGATTTCCCTTGAACTTTTCTGTATTGACGGACAAACAATATTGGGTGTACACACTAATAGATATCTATAATATATATCTTTCAGTGAAGTCATCCTGTCACATCTCCGAGCATGCAAATCGTGATGAAATCGTCCAAGTTGGCCTGCATGTACGGTCGACCATAGATATCATTATCGTCCATGCGGGAATGCACATTGTTGGTCATTCATTGGTCATTCACTGCATAAAAATGAACGATATGAACGATTTATCATTGATATCGTTATCGTTCATAAATATCGTACCATATGTACGCACCACTGGAGGGTGGTTCACTTTTGGACACATTCTCCTGACAATTAGTTTGATTCTTGGTGGGGCTGCAAATCCCCACAGCTTGCATGCTGCAGGAGCACATTGTTAATGTATATTTTTTATATAATAATTTATACATTGTTTTATTCTAACTAAAGGCGGGTATCCACTATCCGACAGTGAAAAGTCTGATCGATAATGATATCGTTATCGCTCACTAGACTGCACAGTGCCCACACTGAACGATATATCGTTCAGTGTAGGCACCCTCCCTCATCCCCAAACATGGTTAACCTGAATGTGCATTGCTGGTCGTTGCTGACATTTTGCTGCCTGATTTGTGCCAGATTAACAAGCGATTGAATGATAACGATGTTGTTTTCTTTTGTTTTTCTAGACTCTAGTAACACTTATTGGCAATTGGGCAATTTTTCATGAGATGTCATTGAGAGAAAATGCCTATTGTGTTTTAATAAAGAGAAGATTAATCTAACTGGATGTTGCCTTCAAGTTAGAAATGTGTTTGATCGTGGTGTGATAATTATTTACTGTGAAAGCAGAGGAGAGTTTGCCATCTATGCTATAATCCTGTATGGTCTGTCCCATCTGTGTCATGCACAGTGGCGCCCCCAACAGCTCCCACTGCTGTGATGGAAGGGACAAGTTCAGAGGTCACATAGAGTAGTGGTGTATCTACTAAGCCTTGGATGGAGATAAAGTGGACAGAGATAAAGGGGGCTATTTTCTAGGCCTTGGATGGAGATAAACGGCTCCAAATTAGTAGTATGGAATCATGTTTAGAGCTATGATTCCTTTTTGTCTCCTCTTTTAACGTAGTGTAACCACAGAATCGCCAACCTAAAGTTTAATCCAGTTTACTAAATAATAATTAGAAACTAAAAATCTTTGAAGTAGTCTGAAATGCATTGGGGGCATTCCTGCATAGGGCCAGCTGTGGCATGTCATTGTCAGAGGAAGCTACAGGAAAGTTGTTGTATAATGAAATTATTTTAACTGTAGCTTCTAGAATACCGAAGGATGCATGCTTAGGCCAATAATTCTCCAACTCACAAGTAGATGGGTCAGAAATTGAAATATATTCAGCTTAGCCATAACATTAAAACCACTGACATATGAAGTGAATAACATTGATTACTATGACACCTGTCAAGGGGTAGGATATATTAGCCAGCAAGTGAACACTCATCAGTTCTTGAAGTTGATATGTTGGAAGCAGGAAAAATGGACAAGTGTGATGTCTAAAAGACTGGGTCTGATCATCTCCAAACCTGCAAGTCTTGTGGGGTTTTCCCAGCAGCATGCCACGGGGGACGGGGCCACAGACAACTGGAACAATAGCGCTACCCGAAGCATCTTCTGCGATTTTGGCTGTAGGGTGCCATTCCATGCACCCTGCTAGCCAGATACAGGTATCGAGGATAGTTGGCAGTGCCACCCACAGAGTGCCACCAGTCGCCCATAGCTATTTCTGTCCCTGATTCCTGGTATGTAATGGTTAGTACCTACCAAAAGTGGTCCAAGGATGGACAACCAGTGAACCAACAGTAGAGTGCTCAAGGCTCATTGATGCTTGTGGGGAATGAAGGCTAGACCGTTTGGTCCTATCCCATAGAATAGCTACTGTAGTACATATTGCTGAAAAGTTAATGCTGGCTATGATAGAAAGGAGTCAGAACACACAATGCACCACAGCTTGCTGCATCATATGGAGCTGCATAGCCGCAGAACGGTCAGAGTGCCCATGCTGATCCCTGTCCACCACTGAAAGTGCCTAAAATGGGTACATGAGCATCTGAACTGGACTATGAGGCAATGGAAGAAGGTGGCTAGGTCTGATGAATCAAGTTTGCTTTTACATCATGTGGGTGACTGGGTGCATGTGCATCATTTACATGGAGATGGCACCAGGATGCACCATGGGAAAAAGGCAAGCCGAGGCAGTGTGATGCTCTGGGCACTGTTCTGCTGGGAAAATTGGCTCCTGCCGTTCATATGGATGCTACTTTGACATGTACCACCTACTGTACATAAACATTGTTGCAGACCAAGTATACCTCTATCATGGCAACAGTATTCTCTAATGGCGGTGACCTCCTTCATTAGGATAATGCACCCTTGTCACACTGCAAACATTGTTCAGGAATGGTTTGACGAACATGACTAAGAGTTTCAGGTGATGACTTGGCCTACAAATTCCCCAGATCTAAATCCGATCAAGCATCTGTGGGATGTGCTGGAAAAACAAGTCTGAGCCATGGAAGCCCCACCTTGCAACTTACAGGACTTAAAGGATCTGCTGCTAGCAGGTGTGTGTGTATAAATAAAGTAAAAATGTACTGTACTTGTAAATGATCTTGTTATTGCAGTTTTTGTGTAGGAAGAGACATCTATTGCTAATGTGTAATTTTATATGTTACAAAATCCCAGCACGTACACACTCATTCCATTACACTATTGTAACAATTTATATAATTGCAAAATCTCTTTAGATCTCAAGCATTGTATCCACATTCTTGTAAGTCCTCTTTCTGTTATGACAATAGATACTTGTAGTGTCATAAATAGTTCAACATTTTAGCGCAGTCGTATAAATGTAATAAATCATTGCCATGTTCCTGAAATAGTTTTTTTTTAATTTAAATGTCTTTTAAAGGAAGTTATAACATTTTACACGGTTTTCTTTTAAAGAGTCTTGTTAAGCATGTAATAAATATATTTATAGTCATTCTCATGTCTGTGCTGACAAGATGATAATTAGTTTACCCTTTTTTTCATGTTTCACTGACTGTATCAAAATGTCCCATACTAAGCATCGCATCAGCAATACCGTACATCCCGCCACTCTCCTGGTTCATACCATGTTTGATTACTGTGGTATGTACTTAGAATATTGCAAAGGACAGCTCTCCTGATAAGAGCTGTCCTTTGTGATGCCCTCGGATAGATGTTTAACACCCAGAAGTACTTCTGGCAGCCTTCTGTACATGCAAAGAAGGATGCGGGCCGCGGGGGGAAATGGGAAGTATCCGATTTGATCCCTCTCAGGAGGAGAATCCCGAATAGAAGCCCATAGGCTTTTTACTGGGTAACGCCACCTGAAGATGGAATTACCCACCAGGACGATGCATTCCGGTGCTTTGTATGTGTAATAGAATAAATAAACGATCCCTCTCACTAATACCCCTTTCACACATAGCCTAAATACCCGGGATTTTGCTGGTGCATGGGTACGACCAGGGTCTAGACTATGTGTGAATGGGCCAAACCTGGGTCGAGGTCCCGAGCCTGCTTGGTAGCCGGGGTTTTCCCGAGTCGCCTGTAGTGTGATACCACTTTCAGACATACAGCTAAACCTGGGTTTTTGGCCGTGAACATGCATCGACCCGGGTTTTGCTAGGTGTGAACAGAAACTACCCGGGTTGAAGTCCTGGGTCTATGACCCTGCTCTGTACCAGGGTGTTTCCCGGGTGCGACATGGGTTGCCTCTAGTGTAAACACATCCAACTAGGTTTTTTAGACCCGGGTTTTAAGAAAACTTTCTCATTGGCCGTTTTGTGCGCCTGCAGAGGACATCAACTGCAGGCGCCATACCACATGGCTGGGGAGCAAACAGAGATACTGTAGTAGCGACTGCACCCCAAGCGACTGCAGCAGCAGTTGTGTAGTGTCATAAATAGTTCAACATTTTAGTGCAGTCGTATCAATGTAATAGGCAGAAACTTTTTCGAGGCTTTATAATTTTCTTATATTGTAATCACAAAGAAAGAGGAAAAATCAGTAGTAAAAAAACTGCAAGTCCCGCCGCTTAATTAGACTTCAATTGAAAATCAGAATAAACCTCAGTGCTTGCTGCAAGTAATGTGGGTTTGGTTAGAACCCCAGAGACCGCAGTCTCTATAGAAAAATCAATAGGAACAAGGCCCTCATACATCAGAGATTGATTGCAGCAATCATGCAATTTGCAATCGATTGTGTATAAAAATCTTTCCCTTTTTCAATCGATTGCAGAATTGCCACAATCGATTGAAAAAGGGAAAGATTTTTATACACAATCGATTGCAATTTGCACGATTGCTGCAATCAATCTCTGATGTATGGGGGCCTTAACTTTTTTACTCAAGATTTCCTCAGTCATTATATCACACCTGATACAGGTTGTTTGTGACAATCAATCCATTCATTATTTGCATGTGGTACATGTTTTTATCTAGTAAAATATTTTTTTCTACTTTCGTGTTATATGTTTATTGATGTGTTTTATTTAATAAATATTTTACTTTTTATTTATGCCTTCAAGCCTCCTGTTCAATAACAGATAGCAAACCCTATATAGATTATCAGCAAAGTTTCATATTCACAGTGCCTAGCGCAGTAAGACTTGTTCCTATTGATTTTTCTTATAATGTAAAGAATGTAATGGTTTTCATGAAAAATAAATATTGGAAACAACCAAACTTTGTGGCCTTTACTCTAAAAATGCTAAATTTAAAATTATTATTTTACTGTGAACAAAAAACAAAGCATCCACACCAAATTCCAGGGCAGACCCGGCTTCAGTGTGAACGCATCCAACACGGGAATTTTTTTTGGTGTAATGTGAATGGGGGGGTCTCAGACTGATAGCCGGAAATTTAACGGGTTGATAGACCCAGGTCATACCAGGATGTTGCCCGGTCTTTAGGATTTTAGATATAATGTTTTTGTACTTTGTGTTTTATAATGTTTAGGGCTAAGGGCCGTATTCAATTAGAGGCGAAAAGTCCGTTATCGGCGACAATTTATCGCCGATGACGTCATTTTCGCCATTTTCACTTTTCCCCACATTCAATTTCAAAGACTTTTCACAGGAGCGAAACAGGGATAAAGTTTTCACCACTGAATAGGTGGCGAAAAAAAGTGCAGAATTAGGGTTTTTGGTGCAGACTGTCCCCTTAAAGTAATCTGTGTCAAATGTAAAAAAAAAAGTTCAATAGGACACCCCAAAAACAGTGGTTTCATTTTGGTGTGAAAAAAAATAAATTAATGGACAAACTAAAAAACTAGTGAAATAGACTCAGGGGGGGTCCTCAAGTATGTATGTTTTGAAGAATGCATTTGGTTGCGGCAGGTGGATTTTTAATGATTTTTAAAAACATCACTTTAGGGACTTAAAAATATGCTTGCACCCGTTTTCATGTACCCCAAATTTGATGGGGATAGTTATTTTTTTTTTTAAATTAAGCTGAATGCTATTCTTCACCACTTCTTTAAAGACGCATTAAATCACCTGTTGCGGCCGTTTAAAAACCCCAAATACCTTCAGCACGGCATTTTGGGGGTACCCATAGTGATCCACCATGTCAGACCATCTTTTGGGGGGTGACGGGCTGATTTCCCCAAAAGTTACAGGACTTTTTGATACTTTTTGCCCATTCCATTTTTGCCAATTCATAATTGAATACTGGGATATGCGGGCACGTGCCCAATTCTTTATCCCCAGGAAAAGCTGCGATAACGGCGAAAAGTTAGACCTCTGACTTTTTGCCTCTAATTGAATATGGCCCTAAATGTAATAGACTGAGAACCGGGGCAGCTGCGGAATGCATGTAAGTATGTCTGTTTTTTTAAAGCTGCAAGCATGTTAAAGGATAAACCAGGCTTGCTTAGCCTCTTAACATGCTTGCTGCTTTAAAAATATGGGCATACTCACATGTATTCAGCAGCGGCGCCTGCTCTTAGGTTATTACATTTAGCCCTATATCTTCATTTTTCTCTCCACTTACACCTTCAGTATAATAAAATGCACATTTCGTCATTATTTTACAAAGTCTGTGAGAATCATAACTGGCGCAATAGGCAAAAATGAAGGATTTTTTACTCGCATTTACGAATGTGATAAAAATGTTTCCGAATTAATCATTTTAATCTGGAATATTGAGACTATGGTTTAGAAGTACATCAAGCTAACATCTCCATTAAAATACAACCGTTGATTTTTTTTTTTTTTAATGATAAAAAATAAAGGTCAAAAAGACATTTGTTACCCAGCCAAATCCTCTATAAAGGGCATATTTACTAAACAGTGATTTTTTTTTAATCTATCGATTTTTGCCAGTTTTGCCAGCCAGACTTAAAAGGGCAATAATATTTCATGTAAAACAAGCCTGCTTTCTCAGTGACTATTATTGCCCTTTTAAATATGGCTGGCAAAAATAGTGGGTTTTGAAAATCCATTGCTTAGTAAATATGCCCCTAATAATTATATATTAAAAAAAATATATTATATATATATATATATATATATATATATATATAGATATATAGATATATATATATATATACACACATGACTTACAGGTGCAGGTGGTATTGCTTGCATGTTCATTAGTGAGCAAATGCAACTGTGATATTCAAACACTCTTCCTGCAACTCAGATAATTGGTTTTCTGTATGAAGGCCCCCATACATCAGAGATTGATTGCAGCAATCGTGCAATTTGCAATCGATTGTATATAAAAATCTTTCCCTTTTTCAATCGATTGTGGCAATTCTGCAATTTGCAATCGATTGAAAAAGAGAAAGATTTTTATACACAATCGATTGCAAATTGCACGATTGCTGCAATCAATCTCTGATGTATGGGGGCACTTAGACTATGTGGTTAGAGGGCAACGTAGCTCCAAAATCTTAAGCCCTATGACCTGAGTCACAAATGGAAAGACAAGACACGGGTCACAAACTGACAGATGTTAGGTCACAGGTAGGAAACATAACCAATTACAAATTTTTACTATAGGTAACTAAAAGCCCTTCCCAAATCTCTTTAGGTGCATACACACACAACGATTTTTTGAACGATTATTGTTAAACGATATCGTTTAACGATAATCGTTTTAAAAAATCGTTCACTTTCTGAGTCAAACGATGAACGATTATCGTTCATGCGCGTTCACGTTTGTAGTTTGTAATTTGTAGTTCAGTCAGACTTGTCAACTGAACGATTTTCAGTAAGTTAATATGCAAAAATCGTTTGTAGTTCTAAAAAATCGTTCATTACATTTAGTAAATGAACAAGTTTAGTAAATGATTTTAGTTAATTTTTTCAAGGGAAAAAATTGTTTACTAAAATCATTCATTAACAAAATCGTTGTGTGTGTATGCAGCTTAAGTATTTAACTATGCACTGAAATGCTACTTAAGCAATTTAATCTAATCCATCCCTTGCAAACTACTCTCTCCCAACATATTAATAACCTCCTCTTCCTTGTTACGTGCTCTTTGTATATGTATGCTTCTTAAAATGAGCTTAGTAATATGTTGATACAGTGACGTTTCTAGAGAGGAGGGGGCTCATGTGCAGTCTCCAACACTGGCCCCCTCCTCTCTGCTCGGCGGCCGGCAGCACACTGAGCTGTGCACGGCCAGCGCCGGAGTTATAGACTCTGGGCACTAGAGTGTGCCCAGAGTCTATAGTGTAGGCACAGGTCACCGGGAAAATGGCCGCTAGGACCATTTTCCCTGCACTGCACATGCGCAAATGACGGGAAAATGGCCGCCGCTGCCATTTTCCAGTCATTTTCCAGCGCCGACCACCATGCTGACATGGGACTCCGGAGAGGTAAGTAATATTATGGATATATATATGTGGGGGAACCTTTGTTCAAAAAGTGTAGTTACGACTCTGAGGCTCAGAGTCCTCCTGATGGAGGTGAAAACCACCTGATGTGGGATGGGAAGCCCTCTGATGTGGGGGCTTTGAAGACTGAGAGCCTAATTCAGACCCGCTCGCGAGCACATAGCGCTCACAAGATGCAGGGGGGGGGTGGCTGGACAAACGGAGGCGTTCAGTGATGTCAGTAGTGAACTTCTTGCTCTATTAGAACAGGAAGTTCACTGGGGCTTGCGGTGGATGAGACCCTACCACAAAGGTCTCGTCGCAAGCCCGATGGTCACGATAATCGCGACCATCGCCAGGCCACCCGCAAAAGCTGTGGGTAGTCACCCACAGCTTAGCGAGCGGCCTGGTGTCCGGTGGAAAAAAAAAACATCCCACCCTGATTCAGAGCGAGCGCTCGCAAATAACGAGCGCCTCTGAATCAGGGCCTGAATTTGAGTCAAGATACTGTAAGTCTACTCCTGTGGTGGGACTACAAATCACAAAATGCCCAGTCACATATTGGGAAGTTGCTCCACCAAAGATTTGTCCCCAGACCCAGTCACTGGTGCCCCAGACCCCCGCCTCTCATGACCTCTTATCTCCATCTGGTGCATCATGGCATCCTTGTTGACATCCATCTCCTGGAAGATCTGCAGCCACGTTTATGCTCAGGCCTGGCCAACAGGTCCTTCTGCCAGGGAGGAGTGGGACGGGGATAAGAACTGAGGAGCAATGACACCAATTAGCAGGGACAGAACGGGCAGCTGATGGTCTGACACAGAGTCCACCACTAGTGTATGATTATGGTAGCTTATCAGGTGCCAGGAAGAGATGCCATGTATTCGGCTGTAATTGTACGCTCCGAGTACATATTTATAGCCCTAAGTAAGGTGAATATATTGTGGGCGATGGAGGAGGTGCCCCTTCAGTGCTGGTGCCCAACAGCAGGCGCCTCCATTGTCTCCCATACTTCTGCCTCTGGCAGTAGATGATAGGAAGGGCCGGTGCAAGGTATCTCAGCACCCTAGACACACACACACACACACACACACCTGCCAGTACCAGCTATATTTAAAAAAAAAAAAGTTACATTGATTTTAATTATTATATATATTTTTTTAATGTTCTGCCCTGCAGTATACCCCTCTGCTACTGGTATATATTTAACCAGTGCCACAAATAAGTTGGCACAACAGACATCGGACATGGGGCTGTAGGGAGTGCAGTGTAGTTGGTTCCACCCCAGCCTATGATCCTCTGCCACAACCGCAAAGTAATGTGGTCCCGGGGTGTCCGCTGTGAAGGATAACTTCCGAGTGGTGCACCCGGATCCCCTGTCCTTGGCTTCCTTGATTCCCCTAATGATCTCTGTCCTGTAAGTAATGTAGCGGATGTGATGTCATCACGTCGTGACATTGCTAACTAATGCTGTCCTGTCAGTGAAGAGAGACCCACATGGCTGGATACTAAAGTGAGAGTGGAGGAGGAGAAGCCAGTCTGCTGAGACAGAGAGCAGCAGACAGAGGGAGAATCAAAGAAGGTAAGTTAAATACATGGGGGGAGGCACATTACTGTAGATACAGAAGCAGGGGTGGACACTCCTGGGAACACAGTGGGGGCACACTGCTGGAAACCCAGAGGGAGGTTACATTGCTGGATACACAGAGGGGGCACACTGCTGGGAATACAGAGGGAGGTTACATTGCTGGATACACAGAGGGGGCACACTGCTGGGAATACAGAGGGAATACAGAGGGAGGTTACATTGCTGGATACACAGAGGGGGGCATACTGCTGGGAATACAGGGAGAGGTTACATTGCTGGATACACAGAGGGGGGCACACTGCTGGGAATACAGGGGAGGCATATTACTGTAAATACAGAAGGAAAGGGGGCACACTACTGGGAATGCATAGGGGGAGTACATTAATGGCAAAGTGCATTAGGCCATTCAGAGGGGGAAGGAAACATACAGTTGGGGAGCACAATACAGAACATATAGATAAGGGGGTACATAATGCATGACGTACAGGGGGAGCACAATACAGGACATATAGATGAGGGGGTGTGGGAACACAAGACAGAACATATAGGTGGGGGTATCATAATACAGAACATTTGTCATTACTTGACTCCATCGACCCTCTTTATAGATATCTTGAGGTTTACATATTTCGAAAGCTAGCCTTTATACTGACATTACCATCAAAATGATAATTTATATCTGTGTACAGTACATCTATTTGTGTGGATAGATAGATATATGAGATAATAATAATAATAATAATAATAATAATAATAAGAATAAGAATAAGAATAATAATAATAATAATATCTATCGTTTATTTATATGGCACCACAAGTGTTCCGGATCGTCTTACAAGGTACATAACCAAAAAAGTGACTTACAGTAAAATACAATACAATGAAGGACATGGAAATATACATTGATACATTGGTGGCCATAACACCCAATTAAGCAACAGAGCATAAGCACCAAGTGTTAGGTCCTAGTGGTGAGTAAGAAGTAGATGAAAATAAAGTATGGAGAAGTACAAGAGGGTAGAAGGCCTTGCTCGCAAGAGCTTACATTCTCAAGAGGAGGGGCAGACAGACAGGCATGATACAGATGGGGAAGACAGGGAGGAGGGAACATGTAGTAGCAAGTTAGAATGAGAGCTGGAAAGCATTGATGAAGTAGTGGGTCTTGAGAGCCCGTTTGAAGGATTGCAGAGAGGTGGAGAGTCTGATGGGGAGAGGGAGAGAGTTCCAAAGGTGGGGAGCAGCACAGCCAAAATCTTGGAGGCGGGAGTGGGAGGAAGTAATTAGTTGGCATGATAGGTGGCATGCATTTGTTGAATGAAGAGGGCGGACAGGAGAGTGAAGGGAGATGAGATCAGAGATGTAAATGGGAGAAGATTGGGTGAGGGCTTTGTAAGCGAGTGTGAGAACCTTGAATTGGGTTCTGAAGGGGAAGGGGAGCCAGTGGAGGGCTTGTAAGAGAGGGGAGGCAGATGTAGAGCTTTTGGAGAGAAAGATGAGTTGAGCGGCAGTATTGAGGACAGACTGGAGAGGATAGAGACAGGAGTTGGGGAGGCCAGATAGGAGGAGGTTACAGTAGTCGAATATGGAGATGACCAGTGAGTGTATTAGGGTCTTAAGGTGCATACACACTAGACGATATGCTCCCTGAGCGATATCGTCTAGTGTGTCCCCGGCAGGCTGTGCTCAATGTCGTTCATGACATTGAGCACAGCCGCTGAACGATATCATTAGCGATATCGTTCAGCGCCGGGCTCTCTCACCCATTCCCTGACATGCAGCAACCTGACGAGGTCGTCAGGTTGGCCTGCATGTCAGCCCGATGAACGAGGATGACGAACGACCCGCGGGAACGCGCGTCGTCGTCATCGGTCATCTTTTTTGTGTTAAAAATGGACGATAAAGTGGACGACTGAACGATAACGATATCGTTATCGTTCAGTCGCCCACTTTAATCGCCCAGTGTGTACGCACCATTAGTAGAATCCTGGGTGAGAAAGGGTCTGATCCTGGAAATATTTTTAAGATGGAAACAACAGGATTGTGAGAGGTTCTGGATATGTGGTTTGAAGGAGAGGGATGAGTCCAGGATAACTCCAAGACAGCATACCTTGAGACTAGATGAGATAGTTATTCCATCATTTGATAAAGAAATAGTGGGAAGTGAGGTTATGTGGGATGGTGGGAAGACGATAAGCTCTGTCTTAAACTTATTAAGTTTAAGAAATCGCTGGGACATCCAGGAAGATATAGCAGAAAGACAGTTGGGAGATACGAGTGAGGAGAGAGGGAGAGATGTCAGGGGAGGAAAGGTAGATCTGAGTGTCATCAGAATAGAGATGATAATTGAGGTCAAAAGAGCTGATGAGTTCACCTAGATGACATATAGAGGGAGAAAAGGAGTGGTCAAAGAACAGAACCTTGTGGAACGCCTACTGTGAGAAGATGTGGGGGGGGGAGATAAGCCATACGAGGAGACAGAGAAAGATCGATCAGAGAGGTAGGAGGATAGCCAGGAGAGGGCAGTGTCACGTAGACCAAGGGAGTGAAGGATTTGCAGCAGGAGAGGGTGGTCCACAGTGTCAGAAGTAGCAGAAAGGTCAAGGAGAATGAGCAGAGAGTAGTGGCCTTTGGATTTGGCAGCTAGGAGGTTGTTGCTGACTTTAGTGAGGGCAGTTTCTGTGGAGTGGAGAGAACGGAAGCCAGACTGAAATGGTCAAGGAGGGAGTGGGAGGAAAGAAAGGTGGTGAGGCAGTTGTAAAGGAGTTTGGATGCAAAAGGGAGGAGAGAGATGGGTCAGTAGTTGGCGAGAGTGTTAGGATCAAGAGGAGGTTTTTTAAGAATGGGGGAAACAAGGGCATGTTTGAATGCAGAAGGGACAGAGCCAGATGAGAGGGAGAGATTGAGGAGGCAGGCAAGATGGGAACAGGCACAGGGAGAGAGGTAGCAGAGGAGATGTCAAGGGATAGGGTCAAGGGGGGAGGTGGAAGGGGGAGAGGACTGGATAAGGGCCATGACTTCCTCTCCATATACAGGGATGATCTGGGAAAGGAGGAGGTGTAGTGCTGGGGGACTGGTGGGATATTATATCCTGATGTATGGAGTAAGTTTTAGATGTGAAGTAGGTAGCAAAGTCAAGGGTAGAGAGCAAGGAGAGATGGCGACAAGGGGGTTGGTAGAGGTGGTGAAGAGACGCTGGGGATTTGAGGACTGGGAGGAGATGAGGTGCTTGAAATATGACTATTTACAGAGGGAAAGGGCAGCACTGTAGGATGAGAGCATACATTTGAAATGGAAAAAATCTGCCTTAGAGCGTGACCTTCTCCACTGTCGCTCGGCGTATCGTGAACACTTTTGCAGATATCTGGTGCATTTGGAATGCCAGGGTTGAAGTGTGGATCTGCGAGGGTGAGTAGTGATTGCCAGAGCAACAGAGTCAAGAGCAGAAGTTTGGGTGGCATTGTATAGGGAAGCAGCTTGTTCAGGGCAGGAGAGAAAGAGCAAAGGAGCGAGAAGCGAGTCAAGTAGGGAAGAAAAAGAGAGTGTGTCAATAGCCTCAATGTTACGCCTAGTGATAGTGGCCTTAGGAGGTAGAGGAGGGGAAGGATTGAGGGAGAAGGTGATGGTCAGAGAGGTGGAAGGGGGAATTGGAATAATCAGAAATATCACAATGGTGAGTGGAGACCAGATTAAGTGAATGGCCACTCACATGGGAGGGTGAGGAGGTGCATTGGGAGAGACCAAATGAGGATGTGAGGGTAAGGAGTTTGGAAGCAGAGGATTCAGTGGGGATATCAATTGGAATATTGAAGTTACCTAGGATAATGGAGGGAAGGTCTGAGGAGAGAAAGTGAGGGAGCCAGGAAGCAAAGTTGTCAAGGAATTTGGAGGGAGGGCCAGGGGGATGGTAAATGATAGCTACTCGCAGGTGTACTGAGAGGTGTACTGGTTGGAAAAGATGTATAGCATGAACCTCAAATGTAGAGAATGTAAGGGATGGTTCAGGGGGTACAAGTTGGTACAGTAGGTGTAACCAAGGAATAGAAGGATGCCAACACCACCACCATGGCGACCCCCAGGCAGAGGGGTGTGAGAGAAGGTGAGGCCCCCAGAGGATAGAGCTGCAGCAGAAGTGGTGTCAGAAGGTGAAATCCAGGTTTCAGTAATGGCTAGGAGATGCAAGTTGTTGGAGATGAAAAGGTCATGGGTGGGAACCAGTTTATTACAGACCAATCTGGCATTCCAGAGGGCACAGGATAAAGGGACAGTGTTTGTGGGAGAGATGTGAATGAGATTTTCATGATTACTGTAATGAGTATGTGAGATTAATTTTGGGGACTGAGATGCATAGAGTGGAGAGATTGTGCGGGCCGCAATGCTGGAAAGGGAACCTTTAGGTGGTGAGTAGGGAGGGAGTTTAACGAGATGTGGATGGAGGTGGGATGAGGTGGCATGGAGAGGAGGGTTGGAGGAGGGATTAGCAGTGGGGTAGTAGGACCATGGTG
Source organism: Taudactylus pleione (assembly GCA_031769625.1). Classification (NCBI taxonomy): domain Eukaryota; kingdom Metazoa; phylum Chordata; class Amphibia; order Anura; family Myobatrachidae; genus Taudactylus; species Taudactylus pleione. Next base: position 1,215,946 of record JAUIMM010000225.1, on the reverse strand, counting down.
GGGTAGAAGAAAATGCAAGTGTAGTAGTGGGAGAGGAGAGGGAGGAAGGCAGACAGAGGAGGGGAGATAAGGGAAGGAGAAGGTGAAGGAGGCAAGGGAAAAAAGGATAAAGGTGGAAGAAGGGGGCAGAGCAGAGGATTAGGTAGACACTGATACCCCTTTTACACCAGAGCAAAAACCCGGGTTATTGCTGGGTCTATCCGGGTCGCAGCTCAGTGTAAAATGGTCCGTGAAAAATAACCTGGGTCAAGTGACCCAGCAATCCAACCCAGGTACTGTAGCTACCAGGGTCGGACCCAGGATGGACCTGAGTAATGGTGCTGTGTAAACGGTGCAACCCAGTGTCTGACCTGGGCTGGAACCATATCTAAAAACCCAGGAATAACCCAGGTTTTTGGTGGAAAAGTGGTATGAGTGAGTGAGAGGGGGGGGGGGGGGGAGTGGAAGAAAACATGGTCATGGTGTGGCAAAGGTAGTTAGGGGGAGGAAAACTGGAAGCAGGAATAAGGTATGAGTGTAAGTGACAGTGCCGGAGATTTGCAGAAAAGCAAGTGAAAATACAGTGGATAAAAAGTGTCTGCACAATAACAAAAGTTTATTAGAGCAGGTAGTCCACTGGGGCTTGTGGCAATGAGACCCTACCGCAAGGGTCTCATCCCAAGGCTGATGGTCGCGATGGTCTTGACCATCACCTGGCCGCTCATATAAGCTATGGGTGGTAACCCACAGCTATGTGAGCGGCCAGGAGGCCGCAACTAAAAAAACAAGCGGCCGCCCTGATTCAGAGCGAGCACTCGGTTTTTGAAAGCGCCTCTGAATCAGGCCCAGAGTCCAGTGATTAATGTCCTGGTTATGCTGACATCCGGTGCTTGTATGGAATAAGTAGTTTTTGAGCTCCCATTTCATGATGTTACTTTGTCCAAATGTTGTTCAGATTTCTGGTGGAGTTTGCGTGTTATCCTTTTGTTTGCTTCGGTTTAACGGCAGTATAATGGCAAAATTATGTTTAAATTGCACTTTTAATTTAGCACAACAGCCAGGCTCAACAGCCTATAGAGGCTCTTAAGTAATGAGACCTAGCATGTGAAGGCAATGATCACAAACATCCCCCAGTCCCCTCCCACTTGGATGGCTAGCAATAAATTGAATCAAACAAACAGTCATGAAATACCACAAAGCTAACAACTGGATCTATACATCTACAAACTCAAGAAACAAAACAGAATAAAAAAAAAAAGATATGATTGAGATATGTGGCAGCAATGCCTGGTATGGATTTACCTAATAATCAATAGGTTATTGCAAACATCAAAATAGAGTTGCAGCAATGCCTGGTATGGATTTACCTGCAGGATGAAATATATATGATCTAGATATGAGCTAGATAGATATGAGATAGATATACATGAGACAATATACATGCTCTTTTTGAACCCCTCTAAAACTGCCTACCCCTATGTTGGAATACTGCTTCAGACTGACAAGAAGCTGCTGAGTAATGCAGCCGGCGGGAGGAAGAATAAACAGCAACAGATCCAATGAGAAGTAGGACAGTTTAATATAAGAAATGAAAATGTTATACAATTTTAATTTGGTGTTTTCTTTTTTTGTCAGATTTTGGAAAGGGTATTTGTGCTGTGAGGAGGGGGTTTATGCTGTGAGGAGTCTATGTTGAGAGGGGATAGATGGGTCTGTGCTGTGAGGGGAGAGGGCACTGTGCTGTGAGGGGAAAAGGGGTCTCTGCTGTGAGGGGAGGGGGCAAAGTGTTGTGAGGGGTCTGTGCTGTCAGGGGAGGGGGCAATGTGTTGTGAGGGGTCTGTGCTGTGAGGGGAGGGGGCAATGTGTTGTGAGGGGACTGTGCTGTGAGGGGTGGAGGGTCTGTGCTGTGAGAATGGTCTGTGCTGTGAAGGGAGAGGGGTGGGAAGAGGGGTGCTGTGAGGGGGCAGTATGTGGTTGTGTTAGGGGGCAGTATGTGGTTGTGTGAGGGGGCTGTATGTGGTTGTGTGAGGGGGCTGTATGTGGTTGTGTGAGGGGGCTGTATGTGGTTGTGTGAGTGGGCTCTATGTGGAGCTGTGAGGGGGCTGTATGTGGAGCTGTGAGGGGGCTGTATGTGGAGCTGTGAGGGGGCTGTATGTGGAGCTGTGAGGGGGCTGTATGTGGAGCTGTGAGGGAGCAGTATGTGGTTCTGTGAGGGAGCAGTATGTGGTTGTGTTAGGGAGCAGTATGTGGTTGTGTGAGGGAGCAGTATGTGGTTGTGTGAGGGGGCAGTATGTGGTTGTGTGAGGGGGCAGTATGTGGTTGTGTGAGGGGGCTGTATGTGGTTCTGTGAGGGGGCTGTATGTGGAGCTGTGAGGGAGCAGTATGTGGTTCTGTGAGGGAGCAGTATGTGGTTGTTTGAGGGGGCTGTATGTGGTTCTGTGAGGGAACAGTATGTGGTTCTGTGAGGGGGCAGTATGTGGTTCTGTGAGGGGGCTGTATGTGGTTCTGTGAGGGAGCAGTATGTGGTTCTGTGAGGGAGCAGTATGTGGTTGTGTGAGGGAGCAGTATGTGGTTGTGTGAGGGAGCAGTATGTGGTTGTGTTAGGGGGCAGTATGTGGTTCTGTGAGGGGGCAGTATGTGGAGCTGTGAGGGGGCAGTATGTGGAGCTGTGAGGGAGCAGTATGTGGTTCTGTGAGGGGGCTGTATGTGGAGCTGTGAGGGGGCTGTATGTGGAGCTGTGAGGGGGCTGTATGTGGAGCTGTGAGGGGGCTGTATGTGGAGCTGTGAGGGGGCTGTATGTGGAGCTGTGAGGGGGCAGTATGTGGTTCTGTGAGGGGGCTGTATGTGGTTCTGTGAGGGAGCAGTATGTGGTTCTGTGAGGGGGCTGTATGTGGTTCTGTGAGGGAGCAGTATGTGGTTCTGTGAGGGAGCAGTATGTGGTTCTGTGAGGGAGCAGTATGTGGTTCTGTGAGGGAGCAGTATGTGGTTCTGTGAGGGGGCTGTATGTGGTTCTGTGAGGGAGCAGTATGTGGTTCTGTGAGGGAGCAGTATGTGGTTCTTTGAGGGGGCAGTATGTGGAGCTGTGAGGAGGACAGTGAAGGGGTCAGCCTCCTTCAAGTTCAGAACAGAGGTTAGGGTGACTCATAAGGGAGCCTGGGCTGTCACTGAATCTATTTATGAAAGGAGTGTGTCACTGTATATATATCACAAATTCAATAAAGACGTGAATCCCGGCTTGTCAGCATCAATGTTTCAATTCATGTTAATGAATTTTCATCAGGTTGAAATGTTCACACCGACAAGCTGGGATTCTGTGTCTTTACTGAATTAGTGCCTACTTGCGAAGAGTTTGGCTATATGGAATACCGTAACTAAATTAATATTGATAGTAAAACAGGTTCCAAACAGTGGAGTAAAGATACCCCATGGAAAGGAACAGGCCCTAAACCAGTATGTTTCCTAGGGCCCCATAAGGTCTAAATCCGGCTCTGACTGCGGGTGGCACGTCAGCGCTGACAGACACTGAGGCAGTCTGAGCCTGGACACACCAGGCAGACACTGCATGTGCAGGGAATGAGCAGACCGTGTGCAACACTGCCGGTGCACACTGTCTCAACTGAGTTGTGGCTATGGCTGGCTGAGGATGCGAGAGAGCCGCGCCCTCCAGTGGCCCGTGCCCCAAGGCAGCTGCCTAATGGTGGTGCCGACCCTTGTGATGGGTATATTCCAAAGACCTCAGAAACCTGAGTCCCTCTTGAAATTGTTGTATGTTCTTATACTGGCATCTCTAAGCTGTAAGAGTCATTCCTTGCATACAGGTACATTGGACATTAATCTTTTTGTAGTAGTGTTACTGCTAGTCTCTGAGTTCGAGAGAAACAGGACCTTATTCAGAGGCAGCCGCTCGGGAGTGATCGGTCGCACCCAAAGTGATCGAAAATATGCAAAATAAGCGCTCAATTGCAACACACATCGTAAGCGCGGAAAACAACCACAACAATGAAAGCACACCTCCAATCTCTACGGGCTAATTCAGAGTCGGTCGCAGGCGGCAACCTACATCAGCACGACTAACACCTGTTACATTGTTAATTGCCTACAGACATCTGTTGAGGCAGAAACCATCGCCTGCACTCGCAATGCTTAAGGTAGACCCTGGGCTACCTTTAGCACTGTGAGCAGTAGCATCGTTATTGCAACGAGATGACGTGTGTGATGACTCACTCAGTAATATGTGCACGCCTTTAAAACGCCCTTTTTAAGGTCAACCACGTCTGCGTTCGCACCACCACACCCCCATTCACAAGCACCTTCCCCTGTAACCACCAACAAACGGCACGAAATGTCAATCACAGCTATGACCTCGTAGTGACTAGCGAGCAAGAGGATTGCGGTCGGAAAGACAGGCTTGTGCACGCGCACTGCCATGTGTACGCATGCGCAGTTGAAAAAAACATCGCTTGCTACGTCCAATCGCTCCGTGCGACCGCCTCTGAATGAGGTCCACAGTATCAGTAGGTGATAGCTACAGTATATCTCAGAAATCTCTTGAAATTGTGATATACCTATCACTTATTGCCATTTGGTAGGAAGCGAAGCAGATGTGTTTATTTACGCGTAACAGAAATGCCAACAAGGAAAACAGACTCTGTGCTAAAATTAAATATACTATTTATTGATTTTAATGTTATGTTTAATTTTTCAGCTTATTTCTACATTTTTGCTACAGTAGTTGTATGTGGTCATATTATATTGTACTGTACACATGCTTGAAAAGGAAGTAAACAATGCAACCAGGTACTAACATCTCCCGTTCTTCTTCTGTGGGTTTGTGGCAGATGTTGGGGTGCCAGGAAGGAGGAGGGGGCCCAAAGCATATTCTTGCACCCGGGCTCACCACTCTCTTGTTCCACCACTGGATAGATGCAGTGCCGATATTTACGTAGTGATGTTTTGCTACTGCAGGAAAAGCCTCGAACCATTACTGCTCATGAACAAACCAATGAGAGTGAAGCCATTTGCAATTGCGTATGGAATCGTTAACACCTGCGAAGGTTTTTGCTATCCCTGGGCATGTCAGGGTGGAGACTAGGATGTGACCTAAAGAGATTGCAAAAAGGATCTGTTTCATGGGCGTGTTATGGGAGTGTCACAGGCATGTCTGGGAACACTACTGTGTTCCCCAATTGCAAATACAATGCTTCAGAGGCCATGTTTAGTTGGTTTAGAGAAGAGTAGCTAGAGTAGACCCTAGGCTACCGTAAGTGTTGACGGTGCGTCCGATATTGAGTTGATGTTGGAGTGTTTACAATCTCCATCGCAAATGCACAGACCATGCATCCTGAAAGTGGGCGTCTCATCGCTCATATACTCCATTGTGTCATCCCACACAAAAGGACTAAGGAGGACTAAGATTTGCATTTGTATATTCCTGCAACCGCTATTGCGGGAACCACTGCGGCTGCATTACCAACCATCTCTGGATCAGCCCTGTACACCTGGGCAAACCATGTTGTAATCTGAGAGGTTATTGTATTTGCATGCACAAAAAATAATTGCTGCTTTTACATGTATCCCATATATGCTGGCCAACTTTTTTTTTTTCTTACACTGTAATTTTAGATTTGAGTTTGGACAAGCCCTTCCCAAATATAGGACCTCATTCAGAGTCGGTCATTGCGGCCGCACAGTCGTACGCCACCGATGTTCGCTAAACTGCGCATGCCTAAAATTCGCAATGCGCGTGCGCAAACTAGCTATTACGATCAGAAATTTCTCTCTCCTTCAACTTGGCCAGGTCGTTCGTTTGAGTGACAGGATGAGGCGTTTGTGGGTGGTAACAGGGGAAGGTGCTTGTGATCGGGGGAGTGGAGATCCGAACGCAGGCGTGCCTGACTATGCAAACAGCATTTTATGGGAGTGCATAATTAACAAAGTAGTGTCATGGCACATGTGACATGGGAGGTTTTTACACTGACTTGATCGTAGTGCTTAAGAGAGGGTATGGTCAACCTTAAGCTCTACGAGCAGCTCCGATGGTCTCGATTAATCCTCATATGCCCGGAGATTACGTATAATGCGAACGAGAATGGGGCGTATTTTTAGTCTTACGGACGCATCCTCCCCTCGCTCGTCCAGCTAACGACGCAACTTGCGAGTGCTTCATTTGCATATCCGGCCCTTTTTACCTTACGACCGTGCGGCCGCAACGACCGACTCTGAATGAGGTCCATAATGTGGTGTACACACCTGAATCATTGTTGAGCCGACTGATTTGATAAATATTCTGCACAAAGGATATTGGGCCTGATTCAGCAAGCAACGCAAGTGAGAGAATGCATGGCGATCTGCGCATGCATATGCATCGCATTGCGACTGCGCGAACAGGTTGCTGAGTACGGTAAGGGCTCTCTGAGTACACAGTGAGCCTGCAGAGACCTTCGATGTTGATTGACAGGAAGTGCCATTTGTGGGTGGTAACAGGGAAGTGGTCGGCCAAATGCAGTCGTGCCTGTGCATTACACACCGTTAATCTCAGCGGCGCCGCGTGCCTCTCTGCGTGCAGGATCTCTCAAGTCCTGCGGCAGGGTCAGGTCTACCCTAAGCTTACACGCAGCTTCGATGGCACTCAATGTTCCCGATGTTTACACTGCCAATCATGGCATAGGTGGGCGGCTTTATGTTTTGCTGGGTGTCTGCTTCTTGCGCTGCGGTCTCCGTGCATATGCATTGATTAGCTTATTCTCGTAGCGGCTGGGTGCGTGCGTCTGCTAGTATGCATTCCTTGCTGAATCAGGCCCTTTGTGCATATACATTTACCAATTGGACACCCAATATGTCTGGCCATGGGAACCAGTTGTTGCTGGTACCTGTGATGAGCATAGGGTAGGTCAGTCGATCAGTTGCCCATACACATAGGCAGATGTGCCCAATATACCTGCAAGATATATTGCATCTGCCGTGCTGCATGGCCAACACGATATATCTGTATCTGTGAACAAGGTGGTTCACAGTTATGTTGGGTGTACACACGAGCCAATGGTGGGGATGATATAATGTTCGTTGGCTGTATGAAGGATATATGGTTCAGTGTGTACCCAGCATTAGTTTTTCGGCACACATTAAATCTGCCCCACATTCCCTGCAACATAGTTTTGTCAAGATGCACAAGAGATCTGGCAGTAGAAGACCAGCACATGCGCCGTTCTTCTAACATCGGAGTAGTATACAAACATCGGGTTTACGTACTACTCTGAATCAGGCCCATAAGCAACTTCTTCAAATGTCCTCTTTAGAATGTTTGATACATCTCCCCATTTTGTTTTCTGTTCGGCCCCAGCGATCTCCCCAACCATACACCAGTGTCTACATGTCTTGTGCAGTATCTTAAATCTTAGAGAAGATGATCGGTAATATTATCAGTGGATAGGTCGCTTGCTATTCTGCTTCATTCAAATATAGAAATGCGATACAATACACAGTATATATTCCGGCCAGGGAGTTCAATTGCATAAATGATCACTTCTTATCTCCCCCAAAGCACCTTATTCACCACATCTCCCTGTGTGATATCTACTACTTACTGGCCCTAAATTCACAGATATCTACCACCAATACTGGCCAGTGGTGTATATAAGGCACAAAGGGCCTGATTCAGACCCACTCGCGAGCAGCTGTCCACTCGCAAGTGGGTCGATGGTGTGCACTGCGCATGCGCACAACGGAGGGAGCTCCGTCGTGCGCATGCGCGAGACGCGACGAGCGAAGGACTTTCCTTCGCTCGTTGTGTCTGATCAATGGGGGCATGCTGTCGATGTTGATTGACAGCACGCCCTTTGGTGGGTGTGCCAGGGGCGTGCCTCCCAGACGGGGGCGTTCCCAAGGGAATGCCTACCGTCAGAAGCGGGCCCCACTGACATCACTAGTGATGTCAGTAGGAGTGATTTTGGCTTTGATAGAGCCAAAATCACTCCGGGCCTTGCGATTGAGAAACTCAACCGCAGGCTTCTGCTCGCAGTGGCGATGGTCGCGATGGTCAAGACCATCGCGACCATCATCCTGCACGCTCGTATAGGCTGTGGGTGGTGACCCACAGCTATACGAGCGTCCAGGAGGACGCTCCATAATTATGGAGGTGGGCCCTGATTCAGAGCGAGCGCTCTGGTCAGAGCGTCCGGCTCTGAATCAGGGCCAAAGAGGGTTAATTAGACATTGTACATTCAAAATGCAGCGCTCCAGCTGTTGTGCATCCCAGCATGCCCTGCCACTATTATAGCATGCCCTAATAGCCAAACTCATGCTGGGCATGCTGGGATGTATGGTTCCACAGCAGCTGGAGGGCTGCATGTTGAATACCCTTGTTGTACACCATATATCTAATATTGCTATACATGCAGAACAAAAACAGCTATTATGGCATAACTGTCATTGGTTCATTATCCAAGGTAATGTGTGCATGTGAACGGGAGGTATTACAGTATACATTTCGCAGGTTGCTATAGATATATGATATATGTGGCCAACAATAGATGGATGGGGTCACAAATGAATTATCAGGCCTCCAATGCATCAATTTACAAAACTCACCTTTCCCGTTTCTCTGCATTGTGACTTTGTCAGACTCAGGGGTGATACCTCTTAGGCAATGTGTAGGAGAATTTCCTTCATTTCCCAATGCAGAACACACATATTGGAATATTATTATACTGTACAACTCTAGAACTCAATGCAGGACCATAGCTACATTCGAATTCTGAATCAGAACTCCATAGTCAAAAATGTCCTAATTATTCTGTCTAGAAAACAAAATATAAACATTTTCTTAATCAAGCATGGGAAACTATTGTTATGTGATGTTTTTGTAGACTTTTCAATAAAATATGCAAAAAAAAAAGTTTATAATTTATTCAGACATTAAGAAAAACATTTTGACATTTTTGCACGCCTCCTAGAAAACTTTCTCCAGCCTCCCTCATCCTAGGGATGGTCATAGGGCCTGACTCACTACAGTTCACAATATAGCGTATGAGCGCAGTTCAGTGTGATAGTGTGCTAATCCATAGCATTCGCAATGCTGCTGCAGCACTACATAAGGTCGCCCACTTTACTGTACACACACATCCGTAATGGTTTGCAAGATTGCAAAAACATCGATACAATCGAGTACCATAAGACCCATACGCACAGTTAAGGCAGCTCAGACGACACTCAGGAATTACTTACTTTAGCGCACGCTATGAGGCCTCAGGCTGTGTAGGGTATCGCAGTGGCTAATTTATGCACGCCCATGCAACGGCGTTCAAATGTGCTGGCACGCCTGTGTTCGGCCGAACCCATCACCACCCACAAACGGCACTTCCTGTCAATCACTCTGCGATGGGTCTGCGTAGTCACTGCAATCGCAATCACGATCGCAATGACTGGCACGCGCAGTGTGATGCATACGCATGTCCAGAATGCATCAATCGGCTGATTGAGTGCGTATAAGCAACTGCGTTCCTTGCTGAGTTAGGCCCATAGGCCATTGATTTTTAACAACCATCAATGGCTGATAGTTTTGCCATCGATGGCAGAGACCCAATGGTTCTCCAACATTGATGGCACAGAGGGCCTGATTCAGAGATGGACGCTAATGCAATTTCGTCGAGCAATTGTTTGCCATTGCACAAGCACCGCACTGTGCGTGCACTGCAATCGGATTGCAATTATGCACACACAGAGGAATCCATCGTTAAGTGAGTGACAGACTGGCAGCATTTGGGGGTGGTAATGGGGAGTGGTCACAAAAACGCAGCCATGTCTGTCCGTTTAAATGCTGTTACATGGGCGTGCATAAATTAGCCACTGCGATTGCATTCGCAGCTCTGCGAGTCAGAGGAGCACCCAAGGCTGCAGCAGGTCAGATCTACCGCAAAGGTAAGATGGCCGCCTATGTGCTTTGATGTTACTGATGTTTACATATGTATGAGTTGTCGTAAACAGGAACAGTAAGAAGGCAGCAGTGGGCGTCTTTATGCTCAGGTGATCCTTGCAAACATTAGTATATTGTCGCAGCTGTGTTGCATATGGAAACGCAGTTTTGATCGCATTAGTATCTGTCTCTGAAACAAGCCCAGAGTTCCACTGGGCCCTGGAGCCCAGATCCACCTCTTGAAGCAAACTGTGAAGCCTCCTCCCCACTTCTGACTGCCTGGTGAGTAATAGAGCAGGGATGACCAGTAGTGGGCAACAAATCGATGGATAACCCACCAATGGCTATCCCTACCTCATCCAGCACATATACATGTTGACCTAAAATGGGATTTACTTCTGAGTATAACCTCAACTGATAATAAGAACATAAACTATGAAAAGGCCTTTACTACATGTTTCTGCATGCTTTCAGGTAACTATTAAACACATAGAATTGTGCAACTTATTTACTTGTAGAGACTTCAGCTGGTGTGTAAAATTAGTACATGAGTAGGTATAAAGGTCTTTCCTCTGGTGGAACTTGTGTCTTTTCCTTATAAATGAGGTCCAGGCCATGGTGGCATGTTACATCCTTCCTCTGGTGGAACCTGTGCCTTTCCCTTATAAATGAGGTCCAGTCCATGGTGGCATGTTACATCCTTCCTCTGGTGAAACTTGTGCTTTTCCCTTAAACAGAAAATCCACATAAATTCAAATGGCCTGATGGGCCAGTACAATCCGAATGCCTGGCCAAGCAACTCCACCTCCCAGTGCTCTGGTGGCTGGCATTTAGAGAGATGCAAAGCCATACCCCTGAGACTCGCAACATTCCTGGATGAGGCATGGTAGACCCACTCCCCATTTTCATGCTAGGGATGAAATACAGCCCCAGTCCATCCCTAACTCCCTGCATGTCATGGTGGCATATGTTCTATCCTCCATCTCTAGATAAACTTGTGGCATTATGACAAGGGCTAGACAGAGCTGCAAGTCTAATGGCAAAAGCTGCATATTTGACAGAAAGAGCTTTATTTGCTACCACTAGGTTAACCTAGGTGCCAATGTTGTACCAGTAATTTATAGTTAATGGAGGAAAATCCCACACCAAGAATAACAATTAAGTGGCAATCACATAAGAAGGATATAACAAGTATTGTTACCATATAAGCTGGGATGTGCAGTCAGGGGAGACAGAGCCTCCCCTGTCATACTCCCTCCCCTATCATACTTCATGTCATACTCCAGAGTTTTGATATAAAAACTGTGTTTTTATACATGTGTGCCTCCCCAGCCATTGACCTCACTGCACGTCACTGCATATAGGGTATATTTTAACACCTATGTATCGTGTAGGTGCACCCCACTGATTAAAATATGTATACATCAAACACTGGAGCTGCTAATTCACTTCTGTGACTCATCCATTTATCACATAGCAGCTGAACTGGTATAAGCTATGTACAATTTCCCATTATCAGAATAACTGCATACTGTAGCAGTCTGACAATTGTGTACTATGGGCCTGAGTCAGCAAGGATCACAGTTGCAAATACGCACGCAATCGGCCGATTGTTGCATTTTGTATATACGTCACAGTGTGCGAACACTCCGCTGCAATCGGGACTGCAATCGCAGAGCCCGTGCAGACCCATCGCAGAGTGATTGACAGTAAGTGCCATTTGTGGGTGGTAACGGGGAGTGGTCAGGCGAACGCAGGCGTGCCAGAGCATTGCAGGGCCGTGCATAAATTAGCCACTGCGATACCATACTCAGCCTGAGGCCTCCTAGTGTGCGCTGACGTAGGCAGTTCCTGAGTGAGGTCTGACCTGTCTCACTCACTGTGTGTATGGGTCTGATGTTACCGATTAATTTTGTTATGTTGCCAAAGTATACAGAGGTGTGTAAGGGAAAGTGGGCGTCCTTATGTTAGGCTGCGATCGCAATGCAAATGCAATTATTTGCATATCACCGCTGATATTAGCTACTGCGTTGTGTGCATATAAGCAGAATAGCGATCCTTGCTGAATCAGGCCCTATATACAATTCCATTTTATCACAATCTCTTTCTTTCTTTAGAAGTCAGATTATTTAACATTCAGATCATTGTGTGCCCCACACAGCTCTATCGATATATACTCATGAATTGCACAGCAGTAAATACCTTGTCATCTTAGACCTGAATTTATACAGTAGAATTCTGTCTTTTTCATAGTATTCAGTGACCCATGTATGACACTGCCTATTTAGATACAGACTGGTAAGCAGTCAGATGACCTCCAATTAAAAGACAGATTAAAATACAGTGTCAGATATTGAACAAATTATAATGCAATTCAGCACTACTTGGATAACTTATTTTTAAATAGCAGTCTCATGATGCCCAGATATCACACTGGATAAATACAGCAATATTCAGACTCTAGCTGCAAAGTACAAGGGATACAGTATTAATAGAGCCTATGGTGAAGTTATGATATAAATATCTGCACTTTCTCTGTTGCTGAACACAGAGTTTAGCAATCATACAGCCATACGGCAAATGTTACCTTATAGCAGATTATGGAAACATTTAGCTGCATGTAGTTAAATTGTTACAAGCTATATCATTCAGTACTGTCAAATGATTAGTGACTGGGTAACTTGCTACTACCGGTATCTGTATTATTTATGATCTCTAACAGGCTTCAAAATTAATACATATAATTCATTTTATTTCAGATGTATGAATAAAAGCAGTGCCCAGCCCTGTTTTTAATACTTTAGTCTCACAATTATTTTTCTTCTTTTCCATCCTTTCATTTTCTTATACTATTTTTTAATTCTTATACTGGAATGAGTATGAAGTCCTGGCGGCGGCAGCCCTGAAGGGAGAAGTTTCCGACAAGGCAGGTAAGTACCCTATCCCTACCCCCTCTTGCCCCCCTAACCCACCCTTAGTGGTGCTTACCCTATGGTCACTAAACCTAACCCTCCCCCACCCACGCAGCTAACGGCGCCCCGGACTTACCATTTTTGGTCTGGTGTCCTTCGGCGCTCCAGCGTGAGGATTAAGATAGGTATTAGTATTTTTACGTCTATCTTAAATCCGTGGCCGTTATTCGGATGTCAGTATTGAGACAGCTTTGAACAACCTTTTTTAAGAGTAAATATATATGTGTGTTTGTATACAACCTTTCAAATTATTAGCAATAATTAGCTGTTTTTATTTTATTATAATACTAGGGTATTAAATTGACTTATACCCAATAAAGAATTTTGTTTTACGATGTGTTAACTTTAGTGGTGGACTGAGTGCACCCAAATACAAACTGGTTCCTTTTTTTCTTTAGTTTTAGGTTGTTTGTTTAGTATGTTGCCTCTCATTAGCTATGGTCAATTGATGAAAGGCTCCTTGTTCATGCTCACTGTCTCAGTGTATTCCCAGCAGACCTGCATATGTGTGTATATATGTGTCTGCTTATATGAAATCTAAGGTGGCGAGTATGGTCTTGCTGTGGGTGTTTGTAAATTAGCTTAAATCCATACTGTCAAATGGGTGTGCAGGTCTGTGTGCTTGTACCCCTGTCAGCCCTCTACTTTTTCCTGTCACGCACAGCCTCTCACTGTCAAGCACAGCTTCTCGCTGTCACGGACAGACTTTTTCTAGATGCTCAGAATATATTGGAAAGAATTTCTGAGCCTTGTGGTACTCGCTGAGAACTACACCCTGAAAACAGAAAACAAATTGGGTGTGGCACTGCATTGTAGGACTGGAGAAAACTGTAAGGAGGGGAGTGCACTCCGCGCTGTCTCTGCAGGGTCCGGGACTCCATAACTAAATAGAGGTGCACTGACATCACAAGCGCAACCTCTGACTCCAGTGCGCTACTGTGCATGTATAGCCTATCAACTTATCTTCACTCTCGTGCCCCAGAGCGTCTAACTGCACCGAGACTGGATCCTACAGCAGAGACACCATAAGTGCCACTGTGTCACCACCACTTACTCTTAAAGGGCCTCAGCCATCACCAAATGTACAATGCAGGTGTGTGCTACTCTAAATAACACACTACCTGCATTAACCCCAAATGCTCTTGGCTGGATCTGTTTACACCTGTTATATGTGAATAACTGCATTAACCAAGAGTTACCCTGCATCCTGTTATCTGCCAGATAATAAACTAATAAGCCTAGTAAAGTGATGTGTCATGTGGACTGACCTCCATTACACATTGCTAACACCTATCAACAATATTGGTTCTGCCAAAAAAAACTTATACTATATACTAGTATATACTAGTGCAGTGAATAAAATACAAGGAGTGTACAATACACAGAGACCATTCCATGGTGTTCTTTACGCAATGCAGAGACTATTTCTCCTGGTGGCCGAGTCCAGACCTTGGCGGTAATGCAAAGATCATTCCATGTTGGTCAGCACATGATACAGAGCCCATTCCCATATGGCAGTGTACAATATACAGCCAATTCCCTGGTGGATAAAGTACAATACTGAGCCAAGTCTCAGTTAGCCAATAGAGTTATGCTTTTTTTTTTCAGGTGGGGGAGCATGTCCATTTCCATCCGAAGAATGTTACCGTCTCTCTCTCTCCTTGGCAGTGTATTTCTAAATCCATGATAGTTCCCACAAATCAGCCTTGGTCAAATGCTCAAAGTTCTCATGGGAAAAAAATAATAATTAGCCAGAGAAGCTTTACAGGGAGGGGCAGGGCCATGGGCCACACCTGGGGTCCCTGCCTTTTGCATACCAGTATGTTTGAAACTAGGCTGCAGTACAACAGACAATAGCAGGACACAATGAAGCTTATCAGTTCAGTTTATGAGTGTGGTTAGGTATAAAGGTGGACTGCGGTGCTGATCCTGTTGGACAATCTGTAAGTTAATGGAATGACTATAATGGGAGAGTTAAAAATAAATTCTGATCTTCACCCATACATTCCTTACAATGTAGTGTTTTCCTTACACTACATTGTAAGGAAAACCCCACAGACGTACATGCAATGAATTTCTCATCTTCCAAAACCATCTAAACAAAGGCTGAAGAAAGAATAGTGCACACACCCTATGCAGCTGCCAATGTATTGTAATGCTTATTAGCCATACGATTACCTCTCAGCTTTATCATACACTGCCCTCTGCCTATGCTCCATTCCATTCAGCTGTCATTAAACAGAGCAGAAATGTGCCTCAAAGAGGGCAAGAGACATACAAATGAACATCACAGCAACACACTGGATGAAACCTAGATATATTGTGTATTTGTCCCAGACACTAACCCAACAGGTCGCTCCCACTCTATGATGATTTTTTTATTTGCTCCTGTTTCTAATATAATCTCTGCTAAACCAGTGCAACCTCAACAATACACCTGCATGTGGCCGAATAGATTGTGGATCATGGTACTCACCACTGTAATTGAGCAGCAATAATTCCCTTTCTGTGGCCAGCATTAAACTAAAGCTATTAGCACCTATTTATCACTGATGTTCGTGTGGTCCCCCCCCCAAAAAAAAAACAACAACTTGTGTTTATGTACTTCTGTCACACTGGGTTCAGCGAATACATCCGACACCATTTTGGGTCCAGAATCCAACTTCAGAATGTTATGCAACTTCTTTTCCTCTTCTGATTTTCTCACTACCATGTGGAACTTATTCTGAGCCGCAGACAGCTGCTCTTCCAGCTGGGCAAACTTTCCCATGGTGCCTTCATAGATTGCCTTCCATAACTTTAAATTCAGCAAGTCTCAACTTTTGTCTGGCTACTTCAGACTCTGCCACATTTAATTCACATTGCAACTCCAGCATCTTTGTTATTCCTCTCCATTTGGAAACTTTGCAACTGGTCCCGTTTACTTAGCAGACACTTCTCAAGGTCCTCACTCTTTTCTTGCAATTTCCAAGCCACGCCATGTGCCTGGTTAAGCTCTCTCTCTCTAAAGCTTCATTGTGTTTTACTGTGTCATGCAGTCTTTCCTCCAGAAATACATTTCTTTCCGTCAGACCCTCTGAAACTG